>CP092863.1:26798536-27998536 GCA_030710605.1 Cordylochernes scorpioides | reverse complement strand
TGGAGGAGAACCTTGTCAAGGTGGTGGAGCCTCCCTAGCTCCTAAAATCATTGTAAATTCCCATTATTTATTCATTACTTTTATCATAATCATTTTGTAAAAATTGACTAGACGTCAATAAAAGTGTTTCAATTGTCATTGTCTCTCTCTCTCTCTCTCTCTCTCTCTCTCAAGGTATTATAAAATTTTAACATTAAAATGTTATAAATTAAAATGTTAACATTTTAACATTAAAATGTTATAATACCTTGATAAAGGTTGGCGTTCAGCCAACTGAAATATTGGTAATATAAATGATATTTTGATCCAATATATGCCTTTTTATTCGAAGATTTTAAATATTGTTTTATTTGTCCCAACCTCTGAATTCAGTTCAGTAAAAATCCTACTTAGTGTGAGGTGTGCTATTTATTAAGTATCTGATTTGCGGTCGCCATTTATAATGTCTATAGAACTGATCGTTTTATTTTGATTGAAAGTATATTTATCTCTCAAGTTCCATATGTAACGTCTTAATTCACTGATATTTATTGGCTTCACGAAAATGAATAACTCATAATAAATATTGAATTCAGCGCCTTTGATTCTTTTACAAGGCCATGCCCCTCTCAATGATTAATGGTAGAGTCAGATTTCTAATAGGAATAGATCAATATAAGCCAGGCCCTCTCAACATTTTACATTCCAGTAAGAAGCCGAATTTTATTCGAAAAAATAAAATTCATGTTAATTGTTTCATTTTTTCATATTCAGAATTACGTTTATTACGCTCCTTATTCAAATTTTAAAACCATTACTTCGCTAGGGCATTGAGAAAGAACTATTGATATCAAAATATTGATATCAGGCTTGTAATGGACCTTTAATTCACAGATAGTGAAATCATGAATTGTTCTGAAGGCGGGGATCTCTGCTAGAGATGCAAAACATGTAGGATGAAAGTGATCAAGGAATTTTGTCTCTCGGCAACCGAGTTCCTTGAAATGACTACATTAATTTGTATTTTTATCTCACAGTGGGAACCTTCATACATTTTTCTAATTGGGTTTCCTTTTCCTCCTGAGCTTCAATTATGAATATATGTTTTAAATTTTCCTTATTATCATTGTATGATAACCTAAATATTTGAATGTGCTCCTCAGATAAATATTTCTAGTGTGAACCAATAAAACGTGTATTTAACGAATCGTTTGGAGTGTTCCTCTCTATCTAAATTGTAATTTGATTATTGGAAACCTATCTCTACGATGAATCTAACTCAAATCGCAATACTCTGGCATAGATGGAAGTTAAGCCAGCGATGGGCGCGGCAGCTAGGGTGGCGCGAGCAGTCGATATTGCGTAGTGGCTTGCCCTGGGACGACTGAGCCAAACAACTTTATGGCCCAACCGACCTTGGAACATCGGGAAGTTCCTAGTTCGACCTACCTTGGGCAACAGAGCAGCAGAGCGCTACGAGGACCACAGCTCGCCACATGGCCGCCGTCTGACCAAACAAACAATCCCAGCGCCACCACAGCAGCGCCAACGTCACCGCACAGCTTTATTTAGAACGATGGCTGTTCAGTTCCGCGGTGACGGGAGCTATATTACGTCGCTGTTGGATTTAGGATCTACCTTATCTTTCCCTGCAATCACCCCGACAGCAGTTTCCATCAATGCACAACATTTCGCAATAATGTATCTCAACAATGGCTTACAAACAATGGCTCCATCAATGCTTTCCAACATTATATTTGAATAATGCAATTCAACAACAATGTACTCAAAAATGTCTTCCAATAAAATATTCAGCTAATGTATATTAACAACAAATTCCAACATCATTTTGAAATAATGTATCTTAAGAAAGGTTTTCCATGATCATTCTCCAATAATGTATTTAAACACTGTATTCCAAAATCATATTACTATAATGGTTATAAAGAACATTTTCCATTAATGATTCCATCAATGTCTTCCAACTACATATTTCAGTAATGGTTTTAACAACATTTCCCAACAATGTATCCATCAATGTCTTCCAACAACATATTTCAGTAATGTTTTTAACAACATATCCCAACAATGTAACCATCAATGTCTTCTAAAAACAAATTCCAACAATGTATCCATCAATGTCTTCCAACAACATATTTCAGTAATGTTTTTAACAACATATCCCAACAATGTCCATCAATATCTTCCAAAAACAAATTACAACAATGTATCCATCAATGTCTTCCAACAACATATATTCCAATAATAAATTTGAAAACAAATTCCAACAATGTATCCATCAATGTCTTCCAAAAACAAATTACAATAATGTATTCATCAATGGCTTCCAAAAACAAATTACAACAATGTATCCATCAATGTCTTCCAACAACATATATTCCAATAATAAATTCGAAAACAAATTCCAACAATGTATCCATCAATGTCTTCCAAAAACAAATTACAATAATGTATCCATCAATGTCTTCCAAAAACAAATTACAACAATGAATCCATCAATGTCTTCCAACAACATATATTCCAATAATAAATTCGAAAACAAATTCCAACAATGTATCCATCAATGTCTTCCAACAACAAATTCCAACAGTGTATTCATTAATGTCTTCCAACAACATATACTTCAAAAATATATCTCGAAAACAAATTCCAACAATGAATTCATCAATGTCTTCCAACAACATATATTTCAATAATATATCTCGAAAACAAATTCCAACAATGAAATCATCAATGTCTTCCAACAACATATATTTCAATAATATATCTCGAAAACAAATTCCAACAATGAATTCATCAATGTCTTCCAACAACATATATTTCAATAATATATCTCGAAAACAAATTCCAACAATGAAATCATCAATGTCTTCCAACAACATATATTTCAATAATATATCTCGAAAACAAATTTCAACAATGAATTCATCAATGTCTTTTAACAACATATATTTCAATAATATATCTCGAAAACAAATTCCAACAATGAATTCATCAATGTCTTCCAACAACATATATTTCAATAATATATCTCGAAAACAAATTCCAACAATGAAATCATCAATGTCTTCCAACAACATATATTTCAATAATATATATCGAAAACAAATTCCAACAATGGATCAATCAATGTCTTCCAACAACATATATTTCAATAATATATCTCGAAAACAAATTCCAACAATGAATTCATCAATGTCTTCCAACAACATATATACCAATAATATATCTCGAAAACAAATTCCAACAATGAATTCATCAATGTCTTCCAACAACATATATTTCAATAATATATCTCGAAAACAAATTCCAACAATGTATCCATCAATGTCTTCCAACAACATATATACTTCAATAATGTATTTTAAAAACATATTCCAATAATTGAATGAATCCATAATGAATTCCAACAACATTTTCCGAGTTACATACAAGTTGAAACCAAATACAAAAGTTATGGTATAGCTAACTAACGCGACCGCTATAAGAAATTCCCACTGATAAAATAAAGAGGTTCAATACGTATTTCGTTCTGTTAGCTTATAACCAGAGTAAAATATTTTTATCTAATCAAAATTTAGCATTAAAACAATTTTCAAATTTGTTATTATCAACTTTCCGCTAATAACCAACGTTCCACCATAAGTTGTTGTTGAGTAAGTTGAGAATACTAGGAAACAATGGGTTCCACTTGTCCTTTTTTATTAAGAGCTTCTGGATTTTTTTTTTGTGTGTGTCAATTTATATAGTAACACTATATTAGGGGAAATTTAGTTCTCTTCTGGCAAGGTTTGTTAGAATTTAGTTACTCGTTCAGGTTTAATATCAAATTCTTAATAGATTTATAAATCTGTAACTGTTTTATCTCATATTTTCTGACTTATTTTACCCTCATCAAAGTTTTATAACTTTATCCTTTCTTATTCTTGAATTAGTGACTCTTTTATCGATATTTTTTATTTTTAAATATATGATGAAAATGTAAACTTCGTGATCATGCATCTGAAGGGTGCTTATGACCCATTGTTATCTCTCGGAAAATATATCAACTAAATATTCGTTTTAACATTTAAAGAATTGACAATTCCCTTTTAATAATTATTTTTAAAAAGCCAACCATGTACGCTTTCGGGCTGTTGGTTTTCATCAGCGTGGTGCAAGCAGACATTAAAGATCTAACAAGAAAATCTTTAATATTTTTTTCATTCTAGAAAAGGCCATTCAAGGCAAAAGCACAAGAGTACTTCTTCTATAGTTTTGACCTCTGTTTAAGCTGTAACATATATTTGTTATCTTTTGTTAATCGCGATAAGTTGCGATGGCCAGTCCTTGTTTTACAGTGGCACACTTGACTGGGACACTTTGATTGCAATTGTGAATATGCTGATCCAGATAGAAAGAATGCTGTTATATTGTACAAAAGTCTATTTATTCCAGCTAACTCTCCGCGCGCGATAGGAGTATACTTATGGAAACTTGAATCGAGGTATGTGACATTCTAAATAGAATCTCATATCTCTTGGATGATAACTAGGAGTCAAGCCATATCTTCGAACATTATTTTTTACGAACCTCAGATATTAAACCGCCAATTATATTCAGATAAGGTTAGTGGGAGAAATTTTGATGTATAGATATTAATCTATAAATACAGTTCACCTCTTCAGTCAAAGCAAACGCTAATACTAAGTGTCAGAGCTGGTGTTACGGCCTTGTCACTGACTCGAGTCCGTTAGTTTGCAGATACGGTTAATAGAAGGGTCTCAGTTTTATCGTTTGTTTTAACGGGAGAGGTAACATTTTGTTTTATATAGTATCAAAATATCTTTATCTATTTACGTAATGAGATGAAAAAAGCTTTTACATAACTTTTCTAAAACAATTCAATTTCCACTAATGTTTAAACAGATTTACTGAACTCTAATATATTTTTTACATAGATTTGTGAGCACTACAACAAAAGCAACGTTAGACTGATATCATCACCTTTATTATTCTTTTTGAAAGCGCCATCATATTTCTAAAATGCTATCACCTCTCGATAGCGTATCATTCCAGATAGCAAGTCGGCCAAACCAAAAGTTCAGTTGACTCAAAACAAGAGAATTTGATTGAAACTGTGAGGAACAAAACCTCCATGGACAGTAGTATTCAGTTAAGTATACCTTTGACATCCCAACAAGCCTCAGTTTAATACCTTTTATATCAAAATTCATTTATTTCTATTAGAAAGTATTTATATAGGTCAGTTAATATTCTAGAAAATCAAATGGATCAAAAAATATATATTTAGTTAAACATTTTTATAAACGATACCTAATACTGTTCAATTTATAATACCAGAAAAACTATGCCTTGAAAATATGTCCGAAAAATAAGACTTTAGAGTGGCTTGAAGCCATTTTTACTAAATAGCTCTCCGTGGAGGTCGATGCAGTCCAAGAAGAGGAAAAAGGTAACAATTTTATTTTATTTCAATTTAAAGCACTATGTCTCCGTAGGGACACTTGCGCTGTCATACATGTATGCCTTTACATTTGTCTATACATATACAATACTTTTAGGCCGTGAATAGAATAGTCATATGATGTTAACAATAAGAAAGAAAGAAAAAATAACTTTGTATAAAAGAATGGTAAAACTAAGAGATCAAATTAATGAGCAAGATTTGTGTCCAAATAAAACTGGCTTTTCTAATGTCCTTACTGCGGTTAAAAATATTCGGAGGGACTGACTCATCAGTGGTGAACCCTCCCTCCCACATCGATTTCTACAATTTTATCTACAAGACCGATATTTTTAGATATAATACTGTATAGGAAAGTTCTTCCTATATATCCGACACTGAAACATGATTTTCCTTTTCGGTGTCGCGTATATAATCAAAATTTTCTAATACTGTATAAGATCTCTGAGCGGTCTGGTTGATAAAATTAACGAAACCTATGGGAGATTTCATCACTGATAAGTCAAGCTTTCCCAATATTTTCAATCATAGTAAGGCTAAAAGAAAGCCTTTTTTTTTTTTTGCAAAAAAAAAAAATCGGGAGCTATAGTTCTATTTCTTATACTTAGTATAGCCATAAATATTGTTACAAAATCAAATCAATGATAAAAAATTTAATTTGACCGCGTGAAGTGTTCAAAATACAGTAGTTGTTATTTGAACATCTCGTGCTTACGTATTTAGAAAACAAATCGGAATATATTTGTTTTTTGATAATGGATTGGCGTGTTGAAGAAAACCCTATAGCTGTAATAGCCTTACACAAGGTAGGCCAAAGTCCTTCATCCATTTTTAAACTTTTACAAAATTTGAATATTACGCGTCAATTTGTTTATCGAACCATTGAAAGGTTCAACAAGGTTGGCACTATTAATGACCTTGAAAGATTTGGTCGATCGCGCGTGCTAGGAACGCAAGCAGCTATAAAAGCCATTCGCAAAATAATTCGTCGAAATCCACGCCGCAAACAAAAGATCTTAGCAAAGCAGATGAATTTAGCCCTAAGAACCATTTCCAGGATAATCAGGGAAGACCTTGGACTGAGAGCTTTCAAACGACGCACAGGTCATTTGATAACCCCTGCTCTTAGAGATATTAGAGAGGTTAGATCAAAAATGTTGGCGCGGCATAATGGTCAGTGACATAAGAGAATCCTTTTCACAGACGAGAAAATTTTCACTGTCGAGGAAAAGATTAATCGTCAGAATGATAGGATATATGCTCGTAGCTCTCTAGAAGCTTCTTTAAAAAGTCAGAAGACTTGAAAAAAGTCCCCATCCTTCTTCTGTCATGGTTAGGTGGGGAGTTAGCTACCAAGGTGTAACAGATCTCCACTTCTGTGCCAAAGGGGTAAAAACTACAGCTAAAAACTATCAAGAAGCTATTTTGGAACAAATAGTAAAGCCTCTGAAAACAAAAATGTTTAATGGTGAACATTGTATATTTCAACAAGATTCAACTCCTGCTCACAAAGCTAAGTCAACTCAACAATGGTTGGAGACGAATGTTCGGGAGTTCATAAAGGCCAATGAATGGCCCTCTGGAAGCCCTGATTTAAACCCCCTTGATTACAGTTTGTGGGCATATTTAGAGGAGAAGGCGTGCTATAAAAGATATCATAATTTGGATCAATTGAAATCAGCACTGGTGAGAGCAATGAAAGAAATACCCTTAGAAAAGGTGTGTGCCGCCATAGATCAGTGGCCCGAACATTTGAGATCCTGTGTCAAGAATAAGGGAGGACATTTTGAATGATTGTATATATTTAAAATCTATGTCCTATTGGCTAATAAAATATGTATTTATATTCCATTAGGTTTTGTTCTTAATCATTTAATTTATAAAATTGTTTGTAACAGAATATATGGCTAGACTGTGTATATAGATGGGGCGTTGGTTTCTTCGTTTAAATATATAGATAGTCAGCTATACGCAGACATTTGGTGTGCCATAACGACAATTACGTTCTTTTTAGTCATCTTCTTTTTGATATTTTAACGATTTTCCCAACGTTCCTGTTGAACTATAAAACTGAAAGTAGATAAAATTCTCATCGGTCATGATTTATAGAAAAACTTGAAATTCATTGACTTATTAAGTTGATCAGCCCATGTTATCCTTATGGGGGGTTTTCTGAATATTAACATTTTTATGATAATATGTATTTTTTGTTTTAAATTCCACAAATCAAAATTATATCCAAAATCTCTCCCTTTCTATAATTAAAAAAGGAAAAGTGACTAGGAGCAGTAAAGATATTAGTTGATCATAATTTGACCAAAAATTCGGAATCTATGAAAATACATATTTCAAATATTTATTTATAGTAAAAAGAATGTTTTAGACTCTCCTAAGGGATGCTAAACTAACAATGAATATGGCAAAACCTTTTTGAAGGTATTCATTTTATTTCTTAATATTTATTAATGATAATAATACTAATACAAAACTAAAAAAAAGATAAAATTACAAAAACTTGGACGACTTTGAGTATTTCTAGATCCGCTTGTAGAAAATACAATCGGCTGGCTTGTAACTATGTAATTGTGTGTAGAGAGAATATTAAGCTATTTATTTAAATATATCAAAACTAAAATTATAATATATATAGGGGAATAAATACATTCAGCGCTAATCTAGTAGCACATCTCAAATGTACCTGAGAGGCATAACATAATTAAGCGTTGTTTCCATAGGATTGGAGTGCCTTTAAAGATATTTATTGTGAAACACCTGCCATAGAGGCATCCAGATGTTTAGCCTGGCCTTCAGGCTTTGGCCTAGAAATGTCATCTTTTCACAATGTAATCTGGCCTAATTAATACTCTTTTAGCCTAGCGGATACTTATTTTTGTCAATCATCTGTAACCCTTTTAACCGGTATTTGATATGATTTGTAATTCTCCTGTAATTTAACCTATGAACTTATTAGATATTTCCAAATTCTATTATATAACATACATCGAGGTTAAAAAACGCTAATTTAAGGAACATAATAATAAGAAAATATATATGAAGAAACTGTGAACAATATGTAAATAAAGGCGTAGACTTTCAATTGCATCAATTTCTATTATTTCCAAAAAAAAAAAAAAAGAAGAAGAAAGAAAACGAAAGAAAGATGAACACATTTGTAGAATCTTCTTTTAAATAAATCTTTAGTAAGCTATAAATATTTAAAATGTTTAATCAAACTAGTAGAGTTAGGTTACCATCTATCATGTATGCATATATACAATTATTAAATAAAAACAAACGATAGCATTGCGTCTCTTTATACATGAAATTTATTATGCTAGCTTTCGGATCTTATCGATCCTTCCACAGGCTAAGCTGTAAGTTGAGAGAACTCAACTTACAGCTTAGCCTGTGGAAGGATCGATAAGATCCGAAAGCTAGCATAATAAATTTCATGTATAAAGAGACGCAATGCTATCGTTTGTTTTTATTTAATAAATTTATAGCAATTCTTTTGTCTATATATACAATTGACTCTCGAAAATTTAAAACTCAAGGGACCAGAGAAAATTTTCAATTTATCACGAGTTCAAAATAACAGGAGTTTAAACAAATAAGAGGGAGGAAAAAAAGTAAACAAGAGTTTGATCTCACAAAATTCTTGATTTATTATTTTAAAAATTACACAGTTATTCACAAATGTTCATTTGTGGCAAGACAATAGTCCTTGAACCTCAAATTACCGAGGGGGCCAATTGATATTGATTTTATTCAACTTATCGAGTATTTTTCAAGGGACCGGGAAAAAATTTCAAATTATCGAGAGATTCAAATTAACGAGTTTCAAATCACCGAGAGTCGACTGTATATAGTCAACCTAACTGATAGTTGAATCACTCAAAATCTTCCAAATGATGTCGTTTATGGATATTCTCAGAAAGTTTATCACAATTAAAATATGTCATACATCGATACAATTTGTAATTTATGCTTATTGTACATATTGACTGACACTTCTTCCTTAGTACACAGTTCTTTTTCTAGTTTTTTCTCTCTTTCTCATTGTTAACATCATATGACTATTCTATTCACGGCCTAAAACTATTGCATATATATATATATATCGAATCCTGTCGACTCACTGTCGAAATCTTATCGACTCACTGTAATATTTAACGATACATTTTTGAGGTTGATTGAGTTGTTGATTGATTGATTGATTGATGATTGTGGTGGGCGCAGTCGTGTTTGCTGAAGTAGTATGGTATTCACACAGGGGAAAATAACGAGGACACAGGATTGGATTGAAATAGGCCAGCGATCAAGGGAGAAAGGGGTTTAGGCTATTGGCGTATTTGACTAATATCTATGGCTGTTCACATTATTGAGGATTGGACTTATCTGATTGTTGAGAAGATGGTGGCTGGCTCCAACTTGTTCCTTGGTACCAGGTCCCAACTTGTTGCGATGGTGCCGAGTTCCTAACTAATTAAACTGAGTCCGAGCTTTAACACGAAAACTTCTCAGGGCTCTAATTGGATGACTTCGACTCGTGTACGTTTCTCATTGATTCCTAGCTAATCCTCCTGGACTCTGATTGGATCTTTGTTAATCCTTTGTCCTTGTCTTGTCTTAACATGATCCCGGAAGTGGAAGGTTCTTGAACTCAGTTTTTATGAGTTCCAGGATAATAAAACCTGCTAATGACCGTTTCCGCTCTGATGGCCTTTCTCCCAGATTTCGCTAAGCCTCGTCTTTATTAAAAACTTTAAATCATACATTGCATACATATTGTGGTGGGGTTACATCCAGTTATGTACAGATTATGACATATTTATATATATTTATATATTATATATATATACAGTGGTACCTCGACATACGAGTTTAATTCGTTCCGCAACCTTGCTCGTATCTTGAATTACTCGTATCTTGAATTACTCGTATCTCGAAGCAAATTTTCCCATACAAAACAATTGAACTACCATTAATCCGTTCCAACCTCCAAAATGTCACCCTAGTTATTTTTGTTACGTGGTTTTTAATAATAAAAACGTATTTATAAATATTGTCAGGAGGACAGAGTTTCCTGGTATTCCCTCTTATCTGGACCGACCGGTCGGGGTAAACAGTGGCGTCACGTGGAAGGAGAAAATATCTCAGTTCTCCCCTCTTGCTCTAACGGCTGGGTCGATTTGGCTCATGTAAATAGTAACTCTTATTTTATATTTAAAATCTCTCATATAACTCATTAAATAAATATTTAAAGTAATTCGAAGGCCTAGTTAATTATTTTTCATCGCGACAATATCAAATATTTATTGCACAAAAACAAAAAAGAGAATGTAAAGAAATAAATTAGATATCCTCACTGGTCTTTGCCTTTTTCGCTACATTTTTCTCGCTTTCACCTGTAGGCCGTTTAGAAAAAACATGTCCAAGGAGGTTTGTTTCTTCCTTCCTCTCAGAATATTCCGGAAATGAGTTAGGCAAGTGTCATTAAAAAGGTCAGATGCACGACCTGTTGCAACTTTTTCTGGGTGTTTTTTTTTTCCACGAACTGTGAAACTCTCTCCCACATTCCTAAGATCTCCTTTATCTCACTTGTAGAAATTTCACATTTTAATTCAATACTCATCATATTTTTCTTAGCACTTGATTTTTTACAAACTTTCTTCCGATCCATGGTTATAAAAATAAATGAACTAAAACTGTAAATGTAAACGCAACACAAAACGCGAACACAAAACACAACTTATCACAGCGGAAGCACGCTGCTAACTGATCGTGATGGCGCGACTGCGTGTTACTACCGAACCGAACTCGTATCTCGAATTTCGCTCGTAACTAAAAGCAAAAAATCACTTGCTCGTCGGCTCGTATTTCGAAAAACTCGTATGTTGAGGCGCTCGTATGTCGAGGTACCACTGTATATATATATATATATATATACTAGACGAATGACCCGGGCAACGCCCGGATTTACCCGATTAAATGTTTTATTCAAACACTATTCGTTACAATTATAAATTTGGCGCCGTGGATGTCACTCTTGTGAAACGTCCAGCTCCAAACTTTACATGTACATTAGGTCAGCTGATATTACCTCCCATCTTCACCGCTAGAGGCGTTGCTCGCGAGCAAAAGGGCAAACTCGACGAATATTCGGGATAGAGACCTGAAATTTTCACTATAAGTTTTTCCAGATTCTACTCTATATACTGTTAAAATTTCAGTCAGATTAGTTACGATATAAATCTTCAAATCGAGCGAGCGTCTATAAATATTTCGATTTAGATCAAGTATTTTAATTATTAAGCGAACACACACTATTATTAATAAAATTTTGAGAAGATATCGATTTTAAACGTATTTATAATCTTGATAGAGGGCGCTGTTCGTGAGCCAAGTAGAATAATTTGAATATATAGTTTTAATATTCAATTTATATATAATTTAAAATAGCCTATCGTATGGAACTGTAAAAAAAAAAACTTTGCTTCAATAATATATAAAAAAAAACACCCAGGCTAAGTTTCGAACCAAGGTTGTGGAAACACGAAGCCGCACACCTAACCATTAAGCTACGCTTGGCAGCATAAATATTCGCATGTAAAGCTATTTCAGGCCTTAGATATTTCTAACGACCTTTTTGAAATAGGTTTTTGAAACATGGAAATTATAATACTTCAAATAAATTGAAATAGAGTGAACACAAATAAAACATACCAAATATTTCGAATTAGAGTAGTTATTTTAAACGGCGAATTAGATCAGTTATATCTAAAAATTAAAATATATGAATAAATAAAACATACCAAATATTTCAAGAGCAGTTATTTTAAACGGCGAATTAGATCAGTTATATCTGAAAATGAAAATATATAAATAAATAAAACCTACCAAATATTTCAAATTAGGGCAGTTATTATATAAATATGTATATTATATGTGTGTGTGTGTGTGTGTTATTAAGCGAACTATATTAGTTATTTTAAACGGCGAATTAGATCAGTTATATCTAAAATTGAAAATATATAAATAAATTAAACCTACCAAATATTTCAAATTAGAGCAGTTATTATATAAATATTTATATTATATGTGTTATTAAGCGAACTATATTAGTTATTTTAAACGGCAAATTAGATCAGTTATATCTAAAAATAAAAATATATAAATAAATAAAACCTACCAAATATTTCAAATTAGAGCAGTTATTATATAAATATTTATATTATATGTGTTATTAAGCGAACTATATTAGTTATTTTAAACGGCGAATTAGATCAGTTATATCTAAAATTGAAAAACGTATTGTTAAACGTATTTATAACCTTTTAGTACTTGATAGAGGGCGCTGCTCGTGAGCTAAGTTGAATAATTTGAATATATAGTTTTAATAATTGATTTATATATTTTTTAAAAATAGCCTATCGTCATCCCCGTTATTTTTTATCTATGTATGGAAATTTTGGTTTGAATTAGTGAACTACTGCTAATTTGTATATCGTGCATACAGACCAACAGACAAACATACAAACATTCATTTTTATATATAAAGATATATATACGAGGTGTGTTCAAAAAGTATCGTGACTTTTGTGTTTTTTCAAAAATTATTTATTTATTCATGAATACCTATTTTGTCCCCTTCAAAGTAATCTCCATGAGATATTATACACTTGTGCCAACGGTTTTTCCAATCCTCGAAGCACTTCAAAAAATCCTTTTTTAAAATCTTTTTCAGCTCCTTCTTCGATGCCGTCTTTATCTCGTCAAGCGTAGCGTAACGTCGTCCTTTCATGAGCCTCTTCAGTTTAGGGAACAAGAAAAAGTCACAGGGGGCCAGATCTGGGTAATACGGTGGCTGCGCGGCATAATTAGTGTGTTATTTTTGGCCAAAAATTCGCGCACAAGCAACGATGTGTGAGCAGGGGCGTTATCGTGGTGCAAAAGCCAATTTTTGTTCTTCCACAAATCCGGGCGTTTCTGGCGGATTGCTTCGCGCAAATTGCGCATAACTTGCAGGTAATATTTCTTATTGACCGTTCTACCCTTTGGCAAGAACTCATGATGCACCACGCCCCTGCAATCGAAGAAAACTGTCAGCAAAACTTTCAAATTCGACCGAACTTGGCGCGCCTTTTTCGGTCTAGGTTCGTGCGGCAGCTTCCATTGAGATGATTGAGCTTTGGTTTCCACGTCATAACCATAAACCCACGCTTCGTCACCAGTTATGACCCTCTGGACCAAATTTGGGTCGTCGCGGACAGAGTCCAACATCTCATTAGCAATGTTCATGCGATGCTGTTTTTGGTCGCAATTGAGCAATTTTGGTACGAATCTCGCGGCGACCCGTCTCATGCCCAAATCATTGATAAAAATCGAATGGCACGAGCCAATCGATATGTTTAGGTCCTCAGCAACTTCTCTAACGGTGATTCAACGATTGGCCAATATCATTTTCTCCGCTTCATTAATTTTTTCGTCTGTTGTTGAAGTGCTCGGGCGTCCGGCACGCTCTTCGTCGTTCACATACATGTATGACAGCGCAAGTGTCCCTAGGGGGACATAGCGCTTTAAATTGAAATAAAATAAATAGATACAATTTGTAATAAAAATATCTTTGTTCACAGATTTTCTAAACTCCCTTAAGCTGACATCCATATTAAATGCGCAGGGCATATAAGCAAAACAAACACTACAATAGTAGACCGGTCTGGAGATTGATTTGGGCCCAACCTTTTTATCTAAATTTATTTTTACTGTAGTGAGGTTTGCAGAGATAATAACTGATAATAAATATCATAATATATATAAAAATGCTCACATTGAAAAAAATATTATTACACATTTATTTGGAAATAAAATATGTCATAATTTGTACAATTAGATGCCAACACCTAATCCAATATATGTATGAAAATGTATGATTTGTTTCAATAAAACAAGGTAACTGGAGGACAGAAAGACCTAGAAGAAAGGCCTAGAAAAGAGGCTTAGAAGTTAGCACGATCATTAGCAAAATTATACCCAGTTTTATTATCGGGGAACTAATAAAAGTTGGGTTCAACAAACTATTACTTCCTGGTCAAGCTGGGACATGTTTTAGGATAAAGACGTAACGTAGACCAATAGGGAACCGCCACGTCACACCTTTCCACCAATGGGAAGTAAGAAGGGTTCTCGTGTTAAATCGAGAACCAAGAATTGGCAGTTGTTCTTTCGATCCCACCGAGATAGCATCTAAAGTCTTCACTTCGCTCCCACCGAGATAGCTAGTAGTTAGCTAGCTCCCACCGAGGTAACACCTGCTCTAGAGACCTCCCCCGTTCATCTTTTTCAGCTAAGTCAATCACCGCCATGTGAATAGATAGGCCAATAATCAAAAACCGCTCCGCCTTCTCAGCCTTTCTTTTCTCCGACCAGTTGCCTTTTATTTTCAAAACCCCATCACGTGTCCTGGTTATTCCCCACTGTATGCTTCACTTTCCACTCAAACGACTGCGCTTCCAACAATCTACACCATTCTCATCCAACAACAAGAAATTCCGCGACGATATTGCGACATATATAAATTATTTTGGTTTTAGGGAAGAAGTAAAATAATTTTACGTGTAAAGAAGCTTTAAGTCTTTTGTTTGATTCAAGATTCATTACATAGAGTGATATTAAAGAAGGCCTATCTCTCCCTTTGCGAAGTGCCCCTGGATCTGCAGGCCTGGCTCTTCGGCGTCAGCCTCCATCCCGAGGTAATGAAAATAAAAAATGTGGCGAAGGCTACCATCTAAAAGTATGATCTTGGTCTTGAGTTGGGTAACGCCAGCCATCACCTCGACCTGCCCACTCTGTGGGAAAGAACTCCATCGGAGGCTGAGTCTTTCCCGCGGTGGGCGCCACCAATGAAGACCTTGTATATGTATATTTATCAATTATTTTTATCTATTTATATCTATTTATTCCTATATTTATCATTATATAATCTTATTTATTCGTATTTATTAATTTTATGATTATCCATATATAATCTTATATGAGCATTGTAATAAATCCGTTTCAATCTCAATCTCTCTCTCTCTCTCTCTCTCTCTGGATCTATGTGAATAAGGATATTGTGATATGTGATATTGTAAACAAAATATTTCGAGTTAATTCTTCCTCTAATAAAAGGGGGAAGTAGAAATTATTCTCTATCTCTCTGAGAGAGAATGCTCAATGGCAATGTTGAGGACAAAACCTGCCCAATAAGTAACGGCCTGCCCACATTCAGGGCGGCCTTTTTCATCTGATGGGATCCAGACATTGGTGTGAACATTTTCTATTTTAATACTGTATTTTAATATTGCTCTAAATTTATTATTTTATGTTAAATAGAAGTCAATAAATTTGTTAATTGTCAATTGTCTTTCTCTCCCCAAAATAATTTTTGTTCTTTTTTCACCTAGATCCATGTTCGCTTTATTTACTAATTCTTTGTAACTTTATATTGCGAAGCGCTATTTATATGTAAAGCTATTTGTGGACAACTATTAGATTAGTCTAAGAGGCTAGTCTAAAGATGAAGAATCCTACTTCTGTATAAATCAGTAAATCTTCGTTGACCATCCTCGCCTCAAAGCAGTTAGAGTGTCAGCAGCTACATGTCGAAATCTGGCTTTGGTAAACACTGAGTCATGGAGACAAACGAACCTGTCATCTGATGTCTAGCAGACGTATATTCTCAGAAATGTCCACGCTATGTGTGAAACAACTTAGGTGTAAGTTTTGAAATACCGAGAGTAAAATCAGCCAGTACTGATCTAAATAAATACGATCGACTCTAGGATGAAACAATAATTTTCCAACAATTTAGTGGACATTAGGTTGTTGTTGACGTGTCCAATGAAGAGCTTCTAATTTTCCCATGCATCTCTATCACAGCAGTCGCAATAGTGGATATTAGGTATAATTGTTATAAAAAAAAGTGCACACAATATATGTATATATAGCATTCTATTTTCAATATTATATATGTATATTATATATAATATATACAATATTAATAATATAATTTATCAAAAGTCGCAATAGTGGATATTAGGTATAATTGTCATAAAGAAATTTGCACACAATATATGTATATATAGCATTCTATTTTCAATATTATATATGTATATTATATATAATATATACAATAGTAATAATATAATTTATCAAATTTGAAAATATATAAAATAATGTTAAATTTCTTGAATGAGCTTGATTTGTTTAAAAATAATTTTTCGACCGCTGACAAATTAAAAAAATAATAATATCGATTAAATATAAATACATTTTTATATAAAAAACTTATTTTTTCACGATTTGTTAAAAATATTCCTAACTTGCTCTTATTACAATGAGAAAAATATTGAAGGGCTCTGATTCACCAGTGGTGAACCCTCCAAAACAGATTCGCCAGTTCAATAATTCATAAATATTTCTACGGCCCTAAAAGCATATGCCCATAGTTTGTTCAAAATACCAATTTACTGTATTCAATAGCAAGTGCAGGGTATATTAGAAATTCAGTCCAATGCAATAGTGAAGCGGTCTGGAGATTAAAATGGAGAAACCGTTGGAAGGGTTTACCACTAACGAGCTTTGACCTCCCTCTTTCAAATTAATCCTCGCATTATAAAGGTTGTTGAAATACTTTTAAATACGTAGATTATAAAAGGAAAAGTAGAGTTAAAATATGTTTATAATTATCAAAATATTGTTAATTTACTGATTCAAATGGCGTGCTAATGCCAAAAAAAAATATTTTTATGAAACTGATATAATTTTTTGTACAAAGAACCAGTTCATACCAAATATGTAACAATTGAAACTAATAGACAATTTTCTATGTCCATGAAATAACTATCTTTTTTCTCTCGGACATGGTGATTGCTCAAAAAAACTTTGGCAAATATTCTGCTGTTAAAAAAGAAAGAAGATTGGCGGATCGCTACCAATTGAAGACCTCCATGAATTCTGATGAAACTACAGATGGTCTCAAGGCTCTATTTACTCAACTTTCAAAGTTCAAAAAAATAAAATTATCAAGAAACGTGTTTTCATATTTCAAGCAGAAATTTTCAAACTTCCAACAGAAAATTTATCTTTTTATGTTTATAATTATTTATATGATATTTGATCGATGAAAGTTTTCAATTTTTTATATTAATCATTAAATAAAAAGGCATATATCGGATCAAAATATCATTTATTTTACCCATATTTCAGTTGGCTGAACGCCAACCTTTATCAATGTATTATAACATATTAATTTGTGTCAACAACAAACTCATGTGGCGCTGAGTTTGTTGTTGACACACATTAATATTTTTTAATTCCTTGATAAAGGTTGGCCTTCAGCCAACTGAAATATTGGTAAAATGAATGATATTTTGATCCAATATATGCCTTTTTATTTAAGGATTTATTTATGAATTGCTCTATTTTCAAAAATATTAATCATATATCGATTAAAACTTCTTGGCATCCCTATTTTTTTCACGAACTTTATCATTATTATTTACGCCTGTGAAATATAATTTATTAACAAACAAATAGTTTTAGAAAACCTGGACGCTGGAAATTTCTGTGCATATAAGCTGTATTATTTTCATCAACCTCAGTGTGAACAATTGAAGATTATAAAATATATATATTTTATAAAACTGGGGTAAATTCATATAAAACAAATAGCAGCCTGAATAGTGCCAATCGGATCATTCTCAATGTAACAATAAAAGACTTAGAAAAGTGGGTCTTCCCACTGTCTAGCTCTTTCTTTCACATCCGCTCCACATATAATTATCTATTTGGAACGTATTTTCCCCAGGCTACCTTATTAATATATTCAGTAATTTTTTTATTTCTTTAAATCCTACAAATACACTATATTTATTATAAAACAAATACAGCTTCCAGGGTTAAGTTTCTTGTTCAATTTTCTTTTTATTTTCAAGCTTTCGAAGTACTCCTGTAGAAGGACTAGTCCGAAAGCTTGAAAATAAAAAAAAATTGAACAAGAAACTTAACCCTGGAAGCAATATATTTATATTTGCATATTATTTATATATATATTAATATTATATATAGAAATATATAGCGAGAGTCGACAGGATCTCACACCATATATACAACCACACCATATATATATATATATTAAGAATAAAAAAGGCATATCATGACAATGCTCACATGAGCATCTCTAGATGGCAGAGCGCCATCTAGTAGAACAAAAATAAACTAAACCTTTATTCAACTTGTTCCGAGATATTTAGCCAACCCATTTATCGTTAATTCAAGAAAAGTCAACCACGAACGCGGTTCGGGCTGTTGGCCCTCGTCCGCGTGGTGCAGACTGTACCTCTACGACCAAATATTTGGTCCCAGAGGCTTCCCTGAGAAATCAAAAAATGGGTACATAAGGCCAAGTTTGCGTAAATACGCTTTTCATCTGAAAAAAATTTAAATAAACGTTTAGTTTATTTTTGTTCCACTAGATGGGCCTTCTTCCATCTAGACGCATGTCAAGTGGCCACACGTTCCTTCATACATACGTCAAGGTTAGCGTATCACTGAAAAGGCTTGTGTGGAATCAGCCGCGTTCTAGTCTCCTCCTTCCTCATCCAAATGGATCACGGTATTCGGCGATTATATTAATCTCCTTCGAACGGTGACTGCGGCCTTGTAGAATTTATATAAACCAAAAGGAAGACCTTGATCAAACATCATTGCATTCATCCAGTTATTTATTTGGGAATATCGGATTGAGACAAGGATAAATCACCCGAGTTCCCCTCTTTGTTTCTCCAGGCAAAAGCAGCCAAATATTATATGTATGATTTCGTCTTGAATTCTGCTTATTTTGTGAATACCAAACTAACCATTTTGTTGACTCACCTATAATAAAAACAGATGAACATTCCCATATCAGAGTGTATTACAATCCATTTTTACATCCCCAGTACATACTTTTTGACTCAAACTAACCAAAATATGATATAAAATATAGGTTTTAAAGCTTTCTATAAGGGAATCTATATCTAATACTCACTTCACTTATTGAAAATGTTGGAAATAAAAGACTTTGTATGACATTTAATATAATATTTCCTCGAAATGTATCAATAAACATTTTTAAAGCCAAACCATAAAAAAGTGAACCCGGTAGGTATACCAGAATGTTAATTCCATATATACATCATTAAACAAAATATTGTCTAATAACCTTAGGAAATATGGCATAATTCTATCTTTATTTTACCTCCGCTATAGCTGGTGTAATTAAATGCTCAGTCATCAAGCAAGTCAAGATTTTGAAAACAGAATAAATGAAGTAAAATGTAGCGCTGTGATCTTATTTATATAAGATACTTAGGATGAACTATGGAATGAAAGAATTTAGAAGTAGAGAATAATAATTCTAAAATAACCACAGCCAAACACAACATAAAAACGATACAAAAAGTAAGTAGAAAGACGCCATAAAAAGTTTGCCCCAAAAACAGAAAGGATATATTTAGATAAATGTTTCTATGAAAAATAGACACTTCGGCCAGTAAGAGTTTTTTATTTTCTCAACGTTTCGACAAAAATCTTTTGTCTTCGTCAGAAAAATAAAGCATTTGGCAAGGCGTTAAAATTTGTTCTGAGGTTGCAATGGCATTCTCACGTGATTTTTCGAATTTAGTACAATATCTAAAAAAAAAAACTCTTACTGGCCGAAGTGTGTCTATTTTTCATAGAAATATGTATGAATGCCGGCCAGACAACCTCTATCTTTACGATAGATAAATGTTGATACATTAACTGTTGTTTTCCAATTGATTACACACAGCGCTCAACGTTAATTATTATTTAATTAACTACAAGGTAAAGGGATTATATATAGATTAAATAGTAAACATGGAGAAAGAGAATAAGTCAGCGTGGCGATGCCGCTTGCAGGATTACATCAACAGGAAGTGACGTCAGCTCCAGTGTTACCGAAGCCAACCGTACGCCGCCACGGTCCAGCAATCTCCTCCCTCGAAGTGATCCCTTCTTTATGGATTACTTTGCCGTTTAAGAGTCTCGAACGATGAAAGTAGTTTAGTAAAGCGCATCCCCAATTCACTTTAATTGTCGTACGTCCTATTAGAGCCCGCTTCAAAAAATTTGTGTATTATAATTCATTCTAATTGGCTTACGTCTGGAGATTCCCCGTAATAAACTTTAAATACAACTTTTTTTTTTAAATGTGTTGCATCCCCAATTCACTTTAATTGGCCTATGTCCTATATGTGCGTTAAAAAGCTGGCCGTCATTTTAATTGCCCTAAGGATTCCCAATTCACTTTAATTGCCCTCCTACGTCATAGGTGACCATTCCTTATTCCTTATTGGAATAATGTTACACGTATATGACGTAATGTCAGGCGCATATATATATATATAGGCCGATATTTTCTCAAATTGCAGTCAGATTATGGAGGCATTCAACAGTATTACCTCTTATCCACCTCTCATAAAATTTGATGAGCTGGAATTAGGCAGTTATAAACTGATAGAACTCAAACTAGTTGAAACCCGCTTCGGTCCATCAGTCAAGGCGGTTATAGAAGTAAAAGATTCTCAGCGGACACTATTTCTTCCAAAAAGATATTCAAAGCTGAAGCAATTTCAATTAGACGAAATCATCAAAGAAGAATGCTGCTCGATTTTCAAGGAACGCATCGGGAGTACGACAAACTTAGAAATCCAACGTTTGTAAATATGCTCCGTTTGTGTGCACACTTTTTTCTCTTTGAGTCTAAAATGTAATAAAGTTCATGTTGAAAAAAAAAAAAAAGTGTTTGTGTGCTCATTTTTTTTTTTAAATCTGTCATATCTTTTACCAACTGATATAACGATATAATATTTATGGAAATGTGTGTCAAAAATATATATTTAAAAAAAAAGTGTACATTTTTAAATGGCCAAGCTTTTCCATCTAACTTTGGCACTAAAGAGGAAGAAGAAGAAAACAAAGTTTAATATTTTAATAGGTTTTTTCAAAAACTATTTATTTCAAATGTATAATGAAAGAAAAAAAAGATTAGGTAAAGATTTTTTATTATTTCAAATAAATGGGGATTTATATAAAAGTCTTTTTTTTTTAATATTAGAATTAGGATATAATTTTAAATTGAATAATCTTTTGTTTATTTATTTTGTAAAAAAAATGTATACCACATTTTGTTTAGGGTTATTTGAAAATTGTATGAAAAACACCGTCAATGCATGTATTTTAGTGTAGAAAAAAAAAAACACAAGAAGATTAGTTAAAGATTTTTTATTATTTCAAATAAATGGGGATTCATATAAAAGTCGTTTTTTTTAATATTAGAATTAGGATATAATTTTAAATTGAATAATCTAGATAATTTGACACATATATCAATATACTTGTCAGGAAATATGCTATTTGCAGCATTTATAAGTTCTTCCGCAGTTATTTGAGGAAAAATGACAAACATAATTAAATCCAAATACTTGAAGAATATATCAGCAACTTCAATAGGTAAAAATATAGTCTTATAAATTCCACGAGCCTTCTTCATCATGATAATTTCAAAATCACTTCTTAAAATTCTCAATTTAGGTGATTCTAAATAATAAAATAGATCCTTTATTTCATTAGCGTTGAAGACTAATCCGACTCGGGTGGGTTTGCCGTTCGATTTGCATTTCCGGAGCTCTACACGTCGATGAGATTTGAAAAAAAGTTTATAATTTCGAAGCAGAGGAAGAGCGAGAAGCGTTTTGTCCAGCATCATATCGCACTCTGAGCTTTTTATTTCCATGTAGACCCAGGAGGTAAAAAAGCCAAATTACTCATTGGGGTTTTATTTATTTATTATTGTTATTTTTTTTTGCGTTAAATTTGATTTTTTTTTTTATCATGAAAGAAATGCCAACCCCATCGCCAAAAAAATTTAGCACGAAGCTTTTTTTAGCTCTACACAAGCATTTCATTCATTTTATTGCACAAATAGTGGGATTCAAGAAAGCTTTTATACGAACACACATCGCAGAAGCTACAATGTTCGATATATACGGCGTGCAATTTGCAATTCACGCCTATTGTTTTCGATTTGGGTACGTTATACTTTTTTTCAAGATCGATCGATGGAATATTTAATTTATCGAATATATTTTTCTCAATATATCCGCCTTTATATGCGAAAGTGCCTCCAAAATTTGAATATAATTCCAAAATATATTTTTCCACGTCGCAAATCCAATTGCCTTCTCTCCTTGGTTTTTGACACATGAATAGTCCGTGAATTTTCTTCGTGCAATATCTAACTGTTCTTTTGTCCCTCTCACTTAAATGACAATATGTATAATTGGGATTATATATTTCAATTCTTTCACCGAGGTCGCGGTGTAGGTGCGTCCAAGAGAGTTGGCGAAGTAGCATACCGCTCTCTAGCGGAAAAGCTTCAAAATCAACGATACAAGATATCTCGTACATGACACAGGCAGGAGAATTCCGAAATAGTCAGCTGTACGCTTCGTTCACCGGGCTTCAACTGTCCCTTCCACAAATAAAATTGTCTTATGTCAATGACGTCATTGCACAAATGTGCGTAGATCTGTCTTCCTAAATGGGTACCGTTCAAACAAGGATTCAAAATCGCATTAGAGATTGCACAACCCATAGGTCTTTCCGTACTATTAGAAGATGGGCTGGGAATTGTCATAATGGGAGATACTGTCATTATTATTATGCCACAGAGGAGGAGCGTTATCACAATTACCCATTTAAGAAAACCAAATAATTTTCGAACACCCGTTGCGGAAACTCGCTTTAGGGACACATACCTCTGCATCGTCACGAGTTTCGAGGATAATTATATTTCCCGATTCTAGTTTGTGCGTTAAATAGCTGGAATTTTCTTGGCGGTGTCTGAACGTTAGAGATCTTTCTTTACCTAAGCACAAGAAGGCATTGACCCCGATTGGAAGGGGCCTCCAAGATTTAAAATTTTCTCCTCTATTTACGGAAATAACTTCGATAGTATGAAATGGATGAGGAGTTATATTACTGATTCTTTTACTAAGAAATTCAACGTCTATGCTTTTTTTACGCGCTAAATGCCATGAAATAGAAGGCTTGAATAATTTATATTTATAGATATTGATATTTAATGGAGGGACAAACTGCCAAATGTCGTCAACAGCGTCTTCCATATCTCTTACACACCCCCCTACTGGCGAAATTTTTTTCGCACGAACCGAGTAACCTGCTCGGAATTCAGCCTTGTCATTTTTTTATTTCTGCTTACTCTATTTAGGAAATACAAACAATATTCGCCGCATCTTTTACTATTGCGAGATTGCATCTGGAGCTTATTGTGCAATATTCTTTTCGCATTGCGTTTCATAAAATTTATGATCGCGGGCATAAAAGGTTTAATACCATAAGGGTCGAAATAAAAAACTGTTCGTTTATTCAAAAAGGCAATCGCGACCCAATGACTTCCCTTCATTGTTGACGGATCTAGATTAACAACAAAATACTTACAGCAGCGACCATCGATATATTTCGGTAGCGAATCTGACGGAAACACGCCCGCAAATTTTTTAGAAATGATAGGGTCGTGCGTAGCCAATCTTAAGAGTTGTTTCGAATTCATCGTAAGGTGCCAATGTAGTCGACGTATAATTTTAACGACACTCTTACATTGGTTTTTGCGTGAAAATCTGTATAAGTAAGGCTTCCCAATACCTTATCCCCGCTTTTAAATGAGATATTTACATCATCCCTGACCGATTCGCTTAAAAAATGTTGTATTTCAGGAGCTTCTTCTTCTTCTTCGTCATTTCTAAAAACGATATAACACCCGGGGTTGTTAATACCTGTCGGCACGTTTTCATATCTGAGCCGATACTTCCTAATTTTTCCATCGAGAAAGAATTTGTGTTGTGCAAATTCACATTTTAACGCTATCGAATCTCCTTACATGAGCATAAAACGAAAATCTAAGGTTTCGGTACTAGTAACTAATTTACCTAAATAATCACGGAGATATAAAACTGTGATGGCGTCCGTGTCATTTTCAGCGTTACCTAAATTTGTTACTTTATAACCGTTGCAATAAAAGTGTTTGTTTTCTTCGTCTAACAATAAAACTTGCTTTTTCAAACGCTTAATTTTCTTGGTTAAAAAACCTTTTGGAACGACATCTGTGTCGTCTGTTGGTTCAGGAACATTGGTAATTTTTCTTTGCTCAGCATCATAATACGAATTTTGTTTTAAAGGTAAAGATTTCGGAACGTATAAGCCATCGTTTAGTTTTATCAACGCGTTTTGATCGCAGCTATGAACTAACGTCGCCTCGTTTATGTAACAATCCTGCATTACTCGATCAAACTCACTTGCCGCAGTTTATCGATATGAATTTCGGATTGGAATTCGGAATAAAGGATGACGTTAATTGTCGATGTTAGTGCGCTCGAAAATTTCACTTCCAAAGAAATATTCGAATTTTGCGTAGCGCTAGAATGTAGATCCGAAGCGCACAAATCGGGAGTCGTATCAAACGCGAACAGAGTCAATCCGTTTTGAAATTCTTCTGGAGTTATATTCAATTCTCCGGAACTTAAATATCGACCCATGTTGGAAAAGAGATCGATGTAGCTTCTGTAAAATTCTCCTTCGGAAAATTTCGGAGTAAGCGGACGGTTTGGAAGAACTCGTTGTCCGATTTTTAATGAAATATAATTTATGTTAAAATTTTGAAAATTGAACGGGTTTTTCGTGAAATCTCCACTATATGCACCATTCGTCACAAATCCGATGACAATACGATTTGGTACTGGACCTAAAAATAGGTTCGGAAGGATTGTCGAATGGGTTCCGCTGGGAATCGTTAGAGTTTTTACATCTACTTTACGTATTGGATATTTTGCGACGCCATTCTCCAAAGTTTTATTATGCGCGAGAACGACGGACGGTGAAACAGTCACTTTTCGAACGAGAAGAGAGGCCTTTGTTATCTTCAGAACGAAACCCTGAGTATTGGACATCAAAACAAAGGAATTTTTAGCTCTATGCAAACGGATTTTTAATGAGACGCCATTTAGCAAGAGTTTGTGCTGAAAACTTAAATCTAAATTCATCGCGCCGAAAAGTGTTATTTCTTTATTTAAATCCATAACTGCATGTCGAGCTTTCAATCCCAAATTATTACCGTTTGGGTCTGTTTCGTCAAAATATTTCGCCGTGTCCTTTTCAAATAAGCTAGATTTGAGAAAAGTTTTCTGTGCATTTTCGGGAAAGTTTAGCAAGGCGTCTAAAATACTTCTATACCCGTAATTATTTTGCGATACGATTTGCTTTTCGTTTAAAAAAACTTCTACATTCTCAAAAGCCGTATTCAGGAGATAATTTATAGGTCCGACTTTATCCGTGGCGGCTATGGCGCTTCCATCTCTCTTCGAAATTTTAACCGCGAGTTGTAAGAAAATGAACGACGGGTCGATGTAGTGCTCAAACGTGCCCGGAATATAGAATTCGATTGGACCGTCCGATAGAGTCGCTATAGGATGGACTTCTTCAAAATCGGAGTTTTCTATAGCTACTTGAATCGGTAAACCCGAAAATAAGTCCAGCTCGGATTTAAGACACAGAGGTTCCATCATGCGAATATGTCCCTGTTCTGCTTTCTTCTTCGTTTACGTACGGTTTTTATACGTTTGCCCTCTCCGTTTTGAAATCGTTTGAGAGCGTCGTCTTTGATATCCCTTCCAGTTTCAAATATTCGCTTTTTTATACTCTGCTTGAAATTTTCTCCGCCGCCGACATCTCCCGCTACTTTAGAAGCGGTGGATAAAAGTTTTTCGCCAAAGTATTTCCCCGCGCGTTTCAAAACGGGCGTTACTGTTCGAAAAATATTTCCGAACCATCCCCTTCCAGCCTGTGTGGCGTAATAATATGGAATATTACCACCCTGTTGTAGCGCGTAATACTGACAGCATGTATGCGGGTCGATAGAGCGATGTTTATGCATCGTCATCTCGTTTGAAATGCAAAGTCACGCTGACGCTCTCGCCTAAGAATAATACAAAATCGCCGTAGCGGTCTCTTATATTTATTTCGATCGTCTGAAACTCGCTCTTATTAACGGGTTTATAGAACAAAGTTTCAAAGTTTACGCTACCTTTGTCTCGAGGAAGAAATACGTGCCGAAGAAGTGGCGAAGCCGAATCTCCCACAATACCAAACTTACATATATCGGAGTAAACAAAAACCGATTGTATATTCTTATCCGTTCGCTCTCGAATGATCGGCTCGGTCGATATTGTCTTTTGTTCTTCAATCAAGATCCCTAATGGTAATAAAGTTGTTGCTTCGGGGAATTTGAGATAATTATATAAATTCCTAGAAATGATCAATTTATGATTAGGAGGTAAATTTAAAGTTGAAATGTCATTCCGAAAATCGAACTGTCCGTGGTTTTTAATGTTGTGACTCCACAATAATTTGACGATATCCTCGTTAAATTTGTCGAGGGCGATTAGCGGATCGGTCGCTTGATATTTGAATTGATGAGACAAAAGCGTATCACCCTGGTCGTTCGAAACGATGTAATAAAAATTAAAATGTTCCTTTTCTTTGACAATTCTATCAAATCTTAATTCGGCAAGGGCGACGAGCCAGTTTCCCTCGAGTCTGATACAATGGGGCAAACGCGTTGTATAATTTGAATGCGTATTATTTGGAAAATAATCCAAACTCGAATCCGAAGGTAGGGTCACATAGAATTCCTTCGTAGATCTGTAACCCATGAATTGAATCGATCCGAAAAGCCTTTAAAACTGACAAAATATTTTTTCGTTCTACCCTTCCCTTTTGTTTTGATAATGCGATCTATAGGCCAGAAATCCTCGTCTCTCTTATGTACTCGTTGTAATTCGAAATCGTAAAAACTTCCTTTAATTAACTCGTTTTTCAAATCGCGCAATATATAGGTTGCCGGAACAGTATTCTTGCGATCGGAAATGACGAAAACCTCGTCGCTCCAACCCGGTAGATAGCTTTTGCGGAAAGTTCTTCTAAGTTTAGATATCCTTACTCTATCTCCGACCTCGAACTTGAAACGTTTGGCGGTAGAAGGCGGATACAAACGATTAAATATTTCATCCCTCATAAAAGGAGTCACATCATCGGGGGCGACCTTTGTAACTCGATTTACAGTTTTATTATAGCTTTTAATTAAATCCGGCAACGCGTCTATATATTTGTAACTCCCCCTTCGAGTAAATAACCGCCACATTTTTCCTTTAAGCGTTCGATTGAATCTCTCCACATTAGCGGCTTTCTTATCGCTGTACGAATGATAATGTTTGATATTATATTTTTTGAATAATGTCTGCACAGGCTTATTGAAAAATTCGGTGCCCTCGTCCGTTTGCAAGAGTTTGGGAACAACTTTTTCCTTCGAAAAAAGGTTTTTGAAGGCCTTTACAATTTCGGTAGAATTTTTTCGTTTGATAGGAATGGCGTAGGCTCGCTTGGAAAAAACATCGACAATAGTTAGAATGTAACGATAACCTTTGTTAAATTTTGAAAATTTAATCATGTCCACCAAGTCGCCTTGCCATAGTTCATTGATATCTAAGGC
Source organism: Cordylochernes scorpioides (assembly GCA_030710605.1). Taxonomy (NCBI): domain Eukaryota; kingdom Metazoa; phylum Arthropoda; class Arachnida; order Pseudoscorpiones; family Chernetidae; genus Cordylochernes; species Cordylochernes scorpioides. The sequence goes on along the minus strand of CP092863.1, from coordinate 27,970,400 downwards.
GATAATTTTTCGTCGTTTGAAATTTAACTTAACGGGTTTATGAAGGGTGTAAACGTCCTGTGTCTCCAACCATTTCTGCGCAGATTTTTTCGATATTTTAGCGCTCTTAGCCAATTGATCGATTCCGCCAAAACTTCCCGGTTCTTCCGCGTTGTAATACACTTTGGCTAATAATTGATCCATTTTTTCTTTCTTTTTTTGAAGTCGATAAAGAAGGCGAGAGCTCTTCCCGCTTTACACTTGGCGTTTGTTTCTTAAATATGAGATTCTTAGCGGTCGAATTAAAAATCCACTGTTGTGGAATATTTATTTTCTTTAAACTTATCGCTAAATCTTGAAAGCCCACAGGTACATTTACGTTCTTCCTTTTTCGCGTCGTAAGAAACGTAAAAATATCGACGACGTTGGACTGCGGAATAGGTTGATTATTGATTATGATTTCACCATTCTGATTCCAAATCACTTCGTTAGTAGATCTTAAACGTTGAATAATCATGTCTACATACTTTTTTGAAGTGATCGGGACTGAATTGATAATTTCTGCATCTATATTTCGTTCATTTAAAGGTTCGATGGGTTGCGGCGGCGGTGTCGGAGTGTCGAATGAACGTTGATAACGTCGCATTAATTCTGCTAAGAGCTTCACTTTCTGATCGTCCGGCAAAGACTTCTTTGTTAATAATGCGTCGATCTCTTGTTCGAGAGATAACGTTTGTGTATAAATTGGATATAATGACGGATTAGGAAATGCGAATCTTTCGGCCATTTTTACAACTTTTTACCGATCCAGGATCCCAAGGCCGACAGAATAGGCGCTAAAATAAGGGGCAAAAAACCTCCCTTCTGATTAGTCAGTAGACGTCTCCGTTTGACGAGAGAAATCTTTCTGTTCGCGAGAGTTCTCATCATCTTTTTATAGCGACGAAGTTTTGTTTTGCGTTTAGATGAAAGGTTAACATTGCCTTTTAAAATGTTGAGACATATTTCGCAGAGACAATCGGTCAGGGCTGGAGTGAGTAATTTTTTTCTATCTAGCACATTTTGCGCCTTTGCTAGAGACTCTAGCGCATATCTATGCTTGTATAATCGATTCATTTTGGTGAATAAATAAAATTAGCTTCCCCAGGAAATATATGTGAACGGATCCTCAATTGCTCAGGCGTCTGAGGTTTCAAATCTATGCAGATAAATTTATATAATTCCTCTGCAGTTGCCATTTTTAGAGCCGCTTCTAAAAATTTTGGATTATTGGGATACATTTGTCGCCCAAGCGTATATACCTGCTGGGCATCTCTGGGGTTTCTAAACAAGAAAATGTAATGACTATTTAACGAAATGGTTCTAAAATGCGGATTTTTCGGAAATAAATTTTGCGCTAAAATTATAATAGAAGCATTCCGGTGATGAGTATAATTGCAAAATATTTTGCAAATGTCTTGATTAATATCAAAAAATAAATCATCGAGAATCAATAAAGTGCGCTTGCTAACATCCCAGTTATTGGGTGGTAAGCCGCTTATGTAAACAAAGGGGAAATCCTTAAACCACGGTTGAACAGACGAATAACACCAAATAACTTTCTCGGGAGGGGGTTCGATTAAATCAATTAATCGTTTTGTTAAACTTGTTTTTCCCGATTGAGAGGCACCCACAACCAACGCGTTAAACGGATGTCGTAAACGAAATTGAATATCATCTTGAGACGACATGACTGAGAGATTTCTTAAGCGGAATTTATATTTATACCATCTATGACAAAATAATAAGTCTTAACATAAGATCTTCCAACAATGTCGACTCCTTGTTTATAAAGCGATTCCTTACAACATTTGAGATAATGTGAAAAGTCTCCAATAGTCATCTTTATTGAACCGGGATATTGAACAGTTGTTAAAAAACCATAGCGTCGGTTCATAGTCGGAAAATATTTTTTCTGTCTCGGAAGTTGAATTAATGCGTCCCCTTCAATCTTGAAATAGATTGCATTTTCGACTTCGGGAAGCTGACATTCGCATCTGAAAAGATTTTTCGAAATCTCAATTATTTCGTTTTCTCTGAGTTGCATAAACCCGTACCACATTTTCCTATATGTAGCTGAATGTCTATGAGTTTGGAAAAAGCAAAACCTGAGCCTCTGCTTTGGAATGTCTCTATATTGGCTTGTATCTGTTTTAAAATGTTGTCTAAGACAACAGAAAGGCTGCCCCAGTTTCTTTGACAGCGTGATGAGAAATGAACTCTTCTAAGATCCGTTTTTTCTTTATAAAATTCCAAAGTTGCTGAAATAAAAAAACGACATCTTTGACGACCAATTATGGTCATCAATTCTTTTTTAATTTCATTCATATGATCATCGAATAATAATAAATTATGAGTTCTTGGTTTGTAAATATATGTTGAAAAGAAGCCAGAGAAGGCATCATTTATTTTATATAACATTTTTTTGTTTCCCTTTAAGACACATTAAGGACACAACAATTGAACCTAGTTCGCTGACCGATCCCCAATGATTAATTTTTTAAATGCATTTATTTATTTATAATTCAACTTTTTTTTTTCCAGAATAGGATGTTAAATTTAGGTGAAGTTTTTTTTTTTTTATGCATTATTTTTGATGTTTAAAAAAAAAAGAATACAAACATTGAAAAGTGCATTTATTTACAATAAAGAATACAAACATTGAAAAGTACATTTATTTACAATAAAGAATACAAACATTGAAAAGTACATTTATTTACAATAAAGAATACAAACAATGAAAAGTAAATTTATTTACAATAAAGAATACAAACATTGAAAAGTACATTTATTTACAATATCAATAATTTTCTAGTGATTTACAAACAAATTTTATAATGTCCGTGAGCTAAACTATTGATATCGTCTAACAAATGACGCTTGTCGTCGAAGGCGTTTAAGCCCAACTTTGTTTGTTCTATTGTATACAGCGTGTGTTTACGGGATTGTATTAGATTTTGTGTTAAAAAATGTCGTTTGTGTGTTTCAAGGGTGTCCTTATAGTTTTGAAAAGCCAATTCATTTTTTAATATATGTTTTTTAACCCCCTTCCCTATGTTTTTCTCGTCTCCTCCTAAAACCCTATAACTATACATCTTTGCTTTGAGTCCAACAAATTCTGTCATAATTTGTCCGCACAATTCGTCTTTCCACTTGCCTATTACTTTTTTATTTACTTGCGAATATAGTGGGTGGCTTAAAGGATAATCTGAAGTGTCTAACTGATCTCGGATTTTATCGAGAATAGAAAAAAGGTCGGCAGAAGGTGGAGTAGTTATATGATAGAGAAAGCTGTCAGTATCGGTGAAGCATAGACTTATTTTGAAGGACGGAGCTTTGAATAAAGGAAGCATAGTGGAATAATGGAATTGAAAAATTTTTAGTTTAGAAAGTTCTAATATAGTAAAACCGATATAGACTGGCTTGTTGAGAGTCAGATTTCTTTTTTTCATTTTAAGAATAACCAAATCTTCTTCTATAATATGAAAACTATCGAGAGTGGGTTTTGCCATAAGTTTTGCGGCTCTTTCCGGCTCTGTTACAACTTCTACTCGAACCCTTTTCCTTAGATTTTCTATGGTTTTGCCGTAGACACTATTGTTAAGCAACTTCCAGAAACTCTTCTCAAATTCGGACTTGGCTTGTTTACGTTGATCTGTGTTAAAATCTATATAGGGTTTCAGCCAGGGACTCTGATTAAACGAAAGAATTTTATGAATTTTTGTTAGTTTAAGTCCCTGACTAAGGTAGAATTTCAAAGTTCTGTAGTGAACCGTGTAGGAAGATTTGGGGAAAAAATTGGGACAGAGTTTGATCGAGGAAGCGATGCTGTGTGGAAGAGACTTTTGAAAATCGCTCAACATGGATTCTACTATTTGTAAACGTTCTGGAGCGAGGGGAAAATCATTGTGCGAATCGTGGAGGTGTTCGGGATAGCAAAGATCAACGACAAATATATAGCCGATCGGACTGTCGTCCTGGAGAGCTAAAATATCGATTTGGTTGCATTCTTCTGAAGTCAGCCACCGAAACCTACCAGTTGGAAGAGGTTGACACATACTCCATCCGTATAAATTATTGCAATCTGTGTAAAAAAGGTATGATGTATCTTTACTTGAGTCAAATTCATCTCCCATAAAAGGATTGTTTGCTTTGGCATATCGCTTTGATATCATGGCGACCCCTCCGCGAATTTGCTCGCACGTCAGATACATGTCAGGATCGCTGATTAGATCTAACGAAACATTTGTCATTTTTAGTGCTGCGTCAAGAGAAAGAGACGGTGAAGAAAAATTTAAAATTGGGTCCAGCTGATAGTGTCTTAGACAGAGGTCTCTGAAATATTGAAAAATATCGGCTAGAAGAGCCACGTCGCCAATTAAATATATATCGTGGTAGTCTCCGAGCGTTGTACAGTTAAGTTCCTCCCATACTTGTTGCGCGAAAGCGTACGATTCGTTGGAGCAGGATTCATTTAAAAGTTTGCTGGAAAAATATTCAATGGGAGGGAGGCTTGTTTCTGAAAATTTTGAACTATCCGTCATGTACTCGTAAGGATAGACACCTTTACGACGAAGCAGATCGGTCTGGTACGGAAAACATTGGGAAAGAACCTTGAACCCATCTTGCGGTAAATTTGAACTAAGAGTATTTAACGATGCGGATAGAAATTGGAATGAATCCAAAAATATGACATAATCTACCAGAATGACCGAATATTTTTCCATATTCATAGGAATAATTTTAAGATGTTTATGAGGCACATGACGGAGAGCTTTGATTAAAAAATGGTTGTCGTAGTTCTTTGCTCCGTGTAATAAGCATCGAAATTTTGAATTATTGTGGTAATTTAAATTACAGATGTTGTGGGCGGCCCCTCTATACCGACCACTCCAATGACAATGATCGATTACTTTTGTCTTAATGTCCAATTGTTTTTTACAGATGTGGCAAGTTTGCTCGTTTAGGAAGTCCTTTTTTTGTTGCTCGTTCATATCGACGGAAGGATATTTTCTGAGACGTTCTTTTAGCTTTGAAACTGTTGAGAATAAACTCAACAAGAACTTTTCCGCCGGATTCTCGCCGCGATAAATTTCTTTGTGGACGATATTTGACTCCGGATCTACCACGATATAGCAATACGAACAAGGTACGTGGACAGAGTATTTGGAAGGGTCGGGGTTGGGCTGTAAAATGGCTTCGAAATCTGCGTATATAGCGAAGATCTGCTTAAAATTATTAGAAAATTTGGAAAATGAAAGCTTAGAACCTTCTTTTGGATATTTGACACGTTGAGCTCCGTGAACCCTACATGTTTTTTCATGCTCCATTACCAATTCTTTTGATTTGAAAGAATACAGACAATAGTGACAAACGTAGCGCGATTTTGAGTCAAAAAGACGATTGAAGTGCCTAATCAGAAAATAATGGCTTTTATATATAAATAAATTTATTTCTTTGCTATCTACATTTTCGGAAAGCTGGAGGGGGAAGATTTCTTTTTCCTCTACACTATAAACATTGATCGCGAGAGAATTTAGCTCCTCAAAATGTTTAATGCGTTCGCGTGGCATTGGAGCTGGTATAACGCCTTTGAGATTAGAAAGAAAAGGTTCGTAGTGCTTAGAACGGTGAGGATTGCTAGATACTGGGTATAAGGCAGCAAGGATAGAGTAATAAAAACACATGTCATCGGGTGCATTTATGTTAAGTAGTGCCCTTCTATTCGCGATAAAAGCCGGTGGTTTAACACCTTGACACCCAGCATACATCGGCGTATATCTACCTATATTTAAATTAATTTCTAATAAGTTTGAAAATATAAAAGATGACCCCTCTTTATTGTATGTTAATAGTCTATTGTAAATTTGGCTTAGGGATTCTTTAACTAACCCATTCAACATTGCTGGGGTAAACACACGCTGACACTTGGAAACAAAATGGGCTCGCCTACCTGAAGCATCATTTGTCTTGATAAGTTCCACTTCCGTTTGTAGAAAAAATTGGATGGTCTTATGTCGCTGCAAGGCCTGTTGCAGAATGTCGATGATATCTGCTTCGAAGCTGTCAAGTTTTTCCTCTAGGCTGAAAACATAAATATATTAAGTATATAATTTATAATAAATATTCCTTCTTCTTACCTCGAAAAATGAAATTCCGCCTCTAGAATCCTGCTTAATGTGAGGTCGTCGACTGTGGGAGCGTTGTCGAGCCCACCCTGCTCGGGAATTCCGAGCACTTGCTCTATATCTAGTGGTGAGAGGTGAGAAAGTTCACCTGGCATACACACATCCTGTGGTGATTCAAGAATGTGTATCAAATCATCCGCTGAAAGTTCTTCCATACAGACATCTCCCGATGGTCCGAGAACTTGTTCCAATTCACAAGAGAGGTCTGGAAGTACATCTACCATACCTTCGGTCGAGCGGAAAGACCACCTTTCTAGATAGCCATTGAGCGCACTTGCCTCCAAGCGTAGACACCTAAAAAATAATAATAATAAATATATATATCAGGTTAATTCCATTCCAAATGAAAAAAACATTAGCGTATTGGTTAACTCCATTGCTCTAATTTTTTTTTTTTTTTTTGCTAGGTTCAAATCTCATTGAAATATTTTTTTTTTAATTACCTAGTAAAGTTTTTCTGATTATGAGAAAAATACATTCAATAAAACAAGAAACAAAACTTACCTCATGTTGGAAAAATTTAAATCCGAAACTGCTTGGTCCAGCTATTTAACACTGTCACTTGCTCCAAAAAAAAAACCTGCTGCAATCCACGACGCATAGGGCAGAATTTTAATACAAAATTTATGATCTGACTGCAATTTGAGAAAAATATCGGCCTATATGCAATTAAAAATGTTATTTAAAGTTTTTATTACCTCCATCTAAGGAATGGTCACCTACAGAGGATTTATGACAAAAAAAAGATAGATCTCTTACAAGGAAAGTTTATTAGGGGAATCCAGACGTACGCCAATTAAAAAGTGAATTTTAATACAAATTTTTTTTTTTCCACGACACGACGTGCTGCAATTTAAAAAGTGGTTATTACGTCCATCGAATTGTGCCAGGTCTAAGGTCAAGAAGCGGCTCTAAAAATGACAACTGCAGAGGATTTATGGGGCAAAAAAAAAGAGAGATCTCTTACGTTCAGACACCATCAAGAAAAATTCCAGCGGGGAGGTCAGCATGTGGGCGGATTTTTTTATACTCGCTTTTTTTTGTCGTCATCATGTGGGTGAAATTTTACAATAGTAAAGCTCATGTGGGTGAAATTTTACAATAGTAAAGCTATGATATTTAAAAATATACACTTTTTTTTAAAACATATTTGTGACACATATTTCCATAAATATTAAATTAGTTGGTAAAAGATATGACAGATTTTTTTTTTAATGAGCACACACTTTTTTTTTTTTTGTTTTTAACATGAACTTTATTACATTTTAAACACATATATAAGTGTTCATAGAGTCCTTCTATACATTTTTCCTCTAAGTGTCGTTGTCTTCTTCTTCGTGATTGCAAGCCTGGATTTGCAGGACCGAATTGCAAGCTTGGGAATAAGCTTTGATTATTTTTTCAAATAATTCTTTTGAATAAAGCCATGCATCGCCTTCACACTCAGGTGTGTGCATAAAATCGTCCAAAAAATCCTCAATAAAATTTCCACTTTCATCATACATTTGAAATAAATGGTTTTTAAAAAACCTATTAAAATAGGAAACTTTTCTTTCCTCTTCTTTAGTAGAATATTCGAAAGAAATAGGGAATTCATAAATTACATCTACAAATTGATTCTTTTTTAATAAAAGACCTTTCTCCAAAATTGTTTCAATAACTTCTTTAACTAAATTTGGCAACATTTTTACTTCCATGTTGCTTTCACTCTGTATGAAAGCTGACAATATGAGAAAATATCGGCCTATATATATATGCGCCTGACATTACGTCATATACGTGTAACATTATTCCAATAAGGAATAAGGAATGGTCACCTATGACGTAGGAGGGCAATTAAAGTGAATTGGGAATCCTTAGGGCAATTAAAATGACGGCCAGCTATTTAACGCACATATAGGACATAGGCCAATTAAAGTGAATTGGGGATGCAACACATTTAAAAAAAAAAACGTTGTATTTAAAGTTTATTACGGGGAATCTCCAGACGTAAGCCAATTAGAATGAATTATAATACACAAATTTTTTGAAGCGGGCTCTAATAGGACGTACGACAATTAAAGTGAATTGGGGATGCGCTTTACTAAACTACTGATGAAGTTCGTGTAGGTTTCTCCCCTTATTTACTTCAGTACTGAGGAGTTCAATTGAGTTCTGAGCATTTCTCTGGTTCCTTAGGATCATTGGATGAGATCGAGTTGGAGAAGGCTTCACAGTATCTTCATTATGGCTGTCCTCTTCTGTAGGTATCACATCTTCTTGATCTAATAAAGACACTGGATTCTCTTCAATTACCCGTTGAGTCCCATAGCTGTAGTGTTCAACTGATGGAAGCACCTCCAGGTTGCTGTCGTTCCTCGATACATCACTCTCTTTGAAGACACAGTCCCGAGATTCCACCACTTTCTTCATCTCAGGAATCCACACTCTGTAGCCACGTCCTCTGAGTGCATATCCAACAAGGTTACCTTTGACAGCTCTCCTTTCGAGTTTGGATTTACGGACTTGTCTTTGAATATGGACAAATACTTGACAGCCAATAGCTCTTATGAGTTTAAGACTAGGCTTGTTCCCTGTCCACAGTTCATATGGCGTGCTTCCAGATATAGTGCTCCTGACAAGATCTAGGAGTGTCCTATTCATTCTTTCTGCCACACCATTCTGTTGGGGTGTATACGTCATAGTGTGTTCATGAACTCTTCCAACGCTCGTGCAGAAAGTGTCCCATTCCTTGGAACAAAATTCCAAGCCATTATCCGTACGTATTCGTTTTAGTTTCCGGCTGGTTTGTTTCTCAGATGCTTGAATCCACTCTGACTTTTCCCAGGGTTCCGCCTTTTTTTTCAGGAAAAATACACTTGTATATCTCGTAGATTCATCAATGATGGTTAAGACGTACTTGGCTCCTCCCCAGCTCAATACTTCGAGTGGACCCATCAAGTCCGCATGCACCAAGTCCAACGGCATGATTTCTTTTTCCTCCTTGTGTGTGTGCTGAAGGAATGGCAGACGGTAAGACTTGCCGATCAAGCAGTCTTCGCACTTTTCTGGCTTTGCCGGGCTGCAATCAAGTCCTCTTACGCTTTGGTTCTTGGCCATCTTTGCTATCGTATATGCATTTACATGCATCAGCCTTTTGTGCCAAAGATCCAGTGTAAGCTCTTCCTTGCATTCAGATGCAAGAGAAACACGATCATTCTGATCTATCGGAGAGGATGGAGTAGTCTGGACGCAGTAAAGTCTACCCAACTTCTTTCCCTCTATCAAGAGTTTACCTTTCATGTCCATAATGTGGCAACCACTCCTGTTGAAGACAACTTTTCTACCGTTTTCTATCATTTGGAGTACAGACAGAACACTGTGACGCATATCTGGAACGTACAAGGTGTTCTGGGCAACCATATTGCTAGCATCTCCCTTGTGTCCAACAATATTGGCACTGACAGTACCGATACCACATGCTTCTATAGAAGAGCCATTCGCAATAGTGATGGAACTCATATTGCTTGTGCACTCTTTCAGACATGTGAAGTAATCTCTCTTGGGAGTCATATGGTGCGTCGCTCCAGAATCTATTATCCAGGTCTCGGCGGTAGCTCCAAACAAAGTGTTGCACATTGCCGACATATTTACGCCTTTGTTTTGGTCAAACCTCTTTGGTCTTTGTTCATTCTTTCCTTTCTTCCTGCATTCCCTTGCATAATGTCCTTTACCTCCACATTTGAAACAAACAACCTTTGCTTTAAATTGTTTTTCTGTTTCAATGGGCTTCGGAGAGGCATTAACGACCATGGCACCCACATCTTTTGGTAGATTTGACGAACGCCTTTCTGCTTCTGCCAACAGCCGTCTTTTAACTGTGGCGGTCGTGAAGTCTGAATCAGGCAAGTTACATATGGTTGATACAACGGTGTCCCAATCCTCTGGTAATCCACCCAAAAGAACCATAGCCAAATCGCCATCATCAATTTTGTCGCCAATTTGGGCCAGTTCGTTTACAATGTGGTTTATCTTCCCCATATACCCTTCCATATTGCTGTGCTGAGTCAACCTTTCGCCATATAACTGCCGTCTTAGTTGTACGGCTCGATATCTACTATCCTTTGGTGCGTATAATTTTTCCAGTTCCTCCCACTTTCGGAGTATTCAAATGTTGAACATGCAATTGTTGTTCATCATTAATCCCGAGGCAAATTTTGCAAACGCCTTACCCTCCCGGGACAAAAAAAGTTTTGTTGCAACAAGGTCACTTAGCCTCTCCTGGATTGATCAAACTCCACGAGTCGTTTTCGATTAGAACGAGTTTCATCTGGAAGCTCCAGCTGGAGTAATTAGCACCATTTTATTTTGTAATCGTCGTGTTTGCCATTTTACAAAATATTTGGTAAGTAGAAAAAAGGACGGGCCAAGTAATCAAAGGAAATTTGGTTACTCACGTTTTAGGCCTTGCGCTTCTTCAGTCTGACGTTTTAGGTCTTGCGCTTCTTCAGTCTCATAATCATTGTTGTATTACAATTGATTACACACAGCGCTCAACGTTAATTATTATTTAATTAACTACAAGGTAAAGGGATTATATATAGATTAAATAGTAAACATGGAGAAAGAGAATAAGTCAGCGTGGCGATGCCGCTTGCAGGGTTACATCAACAGGAAGTGACGTCAGCTCCAGTGTTACCGAAGCCAACCCTACGCCGCCACGGTCCAGCATTAACTCTACCTGAAGTTTCTTTTTACGTATCGGTGGCTTACTCTCATCTTCCTCAGGGAAATGGGATTTTGGCCTTTAGCTTGAGTTCAAGAAGTCTTCTTCTAAAAAATGGGATTGTAAATCATTCAAACGTCGGGAAATAAATAGTATAAGAACATTAATGTATCTATATTATTTTGTTTAAACCAATTCTAAAGCATCAAATAAATTTTACAAGGAGAAGCTATATTAAAAATATATCATTTAATTCATTAGTTTAAATATAAATAAGGACTCCTTCTACTATATATTTGTCCATACACACGTACGAGAAATTAAAAATAATTTAGTTAGATTTCTACGCCATAGGTAAAGATTGTACCTCGTATCTCGTCAGATAAGACTTGCTGTATATATATATATATAAATAAATATAAAGTGTATATTGGATATAAATTTATTAATCAGCCAATATTTCTAGGGGCAACACGCCTCTCTTTATCAAGGCTTTTCTTTGATTTGAACTAAATCACGTGGGCATGTGATCCACTCACGCTATACAAGACCAAAGCAAGAAACCATCTAATGAAAATTTTACTGTATATAAAATATATTTACAATTGTTATATTTAATAATAATAATAATTAAAAGAGTATATAATTAAATAACCCTTTGATTAAATAAATGAAGAGACTGATAAATATTGGAAATAAAATGAGTGAGGACTATGATTCAATATGTTGTGTTGATATATATAAATAAAAATATATTACAAGTATAAATATATACAAAAATAAAAAATAAATAAATAATTTAGGAAGATATAAATTCTCTGTAAATTTCTGGTAGGTCAATTTTCCTATTTATGCTTTCTGAATCTTTTATAGAGGCCCAGCTTTCTAAAAATAACCTGCAGTGCTTTTCTTTAATATTCTGGTATAAAATGGATGCTTTGTCAAATTCGGGTATATGATTATTGTTCAGTGCATGGTCTACTAGGATAGATAATGGTTTATGGATGCGTAGAGCTGCTTTGTGTTGGTTAATGCGTTCTTTCAATGCTTTGCTGGTTTCTCCAATGTAAGTGGCTGGACAGGTTTTGCACGGAATTTTGTAAATAATATTGTTTTTGTTTTCATTTTTACTATTATTCTTGGTGTCTGAGTGGCGTAGAATTTGTTTTAATTTGGTGCAGATTGATATGTGGCAATTATATTATATTTCTTTAATACTCTGGCAATTCTTTCTGATCCGTAACTGTATGGTAGTGAGCAATATCTTTTATCGGATTGATCATTGCTATTGTTTGAAGATGGGATTCTGGGAGTATAAAAATGCTTCTTGATGAATTTCTTAGGATAATTATTCTCTATCAACTCTTTAAAAATTATATTACTTTCTTCTCTTCTTTCAATATTCCTATTTGAGCAATGTGTAGTTAATCTTTTGGAAAGTGTTTTTACTACGGCGATTTTATTATGAATTGGACCAAAAGGGCTAAAATTTAAATAGTTTCCTGTGTGCGTAGGTTTTCTGTATATGGTGGTTTCTATATAAAGTTCTTTCCTTATTAGTTAAATGTCTAAAAATGCTAAAGAATTATTGTTTTCTATTTTGTGTGTGAACTTTAAATAAGGTTTGAGATTATTCAGAAAATATAAGAAAGTATCAATTTCTGTTTCAGTTATGCAAAATACATCGTCAATATATCTCATCCATAATAAAACTTTTAAATTATTTGCTTCAGTAATAATTTTGTCTATTTCATTCATGAAAATGTTTGCCAATGCTGCTGAAATAGGGTTGCCCATAGGCAAGCCTCTTATTTGCCTAAAAATTCTGTTTTTGAAGTTAAAATAGCTAAATTCTAGACAAAGCTTCAATAAATCTATCAGGGCTTCTTTGGGAATAGGAAGGACTATTTCAGGATGGAGTTCTAGAAAAGACTTGAGGGCTAGGAGAGCTTCGTCGTGTGGGATAGATGTGTAGAGGGATTCTACATCAAATGAAACCATTCGATTATTACTGGGAATTTGTAGATTTTTGATAGTTTCAACAGCTACTATGGGATTGGGGACTGTATGAGGAAGTTGCTTCTGGAATGGAGATATTATTGACGACAAGTATTTTGTGAGAGGATAGAGAGGAGAGCCAGCATAGCTAACTATGGGACGTAATGGTGTGTTAGGCTTATGGACCTTTGGTAAGCCGTAGAAGTTGGGAAGATTATTTTCTTCTGCTTTCAAATTTTCGAAAGCTTTCTTATTGAGTTTATATGTGCGTATAATTTTGTTTAGTTTTCTATTGAATTCTTTGGTGATGTTAGTTAATGGGTCTTTAGTTAATTCTTCATAAACTTCTTTATCTTGTAATAATTGTTCTGTTTTGTAATTATATTCAGTTGTGTCCATGATTACTGTGTTTCTTCCTTTATCTGAAGGTGTTATTACTATTTCTTGGTTATTCTTCAATGAATTTATTGCTTTTCTTTCTTGGTGGTTTAAATTTGTTTTGTTTTGTCTTCTCAGTTTTTAATTATTGGTGCTATTTCTGTTCTAATTCTAGCCTTATTATCATCTTGCAAATGTTTTATAGAATTTTCTATCGCGTCTATAGTTCTTGGAGTATCAATATTCTGGGAAGGAACAAAATTTAAACCTTTTGATAAAAGTGTGACGGTTTCAGGAGAAAGAAACAGATTAGAGATATTTACAACATTATTTTGATGTGTCTGGGGAAGAGTTTTTTGTATCCATTTATTCAGTTTTTGCGATTGAATATTGCGAATAACGATTGATTTATTTTGACATTTGTTGTCTATATAATTATTCAATTTAACAAATAGATCATCCATTAATATTTCTCTTAACTTAGGAATTAAATTTGTAATTTTAATTTGATATAATTTTAAATAATAGTGACAATTCTTGATTCTTGCATTCAAAAGTTTTTTCCCAGTTTCTATTAAGATCTTTTTAGAAATATTTGTTCTGACTGGATCTTTAAGAAGTAGTGATGGCGGAATTATTTTCGCTTCGAGACATCTGTGATTAAAATATAAATTTAATTTCCAACTATTCATTGCGAGGCGAGTTCTTTCTAATGATCTTGTTAAGCGAAGAGCTTCTGAACCAAATCTGGTTGAAATCATTTTAAATATTGAGCAATCCATAATAATATCTATAAATAAATATAAAGCGTATATTGGATATAAATTTATTAATCAGCCAATATTTCTAGGGGCAACACGCCACTCTTTATCAAGGCTTTTCTTTGATTTAAACTAAATCACGTGGGCATGTGATCCACTCACGCTATACAAGACCAAAGCAAGAAACCATCTAATGAAAATTTCACTGTATATAAAATAAATTTACAATTGTTATATTTAAAAATAATAATAATTAAAAGAGTACATAATTAAATAACCATTTGATTAAATAAATGAAGAGACTGATAAATATTGGAAATAAAATGAGTGAGGACTATGATTCAATATGTTGTGTTGATATATATAAATAAAAATATATTACAAGTCTAAATATATACAAAAATAAAAAATAAAAAATAAATAATTTAGGAAGATATAAATTCTCTGTAAATTTCTGGTAGGTCAATTTTCCTATTTATGCTTTCTTAATCTTTTATAGAGGCCCAGCTTTCTAAAAATAACCTGCAGTGCTTTTCTTTAATATTCTGGTATAAAATGGATGCTTTGTCAAATTCGGGTATATGATTATTGTTCAGTGCATGGTCTACTAGGATAGATAATGGTTTATGGATGCGTAGAGCTGCTTTGTGTTGGTTAATGCGTTCTTTCAATGCTTTGCTGGTTTCTCCAATGTAAGTGGCTGGACAGGTTTTGCACGGAATTTTGTAAATAATATTGTTTTTGTTTTCATTTTTACTATTATTTTTGGTGTCTGAGTGGCGTAGAATTTGTTTTAAATTTGGTGCAGATTGATATGTGGCAATTATATTATATTTCTTTAATACTCTGCCAATTCTTTCTGATCCGTAACTGTATGGTAGTGAGCAATATCTTTTATCGGATTGATCATTGCTATTGTTTGAAGATGGGATTCTGGGAGTATAAAAATGCTTCTTGATGAATTTCTTAGGATAATTATTTTCTATCAACTCTTTAAAAATTATATTACTTTCTTCTCTTCTTTCAATATTCCTATTTGAGCAATGTGTAGTTAATCTTTTGGAAAGTGTTTTTACTACGGCGATTTTATTATGAATTGGACCAAAAGAGCTAAAATTTAAATAGTTTCCTGTGTGCGTAGGTTTTCTGTATATGGTGGTTTCTATATGAAGTTCTTTTCTTATTAGTTGAATGTCTAAAAATGCTAAAGAATTATTGTTTTCTATTTCGTGTGTGAACTTTAAATAAGGTTTGAGATTATTCAGAAAATATAAGAAAGTATCAATTTCTGTTTCAGTTATGCAAAATACATCGTCAATATATCTCATCCATAATAAAACTTTTAAATTATTTGCTTCAGTAATAATTTTGTCTATTTCTTTCATGAAAATGTTTGCCAATGCTGCTGAAATAGGGTTGCCCATAGGCAAGCCTCTTATTTGCCTAAAAAATCTGTTTTTGAAGTTAAAATAGCTAAATTCTAGACAAAGCTTCAATAAATCTATCAGGGCTTCTTTGGGAATAGGAAGGACTATTTCAGGATGGAGTTCTAGAAAAGACTTGAGGGCTAGGAGAGCTTCGTCGTGTGGGATAGATGTGTAGAGGGATTCTACATCAAATGAAACCATTCGATTATTACTGGGAATTTGTAGATTTTTGATAGTTTCAACAGCTACTATGGGATTGGGGACTGTATGAGGAAGTTGCTTCTGGAATGGAGATATTATTGACGACAAGTATTTTGTGAGAGGATAGAGAGGAGAGCCAGCATAGCTAACTATGGGACGTAATGGTGTGTTAGGCTTATGGACCTTTGGTAAGCCGTAGAAGTTGGGAAGATTATTTTCTTCTGCTTTCAAATTTTCGAAAGCTTTCTTATTGAGTTTATATGTGCGTATAATTTTGTTTAGTTTTCTATTGAATTCTTTGGTGATGTTAGTTAATGGGTCTTTAGTTAATTCTTCATAAACTTCTTTATCTTGTAATAATTGTTCTGTTTTGTAATTATATTCAGTTGTGTCCATGATTACTGTGTTTCTTCCTTTATCTGAAGGTGTTATTACTATTTCTTGGTTATTCTTCAATGAATTTATTGCTTTTCTTTCTTGGTGGTTTAAATTTGTTTTGTTTTGTCTTCTCAGTTTTTTAATTATTGGTGCTATTTCTGTTCTAATTCTAGCCTTATTATCATCTGGCAAATGTTTTATAGAATTTTCTATCGCGGCTATAGTTCTTGGAGTATCAATATTCTGAGAAGGAACAAAATTTAAACCTTTTGATAAAGGTGTGACGGTTTCAGGAGAAAGAGACAGATTAGAGATATTTACAACATTATTTTGATGTGTCTGGGGAAGAGTTTTTTGTATCCATTTATTCAGTTTTTGCGATTTAATATTGCGAATAATGATTGATTTATTTTGACATTTGTTGTCTATATAATTATTCAATTTAACAAATAGATCATCCATTAATATTTCTCTTAACTTAGGATTTAAATTTGTAATTTTAATTTGATATAATTTTAAATAATAGTGACAATTCTTGATTCTTGCATTCAAAAGTTTTTTCCCAGTTTCTATTAAGATCTTTTTAGAAATATTTGTTCTGACTGGATCTTTAAGAAGTAGTGATGGCGGAATTATTTTCGCTTCGAGACATCTGTGATTAAAATATAAATTTAATTTCCAACTATTCATTGCGAGGCGAGTTCTTTCTAATGATCTTGTTAAGCGAAGAGCTTCTGAACCAAATCTGGTTGAAATCATTTTAAATATTGAGCAATCCATAATAATATCTATAAATAAATATAAAGCGTATATTGGATATAAATTTATTAATCAGCCAATATTTCTAGGGGCAACACGCCTCTCTTTATCAAGGCTTTTCTTTGATTTAAACTAAATCACGTGGGCATGTGATCCACTCACGCTATACAAGACCAAAGCAAGAAACCATCTAATGAAAATTTCACTGTATATAAAATATATTTACAATTGTTATATTTAATAATAATAATAATTAAAAGAGTATATAATTAAATAACCATTTGATTAAATAAATGAAGAGACTGATAAATATTGGAAATAAAATGAGTGAGGACTATGATTCAATATGTTGTGTTGATATATATAAATAAAAATATATTACAAGTATAAATATATACAAAAATAAAAAATAAAAAATAAATAAATAATTTAGGAAGATATAAATTCTCTGTAAATTTCTGGTAGGTCAATTTTCCTATTTATGCTTTCTGAATCTTTTATAGAGGCCCATCTTTCTAAAAATAACCTGCAGTGCTTTTCTTTAATATTCTGGTATAAAATGGATGCTTTGTCAAATTCGGGTATATGATTATTGTTCAGTGCATGGTCTACTAGGATAGATAATGGTTTATGGATGCGTAGAGCTGCTTTGTGTTGGTTAATGCGTTCTTTCAATGCTTTGCTGGTTTCTCCAACAGAAATTTACAGAGAATTTATATCTTCCTAAATTATTTATTTATTTTTTTATATTTTATTTTTGTATATATTTATACTTGTAATATATTTTTATTTATATATATCAACACAACATATTGAATCATAGTCCTCACTCATTTTATTTCCAATATTTATCAGTCTCTTCATTTATTTAATCAAATGGTTATTTAATTATATACTCTTTTAATTATTATTATTATTAAATATAACAATTGTAAATATATTTTATATACAGTGAAATTTTCATTAGATGGTTTCTTGCTTTGGTCTTGTATAGCGTGAGTGGATCACATGCCCACGTGATTTAGTTTAAATCAAAGAAAAGCCTTGATAAAGAGAGGCGTGTTGCCCCTAGAAATATTGGCTGATTAATAAATTTATATCCAATATACGCTTTATATTTATTTATAGATATTATTATGGATTGCTCAATATTTAAAATGATTTCAACCAGATTTGGTTCAGAAGCTCTTCGCTTAACAAGATCATTAGAAAGAACTCGCCTCGCAATGAATAGTTGGAAATTAAATTTATATTTTAATCACAGATGTCTCGAAGCGAAAATAATTCCGCCATCACTACTTCTTAAAGATCCAGTCAGAACAAATATTTCTAAAAAGATCTTAATAGAAACTGGGAAAAAACTTTTGAATGCAAGAATCAAGAATTGTCACTATTATTTAAAATTATATCAAATTAAAATTACAAATTTAAATCCTAAGTTAAGAGAAATATTAATGGATGATCTATTTGTTAAATTGAATAATTATATAGACAACAAATGTCAAAATAAATCAATCATTATTCGCAATATTAAATCGCAAAAACTGAATAAATGGATACAAAAAACTCTTCCCCAGACACATCAAAATAATGTTGTAAATATCTCTAATCTGTCTCTTTCTCCTGAAACCGTCACACTTTTATCAAAAGGTTTAAATTTTGTTCCTTCCCAGAATATTGATACTCCAAGAACTATAGCCGCGATAGAAAATTCTATAAAACATTTGCAAGATGATAATAAGGCTAGAATTAGAACAGAAATAGCACCAATAATTAAAAAACTGAGAAGACAAAACAAAACAAATTTAAACCACCGAGAAAGAAAAGCAATAAATTCATTGAAGAATAACCAAGAAATAGTAATAACACCTTCAGATAAAGGAAGAAACACAGTAATCATGGACACAACTGAATATAATTACAAAACAGAACAATTATTACAAGATAAAGAAGTTTATGAAGAATTAACTAAAGACCCATTAACTAACATCACCAAATAATTCAATAGAAAACTAAACAAAATTATACGCACATATAAACTCAATAAGAAAGCTTTCGAAAATTTGAAAGCAGAAGAAAATAATCTTCCCAACTTCTCCGGTTTACCAAAGGTCCATAAGCCTATCACACCATTACGTCCCATAGTTAGCTATGCTGGCTCTCCTCTCTATCCTCTCACAAAATACTTGTCGTCAATAATATCTCCATTCCAGAAGCAACTTCCTCATACAGTCCCCAATCCCATAGTAGCTGTTGAAACTATCAAAAATCTACAAATTCCCAGTAATAATCGAATGGTTTCATTTGATGTAGAATCCCTCTACACATCTATCCCACACGACGAAGCTCTCATAGCCCTCAAGTCTTTTCTAGAACTCCATCCTGAAATAGTCCTTCCTATTCCCAAAGAAGCCCTGATAGATTTATTGAAGCTTTGTCTAGAATTTAGCTATTTTAACTTCAAAAACAGATTTTTTAGGCAAATAAGAGGCTTGCCTATGGGCAACCCTTATTTCAGCAGCATTGGCAAACATTTTCAAGAATGAAATAGACAAAATTATTACTGAAGCAAATAATTTAAAAGTTTTATTATGGATGAGATATATTGACGATGTATTTTGCATAACTGAAACAGAAATTGATACTTTCTTATATTTTCTGAATAATCTCAAACCTTATTTAAAGTTCACACACGAAATAGAAAACAATAATTCTTTAGCATTTTTAGACATTCAACTAATAAGAAAAGAACTTCATATAGAAACCACCATATACAGAAAACCTACGCACACAGGAAACTATTTAAATTTTAGCTCTTTTGGTCCAATTCATAATAAAATCGCCGTAGTAAAAACACTTTCCAAAAGATTAACTACACTTTGCTCAAATAGGAATATTGAAAGAAGAGAAGAAAGTAATATAATTTTTAAAGAGTTGATAGAAAATAATTATCCTAAGAAATTCATCAAGAAGCATTTTTATACTCCCAGAATCCCATCTTCAAACAATAGCAATGATCAATCCGATAAAAGATATTGCTCACTACCATACAGTTACGGATCAGAAAGAATTGCCAGAGTATTAAAGAAATATAATATAATTGCCACATATCAATCTGCACCAAATTTAAAACAAATTCTACGCCACTCAGACACCAAGAATAATAGTAAAAATGAAAACAAAAACAATATTATTTACAAAATTCCGTGCAAAACCTGTCCAGCCACTTACATTGGAGAAACCAGCAAAGCATTGAAAGAACGCATTAACCAACACAAAGCAGCTCTACGCATCCATAAACCATTATCTATTCTAGTAGACCATGCACTGAACAATAATCATATACCCGAATTTGACAAAGCATCCATTTTATACCAGAATATTAAAGAAAAGCACTGCAGGTTATTTTTAGAAAGCTGGGCCTCTATAAAAGATTAAGAAAGCATAAATAGGAAAATTGACCTACCAGAAATTTACAGAGAATTTATATCTTCCTAAATTATTTATTTTTTATTTTTTATTTTTGTATATATTTAGACTTGTAATATATTTTTATTTATATATATCAACACAACATATTGAATCATAGTCCTCACTCATTTTATTTCCAATATTTATCAGTCTCTTCATTTATTTAATCAAATGGTTATTTAATTATATACTCTTTTAATTATTATTATTATTAAATATAACAATTGTAAATATATTTTATATACAGTGAAATTTTCATTAGATGGTTTCTTGCTTTGGTCTTGTATAGCGTGAGTGGATCACATGCCCACGTGATTTAGTTTAAATCAAAGAAAATCCTTGATAAAGAGAGGCGTGTTGCCCCTAGAAATATTGGCTGATTAATAAATTTATATCCAATATACGCTTTATATTTATTTATAGATATTATTATGGATTGCTCAATATTTAAAATATATATATATATATCTTCAGATAGTAAGAAGGCATATATTGGATTGAATAAAATATTTATTTGCCAAAATTAAATCCAATATATACCTTTTTACTATCTAATGATTTAAGTATGGAATGCTCTATTTTCATAAAAATATATATCTTTATTAATATTTTCCAATACGTTCAGTAGAGAGTTATCTGACTCGATAGCTATCATTTGCATTTGTTTTCATATTTTAATAAGCCTTTCGCAGAAGCTCTAAATATTTCCAGTTTCTACTGTGTAGGTTTGAAACATATAATCTTCGAACTTTGGTTTATAAGCCATCTGAATGTCGCAGTTGAGGGTAACAATGTGTGAAACAATCCATGACGTTGACATCTTATCTCCCCGGACTTCTCTGAGATAAGTTAGACAGATGGGCAGGATGTGGTGGTGGTTGCTGATACTCCTCCTCCAACTGGCAGATGGCCTCGGTGAGATATCTTTTTTTCTATTGAGACAAACAGTAAGGTTTCCTCTCTTTTACCATAAGAACAGATTTTATTCTTTATATAGCATATACCAATTGTTTGAAGTTTATATGTTAAGTTTGTAATTATTCTTTTTTTTTTTAATTCATAGAAGCATTTTTCTGGCAGACATAATCAATTTTTATCATCATCATTTTCTATTATTATTTTTTTTTTAGTTATCAAATCATTTGCAATTGTAATTTCTTTTTTGTTTTGTTGTATCACTTTTTAAGCAATACAATATATAGAACTAAGGTGTAATATTCAATTCAATCATATGGAACCAACATCGATTCATTTTTAAAATAAAGCAAAATCATAAGCTTATACAACTTTCACCTTTTCATACACCAATATATATATTAATTTTATTCTTATTTTTTTCACATGTTTAGCGTATTTATGCAGACTTGGTCTTAAATACACATATTTTGACTTCTCAGGAAGCCTCTGGGATCAAAATATTTTTGATCGTAGAGGTACAGTCTGCACCAAACTAACGAGGGTCAACAACCCGAAAGGCGTTCGTGGTTGACTTTTCTTGATTTATCAAGAAAATGGGTTGGCCAAATATCAGGGTACTGGTTAATTCAACGTTTAGTTGATTTCTGTTCCACCAGATGGCACTCTGCCATCTAAAGGTTTATATAAACGTGGTAAGGATATGCCTTTTTTGATATCAATTTATATAAATATAATGCATTAACGCGCCATCTATTATAAGAAATTCAAACTATTTTAAACGCGTTGATTCTTTTTACTACTGATAAGCCAGGTCCTTCCATTATTTTATTATCGCAGTAAGGACAATATAAAATTGATTTGTTTTAAAAAGAATCACAAGCGTGAAAAATAATTTATATGCCTATAAATATAAAATATTACAGCTTGTTTTATAAATATAAAAATATATGTAAATAGAAACTATTTTAGACGCGTAAGATTCTTTTTGAAATTGAACAATTCTACTGCCCTTACTGCAATGGAAAAAATAATGGGAGGACCTGATTCTGCAGTAAGGGCAATAGAAATTGTTTAATTTCAAAAATAATCTTACACGTCTAAAATAGTTTCGAATTTTCATAACAGATGCGCGCTAGTACATCAAAAAAAGATATATGTTTATAATATATTAGCTATTTCATCCTTATATAAGCTTCTTTAATCACTATTGCGAGTAATTTCTTGATGCGATTGAGCATTCATATTTTTATATAGTTAAAATCTCTCCTTTTAAAAACACCATCTATACTTTTATATGGTTCGTATTCGATTTTTGAAACACCCTCCCTCTGTCTAATTGTTATCTTTATTTGAGAAGTTGAAAGTCATCTAAATCAACCATAGCCCAACACAACATAAAAACAATACAAAAAGGAATTAGAAAGACGCTATAAAAAGTTTGCGTTAAAAACAGAAAGGAAATATTTAGATAAATGTTGATACATTGACTCTACTCGAGTTTGTTTTAACGTATCGGTGGCATACTCTCAATGTGTCTGAAGATATTTTAAGATTTTCAAATATCAGGTAATAATGGATCTTAATCCGTTTGAAAGAAGTCTGTGATATTCAGGTGTAGAGGACCCTCCAACTGCTGACTCTGTGATATAAACAAAATTGTTCCATTTATCTTGAATGGTATCAAATTTACATTGATGAGAATCTCTTTAATTATAGAGGAATATTTAGGATTGAATATCGATGATTAAAAAGTGAGAAACTATCTTTCAAGTGATTGTTGTTACCTTTTTTTATTTGTAATTTTGTATAACTTTCTAGATGGAATAGCCAAATCTCACAAAGCAGAGTAAGAGTAGTATATTATCGTTTCTGTTGAAATATACAGGTAGCTTTTGAAATACTATCAATAGTATTTGTTTCTACCATTGTAGAAAGATTATTATATAAAAGGGGATAAGAAAAAGATAAGCTATCTATATATGACTCATATTGTGTGTAAACATTAATCATTGAAATAATACACAGTAAGTGTTTATTAGGTGCACAATGGTGATGTGAAGGCTCATTGTATCTATCAGATAGGTAAATATCTTAATAACACATTTGATTCTATTCCCCTTTATCTATTACATCACATGTCTGATATGTGGGTTTCAGATAACTTCAATTCACCAAGAAGCTGTACTTTCCACTCGGATTGCCCTGGATTGGATTTATGCAGCAACGGGTATTGTGGTGGTAAAGTTGTTAAATATATCCTTTGATTCTCTATGCCCAATTTCATCTGACACAACCGATCTGCTTATAAATATTTATAAAACTAGATTAAAGCTTGCAGGCTTTCTAATCAAACAATAATTAATGTACAAATATTTATAATACAATATAATGCGGCTTATGATTGTAGAACGAAGTTTGAGAATAATACCGCAAATGTTTCTTTTGAACGAAAAATCGAAATTTATTTTAAGGAGAAATAACGATTATTTCTAACCTTAGGGATGAATTATGATAGGATGAATTGTGAAGAGTAATGATAAATGTGTCCAGAAATGGGAACATGGTGGGCATGGCATATGCCCGTTAAGCGGAATACTGTGGGTTCGGCTTCCCATTCCTGGACACTTTATTTTTCCGTTTACCATTACTCTTGACAATTCATCCTATCATACTTCATCCCTAAGGTTAGAAATAATCGTTTTTTCTCCTTAAAATAAATTTAGATTTTCCGCTCAAAAGAAACTTTTGAGGTAAATTCTCAAACTTCGTTGTACAAATATTTCTTTTTATTATAGCGTTCAAAAGATCTAACTACTCGTGTATTATCCAGACTTAATATTTTGGTATTATATTTACCATGTCTTTAGAAGTCCGAGATTTTAGGTCGTGACAAGCAGATTTATTTCCAAAGATATTTTTCATCGATGCCATGATGAGATTTTAAAAACCAATATCAATGGGGCTAAGGCCTTAAATAGGTCTGCTCACAGCGGATTGGTCGATTCCTTTTAAGAGGCGGGGGGAAGTGACGTAAGCAAAACCTAACTGAAATATCTCTTTACTTTTGGTTTTGGGGAAACCCTAAATTCATTGAAATGTATTACAAAGTTACAGAAACATATTAAATTATTGTTGAGATTAATTTGTACATATGAATTGCACATTTGTACATTTGGATTATGATTATACAATTGATTATTTTAGTTAAAAGAAACAAAAGGTTAATTGGGAAAGAATAACTATTTATAACGGTTTCGTTAAACATGTAGCCTTATATTATCATAAATATATACATTTATAATTAATATATGCCGGATGATATTCAAATCAGATTACTGAATTATAACAGGTACATTAATATATTTATTGACTTTTGGAAGCTTATAATTCTATTGAGGTTTTAGATAGAAACTGAATATTCGAATTTATAATTTCTTTGGGGTTTTGAAAAATCGCTGAAAAAATCCATATCGCAATTCCCAACAGTTTCCGACTTGATATCGTGTAACGCGTAAAATTTAAAAAGAAATGTAGAAATTGGTTTATTCTCAGCTACCCCGACCACCCAGAGATCTAAAAATCTGTAAACTTACATTGTTAATTGAACTGAACCAGTTTTCCAAAATTTCATACTTCTATGTGGTCTAGAAGCATATTAAAATTGATATACAAAATTTGAGAAGCAATTTGGAAATTTGTCTATTTCCGATCACCCTGATAACCCAGAAGTCTGAAAATTTGTCAACTTGCATTGTCATCGGTTTCTGAAAAGTGTGCAAAATATCATATTCCTACGTGCTTTAGAAGTATATTGAAAAATGATTACAAGATTTGTGGATAGACAGACATGAAAGCAAGTTAAATAAAAGCTTTTAAAAATTGACATATGTACATATTCTAATGGGCAGTTGTTATGTATTATCTTCATCTATAATTTATGTGAATCTGAATGTATTAACCAAGATTTGAAACAAAATTTTAAGATTATAAAAATATATATATATCTATATTTATATCTATATCTATATTTTTATTTATATTGCTATGTATTAATTTATGCCTAACTGGCCTTGTCTTTATTGTTTGCGGAAGAGCATTGCTCGATGCAAATATTTAAATGTAATTCTACTGTCCTAATAGCTTATGTCCATAGTTTGCTTAAATACCATTTCTAAGATTTCATTCTTCAATATTGCATATAAAAGTAGAATGATCCAATACCGTATTAGAGCTCTAAAGAAGCGGCCTGGTAGATTAAATTGGCGAAACCGTTGGTAGGGTTCACCACTGATGAGCCAAGCCCTCCCAATATATACTTTTATCGCAGTAAGAACAGTAGAAGTTTGATGTATTTGTTAAAAGAAGTTTTATTTTTTCATTTGTATCTATATCTTTGTCAACTAATAATTATGTGTGAAGATTTAATATAGAAATAGGTAGAAGTTATATATGTTTTTTGAAAAAATATTTATTTCATTAAACTGAATTATCCATATTTTATTATGATTTTTTCAATGAAAAGAGTAAATATTTATTCTCTTTTTATATATGTATTTTGGTTTCTATGAAAAATAGAAACTTCGGCCAGTTAGAGTTTTTTATTTTTCTCAACGTTTCGACAAAAATCTTTTGTCTTCGTCAGGAGAAGACTAACTGGCCGAAGTGTCTATTTTTCATAGAAATAGGAATGCCGTCCAGGCAACCTCTATCTTTATGTATTTTGGTTTTTAAAATTTAAAGATAAAATTTGATTGTGCGCTCTTTTTAAAACAATTATGTTATTTGTTTATTCGATAGAAATTTATTAGCTTTTAAATATTTCAAATATATTTCAGTCTTTGGCGAAATATAAGAAAATAACAATGAAATAGTTTCTAAAGGTGTCAAGTATCGACATGAAAAATCAATGATATGAAATGGAATTTGCAGGATGTTTAAGAACTATTGATCTAAATTGGTATTCTTTGTGGTGGTAATATCGCTAACTTGTAACTGCTAGAATTTGTGTTAGATTCTTCGACTATAGAATATAAATTACATTTGGGGATAATAAAAATGTTTGAGAGGCAAACATAACACTTTATATAATAAAAAATAATATAATGGATTGAATAAAAGATTTATTTGCTAATATTTCGGTTGGCTGAGCGCCAAACCTTTATCAAGGCATTACATTTTTGTATAAACAAACTCAGAACCGCATAGTGTTATAAGATATTGGAAAAAAACATTTTATTTTATCCAATATTATCTTTATATATCCAATCTTTTTTTATTATCTAATGATATAAATATGGATGGCTCTATATTCAGAACATAAGACTTTAATATAGAGAACGAACTCTATCATTTATGTGTATAGTTATAGAGTGGAAAAATTGAAACTTTATGAAATGTAACATTTTGTCTAATTAACCTAAATTCTCTTATCAGCACAAAATATTTATATTTTACTTCTTCTTTTTATTTATTGTCTGCCTGCGGGTTTTAGGTGACTCCAATTCTCGGAAACGCTGTATATTCCACTCGGAGTGTCCTGGATATGAAACATGTAACAACGGCTATTGTACCGGTAAAGTTGATCAATACCTGTTGTCATATTATGCTTAGGTATCTTGATTGAAAACACATATTTGTTCCTGAGAGGGATATTTATAACCCAAGGAGCGCAGAGCGCCAACTACCCGGGGAGTCCAACTCACTAAAGGACTAGTGTTGAGCGCTTTTTACTCGCGTCCTGTTTGGATTTCTGAGTTGAACAAGTTAACCTGATTATATTGTAACGCCTTTATAGAATACAGCGCAAGGCTGGCGGTGTGTGCACGCGTCTCGGGCGGCAAATATTCGAAGAACGTTGTTGTTTATAAGCTTTGAATAGACGTTCTTCTTTTCTTTTCCCTCTCTACCGCCGTATTTAATTGTATATATCTTATATTAACTTATTAAACTTATTAAGTCTATTTAATTTATTTTGAGTGAGCATCTGTTGTATCACCTCACAAAACTAACATCACAATATCTTATAATTTTAGAGAGATAGAGTTGGCAAGTTCTTTTATTATCTAAAGATTTAAATATGGGTTGCTCTATTTTCGAAAATATTCATATTTATGCAGGTCAATTCTCTAATCTAGAAAAAAGTAGTAAACCCATATTCATCTGTATTGTGAAAAATATAATTATGTCTTTGATATATATTTATTTTTTCTCTCAAAGCACACTCATATTTTAATAGCAATGTTCAATTTCCTTCAAAATAGTTTAGAAAGTTTTCGCATATTTAGCTTTGTTTTAATTGAAATGTTCTCATACATATATATATACAGTCTACTCTCGTTATAACGCCACTCGATATAACGCCACCCTCGCCTTACGCCGCTTTTTCGTTTTGTCCCAATCGACATCAATGTATTTTTCTCGATGTAACGCCACTCCCTCGTTGTTCGCCTTCCGCCGCTGATTTTTCATATCCCAAGTAGAAAAACCACTCGTTATAGCGCCGCTCACAATGCCCCCCCCCCTCCCGCTCCCCTTTTTCTGTCTGCATTTTTTCCGCCAGCGGCACCGAACTTTGCCTGATGTTGACACAACAGATTGTGTGAACAGCCAGCAGACCCTTTTCCTACTTGTGCCTGGGACATACACAGTCGCTTCATCCTTTGCTAACGTCAACACAACAACCTTATTGTCGTATCATGAGTTCCCAAAAGCGTAAACGTGAGTCGATCACCATTGAAAAGAAGAAGGAGATATGCCAGTTGGCAAGAAATAACCCAACGATATCTAATAATGAGATTGGAGAGCGTTTCTCACTTCCACGAACAACTGTCCGTGATATTCTCGCTCAGGCTGAGAAGTGGGAAAATTATACTGTTGGTTCTTCAAAGAGACAAAGAGTCGGAAAATTTAGTGACTTGGAAGACGCTGTCTTCAACTGGTTCATCCAAAAGCGTATCAATAATATTATTATTACTGATGACCTCCTAAGAGAAAAGGCAAAAAAACTTGGCGAGCATTTGGACGTACCAGAAAATTTCGCGTACAGCAGTGGGTGACTGCAGCGATTTAAAGGGAAATTCCATATTTCGCAACGACGGCTCTGTGGGGAAGGCGCATCGATTTCTCCAGCTATCATTGATGAACACCTTACAAATTTGAACAGTATGCTGGCGAACTCCGGATATGACCCAGCCAACATATACAATGCAGACGAAACAGGATTATTTTTTCAGCCCATTCCTGACCGAACACTTGCTCACAAAGATGAAAACTGCCGTTGTGTCGTGTCAAAAGGATGAAACAACGAATCACTGTTCTACTGTGCTGTAACTCTACTGGAACAGACAAGCGGCGATTGCTGATTATTGGAAAATCGGCAAAGCCTCGATGCTTCAGAAACTTTATTCCACACTTCTACTGCACTTACACATCTAACAGCAAAGCATGGATGACCTCTAGCATATTTCAAGAATGGCTACTGCAGTTCAGCAAGCAGCTTGTCTCTGAAGGACGTCGTATCCTACTGTTGTTAGATAACGCTACGTCTCACTGCGTCCCTAATGATGGTCTCAGCAACATAAAGATACACTTCCATCCACCAAATATGACTGCCAGTCTGCAACCACTGGATAGTGGCATCATCAAAAGTTTCAAGGCTCAATATCGCAAGCTTCAACTCCAGAAAATGGTGGAATTGACGGATGCCCATCTACCCACAGAATTACGTCTGGATTACGCTGTGCACTATTGTAAAATGGCTTGGGATTCTGTGAGCCCTGATTCCATCAGCAACTGCTGGAATCAAACAGGCATTCGCTTCACTTTTACTGCTGCAGTTGAGCCTCTTAATTATGGAAATCTGCTCGATCGCATTCGCGACATCTTCGCTGTTTCACCAGAGAATTTGATGACTGAACGGGAGTTTCAACTGGTTGATGATTCCCAGGAGGCGGAAATGAAGCTAACAGATGACAATTTGCTGGTGTCCACTGTTTATAGCCAAAGAAGAATTTGGCGAATATGATTATGCAACAGAGACTCAGCGCCTACCATCCTTAAGGGAATCCAGAACAGCTGCTGAGACAGTTTTCTTGTTTCTTGAGCACTCCAAGAGAGCAACATCTGACGACGTCAATCTATCTGCGGGTTTGCTACGCCGTGTCTATGCCATAAGTGAGGGAGAGAAAAGACAAGTTGTGATCACAGACTTCTTCAAGAAAATGTAATTACTTTTTTATGAATAAATTATAAATTAATTCTTTCTATTTGTCATATTAATTAATTAATGCCGGTTTTGCATTCTATATATTGACTCAGAGTATAAAATTGTTATTATTAATTGTTATAAATAATTTATTGTATCTTTAAATTTCACATTTTAAACGTTTTCGATACAACGCCACCCTCGCCTTACGCCGCTTTTTTGCAAAATCCGGATGGTGGCGTTATTACGAGAGTAGACTGTATTACAATAATATATATTTCATAAATTTAAATACAACTAACTGTGCACATTTATATTAATAATAAATTAATATATACGAAAAAAATGCCATATCTGATATGTGGGTTACAGATGGCTCCAATACACGGAAACCCTGTACTTTCCACTCGGAGTGTCCTGGATTACAAATGTGCAACTACGGGTATTGTGGAGGTAAAGTCTATAAATACAGGATTTACTTTTTACTACTAAAGGAATCACAATACATCCAGATGGGACAAGAACCTATAGGGCATGCAACAACTGTCCTGGTGTGGAACTAACACCTACTCACATATTCTCATGCCCAGCAATGGCCGCAGCCTTGCAGAAAATTGACATAGACCCAGAGCAGCAGTTTTACACATCCAAGATAGTGGACATTGCTGCTGCTGTGATAGAGATGCATGGAGACATCTGAGTCTCTTTATTGGACACGACAATAACAACAACCTTTTACTACTATACCAAATACGCTTTTAAATAAAGTTACTGTTGTAATGTATGTTATTCAAAACTAATTTCATATGCGTTTACGTTTATAAATCTAAAAAAAAAAAACAATATTAGAAAAAGGAATTTAAATTTGTATAATGGAAAAGGGATATGTGACTGATATAGTTTGATTTCTCCATATATCATATCCCCGTTTATTTTTATTTGAATTATATTTGTGGATAAGTATTTAAATTTTGCTTCATTTAAATAATAAACCTTGATATCAATAATAATTTTGAAATATTTACCATATCAAATATCACATTATCTTAATTGAGAATTTATATAAATACATCTTTCTTTTAAAGGCGTAAAATTCTTTTTGAAAATAAACAATATCTACTTCCCTTACTGTAATGGAAAAATTAATGGGAGGCCCTCCCATTAATTTTTCAATGGCAGTAAGGTCAGTAGAAATTGTTTATTTTCAAAAAGAATTTTACGCCTTTAAAATAATTTCGAATTTTGATAACAGATGGCGCGCTAGTGCAACACCTTTCTTTGTTGTTAATAGTTTTAAAATCGAAAATGTAAACTTTTATTTCTAATAGAATGATAATACTTTCAGCAACTTAATGTTGAATTTGAACTAATTCTATACGCTATAAAATATAAGTACGCAAAAGAGTATTTCACAAAATATCTTTTGTAAAATTATTATGATTTAATGGAAACTTGCATAAAAGTTCATACTGGTTGACTTGGTCCATAACTGAAATCTTTAGGCTGAAGTTTCAAATATCCAAAGCTGGTGTTGATGTTTGATTACCAACCTGAGACTTCTAGTTTACAGAGAGGGTCAATAAATGACTCATAATATTAGTAACTACGAGAGAGGCGCCCTTCAAATATATATTTATTTTGATATATCATGTTTTTATTCACATTGAATATAGGCAAAATATATATTTAAAACTTAATTCTATTGACGTTATTTGGCGCTGGGTTTGTTGTTGACACACATTAAAATATTATAATACCTTGAAAAAAGTAGGCGTTCAGCCAACTGAAATATTAATAAAATAAATAATATTTTTATCCAAAATATGCCTTTTTAATTGAAAATATATATTTATGTAATATATTTATATTTTATATGTATATATATATATTATCAAATCAGACGTGATATCTCCACAAGGGATGCTTGCGCCAAGAAACAACACCAAACTAAGATACTATATTACATAAACAATTGAATAATTACATGGTGTGTTTGAGTAGAGTTTAAAGAAGAAAATAAATGAAAGGACAAATCATGTTTGAATGTATATGATATGTATATAATTATAATTTAAATGTAACGAAAGAAACAACTCTATCTTTAGAAAGGCATTAAAATGTATTTTTTTGAATCACCCTAGTACTGAACGAAATGGTGGAGATAATGAAGGTACTACAACACCAGTTTCATAGAATTCAGATAAAGAACAATCTGTATACCATGGTTTATACTAAAATTCTAATCAGTGTAGAAGGAGGATTTCAATTTCATAACATTCTATATGAAGAGTTATGGAACCGGTCGCGTAACTGCTAAAAAAAAAACTGCTGTTGTAGCTCATCTTTCATCACACAAATTCTTTGCTCTATATTTCTATTCAGTTATATATATCATAATTATCATACTAACATATGAATCTTCCACTAATAAAATCTTAATAAAACAAAAAGGTTTTTTAACAAAAAAAAATCTAAGAAAAATAAAAGTGTTTCAATAGATGCGAACCACTGTGAAACCACATTGAAATAATGCTAAGTTGTATATAATTTTAAAATACCATTTGACGCTGCATTTAACGCTATTGGCATAGGGCTTCTATTTTTTCTTCGCCCCGAGAGAGAAACAGTTCGCAATGTTTATCAGAGACGATGAAGAGTTTAAACTAGTGTAAAAAGATATTTGAAGATATCTGGAGTGCGACAGATATCAAGGTGCACTCAAGTCGCACTATAGTGCGACAAGTGGAAGAACTGCGCTGCCACAAGCTAGGGCAAGTCTTCGAACAAGGAGAAACTTCATCGTCCATTGTATTTAACTTTTGATGATTAAAATATATTAACAAATTATTGAAATTGACACATTAGAAAAAATTGACCCCTTTCATCATCAGGCTAGCCAAGCTAACAATAGCAGCCATTGTATATCTTTTAAAATATTTTTCTAACCGTCTGTCTTATTTTAGGTTTACGTTCTATCTTGATATGGCTGATGACCTAACGTGTCATTTTATAACCTGTTATAAATATCCTTCCTTTATGTAAATAGATACTTTGCATTTTTTTCTTCTATTATTATTTGTTTAACTATTGAAAGGGAAAGGCGGTGGTGCCTGTGACGGTGGAAGAGCTAGTGACTTGATGAGAGCATCCCACTTACTGATAGAATAAACATACCTTTTTGCAAGACGTTTAAAACGCAACGTCTCAGTTTATTTCTGGATTGTTCAGCTTTTTGAAGCCTTACAAAGAGAGTATCTCAGGGGTACAGATTTCTCGAGGTATATTTCAGCGACATGATCAAAACTGTAATATACCAACCAACCAATATAAGTAAATAAAACACAATTGTTGTGATAGGTGGCCAGTCGGACTACAACAAGCAATGTACCTATAGTTGGCAATGCTCAGGACTTCTGACCTGCGAGTTTGGTTCCTGCAAATGTCCATCTGGTAGGACCTACTCCTATATTACTTCAGACTGCGAATCCTCTAGTAATAATAACTGTAAGTATGAGAGAATGAAACTACAATGAACGTTTTAATTGACATCTGTGTCTTACAGCAAATCCCAATGTTGCTGTGATTGTCTGTATCGTCGTTGCTTTCCTCGCAGGCGCTTTGATTTTAGGCTTTTCTGCTGCAAGAAAAAGGTGAGTTCTTCCATCGAATCTCCGATTTAATTACATATGGGTTAAACATTTAATTTGATTAGAAAACTTATAGGACAAATAAATACAACACACACATTGAGCTCTATTTATCTATATAAAAATATCTAAAGAAATTCATGAATATTTATCATGTACTGATGATCCACATTATCCGAAACTCAAGCAGATTAATATTTTAAATAAATCGATAAAATGGTTGTTCTAATACATTCATGGATGAAAACTTAGGGTGTGTAAAGCTCTAAAAATATTAATAAATGAAGGTCTGAATTATGAATAAGATATTCGTATTATGGGGCAATATTTTCTCTATGGGATATCTGTAGTGAATAGTCTCTAAGGGAATGCACAAAGCTGGTGTTAAAGCTGGTGATGTGACCAAGTTTCCAAAGATCAAAAAAATTGATTCATTAAAATTCCAGAGTTTACTTTATTTCATTATTACAAAAGCACGAAGTCTATCAGACTATTGTGCTATATTAGAATTATTTACACATATATATCTTTAATTATTCACACGATGAATTAGTAGTGAATTAAAATCTGTGCACAAATTGCTCTAAACTTGTCAAAGTGTTCATAAGATTAAGTATATACATAAAGATGATTTGACATTATGTCAAAGTAAGCAAGTACACTTTGGTATACAAATATACAATCCAGAGTTGAAAATTTCTTGTCAAGTTTGACTTGTTGATTCTTTCCCGTAACCTTACAGCTTTTACCTATTCATTAGGACTCTCTTAGAAGAAGAAATGTTTCTTTTTTTATTGAACAAGTTAGGAGATTGAGGATTTCAGATTATTTTTCAGCCTTAAGATGCTGTCCTTTAAATGTATATACAAATAATTTTTTGCTATACAAGGACAATCACAACTGATGTAAAAAATACAGATATATACACATTTTCGATAAAATAAAAAGGGAAATAAAATTGAAAATAACTTCTAGCGCTTGTCCGCATTAACTTAATTATTTAGTTGACAGAAAATTTAAAGAAAATGTTTATTTAAATCGTAAAAAAATATGAAAATATTTTAAATATGGTTAATACACTTCTTATGGCAATCAAAAACTTCATATCCCTGATATTTAGCCAACCCTACAGGCTAAATCAATGTTTAGTTGATTTCTGTTCCACTAGATGGCGCTCTCCCATCTAGAAAGCACATGTGCTTCTGGTCAGGATATGCCTTTTTTATTTTTAATATCAACACCTGAACCTTCTATTTTTATTTTTTATATATATATTTTTCACATATATATTGTATATTATATATCTTTTTTAAATAATTTGATTTTAATGAATATATTTTCAAACTATGCAGATTTAAATCTTGAAATATTCATACAAAAATTTATAATTTTTCTCACCACAAAATAATTTTCCCTTATATTTAAAAATTACGATTGCTGTTTTGAAAATTTAGGGAAATATTTAACAAAAAAAAAAGTATAAAACTGTTTAAGAGTTTTTTTCTCATGGTTGTTTAATTAGATATTTGTCTTTGTTATATTATACAAATTCTGAGATTCCACCCTTCAGTGCTGCGTATATAAGCAGAATCGTCCAATAGAGTATTAGAGCTCTGAGAAGCGGTCAGGTGGATTAAATTGGCGAAACCGCTGGGAGGGTTCACCACTGATGAGTCAAGCCCTCCCAAAATATTTTTTCATCACAGTAAGGACAGTAGAAGTTTGTATTGTGTATAAAAGAAACATTCGTGATTTTGAATCCTTTCATTTTATATATATAATACAATCCTTGCTACTTTGAATTATCATCAAGAATGGAAAATATGTGATTGTGTTGTCCCAGATCTTCCACCAGTTCATCCTCCCGGCCATCTAGACCTCCCCGACGGCCGCCGCTAAGAGACGAGTCCGACGGCGTCGCTTCATCCAGCTGGGTGTCCCGCCTTAGGTGAGTCTACCATAGGTTCCGGCAAGTAATCAATGCGTAGTTTCAGTTTATGGATTATGGAATCATGTAACAGAAAACAGGCGTAACCTTAAGTTTCAGGTTTGTATTAGTCTGTATAAGATCTTTCTACAGAAACTCTGGGAGTAATCTTACCTTCTAAATTTTCAGAAAGATAAAGTGGCGATAATATTTGTTTATAGATGGAGGTTTCAAGCTCTACAGAAACTGAATGTAATGTTGATTTCTGTCTGTATAGGATATACAAGATTGATTTTGCCTAATATTGGTTAATGGGTGTAAAAAATCATCCTGTACAGAAACTGGAGGTAATAATAATTTCTGAGTGTAGAAGGTTTTAGATATACAGTGGCCCAAAAATATGACATCACT
Organism: Cordylochernes scorpioides; assembly: GCA_030710605.1. Taxonomy (NCBI): domain Eukaryota; kingdom Metazoa; phylum Arthropoda; class Arachnida; order Pseudoscorpiones; family Chernetidae; genus Cordylochernes; species Cordylochernes scorpioides. The sequence goes on along the minus strand of CP092863.1, from coordinate 27,935,010 downwards.
AAAACATTTATTTTAATTTTCTGAAAATTGGTGAGTAAAACACAATAATTGTAATATGAAAAATAATTGATTGAAATAAAAAAAAGGTATATATATTTATTGAAACAGCTTTTATCAATATTTGATGTTTCATCATTTAGCACGTATACAAGCAGCTAAACATTGGGGCATACTGACATACAGTTTTTTTTATGGCTTTTTGTTGGACGCTAGAACAAGCCATTTCAAATTTTTGCCGAAACTGTTGAATATTATTAGGCTGAGGATATTTACAAATTTTCCTTCCCATCATGTTCCATACATGCTCAATTGGGGAAAGATTTGAAGAACAGGGAAGGATGTCAACATTTTGAAGGAATGCTCTTGAGATGTTGGTTGTATATGGTCGGGCATTATCTTGTTGTAGAAGGGCATTATTAGTCTGCTCAATAAGTGGTAACACAACAGGTTTCAATACACCTGTGATGTATAGCTGAGCAGAAATTGTGCCTTGAATAAAGAATAAAGAGGTCTTACTTTCATAGCTGATGCCACTCCACACCAAGAAGCCAGAAGGGTTCTAACTGTATGCCTTTCCACAATACAGTCCTGTTGGGATCTTTCTTGAGGCCTACGTCTAACATTTATCCTGCCGAGATTGAATCCCCAAACTGAATTTTGATTCATCAGAAAAAATGACAGAAAGCCATTTTTGAGCTCAATGTCGTCTCTCTTTATAGCAGTTGAGTCTGTTGCTTCTGTGTCTGGCAGAGAGTGGATAATTTAATAAAGGCCGGCGAATACGGAGTTCTGCTTCGATAAGACGGTTATTAATGGTGTTCAGAGATGGTCCATTCTGCACATGTAGAGCTGTTTTAATCATTGGTACAGTTGTTGTCCTGTCTGTTACAACCATCCATTGAACACTCCTCTCTATCTCTATTATTACTCTAGGAAGACTCGAGCAAGGTTCTCTTGATATTTTTATTCCTCTGAACACGGATACCAATACAGTACTTTGATTGCAGCCTTACTTTCATAAATATTTCTCTAATTGGAATTCCACCTTCTCTGAGGCCAATAATTCTGCCTTTTCTAATTCAGAAATTTGATTGTATGACGCTCTTTTTTCTGCCTTGATATCTACAGATTAAAGGTGATTTTAAGATTTAAAAAAACAATATATAAAACTTTAATTAATGATACACTAGGAGGCTATTTAAATATATATACATTTACCCTTTGATGAATAAACAAGGTTATTTTTATGCACTTTTATTCTAGTTAAGCGGTTTTTCATAAAATTGACAATTTACGTGCCTTAATAATTTTATTAAGAATGCAAATCTTCTTTATTTTTTTTTCTAGATATGAAATTGTTTGTGGCCAGTGTAATTTTTAAAGAAACAAATTTGTTCAATGAACTAAATGTAGCCTTGGATGAATAGATCTTTATTTTTATTATAGATGAGTCATTTTTCATAATCGTTTTTATTCTGAAAAATAAATAGGATTCCTACTAAAGATTTTAGGAGTTTTAAACAAATCAGAACTGTGTATAAATCTCTTACCATTGATTTACATATGTGTTGATAAGAGTCGAATATATCCCTCCCTTATCTCTCCCTTTAAATATGCGCCTGAAAGATTCATTGTTTATCTCCCTAGTAGAACCCATTACTAGTGATGATAAAGAATGAGCCAATAAAACATATTTTACAAATTCAGACAAAATTCCAACCTGTGTACCATGGTTTCGGGGTTTGTCCCTCATCAGTACATGGTGTATGTCCAGTGGGGAAAGAATGCGTAGAATTTACAGCTGGCCTAACCGTCCCCCTGGCCAATCAAACCCACCATACTCCAGGTCTGACACACCATCTTCCAGGACTGAACCACCATCCTCTAGTTCTGTCCCACCGTCCACCCAACCTATCTTTGCCATCTCAGCCCACAACGACCTGCCGCCGAGCTACGAAAACGTCCAAAGGGTGAGGCTCAAATTATATTTCCTGTAAACATTATTATGATCACACATTTTTTTTATTTATAAAGGGTATCTTTATATCCTAATCGGATGATACTTCATCTTCTAATCCTAAATCAATCAGGTTTATAAATTAAACCTGCATTCAAATTGTAAAGATTTGCTAGAAATTATATATATAAATATATTATTTATTAAAAACAAGTTTTTTTAGTGTTATTACATGAGAGAGGAAAATATACAACGAGTAAACAGTATTTTGAAATAGATAATTTCAGATGCATTAAGTAAAAAGATAAAACAGACAACTTAAATTTCAATTGGTTGTCAACCTATATATATTAAATTTAATTAGAAAAAAAATTCCGTATTTATCAATAGTAGAGTTAATTATTATTTTCAAAGTTAAGTTAGCTGAGGAATACAATTGTATCATTAACTCAGGTTGAACGGTGATGTCGCAGGAACCCAACACAGCTAACCCCACCACACCACCCCCCAAGTATACGGATATCTAGAGACTTCTTTCTCTGCCTGCCGGAATGCATCGATTCATTAACAAAACAATTCTATACAATTAAATAGTGTTTGACTCTCAATTTGCAAAATATGATTGCCAAGTTTGCTGAATCGCTGATTTTCATAAGTCCCATCTATTTCTTATTGAGACTTCTGCCGATAAATATTGCCACGTGGAAAATTAGGGAAGACCAACATCGGGATGAGATAACAATTTATTTCAGGCAAGAACAAACTATGAGTCATAAACAAAAGATAAGCAAAGGAGGGAAGTGTACAGAGTATAGCAAAATATAAACATAAAAAATAATACTCTGCTAATAAAATAATAAATACTTTAACAATATATATAATTCGCCAGTAGATATAATTCACAACTTACATTGAATCTCTCAATATATATATATATATATATTATTTTATATCTATTTGAAGAATATTTTATTATGAATATAATGCTTTAATTCATATTTTGAATTTTTATCTATTTTTCTGAATATCCATTATAATCAGTATTAGAAGAGAGAATTCCATTATTTTTTTATATTAACATTTTGAAATTTATTTTGCGCATGTTCAATATAATACAATATAATGCGGCTTATGATTTTAAAACGGAATTTGGCAATTAAACCGCAAATGTTTCTTTTGAACGTAAATCTAAATTTATTTTAAGGAGAAATAACGATTATTTCTAACCTTAGGGATGAAGTATGATACGATGAATTGTGAAGAGTAATGTTAAACGTATTCCCAACCCTGGACACTTTATTTTTCCGTTTATCATTACTCTTCACAATTCATCCTATCATACTTAATCCCTAAGGTTAGAAATAATTGTTATTTCTCCTTAAAATAAATTTAGAATTTCGTTCAAAAGAAACATTTGCGGTATAATTGCCAAATTCCGTTCTACATGTTCAATATGCTTGATGTTTTACTTATTTTTTATAATATATAAAAATTAATTTTAAATGCTCTAAAAGTGAATATGAAATTATAAACTGCTAGGTGAATTATACGATAATATTGATGGGCTGTAAAATCTTTTTCCGAATATTGTTGAATAGAAAGATAGATCGGGAACCACTTTTAATTCCATTTCTAACTATTCTCGAATATACACAAACATATACACACAAATCTTTATTAAGACCACCGGTCTTATACAGATTCACCACATGAAGAAAGGAATCATTGATGGAGCTCCAGTACTCCAGGCAGCGCAGCACCCAACAATTATCTTGAATATGATGAGTCAAGTATTTCCACCTGGCATCTTCAGCAGCTGCAAATTCATTTCAAGAGAGAGAAGGTTTGAAATCACCTCAATCATTTTTATATCTGTAAAGTTTCCTGTCACATCAGATAATGTTGACGATTATTAAAGTATCGCTACGTGTGTGTGCGGAATATGGATGAGATTTGATGATCGAATCATAATGACAAAAATGTGTTTTGTTTTAAAAATAAAAAATATATTTTTTATAAAGTGTGTGGTTAATTTATTTATTTAAAATTTTATTTAATAAATCAGTTTTTATATTCAACTTCTTACATAATTCTCTGGAATGAAAACTTTCTAAGACAATTTCGACATGCTACTAGCTTTGTGTCATTCTTCAAGTGTATGCATTTCCTAAGGTAATATTCAATAGAAATTGTTTATTATATATCAATTAATGTGTTTTATATATATGCATATGTTGCGTAATTTATTGCAATTTATTTGTTAAATATAACCAGGAAAATGACGTATTTGGTAATCTATATATATATATAAAGGTATTCAAGGAACAAAAAATGCAATATTTCTAGAGGCAGAACGTCTCTAACTTTAAAGAAAATTTCACGATTTTGATGCGCGTCTCCTCAGAGCTGGTTAAATTAACTGTTGTACATATATATCACTGATAATAGCAATCCCTACACTTTCTATGGATCACCGAAACTACATAAACCCAAGATACCTCTTCGTTCCATAGTATTATATAACGGCTCTCATTCTTACCCTCTGACCAAATGGTTATCCTCCAGGATATCCCCAATACAGAAACTTCGACCTCATTCAGGTTTAAATTCAACATAGAAGGAATAGGGAAAAAATATCACTATATACGATAAATATAAGAGTTATGACATTTTACATCGTCTTCATTATACATCCCTATCCCTCAGAAAGAATCATTTATACCACTGCCCAATATCTATAAGAACATTCCCTACAAAACACACATTTTTAGTTATCCTAACAAATACATCACTTATAAAATAAAAGGATTTAAAAGCGCGAATGTTTCTCTTATACATAAAACGAACTTCTACTGTCCTTACTGCGATGAAAAAATATATTGGGAGGGCTTGGCTCATCAGTGGTGAACCCTCCCAGTGGTTTCGCCAATTTAATCCACCAGACCGCTTCTCAGAGCTCTAATACTGTATTGGATCATTCTGCTTTTATATGCTACACTGAAGGATGGAATCTTAGAAATGGTTTTCAAGTAAACTATGGACATGAGCTTATAGGACAGTAGAATTACATTCAAATATTTGCTTCGAGCAATGCTCTTCAGCAAACTGCAAACAGCAAACGCAGTAAGGACAGTAGAAGTTCGTTTTATGTATAAGAGAAACATTCGCGCTTTTAAATCCTTTTATTTTATATGTATAGTTGGCGCGTTATTGATTTGTGTTAATTTATTCCTAATGGCCTTGTCTTTATAGTTTGCTGAAGAGCATTGCTCGAAGCAAATATTTGAATGTAATTCTACTGTCCTATAAGCTCATGTCCATAGTTTACTTGAAAACCATTTCTAAGATTCCATCCTTCAGTGTAGCATATAAAAGCAGAATGATCCAATACAGTATTAGAGCTCTGAGAAGCGGTCTGGTGGATTAAATTGGCGAAACCGCTGGGAGGGTTCACCACTGATGAGCCAAGCCCTCCCTATATATTTTTTCATCGCAGTAAGGACAGTAGAAGTTCGTTTTATGTATAAGAGAAACATTCGCGCTTTTAAATCCTTTTATTTTATATGTATAGTTAGCGCGTTATTGCTTTGTGTTAAAATACATCACTTGTTCGAAAATAATGAATATCGCATGCAACTACTTCATTTGAAAAACTTTATTTTAAAACAGTTCAAGAACTTCCCATGAGCAGTTCAATTTAATTCGACCTGGCTAATATTTACATATATATATGTTATATAATTTTTAAAAAATTAATAGAAATATAATAGAGATAAATGCATGTAAATATTATTTTATTTTAATAATCTGTTTAAAATAACTCTGTTGTTCTTGGCCACTAGATGGCGCCACCTTAAATATAAATAAATTGTTTTGTTTTTTTTTAGTGTTGGTTAGGTAAGTTAGATTTTATTTTATATAGGTATGTAAATAGTGATATAGAATTAATTGTTAAAATTCTATATTTACTTAATTTAAAATATATATTTTTGCTCAAAGAGTTCAAAATAAACTACTTGAGACTGATTTTCTCTTTTTTAATTAAATTCAAGACGACTGCACCTTCAATTTTAACAAATCATTTTTTGGATTTACATAATTATAGAACATATATATATATAGATGGAAATTTTTCCGGGAGGAAATTGATCTAAAGAAACAAGGGTCTCCTCTCCCGTCAAAACAAACGTCTAAAACCAGACGCCATCTTTTGACCGTCGCCTCATCTAGCGGCCTCAGGTAGGTGACAAAGCCACAACACCAGCTTTGGCAAACTGAAAAGCGTCCACCTAGAGACCATGGTTTCAGGCTAATGGCCCTCGTCAGTCTAGGGCGGACTTTATTCCATGAGATCCACACGGGATCTAATGGAATCTTGACAATCTGCCAAAGAGGTGTATATTATATATATATGCTTAAAAGGTGTTTTCCTTTTATCTAACATATTTTTCCTATTAACTATGTGATAATATATTTTAAAGTTATATTTAAAATAAAATATTAATTATATATTAATGAAAAGTTCGAAAAAAACAAATTATTTTAAAAATATTTATTAAAAAATTGAAAAAAGTATATAGTATTGTCACAGCCGACATAGACTCATGTAAATATTCTCATTAATGATTTAACTTATTAAACAAATCAAGGTTTATTTGTTTATTCTCTGTTAACATTGTGCAGCCAGCGCGCTCGAGCCGGCGTTCTTCATTCTTTTTGTAAACTTACCAAACTAAATCGTTAGCTTTTTGATGAGAACTCGTTCTGGTTTATTCTACAGTACAATGGAAACCGCTGAACAAAAACCATCTACATCTCAAGGTGTAGCAATATATTTATAAATATTAAAAATACCTACATATAAAACTCCAAATAACCTTCAATTTCAGGGCTCCAAGGAAGTCAGTGTAGCATATTGTACTCCAATGGATTCTACTGGCACAAACGCTGCACAGATTCAAATATTTTACATGAAAAAATACTTCTGATTCCAAAAAATATCAGAATAACAGTTTAAAATGACGTGAAAAGACTAAGTCAAAGATTATGAAAAAGAAAAAGGCATCTCCATATCGTACAACTGAAAGTTGCTAATGGCTTGCGCCATCTATCGGAATAAATATCATCTATTCTCGTTGATATTTTATTTATTCCAGAATTGGCCAAATACCAATCAACGAGAATAGTTGATATTTATTCCGATAGATGGCGCAAGCAATCAGCAACTTTCAGTTGCACGATATGGATATGCCTTTTTCTTTTTAATAATTTATTCACATTATCCTAGTACAATATCACATTGGTATTATTTTTCACATTGTAACTCAAAGATAATACCGACATGAAAAAAATATATTGATCTTACTTTCTCTACTACCCCCCAATGGATTACTTACTACCCTTTATTAGGAAGAACACTACTAATATTATAGCCTTCTTAGAAAAAAGTTTTTTTTTTCCAGTAGCAGATGTTCACGTTTCTCCCTTCATGCTCTCTATTAAAGTGTCTAGAAAATAAGATTTTTCCAATAAGTACATTCATAGAAAAAACTTAAAGAGGAAAATTATTTGATTTTCCCGGTTGCCTTTTTTTTTTTAAGAAGACAAAGGGAAATTTGTTCACACTTGGTTATCTCGTGTGTCTTCAATAAAGATAACTGTGTATCATATATCTTTTAGAGTTATCTATATATGAGGCATCTTTATTTGTTGTTAGTAAAATGTTGAAAAGAAAGAAAATAACAAGATATTTTCAGAAGATGCCTTCAAACCCACAAAACCCTTTTTTTTTTTACTAAACCAAAAAATTGTATTCATATAAGCAAAAAAACATTATTCTTTATTCCATATATCTCGTTTAATGAAATATTGTATTTTATTGTAAGTGGAAAATATGATATTAGAACATATTTAATCATTGAATCATCCGTCCAAAGCTAGATAAATTATATATCTCCAACTACTAAATCAGATAAAATTCCGAAGCCAATATTAACGAAATAAGCATACAATGACTCTAACACTGAATATATAAGACTAAAACGAGAAGACCCGAAGTAAAGAATTTGAAGTTCATGATAGAAATGAAAAGAATAATTATCCAATAACCAACATAATCTTATATAAATGTCATGGCTATATAAAATAAATATTATATTTTGAAAATTTTAAAGCACCTATCTCACAATGTAGAAGTTAAAAAATATAAAAAATATAAAAATATGAAAAAGTTCACGAACTTTAAAAAATAAAATAGGAAACAACTTTTAAAAAATGTAAAATCAATTTTACTGTAAAGAGCAAAGCCTACACTTTAATTTAATTTAGCAACGCCAGTAAATGCGCATGCGTAGTTTTAATTTTAGGCATATTTTTGTTGTAAGTATTTAGCTCGCGTCGGTTTCTGCAATGTCATCATTTGAGCAAGGAGCAAATATTAAATTTTGTATAAAATTTAAAAATTCTTTCACAGAGACATTAGCATTAATTAATGAAGCTTATGGAGACGAAATATTGTCTCGAACGCAAGTTTATTTCTGGTATAAACGTTTTAAAGATGGCCGTAAGAGATGATTCAAGGTCAGTTCGGCCATTGACGTCAACAACGGATCGCATTATTGGACAGGTACGTTATTTAATTGCTTCTGATAGAAAAATTACTATTGATAATATATCAGAAATACTTGGAATTTCGTATGGTAGTTGCCAAAAATTATTGGTGAACATTTAAACATGAAAAAAACTTTGTAGTAATTTTGTCCCACGAAATTTAACAGATCAACAAAGAGAAACCAGATTATCAATTTGCGAAGATTTTATTGAAACTGCAAATAATGATTCAGATTTTTAAAAACGATAATAACTGGTGATGAAACATGGTGCTTTCTTTTTGATCCACAAATCAAAAAACAATCACTCAAATGATACACACCAAGTTCTTCTAGGTAGAAGAATGTTCGTTTTGACAAGTCCAAAGAAAAGGTAATGCTTGTAGAGTGTTTCGATTATCAAGGACTCGTCTATTATGAATTTATTAAAGAGGGGGTTACTCTTAATAAACAGGCATACAAAGAAATACGTGTGCGCCTTCGTGATGCGATAAGAAGAAAAATAAGCCAACTCTTTATATCAAAACAATGGAAATTGCTACATGATAATGCCCCTGCTCATAGAGCGATTATTGTTCAGGACTATTTAGCCAAACACTCTGTATCTGTCTTGCCGCATCCTCCTTACTCTCCTGATATCGCCCCATGTGATTTCTTCTTCTTTCCAAAACTTAAAATGACGTTGAAAGGGAGGCACTTTTCATTGTCATCAGAATTAATTAAAAATGCGACGGTGGAGCTAAATAAGCTTAGAAAAATTGACTTTGAACTAGCATTTCAACAGATTTTTTCACGCTGGAAAAGATAACCAAGGCTCCTATTTCGAAAAAATTTGATGTTTAAATTACTATAATATGAATAAATAATTAATTTTAAAAAAAGTTCCGGAACTTTTTGATCCTACCTTGTATTTTTGATATAAAGGCATATAAATAAAGCCAAAATAAGCCCTCATTTTAAATATCATAAATGGATTGCTCTATATTTAACATATATATATATATGTGACAATATAGTGGTAAATGTGTTGAGGAGAGAAATAATCACACGACGAGATGTTAGAGCAATCATCCAGGCAGCCAGCCGAGAGAGAGCGAGACGTTATCTGCTGAACGGCTGTTTTCCCTGTGTAAACAACCGGGGCTAACCAGGATAGTCGCCAGGTGGTGACGCCCCCCTCAGGAATGTGGCCAAAAAATGGTCGTAAGTTAGTTTTCTAAAGTGTCTCGCTTTAGCTGTCCATTTCTCTCTCGTTGGCTGTTGGTTTGTTTTATTAATCCTGGAAGAGCATATATTATGACATATGGCCCCCGTTGAAGAAGGCTGAACATGGTTTAAGTATATTTAAAGCTGGAGAAGCCAGGAATAGAGAAAATAATTTTACAGTTAAAATTAGTTAAGGTAATGGTGACATAGTTTTATGTAAATAAAATATTGTATAGTACACAAGTAAATATTATTTACAAGCAGTTTTACAGGGGTTATGTTGAGTGGTAATACATTGAATTTATTGATAGGGAAAATATCTTTAAAATAATACAATAATTGCTGATAAGGGATAGTCAGTTCTGGGCGTTGTTCGATAAATCTTTTAATCATTAATTCTCTAGAGGCGCATGGGCTGGAAGGAATGCTATTAAGGTTGTAAGGGTGAGAGGGGCATTCAGGGGAAGGTTGATAAATATTACTAAGGGTTGTTTGTAAGTAAGGCTCACGTGGAGGTTGAAAATCGTCAACGCCTAAGTTAACCGAGTGAATTATGGGTCGTTTAGGGTTAGAAGTTATTATTCGCGAGCCGTGCTTACAAGTGGGAAGGTCACATACAAAATGGTACAAATGTTTAGGTACTGGAACACTATTTTGAAGTATCAATTGATTATGAAAATCTATTGTTAATCTTAAGAATTGCATAACATGAATAGATAGGATACCATGTTCAAGGGGTGAATTTAAAATATAAATTGTTTCATTAAAATTAAAATTATTAAATTGTATTGGTAAGGTAACTAATCCGATTGGTTTGGCATGACTAGATATAGTACGGATAATAACATCATTGTTAATAGGGGTGGAACAAATGAAACTATTAACATTTTTAATATATTCAAATTGGTTTAAACTAATTATGGAAACATTGGCTCCAGAGTCAATTAGGAATGGCATCTTTAAAGAATGAATGATAGGGGTTAAAATAATTGTGTGAACTTACAGGCGTATGCTGGTTTAGGGTGCAGGTAGGTTCATTGAGCTTCGAAGGAGTTCTGCTGCCGAAGCTGGCATTACTTGGTTTCTCCCGAGCTCGTCGTTGTTGCGGTCTCGTAGACACCTGCAGGCCCAGTCGATCTTTGGGGTTGCTCGACGCTGTGGACCGCAGGTGTAAAGGTCCGAAAAGTCCGCTGGTAGGGCCCTCGCTGCTGACACTGTGCGTGCCAATGTTGTCCGCCACGGTAACGGCAAGGGTATGGTAGGGTCTTGTCCACGGTGGTGGAAGGTGTTCTGCTCTGGCGCGGTGATCGGTGTTGGGCAGCTTTAGTGCTGGTGCTATCCCCTTCGTAGGTCAGCTGTTGGGCTAAGCACAACCATTCTTCTGGTCCCGAGGGTTGTGCCATCTTTAAAAGGTTGCCATAGTTACGTGGCACACCGTTGGATAGTGCTTGCACGATGGCACTCTTAGGGAGGTTGATCGCCAATCCTATTCGGACCTTGTTCTTGTAGTAGGTCTCGATCTCGGCCATCGACGTGCATTTAAGTTCATAGAACTCTTGAAGGGTGAAGCTAGGGCGTCGGGGATAGACGGCGCAGAGTGACTCTTTGACCTCTTCATAAGTCTTATTGAGTAGCGCTAAGTCTTGTGCAATTTTGCGAGGTTCGCCTCTGAGTGATGATAGAGCCTTTCGAGCTTGGCGTGCTGGCTCTAAGTTGTGGAAGTTCGGCTGAAACTCAAGTTGTGAGAAGAAGTGTGCGGCAGGTTCATCTCCGTCGTAGGTGATTGTTTCTTCCGACTCACGGTTTAAAAGTTGGTCGAGACAGAGGGTGAGAGTTCGAAGGGAAGCGGCTACAGTAGAGTCGGTCGTTGGTTCTTGTGGAACTTGGTTGTGGTTTGTTCGATCATCGTGGTATTGCTTCTTGTTTTCTTCATACTCTGGTATATGAGGGATTTGTTTCCCGGTCAGGTCTTATCCTGTCGACTTCAATGTGACAATATATTGGTAAATGTGTTGAGGAGAGAAATAATCACACGACGAGTTGTTAGAGCAATCATCCAGGCAGCCAGCCGAGAGAGAGCGAGACGTTATCTGCTGAACGACTGTTTTCCCTGTGTAAACAACCGGGGCTAACCAGGATAGTCGCCAGGTGGTGACGCCCCCCTCAGGAATGTGGCCAAAAAATGGTCGTAAGTTAGTTTTCTAAAGTGTCTCGCTTTAGCTGTCCATTTCTCTCTCGTTGGCTGTTGGTTTGTTTTATTAATCCTGGAAGAGCATATATTATGACATATGTATATGAAAAAACAATAAAAAAAAAAAGATAAGTGGGTCAGGTGTTGATATTAAAAATAAAGAATGCATCTCCTGACCACAAGCACATGTGCTTTTTAGATGACAGAGCGCCATCTAGTGGAGTAAAAATAAACTAAACGTTTATTTAGCTTACTCCGAGATATTTGGCCAACCCATTTCTTGATTTCTCGGGAAGCCATTGGGTCCAAAAAATCCTTTTGGTCGCAATGGTTACAGCCTTCTCCACGCTGACGAGCGCCAACAGCGCGAAACGCGTTCGTGGATGGCTTTTCTTGATTTATCAAGAAATTGGGTGGGCCAAATATCTCGGAGTAAGCTAAATAAACGTTTAGTTTATTTTTACTCCACTAGATGGCGCTCTGCCATCTAAAAAGCACATGTGCATGTGGTCAGGAGATGCCTTCTTTATTTTTAATATATATAAATATATATATATGTGATGAGATCCTGTCGACTATAAATGTGGTGAGGCCTGGTAGCCTCTTGTAGAATCTTGTCGACTAAATCTGTGATGTGGTATCCAGTCGGCTTAAACTATGGTGTGAGTCCCTGTCAACTCTCGCTATACTGTGTTGACCGAAGGGAACAGTCAGGATGTGGTGAGTTTTCTAGTACCTCTCTGCACCTTGTAAGTCCTTTAAAAGTTCTCACAGAGTACAGGCAGTCGTGGTCGAGGTAGAGTGGAAAGCTTGGGAATGTCCATACAAAAAAAACGAAGACACAGTTGCACTAAGAAAGTTCCGTGAACAGATAAAAGTTGAGCTAGAAGCGAAAGATGGAGAGATAGAAGAGTTCTTACATGGTGGATGAGGAGGACCTTGGTGACAACCGACGTGGGCTTCCGCTGATTGTGAACTGACTGTCAAGTGACTGTATTTTTGGCTAAAGACGGGGAGGCCTTTTATATATCTTTCCCGAGAAAGGGGAGTATTGCATTACAGCACATGCGAGAGGGGCCTGGATCGTCTGGTGAAATTGTACACTGGCGCAGTGGCAGTTTCCTTATTTAGACTTTGTTGTTTTGGGACTGCTATATGCTCGATCTCTGCGTTAGCTCAACTCTTAACCTATCACAGAGTTTTATTTATTTATCCTCAGTTTTTACAAAGTACATTACATATGATGATGTAATGACACATGTCAATAATGCGTATAATCATTTACAGATGTGTTTCTATTATACAACATTAAAATCTTGTTATAAGATATATACAATATAGGGTTGTTGGTTTAAATTACCATATATATATATATATATATATTGTGGCGAAGAAATAATTTATTATTTAATTTAATATTATTCAATGAAAATATTCAACACATTATAAAAATATATATTACTCTGTATTTGTAAAATCATCTTTAAAATATTTGTTCAAGATTCCCTAGCTGTAGAGAGTTTGGTTAATTTGTTAATATTTGTCGACTGGTCGTGGTGACGTTATCAATAAATTCTCTCACATCTCCAGATATACAAAGACTTGATTTCTTCGTTACAATACACCCATACCTCGCTTTGCGTCGGGGTTACGTTCCAAAAAAACACGACGCAAATTGAAACGACGCAAAGTGAAAATAAATTTTCTATAGTAAACCATTTAATGATCGAAGATAGGTTCCAGGCTTACGAAAATACTACCTTTTAAAAATAAAATTGAACAAAGTAAAATTTTTACAAACAAAAATAATATACAAAAAACGTATTCAATTAAACAAAATAAACTGTGGGGGCCGAGAGACTTCCTTCCTGCCTGCTGGGATGACGGACCACGCCGTCAGCAAACATACAAGCGAGGGACATGAAATAGGAGATTACCACCGCTGTGCGGCGCGGCAGATAAGCGGAAGTGGAAGAGAACCAGAATAGACATTCTAGGGGGTTGTCCTTCTTGTCTTCCTCTAAAAAATGTAGATAATAAGTAATTCCAATAAAGCACTAACTTTGGGATACTTTCTGAGCCATCGCTTGACTAATAAATCGACACATCACATTTGTGAGCCGGACGTGATTGAAAAGAAAAATCATACGAAGATTTGAAGAGATAAACAAATGCAAAAATTGATTCAAGCTTGAAAAGAAGCATCATCCAGGATATCGGGATATCATCTCAAGACTAAGATAAGTTTTATATTTTCTTCCTTATTATTTAATCTCAATATTTTTATTTGTAACGTTATCTCTAAACATATCTAGCTGTTGTGTCGAATTTAAATTTACGCAAAATGGAAACGGAAAATAAGCCTTGCGATACCTCAGAAATATGCAATGTTAGTGTTAAAATACCGCCTTTCTTGGTTGAAAAACCTGAAATATGGTTCTTCCAGGTAGAGGCACAGTTCAAAATAGGTGGAATTATTCAGGAAGACACTAAATTTAATTATTTGATCTCCGAATTAGAACCTAAATATATAGAAAACATTTGGGACATAATTAATAGCAAAGTTGATAACAAGTACTCTGAATGTAAATCACGACTACTTGAATTGTTCAGAGAATGTGAAGGGTTGAGAATTAAAAGGTTAATTTCAGGTATAGAGATCGGAGTCATGAAGCCGAGCCAGTTACAACAAAAGCTCAGATCCCTGGCTACCCCAGATATCTCTGACAATTTAATTAAAACTTTATGGCTTGATAAATTGCCCACATCCATGAAGAATATACTTATTGTAAGCGATAAGGACATTAGAAAATTGGCCATAATGGCTGATAAAATAAACGAGATAAACCCTTCCAAAGAAATATTAGATGCGGAAGTGCCTTCTTCCTAAACAGATTGCTTGATCGCCAAATTGGAAGATCTTGAACGGCAGGTGTCTGAATTGAGACTGGATAGATCTAGATCTCGATCCAAAAATAGGACTCAGTCAAGGCCGAGAAGTCAGTCTCAAAGATCCTTCGATCCAAAAGGGAAATACTGCTATTACCATTTTAGAATTTTTGTCCTAATTTCTTGCAAAATAAATGCAGGCCCCCGTGCAGTTGGAAAGAGTCGGGAAAACTCCAACCGGCGGACAGAGTAGCAACAAACTCTTCCGCCGGCATTCAGGATTGTCGCAATCTCCGATTATTTGTGACGAAAAAAATACGGGATTGCGCTTTTTGGTGGACAGTGATGCGGATATATCCCTAATACCTCCAAAGGATAAAAATAGAATGCCTATCTCTGATTATAAATTATATGCAGCCAATGGTACAGAAATTGTTACCTATGGAACAAAGGTTAGAAATTTGGATATCGGACTTCGACGTCAATTTCAATGGCCTTTTGTAATCGCCAATACGAACAGAGCAATATTAGGAGCAGACTTTTTTAACAACTTTGGATTGATAATTGATATAAAAATAAACGCCTAATTGATGGAATAACTAATCTTTCCATAAGATGCCTCATTCAGTCAATCTCTGTCATGGGAAATATTAGCACTCTAAATTCATCATCCAAGGTCAGCGCTATCCTAACCAAATATCCTAACCTATGTAGGCCACCTTCAGATTTTGTAGAAGCAAAACATAACGTTAAGCATTATATTCCTACAAGAGGTCAGCCAATTCACTCAAAAGCCCGTCGTCTAGATCCACAGAGATTAACTCTTGCTAAGGCAGAATTTCAATATATGTTGAATAATGGAATAATTAGACCCTCAAATTCTCCTTGGGCGAGCCCACTTCATTTAGTTTCAAAAAAGGACGAATCACTAAGACCTTGTGGTAATTATAGAAGACTCAATGCAGTTACACTTCCAGATCGTTATTCAATCCCTAGACTGGACGATTTCCACCACATCTTAAAAGGTACTCGTGTGTACTCAAAAATAGACCTATGCAAGGCATTCTATCAGATTCCAATTGCAGAAGAGGATAAACCAAAGACTGCCATCATTACTCCTTTTGGGCTATTCAAATTTAATGTAATGAGTTTCGGTCTTAGAAATGCTACTGCCACCTTTCAGAGATTCATGCATGAAGTCTTAAGAAATTTGGACTTTGCGTTTGTCTACTTAGATTATATTCTGGTAGCCTCTAAAACAGAGGGAGAGCATTATAGTCACCTTGAAACTTTATTCAGCAGACTAAATTCCTATGGATTAAGAATCAATCTTTCTAAATCTAAATTTCTGGTACAAGAAATTCATTTTCTAGGATACCTAATTACCTCTCACGGTGTGAAACCACTCCCAACAAAGGTTAGAGCTATTTTAGAATATAAAAACCAAAAACAGTTCATGAATTACGCATATTTTTGGGAATGCTAAACTTTTATCGTTCCTTTTTGAACAATGCCGCAGAGACTCAGGCAATCCTTCATGAATACTTGAGGGGTGCCAAGAAAAAGGATAGAAGCGAAATTAAATGGACTGAAGAAGCTGAAGTTCAGTTTGAAAAATGCAAACAAGCCCTAGCTAATACAGCACTGTTAGCCTACCCCGATACTGAACTGCCTATCTCACTCTGTACAGATGCTTCAGATCGGGCAGTTGGATCAGTTCTCTAACAGCTTGACAATAATACATGGAAACCAATAGCATTTTTCTCTAAAAAATTAAATCCTGCTCAATGCAATTATATGCAATTATAGTACATACTAGCCGAGTGACCCGGGCAACGCCCCGGGTTTACTCGAAGGGCCCGCAGGTGAGAAACTATAGGCATTGGTTCCTATGCCAAAAAAATTATTTAAAATGAAAAAAGAAGAAAAATACTAACAAATCAGAAAATAAAAGTGCAAACAACACATCTACACTACTTCAAGAACATGAGAGCACATGCACTGTGTAACCATACGTGTACCATTCGTAAAGAGCCTGCTTAGGATTAAAATATCTCCGAAGCATAACAATACAACTAACTCATGTTTGCTAGGCAATTTCAGGAAAGAAACTATAGGCATTAGTTGAAGAGTTTAAATAAATATATTTAGAGTGAAAAAATGACACAAATCAGCAAATAAAATTGCAAAAAATGCTACTATATCGCAGATAAGACAACATATAAAAGGAATGAAAATATTTCAAGGACCTCATTAAAACTACATTTCTAGTTTTATATATACAATATAACCTCGATAATTCGACCATGTTTTAAAATACAATATAACGCGGCTGATGATTGTAAAACGAAAATTAAAATTATACCGCGAATGTTTCTTTTAAAAATCGAAATTTATTTTCAAAGAGAAATAGCGACATTTCTAACTTTGAGGATGAGGTATGGAAAGGTGAAACATGAAGAGTAATGGAGAACGGAAAAATAAAAAGTGTCCAGTGTTTTGTTGTCTTGACCTACAGCATATCATATAACAAAGTGTAATTCAACACTATCGATAATTCGACCATTTTAAATTTCAACAATTGTTTGTTGCTCAAATATAACTTCACTGCTAAAAAGGTATTACAGAGAAAATGGCTGACATTGTAAATGTACAAAATGTATGTATAGAGCAGGGGAATAATAAATAAAGACCAAAATCAAATTAATTGATAATAAATAGATTATTGCAAAAAAAAAAATACAAGAAATATTTTTTCTCCTTTCTTATCTTCACTCAATCATATTAGAGTGTCAAGCTTGTAAAGCTTGAAATTAACAACCATCACGATTGGGTGAAGTAGAATGCGTTTGCCTTTGTCATCAAGACTGGGAGCACTACTCAGTGGCAGGCCACTGACTTAGCTCCAAAAGAATGTATCCCTGGATTAGGAGCCCTTACAAGGTACTATCAGCCGGGCCAGCTGAGCCCAGGTTTTTTTAGTGAGCTTGTTACTGCTCCCCCTCCTCCTTTTTCATCCTGGCTTGGGACCGGCAAAGGCGGAGTTTTTTTTCTTTCAGGTGAGAAACTTTAGGCATTGGTGAAAAGTGTAAATATATATTCTGGAAATGAAAAAAAAAGGATAAAATAAATCAGAATATAAATTTACAAACTATATTTCAGAGGAGACGATTTATAATAGGAATTCATTTAAATGACCTCATTAAAAACTACATTTTATATATACTTGGGTTCAACTTTACATGTATGCTATCCAAAGTTCGCACACTTGAAAAAGTCACATAAAGTCGTCTGTGCGTAAACACAGGCTCTTGTAGCAAAGGTTTGGCCTTGAGCCCTCTTTATAGTCATATATTTCAGACATTATACAGTGTGTTCAACTTTGGGTACTGTCAGTATATGTGCTTCAAGGACATGAGAGCACATGCGCTAGAACACCATACCTGTTCCATCGCAAAGATCCTATAGGCATTGGTGAAAGTGTAAATAAATATTTTGGAAATTGAAAAAAATTGCAGATATGACAACATATTAAAGGAATAAATTCATTTAAAAGACCTCATTAAAAACAACAATTCTATATTTTTATATATACAATATAATCTAATTAATTCAACACACGATAATTCGACCATTTTTTGGATGTCTCGACCTACGGCCTATCATATGACAAACTAATTCGACACTTTCGAAAATTCAACTATTTTGGAAAATCAAATTTCAACAGTTGATATTTGTCTAAAACCCCTATTATTAACAACATATTAGACTGCAGAGTGCAAAAATGTAGAAAGTGTATGTATATAATTGTATGCATATATTTGTATGTAAATAATTGTATGCAAATAATTGTATGTATAGATCAATGAGTAAAATATATATTTTTTTTTTGCTTATCCCTAGTACACGTGGTACAGGCCTTGATAATCATGGTGGGTAGAGTAGGCGACTGCTTTAACTGTAAGTACACCACATGTCTAAACATGTGAAAAGCAGTTCGACTTTGCATTTACAAATGTGCCAGAGCCCCGTTTGATTACTTGCGCTTGCTGGTGGGGTTGGACTTTTGCAAGAATCGGAAGCCATTGGAGCATTTTTTTTTTAATTTTTCAGAAAAAAGTGCCCAATGCGGGAATCGAACCCCGGTCGTAGCGGTCGAAAACCAACGGCTTAGACCATCCTTCCACCAACCCCCAGTAAAATAAGTAAGTAAAAAGATCACCAAAAATAAGTGATAATAATTTATTGAATAACAAATAAAATAAAAAATCTTTCAGGTGAAAAATTATAGGCATTGGTAAAAAAGTAAACAAGAGAAATAGCAATTGGGGTTTTGTGTCTGCGGCGAGTCATATTAGCACGCCTAGCTGTTAGGGGAGTGAGTCTTCCACGGCCTTTACGAGGCATGACAGAAGACGCTGAAAAAAAAAAGGTAAAATAAGAACCAAGCAGAGGAAAACTATAAAACTGAAAGCCAGGACAGGCATAAAAAGAAAATTCCAAGCATGTGAGGAAACAATTGATGAAAAAAAAAAGGATTCCAAAAAAATACTGCAAAAAAGAAACCAGACACAAAAAGCAACAATTGAGTACACAAATACAGCATCAGCCTATTTATGAGAAGAAAAAAAACGACAGACACAAAAATGGAGCTAAATTTAAATGAAAAACTATAACAGATCAAGTAATCAAATCAGGCATTATGAAAGATACTGTAAAAAAGAAAATCAGACACAAAAATCAGACAAAAGAATAAATGAGATTTTATTCTTTAGTTCATTTATTAAATAAGACACAAAAATGGAGCTAAATTCAAATGAAAAACTATAACAAATTAATAAAAAAAAATAAGACCTAATCCAAATGTCACCATCATCATACAAAAGAAAAAATGAGATTTTATTCTTTAGTTCATTTATTCTTTTGTCTGATGCTGTTGCTGAAACGTCACACACTATTAAATTATTTGGATTAGGTCTTATTAATGAGAAAAAAAAAAGATGCCAAAGAGAGATGAAAAGATGCCAAAAAGATAACCAGATACAAAAATTGTGCTAAATTCGAATGAAAAACTATAACAAACACTTATAAAAGATAATTATTATAGAATAAAAGTAATAATTCAATCTACAATTCGAAAAATAATATAACCTCAGCCTATTTATGAGAAAAAAAAACGTTGCCAAAGACATTAGGAAAGATACTGCAAATAGAAAACATACACAAAAATTGAGCTCTATTTAAATGAAAAACTATAACAAAGTACTTACAAATTATAATCATAATCAAATGAATCAGAAATATATATTATAAATAGCGAACCCGGCCACGCGTTGCTGTGGCTAAATTGCAATATGTTAAATTAACATTATACTAAACTATTCAGTACAGTAAAGTTAATATTCACTTATAAAGATAAAAATGTTTTAGCCGATCTAAAGCCCTACGGGATTGAGAATGGAACGTTACGTTTAAATTTGAAAGTGATTTTTTATATATATCGATAATATAGCCCTTCATTGTAATCATTGATTATAATCACTGCATTAATAAATGTCAGTGAAAGGGTTTATATGTATTGTTTTTTGTTTTCGAGATATTCTAATAGAACGTTCTAACATTTTCTGTTAAATATTAATATATGCACAAACACAGAATATAATCACTATGTCTTAATTTCGCTATAATTATTGTTATAAATATTATTCTAAAATAATTCGCCAGAAATCGTCCTGATAGTATACTAAACAACTTCCTAAAGTTTCATGGCAAACATCTAAAATAAAATAATACTTTTAATACTTTGCTACAATATTAAAAAGAGGGGGGCTTAGGTGTTTAAAATGTAAAATGTGCTCCAAATAGTATTACATAGAGCCTTCATAACAAACATATTTAAAATAAACCAATCAAAATATAATAATGCTGTAAAAACAGACCTTTCTACAATAATATAAAAGAAACGAAAATAAAAAAAGACACCCACGCTGAGCCTCGAACCTAGGTTTGTTACAAATATTATTAAAAAATTGTGTATGTTAATTTTTATTTTAAAAAGCCTACATTTTAAATAAAATAATATTTTTAATAATTAGCTACAATAATATAAAAGAAATGAAAAAAAAAAAACTCCCACGCTGAGCCTCGAACCTAGGTTGCGGGGGTACGAAGCTGTGTACCTAACCTATAGGCTAAACTTGACGTTACAAATAAGAGAAAATATCTTTATTTTACGGGGCTGCTTATTTTTTTATTGCGTATGATATTGTTTTTTTTTACAGCACAATACAACAATGTTGGCAAGTTTCTCTAGAGTGGAATGTCGAGGTGACGAATCCACTCCAGGGCCTCCTCTACGGGGCTGCTAACCAAAATGAATGATTTTTGAGCCCCGATGGACGCCTAAAGCGGAATATATACAAAGCATAGTTGGAGGGGCCTGGGGATGGGTGGCCAGGGATCATCGCCAGGTGAGGCCAGGAGAGCCGGGATGTAGAGGAGGACCGGGGGGGAGCAGGGTGGTGATCCGCGGAGTTCAGGGGGTGGCAGAGACGGGTTCAATGGTGTTGAAGCAGGCGTAGCAGGTTTGTAGCAGGCAGAAAAGCCGCAATGCACGATGTAAAGTATCAAGGTGCTGCACGCAACCAAGGCTGTTCAAAAAGGTTAGATTCCCCAGGCCAGGGAAAATAAAAGAAAGACAGCTGTTGTTTAAATAAGAATATTAGATAAAGCGAGAATGATTCAGCAACTGATGGGAAAAGATAGATTATTATTATTATTTTATTTATTTATTTATTTATTATTATTATTATTTTTTTTTTTTTTTGTAAAAATGAATATATTAAAGTTTTGGATAAGATTACTGGTGAGGGTACCAGTGCTAAGACGACCAACCAGAAAAGTACACCATGGATTGCATAGCGCGTTCAAATGGGTCGCTGCGTAAGTCGATTTCTCGAGCAGCCCGCGCCGTCGAATCGCCAAACCATTTGCCCTCTGTCCTTGGGTTACAGAGACAGCGTCAGGGGCGATCACATACGCAGGGCAGGTCGCGAAACCGATCTTAAACAGCGGCACAGGACAAAGTTACGTCTACGAGCAGCCGCCAATGACCGGTGTTAACCATGAGGTGAGGAGTCCGAGTCACTCAGGTGATCGGAATCCTCCGCGCGGACGCGTGGCTTAAGTTTATCAGAGGCCTTTAGGAACTCCAGGCAGGCTCGCCAAGTGCCCCTGTTGAAAATAAAGTCTTTGAGTGACCGCGGAGTGTACCCTAATTCTTCTGCACAGGTGGAAAGAAGGGGGAATCGAAAGGCATCAAGGCTGCTGCACTCAAGCACGATGTGAGACAGAGTTTCTTCCCTGTCGGCGTCGCAGTAAGGGCAGGAAGGATCGTCAATGACGCCTATCCTGTGGGCGAAACTGTCCGTCCACGTGTGTCCCGTTAGCAGGCCTACCACAATGTGCTCGCTAGGGACGATGTACGCATACCTTTTGTCTAAAAGACTCATTGGAGTAAGGCCAAAGCGGGTGTGGATAGAAGGAGCTAGAGAGAGGAATCTGCTTTCCCATGCTTCACGTGCCCGGCCGTAGATTGCCGATTTTACAAACGACAAAGGAGCGAGTTTGTAACAGCTTGGGTCAGCAGAGATTATTTGACGTTACAAATAACCTCATGCGAGGCTATTTAAGGCCATACTTCTGCCGCGAGGGGGCGCTGATTGCGAGTGAATCTACGTTGTATCGTAAATAAAAATGCAACGAAAGGTTATTTCTAAAGAGTAATTAGCCAGAAACCATCCCGGTAGTATACTAAACATCTTCCCAAAGTTTCATCACGATTGGTTGTAGTAATAAGACAAAAGAACGCATTTCAAAACAAAGGAGTTGATGATGATAAATGCATAAAATCTACGATTGTAAAATAGATTAAATTAAAAAATAAAAATAACTGTTAACATTAGGAAAATAAAAACAGGCCTATCATACGAAGAAAAAAATAACGAAAATTTTGGTATATAGATCGTTATGTGTAGTTCAGAATCTTCGGAGGAGATAGCTAAGGACTTTACAATGGAAAACTCTTTTACGGTATTATCTATATAGATGATAGAGAGCTTCTCGCAATATATTGGTCTATCAAATTCTTCAAGCACCTGCTTGAGGCACGTGAATTTACAATTTTGACTGATCACAAACCTTTAATTTACGCATTCAAGCAAAAAAATGAGAAAGCTTCTCCTATACAATTAAGGTATCCACAATACATCTCCCAATTCACTACTGACATCAAGTACATAAAAGGTACTGACAACATAGTCGCCGATGCTCTGTCCAGAGTTGATGCTATCACAACCATCGACTATGAAGAGATCGCCAAAGAACAAACTGGTGATTCAGAACTACAAAACCTGATTTCAAAGAATACCTCTCTAAAATTTAAGCAATGCCCACTACAATCAGGCAAATTGTTATGGTGTGACGTGTCTACCAATAATATTAGACCATTCATTCCAATTAAATTCCGAAAGATGGTTTTTGGGAACTTCCACGAACTCCTACACCCAGGCATCAAAGCCACTACAAAACAATTAACATTAAGATTTATATAGCCTAATATGAATAAAGACATTAGGAAATGGGCTCAAGCTTGTGTCAACTGCCAAAGGTGCAAGGTGTCGATACACACGAAATCAGAAATAGACAAATATCAAAAAGTGGATGAAAGATTTAGTGTTGTGCACATCGATCTAATTGGTCCTTTACCTCCATCCAATGGTAACATCTACTGTCTGACCTGTATCGACAGGTACACCAGCTGGATGGAAGTTGTTCCACTACCAGATATGAAGTCTGAAACGGTAGCGAGAGCGTTCTACGAAAACTGGATTGTTAGATTTGGAGCACCGCATACAGTGATATCAGATGTAGCTATAAATGTAGCTAATAAGTAATACCAATAGAACGCTAACTTTGAGAAACTTTCTGAGCCATCGCTGGACTAATAAATCGACACACAACACCACTAACGAGCTTTGACCTCCCTCTTTCACATTAATCCTCGCATTATAAGGGCTATAGAAATACGTTTAAATACGTAGATTATAAAAAGGAAAAGTAAAGTTAAAATATGTTTATAATTATCAAAATATTTTTAACTTCCTAATTCAAATGGCGTGTGCTAATTCCAATAAATAAATAAATTTTGCTGAAAATGATATAATTTTTCTTTCCAAATAACCAGTTCGTACCAAAATACATGTATGTAACAATTAAAACTAATAATAGTTTTTTTTATGTCCAGAAAGAAACCTAGCTTTTCTCTCTCGGAAATGGTGATTGCTCCAACAAAATTTGGCAAAGATTCTGTTGTTAAAAAGAAGGAAGAATGGCGGATCGCTACCAATTGAAGATTCCATAAATTCTGATGAAATTACAGATGGTCTCATGGCTCTAGTTACTCAACTTTCAAAATTCAAAAAAAGAAAATTATCAAGAAACTAGTTTTCATATTTCAAGAAGAAATTTTCAAACTTCCAACAGAAATTTTATATTTTTATATTTATAATTATTTATGACATTTGATCGATGAAAGTTTTCATTTTTTTATATATTAATCATTAAATAAAAAGGCATCTATTGGATCAAAATATCATTTTTTTTTACCAATATTTCGGTTGGCTGGACGCCAACCTTAATCAAGGTATTAAATCATATAAATGTGTGTCAACAACAAACTCAGCGCCACATGAGTTTTTTGTTGACACACATTAATATGTTTTAATACCCTGATAAAGGTTGGCGTCCAGCCAACTGAAATATTGGTAAAATAAATGATATTTTGATCCAATATATGCCTTTTTATTTAATGATTTATTTATGGATTTCTCTAATTTCAAAAAATATTAAACATATTTCGATTAAAACTTCGTGACATCTCTATTTTATTTCATGAACTTTATCATTATTATTTACGCCTGAGAAATATAACAAACAAATAGTTTTAGAAAACCTGGACGCTCGAAATTTATGTACATATAAGCTGTATTATTTTCATCAACGGCAGCGTGAACAATGAAAGATTATAAATTGTAGCTATGTTATAAAACTGGGAAATTTACATAAAACAAATAGCAGCCTGAATAGCGCCAATCGGATCGTTCTCAATGTGATATTAAAGAACTTAGAAAATTGGGTCTTCCCACTGTCTTGCTCTTTCTTTCACATCCGCTCCACATCCATATCCATAATTATCTATTTGGAACGTATTTCCCCCCCCCCACACAGACTTCTTTATTTGTTTATTCAGTAATATTTTTATATTTTTAAAATCCTACAACAAATATATTTATATTTGCATATTATTTATATATATGGAAGCAATGGTCGCCTCTCCCGTCAAAATAAACGTCAGAAACTGACGCCATCTATTGACCGTCGCCGCAACTAGCGGCATCGGGTCGGTGACAAAGCCACAACACCAACTTTGGCAAACTGATAAGCGTCCACCTAGAGACCATGGTTTCGGGCTAATGGCCCTCGTCAGTCTAGGGCGGACTTTATTCCATGAGATCCACACGGGATCTTATGGAATCCTCACAATCTACCAAAGAGGTGTTTTGCTGGCAATGTGGCTGGGCCAAATCTATTGGCAAGACATAGATGGAAAATTTGCCGGGAGGAAATTAATCCATGGAAGCAATGATCGCCTCTCCCGTCAAAATAAACGTCAGAAACTGACGCCATCTATTGACCGTCGCCGCAACTAGCGGCATCGGATCGGTGACAAAGCCACAACACCAACTTTGGCAAACTGATAAACGTCCACCTAGAGACCATGGTTTCGGGCTAATGGCCCTCGTCAGTCTAGGGCGGACTTTATTCCATGAGATCCACACGGGATCTAATGGAATCCTCACAATCTACCATAGAGGTGTTTTGCTGGCAATGTGGCTGGGCCAAATCTATTGGCAAAACATAGATGAAAAATTTGCCGGGAGGAAATTAATCCATGGAAGCAATGGTCGCCTCTCCCGTCAAAATAAACGTCAGAAATAGATGGCGTCAGTTTCTGACGTTTATTTTGACGGGAGTGGCGACCATTGGTTCCATGGATTAATTTCCTCCCGGCAAATTTTCCATCTATATATATATATATAAATATATAGCGAGAGTCGACAGGATCTCACACCATATATACAACCACACCATATATATATATATTAAGAATAAAAAAGGCATATCATGACCGTGCTCACATGAGCATTTCTAGATGTCAGAGCGCCATCTAGTAGAACAAAAATAAACTAAACCTTTATTTAACTTGTTTCGAAATATTTAGCCAACCCATTTCTCGTTAATTCAAGAAAAGTCAACCACGAACGCGTTTCGGGCTGTTGGCCCTCGTCCTCGTGGTGCAGACTGTACCTCTACGACCAAATATTTGGTCCCAGGGGTTTCTGAGAAATGTAAAAAATGGGTACTTAAGGCCAAGTTTGCGTAAATACGCTTTTCATCTGAAAAAAAAAGTTAAATAAACGTTTAGTTTATTTTTGTTCCACTAGATGGGCCTTCTTCCATCTAGACGCATGTCAAGTGGCCACACGTTCCTTCATGCATACGTCAAGGTTAGCGTATCACTGAAAAAGCTAGTGTGGAATCAGACGCGTTCTAGTCTCCTCTTTCCTCATCCAAATGGATCACGGTATTCAGCGATTATATTTAATCTCCTCCGAACGGTGACTGCGGCCTTGTAGAATTTAGAAAATCCAAAAGGAAGACCTCGATCAAACATCATTGCATTCATCCAGTTATTTATTTGTTGAATTTCGGATTGAGACAAGGATAAATCACCCGAGTTCCCCTCTTTGTTTCTTCAGGCAAAAGCAGCCAAATATTATATGTATGATTTCGTCTTGTATTCTGCTTATATTGAGAATATCAAAGTAGCCATTTTGTTGACTCACCTATAATAAAGGCAGATAACATTCCCATATAAGAGTGTATTACAATCGATTTCTACATCCCCAGTACATACATTATGATTGATTCAAGCAATCTAAGATTTGAAAACAGAATAAATAAGGCAATACGTAGCGATGCAATCTTAATTATATAAGCTACTTAGAATGAACCATAAAGTGAAAAGAACTTAGAAATAGAGAATAATAATTCTAAATCAATCATAGCCTAACACAACATGAAAATGGTACATAAAAGAAGTATAAAGACGCTATAAAAAGTTTGCGTCAAAAACAGAAAGGACATATTTAGATAAATGTTGATACATTAACTCTACTTGAGTGATTTTTTTACGTATCGGTGGCTTACTCTCATCTTCCTCGGGGAAATGGGTTTTGACCTTTGGCTAGAGTTCAAGAAGTCTTCTTCTATAAAAGGGAATTGTAAGTCATAGAAACGTCGGTAAATAAATAGTATAATAACTTTAATGTATCTATATTTAACTGAATTCTAGATCAGCAATTAAATTTTACATCGAAAAGCTATATTTAGAATATATCACATCTCAATTTATTAGTTTCAATATAAATAAGGACTCCTTCTACTATTTGTCCATACACACGTACGAGAAAGTCAAAATAATTTAGTTAGATTTCTACGCCATAAGCAAAGATTGTACTTCGTATCTCGTCAGATAAGACTTCGTGTGTTTTTATATTTCCAATATGTTCTTTAGAGATTTATCTGACTCGAAAGCTAGCATTTACATTTGTTTTCATATTTTAATAAGCCTTTCGCAGACGCTTTAAATATTTCCAGTTTCTGTAGTAGGTTTGAAACATATAATCTTCGAACTTTGGTTTATAAGCCATCTGAATGTCGCAGTTGAGGGTAACAATGTGTGAAACAATCCATGACGTTGACATCTTATCTCCCCGGACTTCTCTGAGATAAGTTAAACAGATGGCCAGGATGTGTTGGTGGTTGCTGATACTCCTCCTCCAGTTGGCAGATGGCCTCGGTGAGCTACCTTTATTTCTATTGAGACAAACAGTAAGGTTTCCTATCTTTTACCATAAGAATAGATTATATTCTTTATATAGAAAATTCCTATATATATCAATATAATTCATTAGCGCGCCATCTATTATAAGAAATTCAAACTATTTTAAACGCGTTGATTCTTTTTACTACTGATAAGCCAGGTCCTTCCATTATTTTATTAACGCAGTAAGGACGATATAAAATTGGTTTATTTTAAAAATAATCACACGCGTAAAAAATAGTTTAGATGGGTATAAATAGAAAATGTTAAATCTTGTATCGTATTATAAAAAGATATGTTATCAAAATTCGAAACTATTCTAAACGCGTAAGATTATTTTTGAAATTAATCTTACGCGTTTAAAATAGTTTCGAATTTTGATAAAAGATGGCGCGCTAGGGCATCATATTAGAAAGATATGTGTTTATAATATATTTGCTATTTCATCATTATGTAAGCTTCTTTAATCACTATTGCGTGTAATATCTTAAGACATTTCTTTCAAAGTAAAGAGCCAAAATTTGAATGCTACTGAAGAAAATGGCTAATTCGATATATGAATTACACTGTGTTAATGCGATTGAGCATTCATATTTTTATATAGTTAAAATCTCTCCTTTTAAAAACACCATCTATACTTTTATATGGTTCGTATTCGATTTTTGAAATACCCTCCCTCTGTTTAATTGTTATCTTTATTTGAGAAGTTGAAAGTCATCTAAATCAATCATAGCCCAACACAACATAAAAACATAACAAAAAGGAAGTAGAAAGACGCTATAAAAAGTTTGCGTCAAAAACAAAAAGGAAGTAGAAAGACGCCATAAAAAGTTTGCGTCAAAACAGAAAGGATATATTTAGATAAATGTTGATACATTGACTCTACTTGAGTTTGTTTTAACGTATCGGTGGCATACTCTCAATGTGTCTGAAGATATTTTAAGATTTTCAAATATCAGGTAATGATGGATCTTAATCCGTTTGAAAGAAGTCTATGATATTCAGGTGTAGAGGACCCTCCAACTGCTGACTCTGTGATATAAACAATATTGTTCCATTTATCTTGAATGGTATCAAATTTATATTGATGAGAATCTCATTAATTGTAGAGGAATATTTAGGATTGAATATTAACGATTAAAAAGCGAGAAACTATCTTTCAAGTGATTGTTGTTACCTTTTTTTATTTGTAATTTTGTATAACTTTCTAGATGGAATAACCAAATCTCACAAAGCAGAGTAAGAGTGGTATATTATCGTTTCTGTTGAAATATACAGGTAGCTTTTGAAATACTATCAATAGTATTTGTTTCTACCATTGTAGAAAGATTAATATATAAAAGGGGATAAGAAAAAGATAAGCGATCTATATATGACTCATATTGTGGGCAAACATTAATTATTGAAATAATACACAGTAAGTATTTATAAAATATTGAAAATTAGGTGCACAATGGTGATGTAAAGGCTCATTGCATCTATTAGATAGGTAGATATCTTAATAACACATTTAATTCAATTCACTTTATCTATTGTATCACATGTCTGATATGTGGGTTTCAGATAACTTCAATTCACCAAGAAGTTGTACTTTCCACTCGGATTGCCCTGGATTGGATTTATGCACCAACGGGTATTGTGGTGGTAAAGTTGTTAAATATATCCTAATTTTGATTCTCTATGCCTAATTTCATCTGACACAACCGATCTGCTTATAAATATTGATAAAACTAGATTAAAGCTTGCAGGCTTTTTAATCAAACAATAATTAATGTCTAAATATTTATAATACAATATAATGCGGCTTATGATTGTAGAACGAAGTTTGGGAATTATACCGCAAATGTTTCTTTTGAACGAAAAATCAAAATTTATTTTAAGGAGAAATAACGATTATTTCTAACCTTAGGAATGAATAATGATAGAATGAATTGTGTAGAGTAATGATAAACGGAAATATAAAGTGTCCAGAAATAGGAACATGGTGGACATGGCATCTTCCCGGTAAGCTGAATACTGTGGGTTTGTTTCCCATTCCTGGACACTTTATTTTTCCGTTTATCATTACTCTTCTCACAAATCATCCTTTCATACTTCATCCTTAAGGTTAGAACTACACGAGTAGTTAGGTCTTTTGAAGGCTATAATTAATTGCAATTAATTTATTAGCAATTAATTTCTTAGTCAATTAACAATTTAATTGAAAAATAATTTTTAATGCCCAACACTGATAGACAAAAACAAAACAAAACAAAAAAAAAAACACAGTCCAATGGAATATTAGAGCGGCCTGGTAGACAGTGTTGGGCAAATATTAATTAAAATGATTTATTAAAGATTAACAATTAATCAATTGTTAATCTTTAATAAATCATTTTAATTAATATTTGCCCAACACTGCTTCAAAAGAACTAACCACTCGTGTTATCAGCCAGACTTAAGCTTTTATTTATATATTTACAATGTCTTTGGGAGTCCGAAATTTTAGGTCGTGACAAGCAGATTTATTCCCAAGGATATTTTTCATCGATGCCATAATGAGATTTTAAAAAACATTATCAATGGGGCTAAGGCCTCAAATAGATCTGCTCACAGCGGATTGGTCGATTCCTTGTAAGAGGTGGAGGGAAATGACGTAAGCAAAAACTTAACTGAAATATCTCTTTAATTTTGGTTTTGGGGGAACCCTAAATTCATTGAATTATATTACGAAGTTACAGAAACACATTGAATTATTGTTGAGATTAATTGGTACATATTTTTAATTTGGATTATGTGATTATTCAATTGATTAATTTTAATTAAAAGTAACACAAGATTAATCAAGAAAGGGGAACTATTTATAACAATTTCGTGAAATATGTGTGGTCTTATATAATATATATAAACATATATAATGAATATAAATATATGGCTGATATGATATTGAAACCCTATTACTGAATTATAATAGGTACATTAATATATTTATTAACTTTTGAAAGCTTTTTTCTTGTAATTCCAAGGAGGTTTCAAATAAGAAACTGAATATTTGGATTTCTAACTCGTTTTGGGTTTTGAAAAATTTCTGAAGCATTAATTCGTAACTCCAGTTTCCGACATTGACATTGTGCAAGACAAGGTTTAAAATCTCTATACCAATGGAAGTTTCATTCTCCCCTTTTTCTTTTAAAGCAACAAATCTTCCTATCTCTGATGCTAGTTTTTTATTAAAGGTTTTATCCGTTCCGGCTATTATTAGATCATCCACGTATAAACCCAATATTCCATATTCCTTTCCTTTTCCAAAAGTGTACACACATGGATCATATTGCGATCTTTTCATTCCCAGTTGTATCAGTATCTCGTTGTGATCTTTTTATTCCAACAATGTCCCGATTGTGGAAGTCCATATATACTTTTTAACAATTTGCAAACTTTGTCTTCTTCACCTTTTTCAACAAATCCTCTTCCGGCTGTTTCATAAAAATAGTTTCCTTCAATTCTCCGTAGGCGGTCTTCACATCATATGATGTTATAACCAAATTCAACTGAGCTGCTAGGGCTACAATTGCACGATGACTTTCTTTTCTGATCACTGGTGAAAATGATTCCTCATATTCTACGCCATATTTTTGATTACAACCAATAGCAACTAATCTAGCTTTTATTCTATAAACACCTTCATCAGGCGTACTCTTTATGCTAAAGATCCATTTGCAGTTTATGATCTTCATATTCTTTTCTCTTTGAACGAGAGTCCATACCTTATGCTTGTTAATAGAGTAAAGTTCTTCTTTCATTGCTTCGAGCCATTCATATTTATTCTCGCAGTTAATCGTCTCCTCATAATTTTCGGGAATACGTTCTTCTGGTTCTAATATAAAATTCACGTTATTTCTTTCTTTTATTCTTTGCGAACGTCGAACGCCTTGTTCAAGCAACTTCATTTCTCCTTCTCTCAGTTTTGCTCTTTGTTTTTCCTCTAAAACCTTTTGTGTATCTCCCTTTTTGCGACCTGATCTTACAATTCTTTCCTCGTTAGGTTCGTCTAGCGTGGGAATCGTTTCTTCATTTAGTTCTGAGGTTTTAGGACGCGTTCGAAGGTAGATTTCAATATCATCTTTCACTTCCTTTTTATATGAAAAATGGTCGTAATTTGTGTCTTCTTGAAGATTTTTTGCATAATCAATTCCTTTCTCATTTTCGACAAATTTTAATGATCTTACTTCTTCTATTTTCTTAGTAATTATGTCATACACTCGATAAGCCTTTCCTTTTAGAGAATAGCCTACAAAAATACCTTTTCGACTTTTAGGCATAAATTTACTTCTATGTTGTTGTGTAATGGGCCAAAACGCCAAACAACCGAATATTCTGAAATGTCGAATGGAGGGTTTTCTTCCTTTCCATTTCTCCATTGGTGTATCAAGCCTGATTGACACATGTGGAGTACAGTTTTTGACATATGATGCAGTAGCGACTGCCTCCGCCCAGAAAGCCATGGGTAATCCTGAATCAAACAATAATGTCCTTGCTGTTTCAATTAGGGTTCGTTTACTCTCTCCGCAACTCCGTTACTTTGTGGCGAGTAGGTGGTGGAGAGTTGGCGGTGTATTCCATTTTTAATTAAGAAATTCTTGAATCTGTGATTAGTGAACTCTGTGCCATTATCAGTTCGCACATCCTTTATTTTCAGGTTTAGCTCATTTTCCACTCTTGCCTTAAATTCTTCAAACTTCCCCAAAGTTTCATCTTTGTTTTTCAGAAAGTAGATAAAGGTTCTTCGGCTGAAGTCATCAACCAGAACAAAAAAGTATTTTGATCCACCTAGAGATTGGTATGGCATTGGACACATAAATCCATATGCACCAATTCAAGGGGTATGGTTGTACAGTTGGTGGTAACGGGATGGTAAGGTTGTCGAGTCAATTTCTCCATTATACAAGCTTCACATTCTGGCAAGTTCTTAAATTTAACATTAAACCCCAATACCACATTCCGTTGAATTATCTCTTTCATGTACGCTTCGTTCAAATGATTCAGTCTTCTATACCACAGGCTGATATTATCATTTGAGAAATCATCTTTTGTTGTCATGACATTCTCCGTCTTTTCCGAGTATTCATCTCTGGACCTTGTTTCCATTACATACATCCTATCCTGGATTTGAGCCTCTGCAATTAAATCATCCTGTTCACTGTAAATCTTTGCTCCATCTCTATTGAAAATTACAGTATTCCCTTTGTTAGTTAATTCGTATATTGATAAAAGATTAGACCTTAAGTTAGGTACATGCAGAACTCCTTTAATTTGAACATTCTCAATTCCGTTTTCGGTACAAGTAGAAACCTTGATATCACCTTTAGCTGTAGCATGTGTAACTTTACCTGCTTCTGCCAAATTTATCTCGCTTTCATAAGGCATTACATTTTCCATCCAGTCCAAGTGTGGGGATAAGTGCGTAGTACACCCTGAGTCAAGACACCAGGTTTGTATCTGACTATAATTATTTGAGGAGTTTTCAAAAACTCGATCTGTGCTGGTATTGAAAGTTTGTTCCGCAGGCTTGCTTGAGACGGTATTCGCATTATTTCTGAAATTTTGTTTGTTATAGTTCGTATTTGAATTTGCATTTCTTTTCCCATGTTGTTCTTGAGTTCGCTTATTTTTGAACCAGCAATCTTTAGCTAAATGTCCCTTTTATGGCAAACAAAACACTCCTTTTGTCGATTCTGTTGATAGTGATTTCTTCTGTCTTTACTTCTGTAAGCCTGTTCATTTTCATCAGAATGACTCCCATTTATCTTAGAATTCATTCGATTCTCTTCCTCTCTAAGTGACTGCCGAATTTCATCAAGAGTTAATTCTCTTCTAGTTCTCAGTACAACAGCGATCTTTTCCAATCTTGGATGGATACCTCGCACAATATGAAACGCTAGTTCTCTTTGGGATATTTGGTGTCCGAGTGAAGAACTTTGAGAGGCAATATTTTTGGCTCTAGCCATATATTCATTTATGGATTCATTATTTTTCATTTTGATATTCTTAAGTTCAAGTCCAATACCAATGATCTTATCTTCTAGGTTGCCCGTGTAGAATTTCTTTAATTCATCCCATACTTTCTTTGCTTTAGTTTCATCTAGAAACATTCCTGCTTGTTCATCTGATAGAGTTGTAACTATAATTCCAAAGGCTTCGTCATTCTTTTCACCCCATATTTGCCAAGCGACTTCATCTTTTATATCAGGCTCGGTATCCGAAATTACGCATTTAAATAATTTCTTTCCACGTAAAAGTGCTCCGACTTTTAAAGCCCAAATCGGATAATTTGTTCCTGTTAAAGGTTCAATTTTTGTCGTTGGCGAAAAATTGCAATCCATTTTAGCCTTGTTTTTCAACTTTTAAAAATTAAACAATATAGTTTAAAGTTAGTTTATAATTCAAAAATGTTTTTTTTTTCAATCCTTCTATTTAAAACTTTCTTTTTTCAATATAATTCAAATTCTATTGAAACATATTTCAAAATTTACATACGTTGATGCAGAAGAGATCTTTGTTTACCGATTAGAATAAACGTATCAAACTTCTGATAACATATTTTCGCTTTTTCT
This sequence comes from Cordylochernes scorpioides, assembly GCA_030710605.1. Taxonomy (NCBI): domain Eukaryota; kingdom Metazoa; phylum Arthropoda; class Arachnida; order Pseudoscorpiones; family Chernetidae; genus Cordylochernes; species Cordylochernes scorpioides. Next base: position 27,900,560 of record CP092863.1, on the reverse strand, counting down.
CAAGTTTTAAATTGAACCACGCTCTGCTACCATAAATTGTAGTATTTTAAATAATTGCAACTATCTTTAAAGCAACAAAATAATTATTTATTGCATTTAGCAAGAAAAGAAAAAAACTAGGAAAACCAAACAAAACCTTTTTAGGTTAAGCAACCCGCAACCACCAACCGGTTAGTTCCTATTCAAAATCTAGCTTTCACACAGAGTATTGAAAAATAAAATACGACAATATTTCTATGTATTAATTTATGCCTAACTGGCCTTGTCCTTATTGTTTGCGGAAGAGCATTGCTCGATGCAAATATTTAAATGTAATTCTACTGTCCTAATAGCTTATGTCCATGGTTAGCTTAAATACCATTTCTAAGATTTCAACCTTCAATATTGCATAAAAGGTTAGAATGATCCAATAGAGTATTAGAGCTCTAAAGAAGCGGTCTGGTAGATTAAATTGTCGAAACCGCTGGGAGGGTTCACCACTGATGAGCTAAGCCCTCCTAATATATATATTTTTTATCGCAGTAAGGACAGTAGAAATTTGATTTATTTGTGAAAAGAAACATTCGCGGTTTATGTTTTCATTTGTATCTATATCTTGGTCAACTAATATTTATGTGTGAAGATCTAATATAGAAATAGGTAGAAGTTATATATGTTTTAAAGAAATGTTCATTTAATTAAGCTGAATTATCCATATTTTATTATGCTTTTTTCAATGAAAATGTCAATGATTTATTCTCAATTTTTTAATATGTATTTTGTTTTTCAGAATTTAGAGATAAATTTTGATTGTGCGATCTTTTAAAGCATGTATGATATTTGTTTATTCGATAGAAATTTATTAGTTTTAAAATATTTAATAATATATTTCAGACTTTGGCAAAATATAGGGAAATAACAATGAAATATTTTCTAAAGAAGTCAAGTATCGACATGAAAATCAATGATATAAAATGGAATTTGTAGAATGTTTAAGAACTATTGGTCTAAATTGGTATTCTTTGTGGTGATAATGTGGCTAGCTTGTAACTGCTAGAATTTGTGTTAGAGATTCATCGACTTTAGAATAGAAATCACATTTGGAGATAATTAAAATGTTAGAGAGGCAAACATAACACTTTCTCTATATATATATAAGTCAATTTCTGTCTGTCTGTCTGTTTCGCGATAAACTCAAAAACTACTGAACCAATTGGTACCAAATTTTGCATGTCGCTTTTTATAAACCTGAGGAAAATTTTCGGCTGCATTTTGATTAGTATTTTTGGCTATTTCTTTTTTTCATTTGAAGAACTTTTTTTTACGCGGACTAATCCGGAATGGAATGAATACCTAAATATGGCCATTTTTTTAAAGCATCGGTGGTTCAGTGGTAGAATGCTCGCCTGCCACGCGGGCGGCCAGGGTTCGATTCCCGGCCGATGCATTTTTTTAAAACAATTTTTAAAACTCATTTATATTATATCTCTATATATATAAAAATGAATGTTTGTATGTTTGTTTGTCTGTTTGTCTGTCTGTATGTCCGGTATACAAATTCGCAGTAGTTCACTAATTCAAACCAAAATTTCCATACATAGGTAAAAGAATACGGGGAAGACGATAGGCTATTTTAAAAAATATATAAATCAATTATTAAAACTATATATTTTTAGTCAGAAAATGATGATGACGATATTGCTGTATCATGTTTGATTATCAGATACCAAATTATATCGGGAAAAATTCCAAAAAGCAGGGACCACGGGTGAAACCAGTTCATTATTTTGTACGCAGGAACAAAATTCTAACAGAAAAACATTCATTCGAGCAGAAAACAAAAGCCAGATCATCTTTCTATTAAAATATCGCTTCTCAGACACAAAGTTTGGAGCGGGACGTTTCACAAGAGTGACATTCACGACGCCAATTTATAATTGTAACGAATAGTATTTGAAAATCAAAATAATATAATTTTCAAGTATCGTTGTGAAAATTTACATATTTATTTTAATATTTTAAAAACACACAATGTTTGGAGCGGGACATTTCACAAAAGTAACATCCACGGTGCCAATTTATAATTGTAACGAATAGTATTTGAATAAAAACATTTAATCGGGTAAAACCCGGGCGTTGCCCGGGTCATTCGGCTAGTATATAATAAAAAATAATATAATGGATCGTATAAAAGATTTATTTGCCAATATTTCGCTTGACTAAATGCCAACCTTTATCAAAGCATTACATTTTTGTATAAACAAACTCAGAACCGCATAGTGTTATAAAATATTGGAAAATAAATATTATATTTTATCCAATATTATCTTTATATATCCAATCATTTTATTATCAAATGGTATAAATATGGAGGGCTCTATATTCAGAACTTTAATATAGAGAACGAACTTTATTACTTATGAGTATAGTTATAGAGTGGAAAAATTGAAACTTTATGAAAATTAACATTTTGTCTAATTAACCTAAATTCTCTTATCAGCACAAAGATATTTATATTTAACTTCTTCTTTTTATTTATTGTCTGCCTGCGGGTTTTAGGTGACTCCAATTCTCGGAAACGCTGCATATTCCACTCGGAGTGTCCTGGATATGAAACATGCAACAATGGCTATTGTACCGGTATAGTTGATCAATACCTGTTGCCATATTATGCCTAAGTATCTTGATTGAAAACACATATTTGTTCCTGAGAGGGATATTTATAACCCAGGGAGCGCAGAGCGCCAACTACCCATGGAGTCCAGCTCACTAGATGAACTAGTGTTGAGCGTTTTTACTCGCGTCCTGTTTTGATTTCTGATTTAAACGAGTTAACCTGATTATATTGTAACGCCTTTATAGAAGCCAACGCAAGGCTGGCGGTGTGTGCACGCGTCTCGGGTGGCGAGGATTCAAGGAATCTTGTTGTTTATAAGCTTTGAATAGACGTTCTTCTTTTCTTTTCCCTCTCTACCGCCATATTTAGTTGTATTCATCTTATATTAACTTATTAAACTTATTAAGTTTATTTAACTTATTTTGAGGGAGCATCTGTTGCATCGCCTCACGAAACCAACGTCACATTATCTTATAATTTTAGAGAGAGAGTTGGGGCAAATAAATCTCTTTACTCAATCCAATATATGAATTTTTATTATCTAAAGATTTAAATATGGGTTGCTCTGTTTTCAAAACAATTTCAGATTTATGCAGGTCAATTCTCTAATCTAGACAATAAGAAATAAACCCATATTTATTTGTATTATGAAATATATTTTTTGTCTTTGATATATATTTATTTTTTCTCTCAAAACACACTCATATTTTAATAGCAATGTACGATTTCCTTCAGAAAAAAAAAATTAAGTTTTCGAATATTTAACTTTTTAAAAATTGAAATGTTCTCATATATATATTGCAATAATATGCATTTCATAATTTTAATTATAACTAACTGTGCACACATCTATATTAATAATAAATTAATATATACGAAAAAATACCATATCTGATATGTGGGTTACAGATGGCTCCAATACTCAGAAACCCTGTACTTTCAGCTCGGAGTGCCCTGGATTACAAATGTGCAACTACGGGTATTGTGGAGGTAAAGTCTATAAATACAGGATTTCCTTTTTACTACTAAAGGAATGACAATACATCCAGATGGCACAAGACCCTATAGGGCTTGCAACAACTGCCCTGGTGTGGAACTAAAACCTACTCACATATTCTCATGCCCAGCAATGGCCGTAGTCTTGCAGAAAATTGACATAGACCCAGAGCAGCAGCTTTACACATCCAAGATAGTGGACATTGCTGCTGCTGTGATAGAGATGCATAGAGACATCTGAGACTCTTTATTGGATACGACAACAACAACCTTTTACTACTATACCAAATACTCTTTTGAATAAAGTTACTGTTGTAATGTGTGCTATTGAAAACTAATTTCATATGCGTTTACGTTTATAAATCTAAATATATATATATATATTAGAAAAAGGAATTTAAATTTGTATAATGGAAAAGGGATATGTGACTGTTATAGTTTGTTTTCTCCATATATCATATCCCCGTTTATTTTTCTTTGAATTATATTTGTGGATAAGTATTTAAATTTTGCTTCATTTAAATAATAAACCTTGATATCAATAATAATTTTGAAATATTTACCATAACCAATATCACATTATCATAATTGAGAATTTATATAAATACACCTTTCTTTTAAAGGCGTAAGATTCTTTTTGAAAATAAACAATTTCTACTTCCCTTACTGCAATGGAAAAATTAATGGGAGGCCCTCCCATTAATTTTTCAATTGCACTAAGGTCAGTAGGAATTGTTTATTTTCAAAAAGAATCATACGCCTTTAAAATAATTTCGAATTTTGATAACAGATGGCGCGCTAGTGCAACAACTTTCTTTGTTTTTAATAATTTAAAAATCGAAAATGTAAACTTTTATTTCTAATAGAATGATAGTACTTTCAGCAACTTAATATTGAAATAATTATATTTGCTATAAAATATAAGTATGCAAAAATATTTCTCAAAATATCTTCTATAAAATTATTATGATTTAATGGAAACTTGCATAAAAGTTCATCCTGATTGACAAGGTCAATAACTGAAGTCTTCAGGTTGAAGTTTCAAATTTTCAAAGCTGCTGTTTAATAACTAACCTGAGACTTCTAGTTTGCAGAAACGGTCAATAAATGACACATAAGATCAGTAACTACGAGAGAGGCGCTCTTCAAATAATTTTGATATATCAATTTTTTGAAAAAGTAAAAATTAAAATCAGGTATAAGCTTCTTTTTATTTAAATTTGCAATTTTTACTTTTTCAAATAATTTTTGGGTAACTATTGCTCACATATCAATTTTTGTTTCTCCACATTGAATATAGAAAAAATATATATTTAAAACCTAATTCTATTGACGTTATGTGGCGCTGAGTTTGTTGTTGACAAACATTAATATGTTATAATTCTTTGAAAAAGGTTGGCGTTCAGTCAACTAAAATATTGATAAAATAAATGATATTTTTATCCAATATATGCCATTTTAATTAAAAATATATATTTATATATTATGTATATTCATTTATTATCAAATCAGACGTAATATCTCCACGAGGGATGTCAAGAAACAACCCTAAACTAAGATACTATATTACATAAACAATTGAATAATTACAAGGTTTGAGTAGAGTTTAAAGAAGAAAATAAAGGAAAGTACATTAAAATCATGCTTGAATGTATATGATATGTATATAATTATAATTTAAATGTAACGAAAGAGACAACTCTAGAAATGCATTAAAATGTATTTTATGTACCAGTCCTAGTACAGAACGAAATGGTGGAGATAATGAATGTACACAACACCAGTTACATAGAATTCAGATAAAGACCAACCTGTATACCATGGTTTCATACTAAAATTCTAATCAGTGTAGAAGGAGGGTGTCAATTTCATAACATCCTATGTGAAGAGTTATGGAACCGGTCCTAATTGCCAAGAAACAAATGAACTGATGTGGTGGCACATCCTTCATCACAAACATTCTTTGCTCTATGATGCATTAGCGCGTCATCTGTTATCAAAATTCAAAACTATTATAAACGCGTATGATTCTTTTTAAAATAAATAATTTCTACTGTCCTTACTGCAATGGAAAAATTAATGGGAGGGCCTGGCTCATCAGTGGTGAACCCTCCCAGCGGTTTCGCCAGTTTATTATGGTAGGGTTATGGAAGATTAAACTGGCAAAACCGTTGGGAGGGTTCACCACTGATGAATCAGGCTGTTAACCAATCTTCTTCTTCTTTGGCTGGTTCTCTTTATTCACCTTTCATCCAGAGGTATAGTCAGCGCCAAGATCTTCCTATAAATAACGCGGGCTCTCCAAGCTCTAACCTACGGGAAAGCACGAGTCTTACAAGGCTCCACTTATAACACAACTTTATTCTCAAACACACTATTTATACAATAAATTCATACACACGTGACCAGGCACTCATGGTCAAATACAAATATACAGAGTAACAATCAAAATAATAAAATAATCCCTAACACAGGCCCTCCCATTAATTTTTCCATTGCAGTAAGGACAATAGAAATTGTTTTATTTTAAAAAAGAATCATACGTGTCTATAATAGTTTTGAATTATTTGCTCTATATTTCTCTTCAGATATAAATCATAATTATCATACTAAATATACACATATCAATCTTCCACTAATAACATATATCTTTTAAATAACTAGGTTCTTACAGATATATATTTGTTGAATTATTTATAGAAATCAATCTAATGACTGCAGATTACATTTAAGTTTCGGTGCAAATAATCTTATCAATCTTTCTCTCCCACACACACAAAAAAAAACACAAACAACCACACAACACATTCTCAATCGGTAATTTGGTAGAACATTTGAAGAACAGGATATACATAAAGAGAATATAAGAATAATAAAATAAAAACAACAATAATACCTGTCCAGCTATCTTTGTTAACACATATATAGCCCCAAATAATATTTCAATATTAAATAAATTTTTATAACCTCAAAAAATATATACAGAGAATTTGTAAATGTTATAGAGAAAAACACCGGCTCTTATACAAAAATTTGAATAATGTAAAACAAAAAGGTTTTTTAACAAAAATAATCTAAGAAAAATATAAGTGTTTCAATAGATGCGAACCACTTTAAAACCATATTGAAATATATTGCTAAGTTGTAAATAATTTAAAATTACATTTGACGCTGCATTTTTCGCTATTGGCATAGGACCTCTATCCTTTCTTCGCCCCGAGGGAGAAACAGTTCGCAATGTTTATCAGAGACGATGAAGAGTTTAAACTAATGTCAAAAAGATATTTGAAGATATCTGGAGTGTGACAGATATCAAGGTGCACTCAAGTCGCACTATAGTGCGACAAGTGGAAGAACTGAGCTGCCACAAACTTGGCATATCTTCGAACAAGGAGAAGCTTAACTTCATCGTCCATTGTAATTTAACTTTTGATGATGAAAATATCTTAACAAATTATTGAAATTGACATTAGAAGAATTGACCCCTTTCATCATCAGGCTAGCCAAGCTAACAATAGCAGCCATTGTATATATTTTAAAATATTTTTCTAACGGTCTGTTTTATTTCAGGTTTACGTTCTATCTTGATATGGCTGATGACCTAACGTGTCAATTTATAACCTGTTATAAATATCCTTCCTTTATGTAAATAGATACTTTGCATTTTTTCTTCTATTATTATTTTTTTAACTATTGAAGGGGAAAGGGGATACTGCCTATGCCGATGGAAGAGCTAATGACTAGAGGAGAGCACGCCACTTACTTATAAAATAGACATACCTTTTTGCAATTCGTTTAAAACGCAACGTCTTAGTTTATTTCTGGAGTGTTCAGATTTTTGAAGCATTTCAAAGCGAGTTTCTCAGGGGTACAGATTTCTCGGGGTATATTTCGGCAACATAACCAAAGCTTTAATATACCAATCAACCAATATAAGTAGATGAAAAGACAAATTGTTGTGATAGGTGGCCAGTCGGACTACAACAAACAATGCTCCTACAGTTGGCAATGCTCAGGACTCCTGACCTGCGAGTTTGGTTCCTGCAAATGTCCATCTGGTAGGACCTACTCCTATATTACTTCAGACTGCGAATCCTCTAGTAATAATAACTGTAAGTATGAGAGAATGAAACCACAATGAACGTTTTAATTGACATCTGTGTCTTACAGCAAATCCCAATGTTGCTGTGATTGTCGGTATCATTGTTGCTTTCCTCGCCTGCGCTTTGATTTTCGGCTTTTCTGCTGCAAAAAAAAGGTGAGTTCTTCCATCGAATCTCCGATTTAATTACATAAAGGTTAAAACACTTAGTTTGATTAGAAAACTTATAAACAAATAAATACAACACACACATTGAGCTCTATTTATTTATATAAAATTGTGTAAAGAAATCCACGATAATTAATCATGTACTGATGATCCACATTATCCGAAACTCAAGCAGATTAATATTTTAAATAAATCGATAAAATGATTGTTCTAATACATTCATGGATAAAAACCTAGGGTGTGTAAAGCTCTAAAAATATTAATAAATGAAGGTCTAAATTATGAATAAGATATTCGTATTATGGGGCAATATTTTCTCTATGGGATAGCTGTAGTGAATAGTGTATAAGGGAATGCACAAAGCTGGTGGTAAAGCTGGTGATATGACCAAGTTTCCAAAGATCAAAAAAATTGATCCATCAAAAATACAGAGTTTATTTTATTTTATTATTACAGAAGCCCGAAGTCTATCAGACTATTGTGCTATATTATAATTATTTACATATTATCTTTAATTATTTACACGATGAATTAGTAGTGAATTATAAATCTGTTTACAAATTGCTCTAAACTTGTCAAAGTGTTCATAAGATTGAGTATATACCGAAAGATGATTTGGCATTATGTCAAAGTAAGCAAGTACAATTTGGTATACAAATATATAATCCAGAGTTGAAATTTTCTTGTCAAGTTTGATTTGTGATTCTTTCCCGTTACTTTATAGCTTTTACCTATTCATTAGGACTCTCTTAGGAGAAGAGATGGGTTTTTTATTGAATAAGTTAGGAGATTGAGGGTTTCAGCATAATATTTTAGCCGCAAGATGCTGTCCTTAAAATGTATATGTCATAATTTGTATATAATTAAATGCAACCCCGACCCACTATGTATGTCCCATGTATGATTTTCAAAGACTTAATAAAGAACAAGGTAACTGGAGGAAAGCAAGTAGCAATAAGATATAGGAAGTAGACCTAAAGCTGGCACGACTATTCTCGGCACCCCTGTGTCAATATTGCAGGGGCAGAGACCGGACGTCTCTAGTGACCGCCGAAGTTATATTAGTCAAGATGCACTCAATACTTCCTAACAAAGCAGGATGTATTCGGTGACCAGAAGTTATAAATATTAAACTAACACCCAATATTTCCGGCAAAGACAGGACGTGTCTAATATCCGTCGAAGTTATAAGCGTCAAGATACCCAATACTTCCTGACGAAATCGGTAATACCAGGCAGGCCATCTTTCATCAAGGAGAGCCGCCGGCCAATTAGGGAGGAACCACTAAGTAGGTCAACCAATAGGAAAACACCATGTGATCATATCTCAACCAATCAGAGAGAAACTGAGTCTTGGTGTTAAATCGAAAAACAAGAATGGTCAGTTACGCTTTGGCTCCCAAGGAGGTGACATCGGCTCTAGACCTCTCCCCCTCTGCTCATCCCACAGCTAAGTACAATCACCGCCATGTGATCAGCTAATTAATAAGTCAAATCGCTCAGCTCTTATCAAGCTTTCTTTCCTCCAACCCGTTGCCTTTATTTTCAAACTCAATCACGTGTCCTGATTATTCCTAACTGTATGCTGCAACTTCCACTCAAACGGCTGCGCTTCAACCAAACCTCACCATTCGCATCCAACAATAAGAAACCCCGCAACGATATTGCCACAGAACGGTTAAGTCGACAGGATAGTGAGATGGAATTAAATCAGGATCCCATAGGCGTAAAGTCAGACGGGCCGACGGAAACAATGGAAAGAAGGCAAGAAGTAAGAGAGAACGAAACGACAAGAGAAAGACAGGAGATGACCGACCGAGAGACAACTGCGCCCCTAGCGGACGCCGTCAACCAGCTGTCAATGTTCCTGGCCCGGGCAAAAATTTCTGATGGAGCGGAGTCGGCGATCCCGCCTTTCGACGGCACATACAGCGCGACACAGTTTTTCCAGACGTTCGACCGAAAAATGGAAGACGCATCCATGGGAGAACAAGAAAAATTATTGCGCCTGCCAAACTACCTGGTGCGACAACCCCTGGAGCTCTTCAGGAAACTTCGGCTGGCCGACCGGAGTTATTTCCAGGTGAGACAAATCCTCCTAGATCTCTACCCTGAGTCAAGCGAAGCGTCCTTTGCGAAATATTTCGCCATGAAACTCACTGGACAAGCCAACTTAGAGACCTACTACCGGGAAAAAACCGCCATGGGATTGCAACTAGGACTTCCACAAGAGGTGATCCTCGAGACGCTGACAGAAGGACTGCCATTCAACGACCAGCGCCTAGTCCGCGTAGTGCCTCCCGAGAACCTAGGAGAGTGGTTCCGACTGGTACAGCGGATCCACGGGCCCAGTGTACCGGCAACGCGATCCAGAGAAGATCAACCACCCACAATGTCGGGTCCGTACCACAGCACATCCCGACGCCCAGGTGCATGGAATGCACCTCTTCCGCCGTCCAACTGCAAGTTCTGCGGCGCGAGACACTGGCACAGCGAATGCCGACGTCGACCAATCCCGACGACCCACGAAAAAGTCCGGACAGTGCAAACGGTCCCAAAATCACCAGTTCCGACTTCATCACAACCAAGTCAAGCCAGAGACACCTCAGCCGGACAGCCCTTTCGAGACTGAGGTAGGATCCCTAAACCAACTGACTGTCAAACTTTTTCTAACCCCTAATGTATCATGCCCCTTTTTAATTGATACAGGCGCCAGCCTGAGTATAGTGCCATATGATATTTATCATATGCTAAAAACCCACCTGCCTAATTTAACCCTTGAGGGACATTCACTACAACTCCAAACCCTAAACGGATTTGCAAAAACCATGGGTAAACTATCTATCCCACTGACAATAGGACAAATATCACGAAAGGAGTATTTCCATGTAGTGAATGCACCATTACCATTCGGAATTCTTAGTATCAATAGCCTCCATAAATTCAGATTAACCATAGATTTTAATAAATGCACTATACTCCAGCTGGGCGCCCCATTGTCTACCCTTTCCTACCATTTTAATCATGTGTCCAATGTATGCACGTACTGGCAGTGTCAGGCGATGTCACAAAAAATTTTCCCCACATCCCAACTTTCCGCCTATGACAACCATTGCGTGCATTCATTGAGAAAACCCCACTTATCTACATGCCCCTTTTTCACTAAAGCCAATTGCCCTTTTTACATGCCCTCAAATAATCAAACCACAACAACTTCAACTTATGAACCTGCCCAAAACGCACCCACACAGCGGGACAACTCGCATACCAAAAACATAGGTGATCACACACCGTTGCACAACTCTCACATGACCAACCCACACAACGAACTCGACACTCACACTAATACACAACAAAACCCTTTACCACATGCATACTACAACACAACACCTAACACTCATTATACACCACAGTTCACAACACTTCTACAAAGGTACACTCACATTTTTTCACAGGACAAATTCAACGTACCATGCTTACGGATTCCACCAGTAAAAATACCCACGAATTCCGAAAAAATAATCACCATACGTCCATATCGTGTTCCGATATGTGACCAACAAGAAATCCGTAACCAAATACAACAAATGCTGGAGAACGGCATCATAGAGCAATCTTTTTCACCTTTCTCGAGCCCTGTCACCCTCGTCACTAAGCGCGACAAAACCAAACGGTTTTGTATCGATTATAGGAAGGTGAATGAGCTAATCAGCTCTGATGTCCATCCCCTCCCGAGAATCGAGGATATCCTAGACCGCCTCGCACAGGCCAAATATTTTTCCACGGCCGACATATCCTCTGCGTATTGGCAAGTCCCAATACACCCCGATTCTCGACCACTGTTAGCATTTGCCACCTTTGAAGGATTATACCAACCCACTCGATTACCTTTCGGGTTAAAAACCAGTCCTCAGATTTACGAACGAGCCATAAGTCAGGTCCTACAGAGACACGGACTTGACTGTGTGGCACATTACTTTGATGATTTCATCATTTACTCCAACACATTGGAGGAACATCAAAACCACCTGCGACAATTTTTCGCCTTTTGCGAAGCGGAGAAGTTACAACTTAACTTCGCAAAATGCGAATTTTTTAAGCAATCCATAAATTTTCTAGGTTACACCATCACAGCTGGTACAATTACACCACTCACACGTAACACCGACATCATCCACGCCATTAAACAACCACACAACCGAAAAACACTACAATCCTTCTTAGGCGCTGTGAACGTCTATAACAAATTCATTCCGGAATACGCTCGCTTGCGAGCACCACTCAACAATCTCCTCAAAAAGGACGTCGTGTGGAACTGGAATGAAGCTTGTCAAGAGGCGTTCATTGACCTGAAAGGAAACCTCACACAACACCCCATTTTACACCTTTACAAAGAAGGTCTGCCATGCCAAATGTATTGCGATGCATCCACCCTCGGTATAGCAGGCATTCTCAAACAAGTTCACCCTGACGGAAACGTATACCCAGTTCAATATTTCAGCCGAACATTGCGCCCACACGAGAAAAACTACTCCATCTCTGAACTTGAATGCTTAGCAATCGTTGAGAGTGTGGAGAAGTTTCGCATCTATCTTATGGGCAGAAAATTTACTATATTCTCTGACCATCACGCATTGCAGTGGCTGAAAACCATCAAAAACCCGTCCGGCAGACTGTTTCGATGGAGTTTACGACTATCGAGTTACGAATACGAGGTCCGCTACCTAAAGGGAAAACTACAATATGAAGCAGATCTCTTATCCCGTAACCCGTTTTGTGGATTCTTGGACGCCACCCTTATCAAGACCCATCAACCTCCTCCATCGAAAGAGTCTAGTTTGACCATTGATCGTAATGGACTACATACAGTTTCCCGAAAAGGTGTAATCAAGATTATACTTCCAAAACCACTCATACAACAACTCTTACAAACAGTACACACACAATACAATCACCCCGGTATTTCACAAATGTCACGAATCATCTCCACACAATATTACTGGCAAGGTATGTCAAAAGATATTAAACAAAAAGTTAAAACCTGTCCCACCTGCCAATTAACAAAACGTCCAGTAGGACCCACTTACGGAGAATTAAGTCAACCTCCGGAATCTAAAGAACCCTTCGACCTTTTATCTCTGGACACCATAGCAGGATTTGCCAAATATGGCAACACCAAGATATACCTCCATGTGGTAGTCGATCATTTTTCACGCTACGCGTGGGCTTTTCCATCTAAATCCACCAGTACCACCACCTACCAACAGGTACTTAAGCGAGTATTCCAGGATGGTTCTCCAAAACGCCTTCTTACGGATAGAGCCCCTGCCTTCACTTCACCCAAATTTCGTAGTTTCCTACTTAATAGAAATATTCACCCGTTAATCACAACCAGCAACAACCCACAAGCCAACGGTCTATGTGAACGCCTGAACGCCACCCTCACGGGTAAACTGAGGTTATTACACCTAGAAAATCCTAAGGTCGCGTGGACCAAGTTGGTCAAGAAGGTTACACTTATATATAACAAGACACCCCACTCTACCACAGGTTTTCCACCCATATACTTAATGTTTGGTATCCTACCCCCAGAAATCTCTAATCATAACACACCATACCCAGATATCGACAAAGCTAGAAAAATTGCACACACACGCACACAAAACAAACATTTACAAGACAAAAACACTTATGACCAACGACACAAGCAACCACATTTCGAAGTAGGTGATCTAGTATTAGTAAAATTATATCACCACCCAAATACAGGGAAACTTGCGCCATATTTCACAGGACCTCACACAATATTAGAAATTATTTCACCAAATGTGGTCCGCATAGATCGACCAAATCAACCACTTCAAAGAGACACTGACACAATCCACGTCAACAAACTTAAACTGTATACAGAAAAAATCCATTATATATCACCACCCGCCGTTAACACCTATCATATAAAGCACAACCCCAATTACACGTTCCCTTTCAAACATTTAACACCCGAATTATTCCCAACAGAGTCATTAAGGTTCAAACCCACCAGCAGCGAACCTTTCAGGCATTTAGACCCTGCCATTTTTGCAACAAGACGATTTACATCACTCTTCCCCGACGTTAAAAACTGCAAACCTGACAACCAGCTCAATCATATCACACCACTCCCTAAAGATATCAAACAGGAGAACTGCGAACCTACCAATCATTCAAATTCTACAATTTATAAGGTTCAAGCGAATATTTCAGAGTCCCCAGTTACAAAAATGTGGACGAACATGGGGCAATATCCTATATTTCATCTGATTCTTATCCTTTGTTTGTTACTTCTGCCATACAACTGTATCCCAATTTTGTTCATTAAATACTTGTTTATCTATGCTATGCCCGATCAGAAAATCTTCGAACTACAAGAGGTAGTTTTTAATTTAGGACAAGCATTTTTTAATTTTGGACAAACAGTTTTTCATTGTGGACAAGCAATTCTTCATTGTGGACAAGCAATTCTTCATTGTGGACAAGTATTTATAAAACTTCTCATAATTTTAGGAACCATCTTCGCAGAAAATCTAAATAAACTCCGAAAAGATAGCAATAACTGAAAAGATGACCAACCGATGTCGGAGAAACCGTACTCCAAAAACAAGCCCTGAGCCGCACCAAAAATAAATAGACGGCAGGAAATGAGATTTGAAACACCACGACAGGAAGTATAGTCCACGGAGGTTAAATTCGGCCTCTGTAAACAAAGCGGAGCGCCTTCGTCCGATCTCCAATTTCCCTCCCTCTCGTTTGCCCGACACACCCCACTTCCGTATCTCTAATTACAATGAGAAGATCCCCTATTGAGGTCAACTGGGAACCTCACTATGCCACCGGTTTTGATTCCAGTTCGAGTCTACATATCGATTTTTACCAACCAATTACACATCCACGAAACAACACCTAGAACTAGCTCACACATCTCTTACACAACCGACTTCTAACATTTTTCACAACACACACACAAAGACAAAAAATTACACATAAAGGTTATATAGATTTCCATGTCTCCTGTACACACAGCATAAACGCACTTGAGGGCTAGAATCACGTTTTTCACCTAAGTGTCACTACAGATGAGACAAAAAATTTATAGGGCATAATTGAGCAAGTAAAACATTTATAGGGCAAAATGGAGCAACCAATACATGTAGATCAGGGCATGTAGATACCAAAGGGTTCCAACCAATACACCTTATTTTTCATATCAATCATTTTCATTATTTTCTCTCAATTAAAATTTAAATATTTAATCAATTTATCAATTTATTCAACTTATTACCACTTTTAATCATTAATTATCATTTTTTTCCAATTAGTTATATTATCATTTTCATTTATCAATTATCATTCTACTTACCACTTGATTTATATTACCACAACTCAATTATCAACGAAAACCCACTGGTTTTCGATTAAACTAAAAACATTAAATCACCCTTTGTTGTTGAAACCTTTTTATTTTTCATTTTTTTTTAAACACTCAACTTTGATTTCGTTCAACTCTTATTTTTATTTTTATTTTGATTTCTCAAAAGACCTTATGAAATTTCCTCGAATTCCTTTCCAAAATTCAAGCAAAAAAGTAATTAGGCATTTTTCCTTCTTTTTTTTTTCACCATTCAACCAAGCACTCAACTTTGATTTCGCTCAAAAAACTTTTATTTTATTTTATTTTGATTTCAAAGCCTTAATAGAACTCCCTCGAATTCATTTCTTAACTCGAGTAGAATTCGTTTAGGCGCATTTTCCTTTTTTTTAGCCCACTATGTACCATAGCATTCTTTGATTTCTTACAATTAAAAATTTTTAATTTCTATTAATTATATTCAACCTATATCATCAACACCATTCTATTTTACTTTTATATCACAGCAACGCTTGTATATAACCCCTTAATACCCACAACTAATTTTCCCACAAAATTATTTTTCACTTTACAGAATTCTCTCAGGCTAACCCCTTCTTGAATTCTTCACATGTAGGGGGCGCATCTGTCATAATTTGTATATAATTAAATGCAACCCCGACCCACTATGTATGTCCCATGTATGATTTTCAAAGACTTAATAAAGAACAAGGTAACTGGAGGAAAGCAAGTAGCAATAAGATATAGGAAGTAGACCTAAAGCTGGCACGACTATTCTCGGCACCCCTGTGTCAATATTGCAGGGGCAGAGACCGGACGTCTCTAGTGACCGCCGAAGTTATATTAGTCAAGATGCACTCAATACTTCCTAACAAAGCAGGATGTATTCGGTGACCAGAAGTTATAAATATTAAACTAACACCCAATATTTCCGGCAAAGACAGGACGTGTCTAATATCCGTCGAAGTTATAAGCGTCAAGATACCCAATACTTCCTGACGAAATCGGTAATACCAGGCAGGCCATCTTTCATCAAGGAGAGCCGCCGGCCAATTAGGGAGGAACCACTAAGTAGGTCAACCAATAGGAAAACACCATGTGATCATATCTCAACCAATCAGAGAGAAACTGAGTCTTGGTGTTAAATCGAAAAACAAGAATGGTCAGTTACGCTTTGGCTCCCAAGGAGGTGACATCGGCTCTAGACCTCTCCCCCTCTGCTCATCCCACAGCTAAGTACAATCACCGCCATGTGATCAGCTAATTAATAAGTCAAATCGCTCAGCTCTTATCAAGCTTTCTTTCCTCCAACCCGTTGCCTTTATTTTCAAACTCAATCACGTGTCCTGATTATTCCTAACTGTATGCTGCAACTTCCACTCAAACGGCTGCGCTTCAACCAAACCTCACCATTCGCATCCAACAATAAGAAACCCCGCAACGATATTGCCACATATATACAAATAATTTTAGCAATACAAGGACAATCACAACTGATGGAAATAATACAGATATCTACAAATTTTCGATAAAATAAGAAGGTAAATAAAATGGAACTAACTTATAGCGCATGTCCGCATAAACCTAATTATTGAAAGTAAAATGTGTATTTAAATCGTAACTGAATATGAAAACTCTTTTAAATATGCTTTAATACACTTCTTATGGCAATCAGAAAACCTTACATCCCTGATATTTAGCCAACCCAACAGGCTAAATCAATGTTTAGTTGATTTCTGTTCCACTAGATGGCGCTCTCCCATCTAGAAAGCACATGTGCTTCAGGTCAGGAGGCGTGAGTCCCTGTAACTCTCGCTATACTGTGTTGACCGAGAGGAACAGTCAGGATGGGGAGTTTTCCAGTACCTCTCTGCACCTTGGAAGACCTTTAAAAGTTCTCACAAAGTACAGGCAGTCGTGGTCGAGGCAGAGTGGAAAGCTTGGGAATGTCCATACACAAAAAACGAAGACACAGTTGCACTGAGAAAGTTCCGTGAACAGATGAAAGTTGAGCTAGGAGCAAGAGATGGAGAGATAGAAGATTTCTTACTGGTCTACATGATGGATGAGGAGGACCTGGGGTACAACCGACAAGGGCACGCGCTGATGCTGAACTAACAGTATTTTTAGCTAGGACGGGGGCTTTATATACCTTTTCTGAAAAAGGGGGTTTTGCATTTCACCAGATGTGAAGAGTGTGGATCGTCTGGTGACATTCTAAACTGGCGCCGTCCTGACAGCTTCCAATCTATCTTTAGATGTTGTTTGTGGCTTCCATCTATCTCGAATTTAGACGTTTTTGACCTTTTGCGTTAGCTCAACTCTTAATCTATTACAGAGTTTCATTTATTTATCCTCAGTTTGTACAAAGTACATTACATTTGATGAGGTAATGACACATGTCAATCAGGTGTATAATACTTTACAGATGTGTTTCTATTATACAACATGAAAATCTTGTTATAAGTTATATACAGTATGGGATTGTTGGTTAAATTACCATATATATATTGTATATTATATATATTTTTTAAATAATTTGATTTTAATGAATATACAGATTTAAATCTTGAAATATTGAAACAAAATTTGATAATTTTTTTCACCTAAAAATAATTTTCTCTTATATTTATATTTAAAAAGCACGATTGCGCTGTTTTGAAAATTCAGGAAAATATTTAGCAGAAAAAGTATAAAACTGTTTAAAATTATTTCTCATAGTTGTTTAATTAGATATTTCTCTTTGTTATATTATACAAATTCTGAGATTCCACCCTTCAGTGCTGCGTATATAAGCAGAATCGTCCAATACAGTATTAGAGCTCTGAGAAGCGGTCTGGTGGATTAAATTGGCGAAACCGCTGGAAGGGTTCACCACTGATGAGCCAATCCCTCCTAATAAATTTTTTCATCGCAGTAAGGACAGTAGAAGTTTGTATTGTGTGTATAAAAGAAACATTTGTGCTTTTAAATCCTTTCATTTTATATATATTATACAATCCTTGCGACTTTGAATTAACATAAAGAATGGCAAATATGTGATGGTGTTGTCCCAATTCTTCCAGCAGTTCATCCTCCCAGCCGTCTAGACCTCCCCGACGGCCGCCGCTAAGAGACGAGTCTGACGGCGTCGCTTCATCCAGCTGGGTGTCCCGCCTGAGTTGAGTCTACCATAGGTTCCGGCAAGTAATCAAGGCATAGTTTTATTTTATGGATTATATGGAATCATGTAACAGAAAACAGGCGTAACCTTAGTTTCAGCTTTGTATTAGTCTGTATAAAATCTTTATACAGAAACTCTGGGAGTATTCTTACCTTCTAAATTTTCAGAAAGGTGGCGATAATATTTGTTTATAGATGGAAGTTTCAAGCTCTACAGAAACTGAATGTAATGTTGATTTCTGTCTCTCTGTATAGGATATACAAGATTGATTTTGCCTAATGTTGGTTAATGAATGTAGAAAATTATCCTGCACAGAAACTGGAGGTAATAATAATTTCTGAGTGTAGAAGGTTCAAGATATACAGTGGCCAAAAAGAAATGGCATCACTAAAACAACAACAACAATAGCCTTTATTGGGCACACGTGCCATACAGGATTCTCCCGGTCGGACAAAATAAATAAATGCATCACTAAAACATTTAGTTTAATTTTCTGAAAATTGGTGAGTGCTTTAATAATTATAATATGAAAAATAATTGATTAAAATTTCGAAAAAAGGTATATAAATTTAATGAGACAGCTTTTATCAATATTTGATGTTTCATCATTTAGCACGTATACAAGCAGCTAAACAGTGGAGCATACTGTCATACAGTTTTTGCCGAAGCTGTTGAATATTACTTGACGGTGGATATTGTAAAATTTCCTCCCCATCATGTTCAATACATGCTCAATTAAAGAAAGATTTGATGAACATGCGGATCAGAGAATAATGGCAACATTTTGAAGGCTGGCTCGTGAGTTGTTGGCTGTATATGTGGTCGGGCATTATCTTGTTGGAAAATTACATTATTAGTCTGCTTAAGAAATAGTAGTACAACAGGCTGCAACACATCTGTAATGTATATAACTGCCAAGTCATTGTGTCTTGAATAAAGACTAAAGGGATCCTACTTTCATAGCTGTTGTTACTTACACTATGATGACAGAGGAGTTCTTACTGTATGCCTTTCCACAATACAGTCCTGATGGGATCTTTCTTAAGGCCTACATCTAACATTTAAACTGCAGTCATTGAATCCACAAACTGAATCTGGATTCATCATAAAAAAATGACAGTAAGCCACTTTTGAGCTCAATATCGTCTCTCTTTATAGCAGTTGAGTCTGTCGCTTCTGTGTTTGGCAGAGAGTGGATATTTTAATAAAGGCCGGCGAATACGGAGTTCTGCTTCGATAAGACGGTTATTAATGGTGTCCAGAGATGGTTCAGATTCATTCTACACATGTAGAGCTATTTTAATCATTGGTACAGTCTTCTTCTTCTTTCTTATCTCATTGGTAGAGTTGTTTCCTGTCTGTTACAACCATCCATCGAACACTCCTCTCTATCTCTATTATTACTCTAGGAAGACCCGAGCAAGGTTCTCTTGATATTTTTATTCCTCTGAACACAGATACCAATACAGTACTTTGATTGCAGCCTTACTTTCATAAAATTTTCTCTAGTTCGAATTCCACCTTCTCTGAAGCCAATGATTCTGCCTTTTGTGAATCAGAAATTTGATTGTATGACGCCCTTTTTTCTGCCTTGATATCTACAGATTAATGGTGATTTTAAGATTAAAAAAGAAACAATATATAAAACTTTAATTAATGATACACTAGGAGGCTACTTAAATATATATACATTTACCCTTTGATGAATAAACAAAGTTATTTTTATGCACTTATATTCTAGTTACGCGGTTTTTCATGATATTGATCATTTACGTGCCTTTATGCTTTTATTAAGAATGCAAATCTTCTGTATTTTTTCTAGATATGCAATTGTTTGTGGCCAGTGTAATTTTTAAAGAAACAAATTTGTCTGATCAATAACTAAAATGTAGCCTTGAATGAATAGATAGTTATTTTTATTATAGGTGAGTCATTTTTCCTAATCGTTTTTATTACGAAAAATATATATAGGGTCCCTACTAAAGATTTTAGGAGTTTTAAACAAATCAGAACTGTAACTCTTACCATTGATTTACATATGTCTTGATAAGAGTCGAATATATCCCTCCCTTATCTCTCCCTTTGAATATGCACCTGAAAGATTCATTGTTTATCTCCCTAGTAGAAACCATTACTAGTGATGATAATGAGCCAATAAAACATATTTGACAAATTCAGACAAAATTCCAACCTGTATACCATGGTTTCGGGCTTTGTCCCTCATCAGTACATGGTGTATGTCCAGTGGCGAGCGAATGCGGAGAATTTACAGCTGGCCTAACCGACCCCCTGGCCAATCAAACCCACCATCCTCCAGGTCTGACACACCATCTTCCAGGACTGAGCCACCATCCTCTAGTTCTGTCCCACCGTCCACCCAACCTATCTTTGCCATCTCAGCCCACAATGACCTGCCGCCGAGCTACGATAGCGTCCAAAGGGTGAGGTCCAAATTATATTTCCTGTAAACAATATTTTGATCACACAATGCTTTTATTTATAAAGGGTATCTTTATATCCTAATCGGATGATACTTCATCTTCTAATCTTAAATCCATCAGGTTTCTAAAATAAACGTGCTTTCAAATTGTAACGATTTGCTTGAAATTATATATATAAATATATTATTTATTAAAAACAAGTTTTTTTTAGTGTTATTACATGAGAGAGGAAAATATACAACGAGTAAACCGTATTTTGAAATGGAAAATTTCAGATGCAGTAAGTAAAAAGATAAAACAGATAGCCTTAAATTTCAATTGGTTGCCAACCTATATGTATATATTATATTTAATTTTAAAATCCGTGTCAACCTAAATATATTAAATTTAATTAGAAATCCGTATTTATTAATAGTAGAGTTAATTATTATTTTTCAAAGTTAAGTTAGCTGAGGAATACAATTGTATTATTAACTCAGGTTGAACGGTGATGTCGCAGGAACCCAACACAGCTAACCCCACCACCCCACCCCCCAAGTATACGGATATCTAGAGACTCTCTGCCTGCCGGAATGCATCGATTCATTAACAAAACAATTATATACAATTAAATAGTGTTTGACTCTCAATTTACAAAAGATAATTGTCAAGTTTGCTGATCCGCTGATTTGTATAACTCCCATCTATTTCTTATTGAGACTTCTGACGATAAATATATATATAATTCGCCAGTAGATATAATTTACAACTTACATTGAATCTCTCAATCTATATATATTCTTTTATATGTATTTGAAGAAAATTTTATTATGAATATAATGCTTTAATTCATATTTTGAATTTTTATCTATTTTTCTGAATATGCTTTATAATCAGTATTAGACGAGAGATTTACATTATTTTTTTATATTAACACTTTGAAATTTCTTTTGCACATGTTCAATATAATACAATATAATGCGGCTTATGATTGTAAAACGGAATTTGGCAATTATACCGTAAATGTTTCTTTTGAACGAAATTCTAAATTTATTTTAATGAGAAGGTTAGAAATAATCTTTATTTCTCTTTTAAAATAAATTTAGATTTTCGTTCCAAAGACACATTTGCGGTATAATTGCCAATTTCCGTTCTACATGTTCAATATGCTTGATGTTTTACTTATTTTTTATTATATATAAAAATTAATTTTAAATGCTCTAAAAATGAATATGAAATTATAACTTGCTATATGAAGTATCCGATAATATTGATGGGCTCTAAAATATTTTTCCAAATATTGTTGAATAGAAATATAAGTCGGGAACCACTTTTAATTCCATTTCTAACTATTCTCGAATATACACACACATATACACACAAAGCTTTATTAAGACTACCGGTCTTATACAGATTCACCATAGGAAGAAAGGAATCATAAATGGAGCTTCTGTACTCCAGGCAGCGCAGCGCCCAACAATTATCTTGAATATGATGAGTCAAGTATTTCCACTTGGCATCTTCAGCAGCTGCAAATTCATTTCAAGAGAGAGAAGGTTTGAAATCACCTCAATCATTTTTATATCTGTAAAGTTTCCTGTCATTCCACATCAGATAATGTTGACGATTATTAAAATATCGCTACGTGTGTGTGCGGAATATGGATGAGATTTGATGATCGATTAATAATGATAAAAATGTGTTTTGTTTCAAAAATAAAATATATATTTTTTATAAAAAGTGTGTTGTTAATTTTATTACATAAAATTTTATATATATTTAACTCCTTACATAATTCTGGAATGAAAACTTTCCAAGACAATTTCGACATGCCACTAGCTTTGTGTCATTTTTGAATTGCATGCATTTTTTCTCAGGTAATATTTGATAAAAATAACTTATATTATTGTTAATATGTCTTGTTCTATATGGATATGTTATGGAATTTAGTGAAATTTATTTGATAAATATAACCAATAAAATGGCGTATTTGGTAATCTAAATATAAATAGGTATTCAGAACCAAAACGCAATATTTCGAGAGGCAGAACATCCTTACCTTTAAATAAAATTTCACGATTTTGATGCGCGTCTCCTCATAGATGGCTAAATAGACTTGTATATATCACTGATAATAGCAATCCCCACACTTTCTATGGATCACCAAAACTACATAAGCCCAAGATATACCTTTTCATTCCATAGTATTATATTCCAGTTCTCTTTCTTACCCTCTGACCAAATGGTTATCCTCCAGGCTATCCCCAATACAGAAACATCGACCTCATTTAGGTTTAAATTTAGCATAGAAAGAATAAGGAAAAAATATCACTATATCTGATAAATATAAGAGTTATGACATTTGACATCGTCTTCATTATACATCCCTATCCCACAGAAAGAAACATTTATAGCACTGCCCAAATATCTATAAGAACATCCCCCAAAACACACATTTTTAGCTATCCTAACAAATACATCACTTGTTCGAAAATAATGAATATCACATACAACTACTTCATTCGAAAAACTTTATTTTAAAACAGTTCAAGAACTTCCCATGAGCACTTCAATTTAATTCGACCTGGCTAATATTTACGTATATATATATATGCCTAAATGGTGTATCCCTTTTTCCTAACACATTTTCCCTATAACTATGTGATAATATATTTTAAAGTTATATTTAAAATAAAATATTAATTATATATTATAGAAAAGTTTGAAAATCAAATTATTTTTGAAATTCTTATTGAAAAATTGAAAAAAAGTATATAGTATTGTCACAGCCGACATAGACTCATGTAATTATTCTCATTAATTATTTAACTTATTAAACAAATCAAGGTTGATTTGTTTATTCTTTGTTAACATTGTGCAGCCACGGCGTTCTTCATTCTTTTTGTAAACTTACCAAAATAAAGCGTTTGCTTTTTAATGAGAACTCGTTCTGGTTTATTCTACGGTACAATGAAAACCGCTGAACAAAAACCATCTACATCTCAAGGTGTAACAATATATTAATAAATATTAAAAATACCTACATATAAAACTACAAATAACCTTCAATTCCAGGGCTCCAAGGAAGTCAGGGTAGCATATTATACTCCACTGGATTCTACTGGCACAAACGCTGCACAGATTCAAATATTTTACATTAAAAAATACTTTTGATTCCAAATAATATCATAATAACAGTTTTAAAATGACATGAAAAGACTAACTAACTCAAAGATTATGAAAAATATCATCAGAAAAAGGCATCTCCTTATCGTGTAACTGAAATTTGCTAATGGCTTGTGCCATCTATCTGAATAAATATCAACTATTCTCGTTGATTTTTAATTATTCCAGAATTGGGCAAATACCAATAAACGAAAATATTTTATATTTATTCCAATAGATAGCGCAAAAGCAATCAGCAACTTTCAGTTGCACGATAAGGAGATACCTTTTTCTTTTTCATAATTTATGCACATTATCCCAGTACAATATCACATTGGTACTATTTTTTCACATTGTAACTCAAAAATAATACCGACATGAAAATAATATATTGATCTCAAATTCTCTACTACCCCTCAATGAATTACTTACTACCCTTTATAAAATAAAAGGATTTAAAAGCGCGAATGTTTCTTTTATACATAAAACGAACTTCTACTGTCCTTACTGCGATGAAAAATATATTGGGAGGGCTTGGCTCATCAGTGGTCGGAAGTCCATCGCAGTAAGGACAGTAGAAGTTCGTTTTATGTATAAAAGAAACATTCGCGCTTTTAAATCCTTTTATTTTATATATATAAATGGCGCGTTATTGCTTTGTGTTAATTTACTACCCTTTATTAGGAAGAACACTACTAATACTATAGCCTTCTTAGAAGAAAGATTATCTCTTTTTTTCAGTCGCAGATGTTTACGTTTCTCACTCCATGCTTTCTAATCAAGTTTTTAGAAAAATAAGATGTTTCCAATTAGTACATTCATAGACAAAACTTAAAGTGGAAAAGTCTTTGATTTTCCCGGTTGTATTTTTTTAAGAAGACAAAGGCAATTTTTGTTCACACTTGGTTATCTCGTGTGTCTTCAATAAAGATAACTGTGTATCAAATATCTTTCAGAGTTATTGTCTGAATCCCGATATACGACCTTCCCGATATACATGCTTTATATTTGTCCATGAGTGTATATGATATATTCATGAAACTACTAATTGGATAAATTGTTAAATAAGGTTACTTTTTATACCTTATTCTCTCTTTCTCTCTCTTATTTATTTATTCAAATTTATACTTTATCTGTATATAACCTTATATAATCTTATATGTACATTGTAATAAATCAGTTTCATTCTCAATCTATCTCTCTTTTCTACCTTTTATTCTAACCAATTATGGCAAATCGGCTTGTATCTCAAATAAAAGGCGTTGCATGTAGGTATGTGAATTTTAAGAAATTGTGCTTGAAAAAAATGCATTTAAAGTAAAGTAAATAGTAATAAAAACTATACAAGTATTATTAATATTAATATTTTAGTTTTTTATATAGGATGGAATATAAATATTACAGTGTTATACTATTTAGTGTATTTTCTTCGTCAATAGTCATTACACCTACGATGCACTAGCGCGCCATCTGTTATCAAATTACAAAACTATTTTAGAGGCGTTATATTCTTTTTAAAATAAAACAATTTCTAAAACAAAAACAAAGTCATTACACCTGCTTAAAAATGTTTACACATGAAAATAGCATAATATTTAATTTAAATTTTAAATAAGTATAACTTGTGTTTTTAAAAGGATTTTCAAAATTGTGTGCCTGAGCTTATGTTAGAGTTGCAACAATAGAAACTATGAAAAATTTATCTTTTAAAAGTCTCTAGAGGTTTTATATTATATTAAATATTTAAAATTTTTCACTCTCTATCTATTTCTCGGACATAATGACACACTGTGACTTGATGTAAGAAGTTGGAGAATCATGCATCTGTGGTAATTTAAGATCTCCACGAAACATGATCAAATCAATTGGTTGATGTCCTATTTATTTAAAATCAACTCTCAAAATTTTAAAGTGAATGAGGTCAAGAGCCATGTCCCCACTGGAAATCTGGATTTTTACTTATTTAAAAAGTTTCCCTGTTATATGGTTGCTTTATCAAAATGTTTCGAATTATGTTTTATGAATCATTTAACTTTGAACCTACTTGATTGAGTTTAACTCAATTTTTTCAATATAATTTCATCTTGAAATATCAAATATAAACAAGCAAGAATATTTCGAAGACCCATCGTACGCATATTTCTGAACATATAAATAATGTGATTTCCCCGCCTTTGCAAATATTGAGCGATATACAAATGCAAGCTGTGATAGAAGAATGATAACATTTACATAAATCAAGTTGCAGATAATCAGCAGTTGAAGATAATCAGCAACAATAGATTAATCCCAATGTACGATTAAAGGTGATGGAAGAGTGGGGTTCTTCCCACTGTCTCGGTTTTTTCTCAAATATTACTCCGCACACAGATTTTTATTTTGTAAATATTGATAAGGTAGTTTCTCAAGATTGTTTATCAGGAAAATGGGTTGGCAAATATCAGAGAACAGGCTAAATCAATGTTTAGTTTATTTCTATTCCATTAGATGGCTCTCTGCCATCTAAAAAGCACATATGCTCGTGATCAGGATATGCCTTTTTTTGATATATATATGGTAATTTAAGCCAACAACCCCATATTGTATATAACTTATAACAAGATTTTCATATTGTATAATAGAAACACATGGGTGTGGGTTCGATTCCCGCCCCTGGACACTTTTTATTTTTCCGTTCTCCATTGCTCTTAATGTTTCACCTTTCCATACCTCATCCTCAAAGTTAGAAATGTCGTTATTTCTCTTTGAAAATAAATTTCGATTTTTAAAAAGAAACATTCGCGGTATAATTTTAATTTTCGTTTTACAATCATCAGCCGCGTTATATTGTATTTTAAATGTTACTTTAAATATAAGTTATGAGCGGAAAAATACGTCCAGGGTAGCCGAGTGGACAAGGCACCTGCCCGGTAAGCAGAAGGGTGTGGGTTCGATTCCCGCCCCTGGACACTTTTTATTTTTCCGTTCTCCATTGCTCTTCATGTTTCACCTTTCCATACCTCATCCTCAAAGTTAGAAATGTCGTTATTTCTCTTTGAAAATAAATTTCGATTTTTAAAAAGAAACATTCGCGGTATAATTTTAATTTTCGTTTTAGAAACACATATGTAAATGATTATACGCATGATTGACATGTCATTACAACATCATATGTAATGTAATTTGTACAAACTGAGGATAAATAAATAAAACTCTGTAATAGATTAAGAGTTGAGCTAGAGAGATAGAAGTCAAAAACGTCTAAATTCGAGATAGATGGAAGTCATAAACAACATCTAAAGATAGATTGGAAGCTGTCAGGACGGCGCCAGTTTAGAATGTCACCAGACGACCCACACTCTTCACATCTGGTGAAATGCAAAAGCCCCTTTCTCAGAAAAGGTATATAAAGCCCCATCCTAGCTAAAAATACAGTGACTTCACCATCTGCGTCAGCTCTCGCCGGTTGTACCCCAGGTCCACCTCATCGACCATGTAGCCCAGTAAGGACTCTTCTATCTCCATCTTTCGCTCCTAGCTCAACTTTTATCTGTTCACGGAACTTTCTTAGTGCAACTGTGTCTTCGTTTTTTGTGTGGACATCCCCAAGCTTTCCACTCTGCCTCGACCACGACTGCCTGTACTTTGTGAGAACTTTTAAAGGTCTTCCAAGGTGCAGAGAGGTACTCGAAAACTCCCCATCCTGGCTGTTCCTCTCGGTTAACACAGTATAGCGAGAGTTACAGGATCCTATCACAGATTTAGTCGACAGGACTTCACCACATTTCTAGTCGACAGGATTCTACAGAGGCTACCGGACCTCATCTCATTACATATATATTATTTATTTTAACACATAAAACGTGATACCCCCCCCCCCCCCAGAGATAAATGCGTCAACAAAATTTACAATTGTTGAATATAAGTAATTATATAGATTACTATTCAAGAAAAAAAAACCCAATGAGAAAGATTAGGAATCTGATCTTTATAAGTCAGACAAATAGTCATCAATATATTTACAAAATGATATGTGTATATACATATAGTTAAACCCAATATCTATCATTTAAATCAATGTTATTTTTGTGATGATTATTATAAATTAAATTATTAATTTATCTGAATCAACACTAGAACGTTGTTAAATAAAAATAGGCAAGTGAAGATATGAAGTATGTATAAAATATATTTCAAAAATATCTTAATTTTTTTATTAACAATAAAGGGCTTTAACAAGGTTCACGCAATATATGTTATATTAAAATATTATTTTATTTAAAATTATGTTTCATAGATACAAATACTCTGTTAAATCCACCGCCAGAGGTCACGCTTACCCTATATAAACTCATTGTTGTTGTTTTACGGTGGCCAGCTCAAATCTTTTGTACATTATGTAAATAAGTTTTTCATTTTTTTTATTCTTACGCCTCAAGTCAGGCAGTACTTTATCAAAATATTTTTTATATATATTCCTAAGCTCAAATAAAGAAATCTCTGATCAAGACTTTTATTATTGCCACGAATGCATTAACATAGTATGATCCTCAAGATAACCAAAATACAACAGAAAATATCATTTATTTTATTAATATAACATATGTATATATAAATATTATATAAAAAGATTTTCTGCTGTTTTTAAATATTAATTATAGAATTATTGATCATTTGTTTGATACATGAATATGTATTTTGATATTGCAGTCGTGGTAATAATGATAAAAATAGTTAAGACCAGAAAAAGCTTTAATTAAGCTTATGGATAATAAATACATAATTTGATAAAGTACTACCTGTTTTAAGGCGAATATAATAAAAAAAAAACAAAAGACTTATTTACATATGTACAAAAGGTTTGAGCCGGCCAACGGGAAACAACAACAATGAGGTTTATATAGGGAAAGTCGTGACCTCTGGCGGTCGGCTTTTACACAGTATTTTATTCTAGAAATTCTAATTTTAAAATTAAATACAATTTTATATGACATTTATATAGTAAATTGGCACATATTTATTCCTATTAATAATAAAAACACAAAAGCGGTTTCATACATTAGTATATTTTAAGAACGAAATGCTTGATGAGGAAAGAGTTTCTTTTATTACACAAAAATTAGATCACAAGCCTTCGGGCATAATCACCCTTCTACTGGTGTAAAACGAGACAAAATTATTAGTGGCATTCAGCTATATATATATATACAAAAAAGTAAGAAAATAAGACAGATATTTAAAATTGTGCCAGAGAAAATTAAAATAATATTGGAGGATCATTCATAAAAGTTAAGCAAAGCAAGTAAATAAACGTATAATACATTCAATACATGGCTATTACAGAAACTAAGTACGAACAACGACTGTTAAACGAAATAAAACAAAATAAAATAGAAATAAAATAAAATAAAATAAAATAAACCAAAACTGCCATTGACGTGTAAAAGTATAAGTAGGCTATGAAAACTAAATCTTTCAGGTAGGAGGTTCCAGTACTAAATTATCATATATTTCAGGAAGGTCTAATTTAGTACTGGAACCTCCTACCTGAAAGATTTAGTTTTCATAGCCTACTTATACTTTTACACGTCAATGGCAGTTTTGGTTTATTTTATTTTATTTTATTTTATTTCTATTTTATTTTGTTTTATTTCGTTTAACAGTCGTTGTTCGTACTTAGTTTCTGTAATAGCCATGTATTGAATGTATTATACGTTTATTTACTTGCTTTGCTTAACTTTTATGAATGATCCTCCAATATTATTTTAATCTTCTCTGGCACAATTTTACATATCTGTCTTATTTTCTTACTTTTTTGTATATATATATATATAGCTGAATGCCACTAATAATTTTGTCTCGTTTTACACCAGTAGAAGGGTGATTATGCCCGAAAGCTTGTGATCTAATTTTTGTGTAATAAAGAAACTCTTTCCTCATCAAGTATTTCGTTCTTAAAGTTTAGTGAAGGAATTATTACTTCAATATTAGTATATACCAAACCATCTTTCCACCCCAGTACTCCTGAATTATTTTACATACTCGTATATACGCGAACCAATATGTCGTAAAATATCAGTAATTTAACTTTGTCAAAGAGTGCCTATGCCTGTTGCTCGCTTTATTATTAAAATATTGGAAATATAAAATATAACTAGATAATTAATATATATGTGTGGGGGGATCCTCTCTATTATGTTATTAACAAACACGCACACAAATTATTAATATTATTTAACTATATTAGTTATTCCATACGCACCTCGGTTAATAAAATTATAAATCTTATAGTAGTAAACATTATATTAGAACATTTCATTATCGTATTCTAAGTCCATAGCCCGCGGAACTAAAACTTCCTCTACTAACAATTGAGAACCAGAATATATGATGCAAGCCAAACATTTAATGATGCACAAATACCGAGAAGCTAAATACATAGGCTAAAAGGAGAATCGAGTCAAAATAGCTATAATTTCTTACATATGTTAAAACATAAATATTCATAAGGTATAGAAAGATAATATGACAGAGAAATGGAAGGAATAATTATCACAAATCTCATATAGTACAATACAAGACTTATAAATGTAATTTGGAAATGCGAAAGGTGTCGTGTCGAAAAAAATATTGGAGTTATTTTTAGGATATTTTACATAATCTCTATATATAGAAATGTAAATATAGAATGAGCATTCCTCTTTCACAATCATCACGTATAAAACGTTAAAAAACATATTGTCAAAAAATTGATATATTAATTTTGTCTAGTCTGTTGTTATGAGATCGGTTGTAGATATCTTGAAATGTGTTTGTATATTAGCCCTTTGAATAGAATAATCTTACTCGAAAGTAAACCATTATGTAATAAAAAGTATTCTTACAGAAACATGAAATATATATTTTCATATTTTACACTATGTTGTATCATTTACGTAGTACAAATAAAGCCTTGATGTTGAACGACTACCGAGTCAACTGGAAATGTTGTTCATCAAAGTGAAATTGTTCGAAACATGACGTCAACATCCGTTTTCCTGGTTTGTTGCCAAGATAATTCAGTAAGTCAGAGATGTGGTGGGTGTTGTTGCTTCTCTCCCAGCTGGTAGATGCCGGTGAGTTGTCTTCTTTCTCTTTTATTTAGATATTTTCAAATGTTACGTGTGATTTTATTACTCTCTTATATAAGTAAAAGATTTGAAGCGTACGAGGATACTTTTCTTTTAAAAGAAAAGTATCTTCGTACGCTTCAAATCTTTTACTTATACTCATCAGAGGATTCCAACTCTCTTATATATTTAACATAGGAAAAAACTACATTAATTTTTATAATAAATGTTTAGGCACAATTGGTATGGATTCTTATGTATATTATAACTTTTATTTTAGTGTTATTTCTCTCTTTCTCTCTCTTATAAAACGACTTTAGAATTTCAACTTATTGATACAATTTCAAAAATGAACTCAAGCTCTAGTAATTTCAAATCTTATATATTTCAATATATCATTCTATTATTTACATTTGGAAAATATTAGCTCAAATAAATATTAATAAATATATTTTTTACCATTTGGAGTTAAAATCTTAGTAAAGACCTTATCTAAACCATAACCTTATCTAAAATTCATATAGGCGAAATTCTGGAACTAATTAAATTGGGATTATGATTCTTTTATAAGTCGGTACATAATTTTTTTGAATTATTTTAATCAATAATTTGTTTTATTAAAATATAATTTATTTAAAACAGCTTTTATTTCTATATGTACTCGGGTAAAATTCCACTCGGGAAAACCAACCCGGACATTGCCCGGTGGTCTCTCTTTTACCTAAAATATAATTATATAAAAATATATATTTTAATAAAGATAATTTCATTGAGACAGGATATAGATATGTTATATAAATTGTTATTATATTTTTAAATTATAATTTATAGAAAAAAATCACTCTGTTAAATCAACCGTCAGGGGACGCCCTTTTCCTATATAAACCTATTGTTGTTGTTGTTTCCCGTTGTTACCCAGCATCTCCATATTTTTTTAACTTTTGGTTAGTAGCCCGTAAAACCATATTTTCTCTCTTGTTTCCCGTTGGCCGGCTCAGACCTTTTGTAAATATGTAAATAATCTTTTGTTTTCTTTATTATTAAGCCTTAAATCAGACAATACTTTTTTCAATTTAGGTTTAGAAAATTTCATAAGCTTAATTAAAGCAATAATGATTATAAACTGATTTTATTATCTTTACCACGACTGTAATATAACGAACTTATTCATGTATCAAGCAAATTATCAATAATTATATATCATCTAAATAATATTCAAAAATCAACAGAATCAAATCTTTTTTATAACATATATATGTGGCAATATAATAAGGTGTGAAGAGAAATAATCATACTATAAATTTTGAAAGAGGAACCCAGGCAACCAGAGAGAGAAAGAGAGAGACGGGCCTGGCACAGCCGGGCGGCCGTTCGTGTCGCACACAATCCCCAACTGTCTTAAAAGTCCCGAGGTGTTAACTGACGGACCCAAGTGGTCGCCACTTGAAATGTCGCTGGTTTCTCAAGTGATCGGACTATACATTCCCGTCTCTCTCTGGGTTGTCTGTAGGTTGGCTTTATTATTCCTTGAAGAGTATATATTATGACATATGTATTATATTAAAATATACATTTATTAAAATAATCCCTTGTATCAATATTAAGTAAAATTAATCAGGCCTCCAGGAAGAAGTATCTTTTCAAAAACATGTTTATTCTCTAACTTTCAGGCGCGAACTCCCTTCTACATGAGAAAACATGGTATAATAATTCCCCAATGGAACACAAGTTAAAATACCATTTTTTTCTCCTGTAGAAGGGCATCCGTGCCAGAAAGCTAGAGAATAAAAATGTTTTTGAAAAGATGCTTTTCCCTGGAGGCCTGATATATTTTACTCAATAAAAATATATATTAAATTATAATGAATATATAAATAAATATTGTGTAAAGATTTTAAACTAGCAATAATAATTGTTGCATCAATTTCGATGCGTCCTCCATTTATTCAAAATAATTTCTGATAGCCGTTGTGCGGTCGATGTCTAAATTAAGGACCTACCTATATGGAAGACACTTCAAAATAATAACCGACCATCACGCATTATGCTGGCTCAAGAATCTAAAAGACCCGACTGGTCGACTAGCACGATGGGCATTGAAGATCCAGTAATACGATTTTGAAATAATACATAAATCAGGGGAAAAGCTGTTGGACGCAGATGATTTATCAAGAGGACCTTTACCGAAAGTGAACTGGGAAGAAGATAAAGAGAGATTATTTTTTATCAATTAATAGACTAAGGGCTTTAACGAGAGCAAGAGTTCAATTACACAAAATTTTAAAGAAGAAGATGGTGCCTCTATAAGAAAAGCCTAAACCCTGAAGGTAGGGCGTGGTTGCTTGTAGTTCAAAAGAAAAAAAAAGGAAGATATTTTGGCCAAATATCACAATCATTTGCTGAATGGCCACCTGGGTGTCGACAGAACTATGTACCGAATAAAGAACGAAAACTATTGAACTACTATGCGGAAAGATGTTTCAGAATTTGTGAAAACATGTAAATCGTATCAAAGTAGAAAAGGCTCAAATCAGTTACCTTCTGGACTACTAGAGCCTATTCCCCCTGCTAACTACTCCGTTAAGAGAATTGGAATCGACTTTGTTGGTCCCTTGCCATCTACAAAAAAAAAAACAGGAGAACAAAGGATAATTGTGTTGAAGAATATTACACCAGATATGTAGGAACATGGTAAGTATCGGTAACAACAATAAAAGAAGTTTCTAAATCTCTAGTAAAGGATATCTTTCTACGGCACGGAGCCCCACAGTATCTTATTAGGGACAGGGATTCTCAATTTACAAGTAATTTGATGAAAGAGGTGATGAAACTGTGAAATATTAAACACTGTTTCACAACGAGCTATCATCCCCAGACTAATGGATTGACAGAGCGGTTAAATAGAACATTGATCAATATGCTTAACATGTATGTGAACACGGATCAAAAGAATTAGGATGAAATACTCCCATTCATCACTCATGCTTACAATACTACAATTCAGGAAACCACAGGATATTCTCCATTTATTTCTGCTGTTTGGAAGAGAGCCCATGTCCCTTTTGGACGACAGGAATATATTGGTGGACATTGACAATGATAATTATGATAAATATATTAAACATCATTTATATAGAATATACAGTAAAATAAAAATAGTTGTTATAACAGCACAATAAAGGATCAGAAAAGGATGAAAAAGAAAAATGCCAAGAAACATTTGAAAAGAATCTATGAACCAGTAAAATTAGTGGCAGTTAGGACACTAATTAGAAAATAGGAAAGTGTGAAAAACTATTGAGAAAATATTTTGGTCCATATAGAATATTAAAGAAGATGTCTAGCGTTAATTATATATTATAACCGAAAGATAACCCGGGCCAAGTCCCGCTGATAGTTCATGTTTCAAGAATCAAACCTTATTATGAGAGAAATGATGAGGCCATTCACGAAGACGTGACAACCTCTTGAGGGAAAAGAGGGGGGAGAAATGTAGCATCAATTTTAATGCACACACTCCATTTATTCAAAATAATCTCTGACATCAGTAATTTATTTTGGATAGATGAGAGGTATGCTCGAATACTCAGGATCATCAACTACGAGGAAAATAACAAATACATTTTTAAAAAACTTTAAAAAGTAATTTACTTTTTATTTGTTTTAATTATATGGAGACGCGCTCGGTAAACGAGTATAACGCCAAGAAGGAGGAAAGCAAGGTCGATTACCCTGCAAAAGAAGCAACTTGGTGCAACAATATTATGTTGTACAATAGCTCATATTTTTAAATGACCAAATGAGTATGAAATAATATATATAACACAATAATATATTCTAAGTAATCTACGAAAGATGCAAGTTTTCAACGTTAGTTTTTCTCGAGGTTTTTGTCCTGAGTGGAATCTAAATTTTATTTTCTATAAATAATTCTCAAAACAAGAACAAAACTTCGAAATATGGTGTATAGGCAAAATAAATGTCGCGACAAAATGGCAGAAAACAGCTGGGTTTATTAGTAAAACCCTTAATATTTCACAATTTTTCTTTTCAGAAAGATTGTAGAAAACCTTATCAATTTTGAGAAATTTAAATATTTTTATATCCATGTTTAAAAAACGTGTTCTATCTGTTCTAATTGAATTATTGTTTCTGAATGGACCTCCTTATTTTTGTTATATTACTTCCTGTAGCTGTGTGTGAACAACACCAGCAATGACAACTGTAGCCTTTCCTCATTAAACACCATCACCTTCGAATAAACACTAGAAAAAGTTTTCTATTAAAATTTTTAAAAATATTTTTGTTTTATAATTTGACTTTTTAATTATACGTAAGTTTTCTAAAACTTTTATTAGGGTTAATATCAGAAAGGCATTTTTGTGAAAAAAAGAAAACAAAACTTTTAATGTTTTTTGATATCAGCGCTTTTGAAATGACAACTGTAGCCTATCCTCATTAAACACCATCACCTTCGAATAAACACTAGAGAATCCGAAAAAAATCTATTAAAATTTAAAAATTAATCTGCTTTCTAATTTGACTCTTTAATTAAACGTAAGTTTTTGTTAAATTTTTATTAGGTTTAATGTCAGAAAGACATTTTCTTAAAAAGAAAGAGCAAAAGCTTTAATGTTTCTGATATCAGCGCTTTTGAATAATGGAAAAATCAAAACTCTAATCACAAATTCAAATATCCCATTCTATCTACAAACTTAATAGAGAATTAACGACAACAATTTCCAGAATAAGAACAGGACATTTTAAAGGGGTGAAAATATATTCAGACATAACAAGATCCTACAGAAACTGCAAAAACACTCAGGTTATACCAGATTACAGTCGCCCGGCCATCCTTGCAGCCATCTTCATGGAGAACATCATCCAATAAAGGACTTGCATACAGAGAATCAACTTCAGTTGTCAAATATTGTGTACAGAGTACATTTACCGATTTGTTCGGTCCCATGAACAAGACCCCGCCACCATCACCAGAGCTTTGTTTCTGAAGAAAATTACAGATTCCATTGTCTGATTACGTTCTCTTGACTTGACTTTCAATTTTAGGTTCCAGTTATAAATTCTTCTTTTTTAAACACGAGACAACTAAATTATGTCGATTCGTTTCTATATTTCGACAAAACTGGGAGATATTTCAAACCAAGACTTTTCTTCACGGCCCTAAATATCCTATTTCAAATAGTATCATCTATTTATATTTTATTTTCCTTTTCAAAATAAACATCATATATATTTAAAGAGACAAAGGTCGCCTCTGCCGTCAAAATAGACGTCAAAACTAGACACCATCCACATTTATATTTTATTTATATTCAATTTTCTATAAGTACTTTCTGTTTATTAGTTACCTTAGTATAGGAATAAGCATTTCTCATTTATGTTAAAATAAATGTATTTTATGACTTATTTTATCGAATACATTTTATTTATTATATTTTCTCCTAGATTATATGGGAATTTTCAAATTTCCTTTTCAAGAATATCGATTTATTCTGTTTTATTGACCTCTGAAAATATGGGAAAAATTAACTTCTTTTTTAGGAAGGAATTGGTTGACGAAAAGGAACATATGAGGGCGGGCAGTGTCGTGATGCATTCCTCATGCGTCAAATTATTAGTCTTTCGCATTTTTGTGGATAAATGATCAACAATTCTCTGCTGTGATATCGATTATGTGTTTGGTTCTTTTTAATTTATTTAATCCTTTGGCATCAAAAGATGTTATGGCCTTAGGTTTGGACTTTAAAATTCTGGAAATCTTCTGAACAGAGACCCGGGGCTTTGCAATTCCATGTTTTGTACCAGGTTAATATGTATAAATTCTCATATATTTCCTGTTACGATATTTTGGACGAAAGTGTCACACTTTGTGTGCCTTTCCTTTTCATCGAAACAGAAGGCCTCGCGCGGTTCAACTTTTTGTCTGTACAAAATATTTTGGCATAATTCGAGAATAAAGCCTACTTTTGTTAAGATCTTGTTGAAAATCTGTGAATTTGTATCTTTACTCTTTTGTTGATATTATTCTTCTCTCATTATAAAACTTCGTATCCTGTCTATGTATATCATTTTATTCACTCACTGAATCACTCTTTCTGTGTGAACGTTCTCTTGGCCTATACCTGGATATGTTTTCACTGAATAACTTAGCCTGTCAGAAAAAAGTTTACCTTTGGGTAAATAATTGTCAGAATAAACACGAAGCAACACAACTTCATGCATTTCGTTGGAAGTTTTTCACATTACAAACAAAACTCAATTTTGATTATTTGTTTGAATCGTTCTTGAATCACTTTTTGTTATCTATTGACAGTCGCCGCTTAATAGCGGTCTAGGGTCAGTGAAAAAGACACAACACCAGCCTTGGAACACTGTGAAAGCTGCTAGTTTGCGGCGACAGTCAATAGAACGATAAGTGTGAGAACACAATACTCCAATATAAAGAAATTAAAAAGTATTACTAGAGAGGAAAGTGTTTATAATATTGATGTAATAATGACATTATAATTCTTGGCGCAGTATCCTGAATTCTTCCATCAGCACAAGAAAATCCATATTTTAAAATCATTTTTGTCTCACGCATGCCTGATATTTGGGTTTCAGAGGACCTCAATACTCGGAAATTCTGCACTTCCCACGCGCAGTGTCCTGGATTGCAAACCTGTAACGACGGTTATTGTGGAGGTAAAGTTAATAAATATGACATATTTTGTTACCATACTATATGTATGCCTAAGTACCTCTATTGAAAGAGTACAGAGTGTTTAAAAGAATATTATATAATAAGATTTATTCGTGTTTCACAGTTTTCTATTCAAGACATTAATAAATTAACCAATAGTCATTTGAACAATAAAAAAATATTTCACACACTTAATATATAGATTATTTTTTATAAAATAACAGTATTCAACAAGAGCATTCCACTGTATTCAATCTTTTTATTTTCGAATATTTATCCTTTTTATATTTTTCGTCCAAAGAGGTTCGTATTACAATAATATTTTTAATTTCCAAGCACAACTAATTGTACAAATTATATGAAAAATATATTTACATACAATATATATGACACACATTTTATTCATATATTATTCTAAAAAATATATACCTATATTTTATAATAAGTTTTAAATAGCTTGTGATCAATTGAATTTTGTCTCTATTTTGATGAGTAAGGTAGTTTTCTCCCTTCATATTATAATAAATACTTTGAAAAAATATTTCACTCAACTTAATGATGAAAAGAAAGGTAGGGGGGGGGGGGGTTCAATGCCTGTATATAATTATATTTGCAAAAATATATATATATTTTGAAAAATAATTTCGCACACACAAATATAAACGCTAACACAATATATTATGTTGAAAATATATGACTTTTTACATATACAAATTTTGATATGTTTTCTGGTACCAAAAATAAAAATATTCATAAAAAATAACATTACAATATATACATTCTTTTGGTCCACAATTTTGTTAGGTGATTTCTAATACGTGTGATTTGTAATGACATAAAGAATTGTGAAAGAGATTTGCAGGTTTTGTGTGTGTTTGACAAAACTTTGTTTTATAACCTTCTTTGCTCAAGTAATGGCAATAGATCGTAACTGCTAAGAATAGTGTTCGATTCTTTATTTGTAGAATAATTTTACACGTAAGGAGATAAAAACGGGTGAGAGAGACAAAAAGACAATAATAGAATAAACATAAGGTTCTTGAATATCTTATAAAAGTCGATATGGCGGAGTGTTGCTACGCAGGTGAAGCCCAAGTCGGAATCACTCGATGAAAGCGACAACTAACCGCAGTAAGAAGTCGTGTATACTTGGGTAATACGTTCCTTCTAAGCCACCTCCCTGCCACTAGTTTATTAACTTCAAAGATGGCATGAAAAATGTTTCGTTGACTATAAAAATTGTGGTTAAAATAAATGAAAGCACAAATA
The DNA here is from genome assembly GCA_030710605.1 of Cordylochernes scorpioides. NCBI lineage: Eukaryota > Metazoa > Arthropoda > Arachnida > Pseudoscorpiones > Chernetidae > Cordylochernes > Cordylochernes scorpioides. The sequence goes on along the minus strand of CP092863.1, from coordinate 27,861,485 downwards.
TGATTAAATAGTTCATACATACAACAAACACTATTAAATGAACCAATAATTATTGAAGAGTATGTTTAGAAAATGTTGAAACCTGGTAAAAAAAATGATAACATTAAACTTTGCGTAATAACCTAAATAATCAAACACAATATTTTTTTTAATTTCAATGTCTTAAAATTTGAGCAATCCATACTTAAATCATTAGATAGTAAAAAGGCACTTATTGGATTGAATAAAGATTTATTTGCCAATATTTCGACTGGCCGAACTCCAACCTTTATCGAGGCATTACATTTTTGTATACTTTATAAATATATTTTAGTATATAAAAATGTAATGCCTCGATAAAGGTTGGCGTTCAGCCAGCCGAAATATTGGCAAATAAGTCTTTTATTCAATCCAATATATGCCTTTTTACCTTCTAATTTCAATGTCTTTTACGATTGTGTTATATCTGTTATATGGGTTTCAGATAATTCCAATAATCTGATACCTTGTTCTTATCAAGCGGACTGTCCTGGAATACAAATTTGTAACAACGGTTATTGTCGAGGTAAGTCAATAAATGAAATATTTACCTTTTCTCCTACCTATTCTCAAGTAGTACGACAAGATAGCGAAATTTTTAAAAATATACAACAAGCACATAAAGATGAATCAACACTGATAGTAGCCTCAAACAACGGTGAAATTATTTCTAATTTAATCAGTACAATTTCCAATAATATAAAAGTTTTGAGAGAAAGTGGCAAGAAAGTCAAGATAAATAAAATAATTAACATTAGAAAATCTGTAATAATAAAATCTCCAAGTCTTCTAGATACAAATATACTGCAAAAAGAATTAGAAAAGTCAGAAGAACTGAAAGCGGTTAGCAAAATTTACATACCCAGGCCTAGAGATCCAACAATAGTGATTAAAAATGTATGTAAATTAACCGAAACATCGTCATTGGTACAAATGGTATGTAGAATGAATTTGGAATTGGAGGGAATGGAAGGTGAAATGAAATTTCTTTTTGCATTAAAATCTAACACACCGTATCAAAATTTAGTTTTAAGAGTGTCTCCGAAAGTTTATCAAAAATTAAGAGAAATGAATAATGTGATATATACCGAATTCGAGAGGTGTTACGTACAGGATAGAGTTTTTGTTAAACAATGTCAAACTGCTTTGAACATAACCCGACTCATAAATTAAGGGATTGCCCCAAAGTTAGAGTTTGTAAAAACTGTGGAATACAGGGCGATCATTGCTGCACTGGAGAACTAAGATGTTTCAATTGCTTGAATCACCCTAAGTATAAAAATAGCTCAACAAATCATAGGCCAAATTCTAACGTGTGCCCTCTCTATAAAATACAAACAGATCGAATAATCCAAAGAACACAATATTCTCCCATAAATGAAGAATAAAAAACATTCAGTTTAAATTATTTCATTGGGAAAAGGAATTAAATGTTTACAACAAAATTTAAGAAAAAGTTTCATGGCATTGAATGAGCTTCAAGCTGCAATAAAAGACAACCCACCAGATATCATCCTAATACAGGAACCCTATATAATTTATAGAGATGTAATTTTCGATTTAGAATCTCAAATAGTGCATTCAACGACAGATGAACAAATATACACTGCAACGATCTTTATGAATAAGTGTTTAAAATACAATAAAATCAATAAATTCACAAACTCCTTTTGTACAACCACCTCTATAAATTCAGCGGAATCAAATACTGTTATTGCAAACTTTTATATTCATCCACATAGATTCAATGACACTCATCAAAAATTTATCAAGGAGCTTCTGGATACCTACAATCAACAACCTATTATACTATGTGGTGACTTCAATTCTAGACACCCAGTCTGGTTTGATTCGACGACTAACTCCAATGGTTTCAAATTCCACTCCATCATAGATGAACATAGCCTATTTATCCATAATCTTAAGATACCCACCTGCCGAAATTCAAGCATTATAGATCTTACGATTTCAAACAAAAAATCAATAAGTTTTGTACAAAACTGGAAGACGACTATATTGACGAACATTTCAGATCACGTTGCAATAACCTTTGACATTTATCATAATTTTAACAGGCAAAGGACAGTTCAAAACTCAACATGGAAATTTATAGAGAAAGATGCTGATTGGAAAACATTTACCGAAAAAATTTCAATACAAGATGTAGATAATATTATCACCAAGATAAACCACGCGTCAAACATCGAAGATATTGACAACATTGTAAAGACTCTCACACAAATAATTAGAGAGGCAGCTTATCTGTCCCTAAATGTCAAGACAAGAAGCGGAAATCATAAAACAAATACATACTGGTGGGATGGGAAGCTGGAGAATTTGAAAAACGATTTCCACTATATTAGAAATTTGTATTATCGGCATGGAGCGATCTATGAAAAGACCTATAAATCAATGAGAAATAAATATTTAAATAAAATTAAAAAGGCAAAAAGAGCGAGTTGGAGAAATTTTATAGAAGAAAGTCATTCAACTAACGCATTTGGTTATGCTTATAGGATTTACAAGTCATTGAGATCAAAAAATATAAATTTAGGATTACCTCTAATAGATAATTTACCAGATCATTTAAAGATCGACAAAATAAAAAGTTTAATGAACGATCTATTTCCGGATGATATTGGAGGTTTGGATAAAGATGATCAAATTTTGATTAGAAATTATACTCCTAAATATAAAAATAAAAGTAGTGTTTATATCGAATCTAAGGAAATAGAGGAAACAATTTTAAAAACTAATATTAAAAAAGCACCGGGCCCTGATTACATTAGTAACAATATGATCAGACAAGCTAAAATAAAAATAATCCCAATTCTGCATCAATTATTCAATAAATTTATAGAAATGGGATACTATCCGGATGAATGGAAAAAAAATCCTTCTTAAAAATAATTCCAAAACCAGGCAAAACGAGTTATGAAGTAAATAAAAGTTATAGACCTATATCATTGACATCTAATCTCTCTAAAACATTTGAGAATATAATAAAAAATAAATTAAGTAACTATTATTTAGAAAATAATCTAATGAGCTCAAGGCAGCATGGCTTTATGAAATCTAGATCAACTATTACTGGAATGGAAAAAATTATAGAAACTATATTGAAACATAAACAAAAAGAATTGACTTCCTTGATAGCTATAGATATAGCTGGTGCATTCGACAATGCATGGTGGCCTGCGATTATAAAACGAATGGATAATGACAACGTTCCCTCAGATTTAATACGGATCATAAAATCTTATTTGAATAAAGAAAGGGAGGTGAAATTTACATACGAATCAGAAACTTTTTATAAGAAAATAACTAAAGGATGTCCACAGGGTGGACCTTTATCACCACTTCTATGGAATATTTTGCTAAATGATTTGTTGATAAATTTCGAATCAATTAATGCAGATATTATATTGTATGCAGACGATGTTGCAATAATTTGCTGGAATAAGACTATTGAAGGACTAAAAACCGCAAGTGAATACACCTTAAATTATGTGATCCAATGGTGTAATAGAAATAAATTAACGATCAGTACAGAGAAAACTAATTTGCTATACCTGCATAACAGAGAAAAAATACCTATTGAGGTTAATAACAATATAATCAGGCCGGTCAAGCAAGTAAAAATTCTGGGAATGAAATTTTCAAATCACAAATGGAAAAATAAAGTTAACTTTACTCCACATGTAAATGATATTCTGTGTAAGGCAGGGCGTATGAAAAATTTATTATGTTCACTAAGCGGCAATGTGTGGGGTTTAGATACACAAAAGAGGTTAACTTTATATAAAACAATAATAAGGCCTGTACTTACATAAGGTTACTTACGTACATGCAGTACCAGATCATTTTATGGGCAGTTAGAGCATATAAAACCACATCATCAAACTGTGTGCATAGTCTGGCAAAAAGTCCACTCCTAACAGACTATATAGAATCTAGAATAATCAAATATGATCTAGCTCATCTGTCCACTGAAGATCTAATTACTTACGAACCCCATGCTCCAAGTATAGTCAAATCATTCTTACACGCAAAAATGAAGGAAAATTTTGATAATACTAATGAAATTTTCAGAAGCTTTTTCGTGTCTGGAATCCCAAGAATTTTCCGTCCAAATTTTTATAATATCCAATTCATTACAGATCATGGTAATTTTGGGAAATTTTTGGCAACTATCGAGGCGGTGAAGGAACCAGGATGCTTCTGCGGAGGTGAAATTCAGGACTCAAAACATATACTTATGAATTGCCCAATTTTCCGGGTTTATAGAGAAGACAAATTTGGTCGTATTGGACGGCTTGATGAATTTGTAGGCAATAAAGAGAGGTGCAAAAGTTTTGATCAATTTTGCAAATTTATTTAAAACTTTCTTTTAAATTGGAAAAGGGAGAGGGAAAATTAGAAGGAAAAGAATTGCGATGCTTGCTTTGTGTGTTTTGCTTTGTTGTTTGTTTTTCTCTTCGGACAATTTTCTTTGTTAATTATGTAAAATAATGAATTGAACAGGATTGTATATAGCCGATTTGTTGTGATGTAGAGAGAGGTCTCTCGACGCAAATATCCCTGAGTTTGGGATATCGCGTTTCATGATGTTAATAAATAAATAAAACCTTTGCTACTATGCCAAGTAACTTATTTGAAAATAGAGATGGTTTCGGGGTATTAGTTGAAATTTATTTTATGCACTTACATATTCTTATCAAAACAATGGGAGAGAAATTTGAAAAATAAATTTAAATAATTAAAGAAGTGTAACCTTTGATAAGGTTTATTGTATTCTGGATTAATATTACTGATATATTGATAAATATTCTCCTCAAAATCCTACAAATATGGATCCCTCAAAGAAAAAGTAATCAGAGACTGTCTGATTGTTGCCTTGAAGATGTTCAACCTTTGGATAAAGTTAAGCATAGATACTAAAAAAATTCTAGAGAAGGTGATTTAAATAGTTTGTCAATATGAAATTTAAAAAAAAAACAACAAAAATAAATCAGAATTGACTTGTAGGGTTCACATAGAAAGTCTTGAGAATTAACTGAGAGACCACAGGAACTGATAACACAAACTTTTAATCCGCATATGTTCTTAATAATGCATCAATTTTAAATTTGAAACGTTGTTGTTTCCAGTGCGGAAATTATCAAGGCTATATTCCAAGGAAAATGTCCTATACAGGATTATTTTTGAAAACAAGTGAAAAAAAAAGGTCATTTTGTTAAGGTTTTGGTTACACTGAAACCATTCAACAATTCTCACACGTTCACAAGATAACTGATTCTTTTGTGTTGGAAACATACACAAATGAAGAATAATTGAATCAAGTTATACCACTCAATAAATGTGATTGGTAACCCAATGAAGAAAAATTAAATCAAGTTGTCTATGTGATTAATAATCCAATTAAATAGATGAGGTAAACGATGTTTTAGTTACATTAGAAAAGACTAAAAGGATTTAAATATTTTTGTTACTCAAATATGTATAGGCCGATAAGAATATTTTACCAATTTCAATAAGTTAATTGTTAATGGCAAGTTTCTGGATTTGTTAAAATCGAAACGTTGAAATGAAGAGAGAATATCTATTTATAATTATAGCCTTGCAATAAAATTCAATTTAAATTAAACTTAATTCTATTGACGTTATGTGGCGCTGAGTTTGTTGTTGACACACTTTAAAATATTATGATATCTTGATAAAGGTTGGCGTTCAACCAACTGAAATATTGGTAAAATAAATAATATTTTGATCCAATATATGCCTTTTTATTTAATGGATTGCTCTATTTTCTAAAGGATATAGGAAAATATGAATATATATAGTTAATTTATACCAATTTTATGACCAATCTGTTTCTCTCTTTAAAAAATAATATAATAATTTCTGATGGGCTGTCCTAATTTTAGGTTCATACTTTATCATGGTATGGCTCTAACAGCTTTCTAGACACCGTATCATTTTATGGACCAAACTAAATACCAACTAAGTTACCACCTATCATTATAAAATAAAAATTTTGTTGTTACAGTAATAGATGCCCATTCGGACTACAGCAAGGTATGTTCCTATAGCTGGCAATGTTCAGGACGTCTTCTCTGCAAGGATTACTTCTGCCAATGCCCATCTAGAATGACATACTCCTATGCTGAATCAAAGTGTATATTATCTGATTTGAATAAGGGTAAGTCTGAATTTATAAAATATACAGAATATATTGTCTGACATCTGTGTGTTACAGTGCATATAAATGTTGGTGTGATAATCTTCGCCGTTATTTGTTTCTTCGTAGTCTCCTTAGTCTTAGGCATCTGTGCTGCAAAGAAAAGGTGAGTTCTTTCATCAACACTAAATTTTGATTCGACCAAGGCTACAATACTTGTCTCAATAAGAAAAAAACGCGGAGAAATAAATAAATACAACAAACTGAGCTCTTGTTATATACGCACATTAGTATGAAACGCGAAAATTTTCAGTGAATTCAAAAGTTCACCAATTCCATACAACAAAAGATTTTTTATTCAAAGTAACTGCCCTGATTAGCTATACACTCGGACCACTTTTCAGGCAATTTTCGAATTCCTTGTCTGAAAATTTATATTCCTTTTGAGTCGAACCAGTCAACAAGTCATTTTCGGAGTATGTCTGAGTTCGAAAATTCCTGGTTTTTTAGGGCGTGTCCTAAAGATGTGAAAATGTGGTAGTCCGACGGCGCTAAGTCTGGTGAGTACGGCAGGTGGGGTTAGAGTTCCCAGCCCAAGTATTTTATGGTGTTTTTGACCACCGTAGCGTTGTGGGCTGGAGCGTTGTCATGCTGCAGTATCAGGTTGTTGTGCTTTTCACGCCATTCCGGTCTTTTTTCATTCAACGCCTCTCTCAAACTGTGCATTTGTTGTTCGTAGCGACTAGCATTGACCATTTTACCAGGTTTTAAGAGCTCGAAATATTCTACGCCGGTCTGGTCCCACCATATGCAAAGCATTGCCTTTTTTTCCGAAGCGATTGGGCCTAGGCGTCTGTTTTGGAAATTGGCCGGGCAGGCCCCACGACTTTTGGCGCGTAGGATTGCTGAAGTGGATCCATTTCTCATCAGAAGTTACGATTCGGTGCAAAAATGACTTCTTTTCATGCCTGGCGAGCAGCCCTTCGCAGGTTACCAGACGCCGTTATTGCTGCCTTTCGCTCAACTCGTGGGGGACCCATCTGGAAAGCTTTTGGGTCATTCCGAGGCTATTTAAACGTAGAGAAACAGCATCTTGAGACACCTGGAGCTGTTTTGCGAGTTTTCCTGCATTTGGGTACTGTCCTCATCCAACAAAGCTTGCAGTTCAGCGTCCTCGAACTTTTGGGGCGGTTTTCCATGTGGTTCATTATTAAGTTCAAAATCACCACTTTGGAATATTTATATAAACATTAATAAGAAATGGAAGCATTAAAGTACGAATGTTTTTTTCTAAGGAAATCCGAAAAAGCGCTAAAGTCAAATTTCCCAGGAGCAAAGAATCACTCAAGCAATCAAAATACCTCTATTGTATCTATACATTGAACATTAACTGAATATATTTGCCCAAGTTTTTATCTCCTAATTATGGAGACTTTGATTTTCTATTTTCTAATAAAAATCTTGATAGCATAAAAATATATATAAATAGATGGAAAATTTGCCGGGAGGAAATTGATCCATAGAAGCATAGGACGCCTCTCCCGTCAAAATAAACGTCAAAATTTAACGTCCATTAGATCCCGTGTGGATCTCATGGAATAAAGTCCGCCCTAGACTGACGAGGGCCATTAGCCCTAAACCATGGTCTCTAGGTGGACGCTTCTCAGTTTGCCAAAGCTGGTGTTGTGGCTTTATCACATACCCGAGGCCGCTAGTTGCGGCGACAGTCAATAGATGGCGTCAGGTTTTGACGTTTATTTTGACGGAAGAGGCGCCCTATGCTTCTATATATCTAAATATATTTTTATTTTAGTAATTATATATTTTCAACACTGAGCCATCTAAGTATTGAAATACAAGTATAATGAAATACGTGTATATTGAACATTTAGAAAGTTTAACCTCATTATATTACCAAAAATTCAACCGATGGTGCAGATTCAGCGGGGAGTGGATGCGAAGTATCTACAGATGGCCTGACCGAATCCCCGCACATTCGCACCCACCATCCTCCAGGCCTGACCCACCATCCTCCAGGACTGACCCACCAACCTCCAGGACTGACCCACCGTCCACCCAACCTATATTTACCATCTCAGTCCACAACGACCTGCCGCCGAGCTACGATAGCGTTCAAAAGGTGATCATACACTCCACTTATTTCTAAAGTTCATCATTCAATCCTATTCAAACAATACCTTCATTCTGTAATATCTTAATTTACTCAAGTTTTTAAATTTAGATTCCATTCAAATTTTAAATATTTGATAGAAATTAGATATTTAATTTTTTAATATATGTATTTTATTTAAAAAAGCAACGTTATTCTCTAGTATTACAACATTGTGAGGAAAAAAACGAAATGACATAATTTTAAAATAGATCATTTCAAATGCATTAAGTAAGAAGATAAAGGATATGGCCTAATATTTAAATTGGTTGCCATGTTATATGAATATATTAATGTTAAATTTTATCATAAATATACTCTTCATCGATAGTATATGTTAATAATAATTGCTTTTATTTGAGAAAACCGGACTCTAAATGGAATAATACTACCGAAGTATTAACTGAACGATGATGTTGCAGGAACCCAACACAGCTAACCCCACCACACCACCCCCCAAATATATGGAGATCTAGGAATTTTATTTTCCGTCTCCGAGAATGCATCTATTCATCAATAATGAAATATTTCACGCTAGTGGATATAATATGCAAATTATATTAATTCTATATATATTATGTCATATATTTTATATGTTGTATATATAATTTTGTACATAGAATCACCTCTTGATGTAACTTGAAAATGTTGTCAAATAAAAATTACCACCTGAAAAGGCAGGGTGGTACCCAAAAATGTCTATAACAGGTCGTTGACATTGTCCAAGCAACTCAGGGAGGATGTAAACATATCGGACATGACAGTCCAGAATTGAATAACAAAGTCTGTCTTTTATGACGTCACCATCAACATATAATCTGGAGTTTTCTGAGCTCACAGTAACAGGCAGCACAGTAGCAGAGGGAGACAATAATAAGGGGCCGTAGGTCGCCATGCTGCCCGATTGACCAGCAATCCTAGGATTCTGCATTAGTCCCGTCTCACCTTCCCGAGTGCCACCCCTAAACCACGCTCCTATGAATCTTTGTTTTTTTTTTCTCCGGGCTAGTGTCCTCACTCTCTTCCAAACTCCCGGTACATGACCACAAGTTAGACAAGAATACTAATCCGATGTTGTAGGCTATACATTTTACTAGAGCATCGCCCTACTCCTGAAGCGTGGAGTGACCTCCTTGAAGTGTTGGGGGGTCGCTAGGTGGGGGACTGGAGCCGTCGTCCGGGTGGAGCTTTTTAGGGTGGGTGTGTGGCCCGGGCACAATAAAAAAAAAAACATTTTTCTAGATATATTAATTATCTTATATTCGAAAAGAATATTTGATAATAAAAATGCAGCTTTAATTTTCGTTCTTTAAATATTTAACTATACCTCTCTAAATATTCTTTATAATCTATGTTAGAGTTTTTTATTATTATTTTAATAACTCGTGTATATACTGTATGTTTATATTATATTTGACCAGGAGTGTCTGGTCACATGTGTGAGTTTATTGTATATATATAGTGCTTTTAAATAAAATAAGAGTTGAGTTGAGCTTTTGTGAGACCAGTGCTTTTATATAGTTAGGAATTGGAAAGCCCGCTACAATTTAGGAGAACACTTTGGCACTGACTATACCTCTAGGCTGAAGAGTGAACAGAAGAAAACCAGCGAAAAGAAGTTATCGAACAATCTGTATCTAATAGAAAATCGATTTTTATAGCATTATATTAAATTTCTTCGGAATATTTTCAATATCTTTATTATATTCAAATTTATTATAATTCTAAAAATCAATTTTAAATTTCTCTAAAAATATATATGAAAATTTTAAACTGATAACAACACTCAAGCAAATTAATTTTTTTCGATTGAATTGATGATTGAAAAACTATTCTAAATATCGTTGGATAGAAATATAGAGCACTATAAAGGAATGACAATACATCCAGATAGCAAAAGAACCTATAGGACATGCAACAACTGTCCTGGTGTGGAACTAACGCCTACTCACATATTCTCATGCCCAGCAATGACCGCAGCTTTGCAGAAAATTAACATAGACCCAGAGCAGCAGCTTTACACACCCAAGATAGTGGACATTGCTGCTGCTGTGATAGAGATGTATGGAGACATCTGAGGCTCTTCATTGGACACGACAACAACAAACATAGAAATATAAAGCGTGAACCTCCTTTTAATACAATTGCTAAAGATTCTTGAAGACGACGAGTAAATTCGTACTTACCTAGCTTCTTCAGTGCAATTTAATATAATTACTTTAAATAGATTTGACCATTGACCAATGTTATTATTGTTTATTAAATATGTAAAAAAATTTGAAGATTTACAATACTTGATATGTTGCACATTGTAATTTAAAAAATAAAATAAGTCTTTTATAGGGATATATATTTCTTCAATAAAAATAATAAACGAAACATATTACATTCAGCAGCTCTAAATTTATTTCAAGAGAAAACTTGAAACCATTTTAATACCCGAAAAAAAGGATTCTTGGAATATTTTACCAAATTCTGATCTGTTTCCAAGGTAACTAACGTGACAACGGCACCCATTTTCCAATGAAGAGCTAAACTGATATCTCTTGCAATGCCACTTGGCCGCAGCCTTGCAGAAAATTGACATGGACCCAGTACAGTTGCTTCACACAACCAAGATAGAGGACATTGCGACTGCTGTGATAGAGATGCACGGAGACATCTGAGGCTCTTCATTGGACACGACAACAACAAGAATATAAGTGTCATTAATATATGTTTATAATTTTCAGCAAAATTTTGGTCTGCTGACCCACCAATACCACAGTGTTGGACCTCGTTACCTGAAAAGAAAATAATTTGTTTTACCATATAAAATGATGTTGAAAATATTTGAAATGTGATTCCTGGCATACGCAGGAAATTTAAAGAGAATATCTTATTATAATATAAAAAAGTTGATCTGTTTGTAAAATAAATATCTATTTTTAAGTATGTTTTTTTTTACATAACATTGCTTATTTTAGGAAATGCATTTCAGCATTTTACTTATTTTCTTTATTATATCTGTGGTGAAAAATCGCAATGTCGATATGTTACTACTTTTGGTCTTTAAAAGGTAAATCATTTTGTGTCGTAAAATTCTATCAAATTTGTTCATAATATTAAATTGTCTAGTCATAAGTTAATATATTGCGGAATATAGTGCTATCCATAATTTATGATCGTATTATATATATTTCAAAAAATATATATAGAAAAGGTTATTCAGAAAAATAAACATAATATTTCGAAAGGACGGAAAAAGTCTCTAAGAAGGAATAAAAGTTAACAGCGACAAGATTGTTTGTTACAGAGATATAATCTTGGCGAGCTTTCGGACTATGACGTCCTTGAACATGCTGTTACGGGAATACAAGAAACTAATCTTCTCTATTTACATAATTTTTGGGTGAAGGATTTGCATAGTTGAATATTTTGCTTTTAGCATATTGAAAAAACAGGTAAATATCCTGTCGACTTATTTTATATTTAAAAAAAGAGATTTTCTGCTTGAATTTAGATCATGTTGAGGATTATTTTAATGTAGTCGTGTTTAAAATCTTGAAAAAAATAATATTAAAAATGGTTTTGATCAGATATATTTTTAATTGAACTTATGAAATATATATATATATATATGCCTTTTTCTTAATTTATGCACCTTATCCCAGTACAATGTTACATTTGTACTATTTTTTTCATATATATATATATATATATATATATATATATATATATATATAAACATAATTTGATTAAAGTGCTGCCTGGTTTAAGGCGAGTAGAACAAGGAAAAAACAAAAGATTATTTACATAATGTACAAAAGTTTTGAGCCGGCCATCGGGATACAACAACAATGAGTTTTTTTATAAGGAAAGAGTGACCTGTGGCAGTCGATTTAGCAGAGTATTTGAATCTATGAAATTATGATTTTAAATAAAATAATATTTTAATATAACATACATGTAGATAGTTACATAAATAGGAATATTTTATAAAATGAACGATTATTATTCTTTCTTTTTTTTTTATATACAAATTAGTTGTGAAAAGAGGATAAATACTAAGAAGTAGAGAAAGACAGAAACCCCTGTGAAACCCCTCAAACACAAAAGAAAGTTTTGGAAATTGGTAGGTGAACATTTTCAAGGGTAGGAAACAGATTGGGTACTGTTGTTATTAAAAATGTGCAGGTACTGTGGAGGGAGGTCAAATTTTCGGTTAAAACTGATAAGTTGGATTGATGTAATTTCCCTCCAGAAAAAGACGTTGTTGTTTGTTTTTTGTTTGTGTAATGTGCTTTAGCTTGGACTAAGTTGAATGTGTGGCCTGTATTATGGATATGTTGGTATATTAGGGACCTGGTGTCTCTATTGTTGGTGCATCTCTGGTGTTCTGTTAGACGGATGGAGATGTAGGCGAAACTTTCAAGATCGGATCTAGAAAATACTGATTGTAAATATTAGTTAATGTATATATTTCTATTTATGTGTGTAAGTGTATTTGATGACCCCCTGTACATAACTTATTGATTGTAAATTTATTATCTAGGTTTCTTTTGCTGAGCAGCATCTAATAAAGTTATTTTGAGCCGGAACTAATAAATGAATACTTGTTCATGGTGTCTGTTGTTGTTGTTGTTGTGACTTCTTTCACCAACATCACAGTAGCTGCTCTTCTGGTAAGTCTTACTTGTCCCCCCACCAGTGGTAAGGTTGAGAGATACTGCCAGAGGGAAAAGAGTTCTAAGGGAATAGTGGATCAAAAAATCATTTATTTTACCAATATTTCAGTTGGCTGAACGCCAACCTTTATCAAGGTATTATAACATAATAATTCAAAAATAATTATATATATATATATATATATATATATATATATATATATATATATATATATATATATATATATATATATATATATATGAAAAATAGTTCAAATGTAATATTGTACTGGGATAAGGTGCATAAATTAAGAAAAAGGCATCTACTTATCGTGCAACTGAAAGTTGCTGATGGCTTGCGCCATCTATCGGAATAAATATCAACTATTCTCGTTGATTTTTAATTATTCCAGAATTGGCCAAATACCCATTCTTGATTAATCAAGAAAAGCTAACCACGGACACGTTTCGGGCTGTTGGACCTCATCAGCGTGGTGCAAGCTGTACCTCAATTTTTTTTTTATTATTCTGTACATAACCCGGACTCCTGGAGCGTACGAAAGTCGCCAACTGTCCGGAGTACCTCAACGACCAAAATATTGGTCATTAAGGCATCCTGAAAAATCATGAAACGGGTGGTTAAGGCCAGAATTGCGTGAGAACGCTACACAATGTGAAAAAATAGTACAAATGTAATATTGTACTGGGATAAGGTGCATAAATTAAGAAAAAGGCATCTACTTATCGTGCAACTGAAAGTTGCTGATGGCTTGCGCCATCTATCGGAATAAATATCAACTATTATCGTTGATTTTTAATTATTCAATTGGCTTGATACATGAATATGTTTTTTTTTTTTATATTGCATTCGTGGTGATAACAATAAAAATAGTTTATATCAGAATTAGCTTTAATTGAACTTAAATAATATATAAAAACAGAATTTGATAAAGTACCGCCTGTTTTAAAGGCGAATAGAATAAAGAAAAAAGAGATTATTTGCATAATTACAAAAGGTTTGAGCCGGCCAACTGGAAACAACAAGAATCTACGGGAATAGTGGTTCTCTTTGGGCTGTCTGCAGAGGTTGGTGATCCACGGGAAGAAGCGGCGTTGTCACGAAGGACCAGGGATAACACACAACAATAATGTCATTTATAATATGATGCACTAGCGCGTCATCTGTTATCGAAATTCGATTTTTTTTAAAGGCGTAAGATTCTTTTTGAAAATAAACAATTTCTACTGCCCTTACTGCAATGGAAAAATTAATGGGAGGGCCTGGCTCATCAGTGGTGAACCCTCCCAGCGTTTTAGCCAGTTTAATCTACCATACCGCTGTTATATTGCATTTTTGGAACTTCCTTTTTTAGTGATACTGTTGCTAGACTCTTGGAATGAGTATTTTAGAAGAACTATGGACATAGGCTTTGAGCACAGTAGAATTACATACATTTATAAATATATAATATGCTTCGAGCAATCGCTCTTCCGCAAATATCAAATTGTTTCTTTTATTAGAACATTTATAATATGATGCACTAGCGCGCCATCTGTTATCAAAATTCGAAATTATTTTAAAGGCGTAAGATTATTAATAATGTCATTGTTTGATAAACTAGTTTTCACACTCCTAAACGTTAAACTGGAGTAATGTTGGCGCACGAGTCTTCTCCATGGATGTAGCAGACTTATCTAAATAAACACCCTTAAACATTCTTCTAATACACACACACGCTTTTTTTTCAACCAGTAGGTAGATTAAACTGGCGAAACCTCTGGGAGGATTCACCACTGATGAGCCAGGCCCTCCCATTAATTTATCCATTGCAGTAAGGGAAGTAGATATTGTTTCATTTCAAAAAGAATCTTACGCGTTTAAAATAGTTTCGAATTTTGATAACAGATGGTGCGCTAGTGCATCATATATATGTGATAAAGAGTTGCTGTCGACTTATCTGTGATGAGATCCTGTCGACTCTCTGTAATAAGTTGAGGTCTGGTAGCCTCTTGTAGAATCCTGTCGACTCTCGCTATATGCTGTGGTAACCGGTGGTCAAACCTGTAGTAGCCGAGAGGGACAGTCAGGGCGTGGAGAGTTTTCCAGTACCTCTCTGCACTTTGGAAGACCTTTAACAGTTTTCACAGAGTACAGGCAGTCGTGGTCGAGGCAGAGTGGAAAGCTTGGGAACCACACACACAAAACGAAGAGACACAGCTGAAGTAGGAAAGTTCCATGAACAGATAGGAGTTGAGCTAAGCAAGATGGAGATATAGAGTTCTTACTGTTTTACATGGCGATGATGTGGACCTGGCTACAAGCGACAAGGGCTTGCGCCGACGGTGAAGAGACTAACTGCGGACTAACTATTGTCGGCTAAAACCGAGGTGTTTATATACCATTCTCGAGGAGGGGGGGGAGACATCTGCGAATTTGAACTTTGAACGTCTGGGGCATTCTGCACCCTTTAGACCAGATGGCAACGGGCTGCCGAATTCCTTTTCAGGGTTGTTGGATTGTCTGAGAATGTGAACTTTGAACGTCTGCGCCCTTTGGCCTTGATGGCAACGACTCGCTAAATTCCTCTTCAGGATTGTTGGGTTTCTCTCTCGATCTTAGACGTTTTTGAATTTCTCAATCTTGCTTTAACTTAGCTCCTCATCTATTACATAGTTTTATTTATTTGTCTTTAATTTGTACAAAGTACATTACATATGGTGATGCAATGACACAGATTAATCATGCATATAATTATTTATAGATGTGTTTCTATATACAATATGACAATCTTGTTATAAGTAATTATAGAATATAGGGTTGTTGGTTTAAATTACCATAGATGAGCCCCGGGAGTGAAAGGGTTTATCCGGGTTTAAACGGGTAAAGCCTCTCTAACACAGGTAAGTATTTAAAATTTCTTTTAATTAATTTAAACTGTGAGGGTTAAAAAGGGCTATAACAAGATGTTTTGTTTGGATATATCTGCAAATTATAAAAAATACAACTTATGTTTAATTTAAAAGTTATGATATTCATATAAAAGAGAAATTAAGATAAAACCTTTGTTTGATAAAAAATAATGATGATGTTTTAAGAGATTGTTGGCGGGCGTTGGAAAGGGTTAGTGGTTAAAGAATATGCAATTGTAGGTATTACACAGGTAATCAAATACTTAGGTCCAGGTGCAAAGCGAGGATATAGACTTGTGCGTCTTCCGAGGCAATGTTTCACCTGTGATCCTGTATGAGGGTTACAGTGCTTTGTCACAATTGTAGGGTTATTGCGTTGAGAAGTTGTTGAAGAACAAGTTGTTAATATGATTGAAAGGGGTGAAATGGAGTCATGCGTTAAGTATAATTGTTGTAGCGACAGTAGGTGATCTGACTTGACTTAAAATCAAAGGTTGATTGTGGTCCGCTAGAGCTAAAAAATTGAGTTGTGGACGCTTTGTGTTTGCGTGGGTGATTATGCTCTAGGGATGATTGTAGTAAACTTTTGAAACGTGTTCAAGGCCAGAAGTTGGGATTTTTAATTCTGGGGAACTTTGATCAAATAGTTTGTTGAAATTATGAAATCAAAAAATTGTCAAGCAGTACTATCGTTTTTCTACGTTGATGTGAAGCAATGACTAAGAAGATAGTAGTGTAAAGTACACTGAAGTGGTTAGATAAATAGATTGTTGTATGCCCGAAAGTTAATGATAACATAGTCATTTTATATAAAGGTATAAAAACAAATATAAAATGAATAAAAATATAGCAATATCATTGTGGTTGAATAAAGTTTAAGTGGATAAAATCAAACAATCAATATATAAAAGTAATAATAATGAAGAATTAAAGTGATTTTTGACAACAAATATATCTTTTGTAATACTAAAATAATATTATGAAAAATAAAATTGATTTTTTTTAATATATAATGTTGGATTAAAAGCTGGTGTGTGTGTGTGTGATTATATAATTGAAAGGCAAAAATAAAAATAAAAAATAAAATATTTTATACAAAAAAACAGAATATAAGTAAAGATTGTGATCTCAATTTAACATGTAAAATGTTTGATATGTAGAAAAATTAGAGATTTACACTGGATCAAAATATCGAAAATGTTCAATTTAAGGTAGGTCTTGTTCAAATTCAAATGTCCAAATGTTTTTAAAAGTTAGGTTAAGATATTGACTGTTAATGTAGTAAGAAGTGTGAAAAAAAAGAATGCGGGACATGGGGAATGTAGGACTGGGGGACAGTTAGGGGAAGGGTGGCGATAGATCTAGGTGACGCACATGGTGTCTCGAATTGTTTAGTCTATCAGTCCGGTATTTTTATGACTCTGTCGGGGAATTTGTGAAATTCTGGGGAAAATATAAATGGCTGATGGGAAACACATATGGTGGTCGTTACGACAGCGGATTTTTAGTTGACAGCTTTGTTAGCGGGGAGAGAGGCGTTGTATATACATGAAACGGGGTCGACTAAAGGGCAATTGCCGCTGTTTATCGTCGGGGATTATATTACTGGGGCTTGTCTACAGCGTTAAATTCTTTCTCCTCTAGTTCTAGGTCTGGCGGTTTCAAAGAAATATTTGGGTTGGTGTAATGTAGATAGAATAGGATTTTGAATTTAACGGGGAATTTTCTGGTCGCTACTTGAGGTTTGTTTTAAAACGATCGCTATTAAATAAATCTGGAGTTAAATGTAGGAATGGCTGGGAAGTTTGTGGCGGTATAATTCGGTAAAGTTGCGTTTCGAAGATATCTGGAGTCAAATGTTTGAATTCACTGAGATATACATCTTGAGGCAATCGTTGTGGGTCTTGAACAAATCGGGTTTGTGGAGGTGTAATGTACAGAACATTCTCTGTGTAATATTTTAATTTATTGACATGTATGGTGTCACTGTCTCTATTGAGAGGTTGATTAGGGCGATCTATTCGAACGACATTGGGTGAAATTATTTCAATTATTTTGTATGGTCCAGTAAAATATGGTGCTAATTTACCTGTGTCGGGGTGTCTATAATTTTTGACCAAAACAAGGTCATTCACCTCGAAATGTGGTGTTCTGTGCTGCTTATCAAATGTTTCTTTATCTTTTTTATGCTTATTTTGGGTACGAGTGCGTGCTATCTCTCGAGCTATATTTATTTCGGGGTATGGATTAAGATGAGTTATTAGATCTGGGGGGACAACATTGAACATTAAGTAGGTGGGTGGAAAACTTGTGACAGAATGGGGTGTGTTATTGTACGTCTGAGTGACGCGTTTAACAAGTTGAGTCCAGGAAGCTTTTGGATTTTCTAGATAAGCTAGTCTGAGTTTGCCTGTAATGGTGGCATTTAAGCGTTCTATTAAACCGTTTGCCTGTGGGTTATTGCTTGTGGTGAGCAGGGGTTGTATACCATGTGTTATTAGAAATTTACGGAATTTTTCTGAGGTAAAAGCGGGCGCTCTGTCAGATAACAGGCGTTTTGGAAATCCTTGTTGTAGTACAGTTTTGAGAGTTTGAATGTACGTTAGGGTACTGGTTTACTGGTTAAACTCCCTTTGAGAGTGGTGAAAGCTTGTTGGTAGTTTTATGGTGTATTTGAAAGAGGTAGTTTTCTCGGTTTTCGTAAGTGCTGTGTATCGCCATTGTTGCGGAAAAAAAAAATGTTATTCAATGATGTCAGGATTAGATGTGGGTAAAAGTGCGACTTTCGACGTAGCCACGCTTTGGGATGAAATGTGTCACAGGCATGAAGGCGTCTTTGGCCTGTTAAGTGAGAAAAATTGTTGTGTTTCGCTTTGTGACACTAGTGAAGTGAATTGAATGGAAAGGTGTCACGTGAAGTCGTTGTTGGTACAAAATCTAACCTGTTTCACCATGAATAACAAATTTACTAGTCCTGAGTGGTGGTTGTACAAAACACATCGAGATATCTTGGTTGTTAGTGAATGTGGCACGTTTAGTGGCGACGGAGCTTGTGTTGCTCGAATTCGATTTGTTGCTAAGTCGCGCGCTAATAGATGGTGGCCAATTGTAGAAAGTGATGGGAAGTGTGTTGTAGTTTGTTGAGAGAGATGTGTGGATAATTAATAATTATGCATGTAAAAGGAAAGGACGAGGGAGTGAAACTATGTTGGGATTTAATGATTGTAATAGTTTTGGAAGACTGTGACTTAATTTAGCTACTGACGTGGTAGTTGATGGGATTTTTATTTTTAACTTTTTTTGGGAAAGATAGTTACTTTTCTAGTTGTGATTTTGAAGATATTGTATCTTTCGATTTTTGCAATTAAAAAAAAAATGCGTTTCACCTATGTGTATTAAAATTTGAATATATTTTTTAAATCGTTGATTATGGTAGTGCAAAAATTATCCTTGTAAAAGTGTCAATGGCGTGATAGTGACTTATAATTTGACTGAGGCGTTTATATAAAATATTGAACATAAAAAATGATTTTTGAAAAGTTTTGAGCATTTGATTAAGAAATTGGTGTTTGTTATAAAAATATGATATTAAGAAAAACACACAAATAAGTTTAGAATTATGATTCGAGTAATTAAAAAAAATAATGATTTTTTTTTAATGTAAAATTCAAAGTAATGAATTAAAATTTATAACTTGCTTAAAATAAAGTAAAAATTGATAAATGAGGGTGTAAAAGATTTAAAATTTGAATTGAAATGATATAAAAATGGTAAAAATTGATTTAAAATGATTACAGTGAAAATAAACATTAAATTTATGGAGAATCAAGTTGTGAGCATGAGGTGAAAGTTACGAAGTTTTTAAAAACTCACAGTTTTGAGGATTGTTCAGTCAGGAGACTTGGTCTTTGGTTGTTGTCCTGCTGATGACGTGGAAGACGCTCCAAGTAGAGCTTGTAGAAGCTTGTAACTTCTGTTTGGTGACGGCGGCATGTCGCCTGGAAGATTGGTGCGTTGTAAGGCCGAAGGGGGAAAGTCTCACCGGCTTATTTTGCGGGATTTTCGGCTGTGTCGTTGAAGTGTTGACAGCTTGCTCCTGATATATAGTCTCTTGTTGGCGGGGAGATTGCTTGATCGTTTCGTTGGACTGGCGGGTTGTTCCTCCATCTTGGCTCTTTTTCTCTTTTCTATCTGGACAGGCTTCTTACCTTCTTCACTGTGGTGTCCTTCGTTTGGGTTATCCTGTCGGCTTAGATGTGATAAAGAGTTGCTGTCGACTTATCTGTGATGAGATCCTGTCGACTCTCTGTAATAAGTTGAGGTCTGGTAGCCTCTTGTAGAATCCTGTCGACTCTCGCTATATGCTGTGGTAACCGGTGGTCAAACCTGTAGTAGCCGAGAGGGACAGTCAGGGCGTGGAGAGTTTTCCAGTACCTCTCTGCACTTTGGAAGACCTTTAACAGTTTTCACAGAGTACAGGCAGTCGTGGTCGAGGCAGAGTGGAAAGCTTGGGAACCACACACACAAAACGAAGAGACACAGCTGAAGTAGGAAAGTTCCATGAACAGATAGGAGTTGAGCTAAGCAAGATGGAGATATAGAGTTCTTACTGTTTTACATGGCGATGATGTGGACCTGGCTACAAGCGACAAGGGCTTGCGCCGACGGTGAAGAGACTAACTGCGGACTAACTATTGTCGGCTGAAACCGAGGTGTTTATATACCATTCTCGAGGAGGGGGGGGAGACATCTGCGAATTTGAACTTTGAACGTCTGGGGCATTCTGCACCCTTTAGACCAGATGGCAACGGGCTGCCGAATTCCTTTTCAGGGTTGTTGGATTGTCTGAGAATGTGAACTTTGAACGTCTGCACCCTTTGGCCTTGATGGCAACGACTCGCTAAATTCCTCTTCAGGATTGTTGGGTTTCTCTCTCGATCTTAGACGTTTTTGAATTTCTCAATCTTGCTTTAACTTAGCTCCTCATCTATTACATAGTTTTATTTATTTGTCTTTAATTTGTACAAAGTACATTACATATGGTGATGCAATGACACAGATTAATCATGCATATAATTATTTATAGATGTGTTTCTATATACAATATGACAATCTTGTTATAAGTAATTATAGAATATAGGGTTGTTGGTTTAAATTACCATATATATATATAGACAATTACACACATGACCAGATATTTTGGTGGTCAAATATAAAAATATATACACAGAGTTATTAAAATGATCTAACATCCATATTCAAATAAATAACCACATACAGTAATATCCTTCAAACTATCTTTCCACCCTCAGTGTTACCAATATGTCTTGAAACCTCAGAGTTCAAAATAACCTTTCAAAGAGCATCTATATTTGTTGTTTGTAAAATGTTGAAAAGAAAGAAAATAAGATATTTTCAGAGGATGCCTTCAAACTCACAAAAACCTTTTTTTTTTTTTTACTAAACCAAAAATTTTTTTTAATATAAGCAAAAAACAATATTCTTTATTCCATATATCTCGTTTAATGAAATATTGTTTTTTATTGTAAGTGGAAAATATGATATTAGAACATATTTAATCATTGAATCATCCGTCCATAGCTAGAGAAATTATATAACTCCAACTACTAAATCAGCTAAAATTCCGAAGCCAATATTAAGGAAGTAAGCATACAATTGACTGTAACACGAATATATAAGACTAAAACGAGAAGACCCAAAGAAAAGAATTTGAAAGTTCATGATAGAAATAAAAAGAATAATTATCCAATAACCAACATAATATTCTATAAATGTCATGGGTATATAACATAAAGATTATATTTTGAAAATTTTAAAGCACCTATCTCACAATGTAGAAGTTAAAATATAAAAAATATAAAAAGTTCCCGAACTTTAAAAAATAAAATAGGAAACAACTTTTAAAAAATGTAAAATCAATTTTACTGTAAAGAGCAAAGCCTAAACTATAATTTAATTTAGCAACGCCAGTAAATGCGCATGCGTAGTTTTAATTTTAGGCATATTTTTGTTGTAAGTATTTAGCTCGCGTCGGTTTCTGCAATGTCATCATTTGAGCAAGGAGCAAATATTAAATTTTGTATAAAATTTTAAAAGTCTTTCAAAGAGACATTAGAATTAATTAATGAAGCTTATGAAAACGAAAAATTGTCACGAACGCAAGTTTATTTCTGGTATAAACGTTTTAAAGATGGCCGTAAGAGATGATTCAAGGTCAGGTCGGCCATTGACGTCAACAGCGGATCGCAATATTGGACAGGTACGTGATTTAATTGTTTCTGATAGAAAAATTACTATTGATAATATATCAGAAATACTTGGAATTTTGTATGGTAGTTGCCAAAAATTATTGGTGAACATTTAAACATGGAAAAAACTTTGTGGTTATTTTGTCCCACGAAATTTAACAGATCAACAAAGAGAAACCAGATTAACAATTTGCAAAGATTCATTTGAAACTGCAAATAATGATTCAGATTTTTAAAAACAATAATAACTGGTGATGAAACATGGTGCTTTCTTTTTGATCCACAAACCAAAAAACAATCACTCGAATGGCACACACCAAGTTCTCCTAGGAAGAAGAAAGTTCGTCTTGACAAGTCCAAAGGAAAAGTAATGCTTGTAGTGTTTTTCGATTATCAAGGACTTGTATATTATGAATTTATTAAAGAGGGAGTTACTATTAATAAACAGGCATACAAAGAAATACTTGTGCGCCTTCGTGATGCGATAAGAAGAAAATGAAACCAACTATATAAATCAAAACAATGGAAATTGCTACATGATAATGCCCCTGCTCATAGAGCCATTATTGTTCAAGACTATTTATCCAAACACTCTGAATGTGTCTTTCCGCATCCTCCTTACTCTCCTGATATCGCCCCATGTGAATACTTCTTCTTTCTAAAACTTAAAATGACGTTAAAAGGGAGGCGCTTTTCATTGTCATCAGAATTAATTGAAAATGCGACGGTGGAGCTATACAAGCTTGGATAAATTGACTTTGAACAAGCATTTTAACAGCTTATTTTACGCTGGAAAAAATGTCCAGATAACAAAGGCTCCTATTTCGAAAAATGTGATGCTTAAATTACCATAATATGAATAAATAATTATTTTTTAAAATATTTCCGGAACCTTTTGATTCTACCTTGTATTTTTGATATAAAGGCATATAAATAAAGCCAAAATAAGCCTTTATTTCAAATATCATAAATGGATTGCTCTATATTTAACATATATATTTATATATTGTGGCGAAGAAATAATTTATTATTTAATTTAATATTATTCAATGAAAATATTCAACAGATTATAAAAATATATATTACTCGGTATTTGTAAATGTTAAAATGGCAATTCTCTCGGATTTCATGATATAATTGTTTTGACCAGTGACCTGTTACTCTGTGGTGTGTTGCGGTGTATATATGGATGAAATATCGTTGTTAGTTAGTTAGTTGTGTTATCTTACCGTGATCGGTTTAATAAAATCCTCCGGTGTTCAGTGCCCTCTCCTATCTTCCTCCTTTTTCAACAGGTTATGGGCCCAGGATTACTTTAAAGAAATTGTAGCATCAAGAAAGTATTCAAAATGTCAAGCCTTTATCAAATAGAAAAATTAAATTCTGAAAATTTTGAAACATGGAAGATGCAAATGAAGATGATTCTAATTCATTCCGAACTTTGGGATTATGCAAATAGCATAAGAATCAAGCCTGAAACCGAGGTAGAATCCAACGAATGGGAGAAGAACGACCAGAAGGCGCTGGCTACTATAGTCCTTAGTTTGAGCCCTCCAGAAATAATACATGGTAAAAAATGCACAACTTCTGCAGAAGCATGGAAAAATTTAAATAAAGTGCATCAGCCAAAAGGGCCTGCAACTAAGGTTTTCCTTACGAAACAGTTGATCCTCTTGAAGATGAATCCTAATGAAAGGCTGCAGGACTACCTTAACAAGTTCAGCAGTTTAGCTGACAGGCTGAGTGAAATGGATGCTCAAGTCCCAGAAGACTTCCTTTCCATCCTTCTGTTGTGTAGCCTTCCCGAGAGTTATGAGGGTTTTAGAACTGCCATTGAAACTAGGGACGAACTGCCTAGCTTTGAGGCTTTAAAAGTGAAAATGCTGGAGGAGGAAATTAGACAAACAAAATTGAACGGCACAACTAATACCGAACAAGCTTTCCTTGGAAATCCAGAAAGAAAGAATTTGCCCAACACATCAAAACCAAAGCCAAAGGGATTCCCATTTAGCTGCCACTTCTGTGGAAAAAAAGGGGCATAAAGCTGCCGACTGCAGAAAAAGAAAGTCCAGGAACCCTAAAAATGAAATGGTTGCGTCCTTTGGGACAAAATATTTGAGCAAACTTGGCTCAAATGAATGGTGTCTGGATAGTGGCGCAACTGCCCACATGTGCAGCTCAAGAGACTCATTCGATCATTTTGAGGAGACTGCACCAGTGAAAATTACACTGGCCAATGGTGGATTCATTGAAGCTCTGGGAAAGGGGAAGGTAAAATTGGAATGTTCGGGTAAAAACGGACCTGTAACCCTATCCTTAGAAGATGTGCTGTTTGTACCTAGATTAAATGGAAATCTATTTTCTATCAGTAAGTGCACAAGTAAATTTAATGTCGTTAATTTCAAGCACAGAAAGGCTGAAATAGTGAATTTGCATACAAAAATTTGCATACAGGCCTATGAAAGGAATAGACTTTACATCTTAAGTCAAATCAATTGTCCTAAGGCATTAGCGACAAGAGAAATTTGCATAGCTGGAGAGAAAAATTACGAAAAATGGCATAGTAGATTTGGCCATTTAAATTTGCAAGATTCAAAAAGCTAAAAATGCAAAATATTGTTTATGGCCTGCCAAATTTTGATGTTAAAAATTTTACCTGTGAAGTTTGTTTGAAAGGTAAACAAACAAGGCTACCTTTTCAGAAAGAGTCTTTTACAAGATCAAGGGAACCACTGGAGCTAGTTCATACTGACATTTGTGGTCCCATGAGAACAAAATCATTGGGTGGCGCCCTTTATTTTTCAACATTTATTGATGACTTCTCAGGATTTATCTTCACATTTATAATGAAATCAAGAAGTGATGTATTCAAAGGAATTAGAATATTCAAAAATTATGCTGAGAAACAAACCGGAAAAAGGTTGAAATGTATTAGGAATGATAATGCGCCTGAATACCTTAGCAAAGAATTCAAGGATTACCTAGAAGGAGAAGGTATAGGACGTCAGCTCTCTGTCGAATATACACCTCAACAGAACGGTGTAGCTGAAAGAGCGAATAGAACTCTACTGGATATGACTAGGTGCTTCATGATCGAAGGTGATTTACCTGAAACTTTATGGGCTGAATTGATACATACATCAACTTATATCAGAAATAGATGCCCGAAGCTTAACGAATGTAAAACTCCACATGAATTGTTTACCAAAAGAAAACCTGTAGTTTCTCATTTAAAAATTATAGGAAGTAAATCGTTTGCCGTGAATAATAGGCCGAATAGATCTAAATTCGCACCTCGCAGTGAGGAATACAAGTTAATAGGCTATTTCACAGAATCTAAGGCATACAGACTTTGGAAGCCTGGTACACGTACAATTATAAAAAGTAGAGATGTACGTTTTATTGAACCAGAATTGTCCAAAATTAGGAATGAAGTCATTGAAATTGATGTTGGTTCAGAAAGGGCTTCTTTCAAGGAAATCCCTCTAGTAGAAGAAAGAGGAAGTACATCAGAAATTGATCCAAAAGCTGAAATTGAAAGCCAATCGGATCTAGAAGTATCTGAGGTGTTAAACGAGCCATCAGAAAGTGGAGTGATAATTTCTAGAAGAGGAAGAGGAAGACCAAGGTATATTAGAACGGGAAAACCTGGCCGACCAAGAAAGGAGTACCCTACAGCCAATTTGTCAACGCAAGAACTTCTAGAGGCGAAATACTTGCCAGATCCAAAAGACGCAGAGGAAGCGCTGTCAGGAAGGGATTCTTATTTTTGGAAGAAAGCAATGGAGGAAGAGTTTGATTCCTTGATTGAGAACAAAACTTGGGAATTGGTTGATCCCCCTAAGAATCGAAACATCATAGGAACCAAATGGGTATTCAAAACGAAATGCAATAGTGATGGTTCTGTTGAGCGCCATAAGGCTCGCCTAGTAGCAAAAGGCTATTCACAGCAGTACGGAATAGACTACGAGGAAACTTTTGCCCCAGTAGTGCGCCAAAGTACTATTAGAATGTTTTTAGCCTTGGCTGTTGAATACAACTTGATACTCCATCAGATGGACGTTCAATCTGCTTATTTGAATGGAGAAATTAAAGAAGAAATTTATATGACACAGCCGGAAAACTTCGTCTCAAGAAAATATCCAGAGAGAGTATGTCGACTCAAAAAGGCAATTTATGGGCTGAAACAAGCTGGAATAGTTTGGCATGAAAGGCTCGACAATGAATTAAAGGATTTGGGACTGAAGCAACTTCAATCTGACAATTGTGTCTATATCAAGCATGATGAAGGTATTCTCCTGGTGGCAATCTATGTTGATGATCTGATAATTGCGGCTGAAAGAGAAGACACGTTGAAATCCTTTAAAGAAAGTATGAAAAGGATATTCAAAATAAAGGATCTTGGAGGGATAAATTGTTGCCTGGGTATAAGGATACAAATGAAATAGGATGGTTCAATATCCATAGATCAAGAGAGATATATTGAAGAACTTCTGGCGAAATATAGGATGAAAGAGGCAAAGCCTATTTCTACACCCATGGACTCGAACTCCAAGTTAACAAAAATTTTATCTATAGAAGGTGAGAATGAGCCAGTGAAAAAGGTAGAATACCAATCACTGATTGGATCATTGATATATCTCTCAGTGTCGACAAGGCCCGATATAGCCTATGCAGTTAGTGCTTTGGGACAGTTCAGTACTGATCCTAGGAGACAGCACTGGAATGCTGCCAAGCGTGTCCTCCGCTATTTGAAAGGCACCTCATGTTTGAGGATTACCTACAGGAAATCTAATGAGGCTCTTCATGGTTATGTCGACGCTGATTGGGGTGGAAACCTCGTGGATAGAAAATCTCATACGGGAATTGTTTACTTCTTGGCAAGAGGTCCAATAGCCTGGGAATCGAAGAAACAGCAGACTGTCACTCTTTCGAGCACAGAATCTGAGTACATCGCACTTTGTGAAGCAGGAAAGGAGGCAGTCTATCTTAGAGCGCTGTTGGATGAGATGGGATTTGGTGAATTGCTGAATGGACCGACTGTTCTGAAGACGGATAACCAGGGTGCTCAACAGCTGGCGAGAAATCCGGTTTATCATGCCAGAACTAAACACATTGACATAAAATGGCATTACATCAGAAGCATTTGCAGCGATGGACTTGTCGAGGTCGTCCACACACCAACCCAAGAAAATGTTGCCGACATCCTTACTAAAGGCCTACCAAGGTTTTTGTATGAAAAACACGTCACTGGATTTGGAATGTAGAAATCTGATGAATTGAGAGGAAGTGTTAAAATGGCAATTCTCTCGGATTTCATGATATAATTGTTTTGACCAGTGACCTGTTACTCTGTGGTGTGTTGCGGTGTATATATGGATGGAATATCGTTGTTAGTTAGTTAGTTGTGTTATCTTACCGTGATCGGTTCAATAAAATCCTCCGGTGTTCAGTGCCCTCTCCTATCTTCCTCCTTTTTCAACAGTAAAATTATCTTCAAAATATTTGTTCAAGATTCCCTAGCTGTAGAGAGTTTGGTTAATATGTTAATATTTGTCGACTGGTCGTGGTGACGTTATCAATAAATACTCTCACATCTCCAGATATACAAAGACTTGATTTCTACGTTACAATACACCCATACCTCGCTTTGCGTCGGGGTTATGTTCCAAAAAAACACGACGCAAATTGAAACGACGCAAAGTGAAAATAAATTTTATATAGAAAACCATTTAATGATCGAAGATAGGTTCCAGGCTTCCGAAAATACTACCTTTTAAAAATAAAATTGAACAAAGTAAAATTTTTACAAACAAAAATAATATACAAAAAAAACGTATTCAATTCAACAAAATAAACTACATATTCATTTAATTTATGAAAATTTAATTAAAATTAATCACTGTTATTATTCTCTTTTTAAAAAAGCACAACACACTACATTACCTCACACTACGTAATCAAACTGACCTCTAAAATAAGCAAAACAAAGTGAAAATAAAATTGTATTAAATTTGCGTTGATTTTTAGTTAGAAAGGGAATCCCCAAATTTTGATGGCATGGCGCAATCAAAAACAAAGGTGTTGCCATATTTTAGGAAAAAAAGTTTAAATAAAATTAAAGACTCGAATCCAAAACAACACAACTTTGAAAATTTAACGAAGCACAGTGAAAATCAG
Source organism: Cordylochernes scorpioides (assembly GCA_030710605.1). Classification (NCBI taxonomy): domain Eukaryota; kingdom Metazoa; phylum Arthropoda; class Arachnida; order Pseudoscorpiones; family Chernetidae; genus Cordylochernes; species Cordylochernes scorpioides. The sequence continues at coordinate 27,833,111 of CP092863.1, read as the reverse complement.
TAAAAATTAAGCAGCGACGCAACTTCGAAAAAAAAAAAAAAAAAACGCAAAACGAAACGACGCAAAGCGAGGTATTGGTGTATATATTTATGTTATAAAAACAAAGATGAATGAGATTTTCTGCTTGAATATTGGATCATCTTGAAGATTATGCTATGGAGTTATTTGTTGGTTCTTTTCAGTGCTAAATGGTATTGGTAATGCAGTCGTGGCAAGAATTTTGAAAATAAAATAATAAAAATAGTAAAGATTATAAATTGCTTTAATTTGAGCTTTAGGATTATATAATAAACATAATTTGGTAAAAGCACTGCCTGGCTTAAGGCGAGTAGAATAAGGAAAACAAAAGATTATTTACATAATGTACAAAGGCTTTAGCCGGCCATCGGGAAAGAACAACAACGAGTTTTTATAGGGGAAGCATGACCTCTGGCGGTCGATTTAACAATATTTGAATCTATGAAATTATAATTTAAAAAGAATAAAATAATATTTTTATATAACATATATGTAGTATATTTTGAGTTATATGGTTCACAACCTTCTTCTGATATTCATTATATAACCCCATATCTATATATTAAAATATGTATCGAACAATGGAAGTGACAATAAAACAAAGAGGAGGTAGACCAGAGACGACAAAGGCCAGACGAAAAACAACCTGGCGCCATAAAGTAACGTGATTACAGTAGCCAATGAGGAATCGCCACATATGCGAGCGTCCCAGAGTATATAAAGAGCCCAGAAATGGGACAAAGGGAATTATTCAGTTAGTTGTTTTCAGAGCGACGCCGTCATACGGTCGGATTTCTCACCCCTATCCGCGATGTAGGCATCCGCGACACCCGTGGTTCGACTACCTTCGTCCGTGGTCTACCTCTTCCTCTTGAAGTTACCATCTAGACCTGCCTCTGTCTCTTGCTGTCCCAGTGCGGGAATCCCATCACGCACCCACTACCACGACTGCCCAGCACATTCCACATCGGGTTTACTACAGAACCCGTTAAAGTCGACAGGATGACTGAGGACAAGCAGAGGATGACGGAGGTCGAAGACGAACACGTCGCGGATGCCCTCACCAACATGCAGCCCCACTGCGAAGACCTAGTAAGCCGCCTAAATGACGCCATTCGGGGACTAGCCGTGCCTCGTGCGGAGGAAGCCATCATCTCCCTTTTCGACGGATCCCACGCAACAATCAGCCTTCTTCCATACAGCCATCTCCAGAGATCAACTCCAGCCAGCATCAGCCATTTCAAGGTACTTTATACTTTGTTTCTGCCATTTTCCCCATAAATTTTATATTTTCACTTTAAGCATTTTAAAATCAAATATAACCCTTTTTATAGCATTTTTATTCAATTTTTAAAACTTTCACACTCTCATTTATCATTTTTACTTTATTTTAATCAAATTATAAACTTTAATTCATCATTTTCAACTTTATTATTAAAAATATTCAATCACGCATTTTTGCCAATTTACTAATCTTACACGCCTTTCTTAAATTCACCTAAAATGGCATTATCCCAATATGCAACTTTCAATTTTACATAAAAAATCATATTATATTTTAATTACTCGAATCATATTTTCTAAACTCATTTGTGTTATTTTTTTTAATACCTTATTTGCGGCCATAGTATTAATAATTAAATTTATTACACTCTTTATTTTAATTGACCTATTACTATTTCAATTGATATTTCTCAATATTTAAAAGTTTTTAAAAACTAGTCCTAGATTTGTATTTTTATAAGTATCAATTTTAAATTATCTCATCTCATAATGTGCCTCCCATTTTTCCCACAATTACAAATACAACTATAAATGTGATATGCGAAAACTAAATTTCATACCATAAAATTTCCATACCCAATTGCATTTCATTCCTGCCTGTGTTAAATTGTTAATTACCAACTCTATCGAATGTTGTACCCACGCCATAACCTTTTCTCTTAGAAAATTTCGTAAATTCATTATTTTATAATTTTTCTAAACCTAATCACCGCTAATAATCCCCTCAGACTTAAATAACCACCTAAACCCCAATATAATAGAAAGTAGAAAACGATATCTTTCAAATAACCAATTGAATAACCTAAAACGTCCTGTTACATTGTGTAAGCGCCCAATCAGAAAAAGACATAACCTAACTCGGGACGTGGCCAGACATGGGATCGACTGACAGTAAAAACAAATAACACCAGCAGCGTCAGCCGGCAACAAAGGATTGGGGCGGCCATGTTGACCTCTCCAGTTTCAGTTCACCTGTACTTGAAACACGTGCAATTGGCACACCGGTATTCTAGACTTCGTGTCCACTAAACAACCTGCCAGATTAAAACGGATAGGAAAATTATATAAAACCCCTTTTATAGCAAATCTTATTTTTATAATGTTATAGGATAATTTATCGTTTGTCAACCCGTTTGAAAATTTCCCCTATCAATACTAGAACAAAACATCTTCGCCAATGCCATCCATCAAGCTATCACCTTTTTTATATTTGTATGCTATATGTCTTTATTTTATTTCTCTATACCTCGACCACTCAACCATTAGAAACAATCCAAGCCAACATTATTATATAGTTATTATTATCATTGGTCATTATATCTTAGAATATTCGACCATCAGCAATCATTTGGAATACTACTATTCGACTATTTTTTCATCTGTCAGCATATATAGATTCTAAAACGTTACAAATTCACGCTTTTTAAACATCATTTGAGCTTTTTATATAACATTTATATATTTTTAAAAATACCTTAAGATCGTCTTATTTCTGATATCATTGTTTTTACTAGATTATTATTATTTTCTCATATTGATGCCTCTCTCTCTCGATCCTATCTTCCCATCCTATACCACTTATTCACACCTCCTTAACCCACCTCCTCTCAACCTCATAGTCTCCCATAGGGTTCCTGTTGCCACCCTTTTTTTTTTTTTTTTTATTAATTCATCTATTGGACCATCCTTCCTCGGTATACAATTCCCGATAACGAGATCAGGAAATCCAAAGATTATTATTATTTTTTTTTATCCATCACAGACAACATCATTCATTACATTCAACTATGTCGGGTTGTTCAATCATCATTGGCAACAGTACCCTTTACCTTCCTTACCTTCCATATTTCCCGCAGTCAAGAGTCTCCTGATCGCCAAACAAACTTTTATTTTTTTTATTTTGATTCAACCAGCTGGCTCTACCTTCCTCACTGTACATTTCCCAACAATGAGTTCAGGCGACCAGTTCGAGTTTTTTTTTTGTTTTTTTTTTCTCAACGCTCGGATCATCATCACAACCATCATTTTACCATTTTATTACTTTTTTTTCCAAACTTTTAATCCGAGCTCAATCATCATTGGCAACAGACAACTCTTGACTCCACCTTTCCCATTTCTACTCTTTCAACTTACCTACCTTCCCCATCTGATCTAATGTTACTTACTGAACATCTTGAGATTGCTGAACCCTGAAAACAATACTTCGCTTCTAAGCTCGTATTGCAGGGCAGGACTCCTGAGATGTCCTCTGCAGAAACCAATTCAGACCTTCTTCCTTTATTCCTCACTGCGTCACTACCTATCGCAAACCTTTTGCTTAAGTCAATTTTCTTTTATATTTTATTTTACTTTTATTATCTCTACTTCTCCTCCTTCCTGTATTACATCCCTGAAACTATGTTGTAAATACTTAAGGCACCTTAAGTAACGAAAAACTGAAACTAGTATACCAACTTTCCCAAATATTTATTTTCGCTATTGTGTGTGTTTACTTTAAATTTATCCTTCCTATGTACTCCTCTTATATATTTTTTGTAGTTTTATAATATTATATCAATGTGTCACCACTACTCCCCTTTATCTTTATTTTTATTCTAGTAACTAATTCGTGCCCCAAATTATTTCACATTTAATAGATTTGCTAACTTTTCTCTCATTTATTGTAAATAGACTTACAGTTTACCTAGTTTTGTGGTGTTGGAATTTGTTTTTTAACTTACAGATGTAGATAAAGCATTTCAACATTAATCGATAATATCATTTTGTTTATTAACCGTCAACATTAATGCCATCAATTACCAATCAACCTTTTTAAATTATTACCTTTAATATTTTTATTTTCTTTTTCTCATCATGTTTAGACTTAGAATTTTACAACTTCAACTATTTTAGGCACCATTTTAAAAAACCTACACCTAACAATATTTATAATATTTCTTAAACAGATAAAACACTTATCATTTTATTTTTCTTAATAGATTTTCAAAATGTTATTTTTGACGCTTCCCTTACAACCTCTTAACTCTATCCCATGAACCTTTCCTCCCAACTTTTTACATCCATCAAGAGATTATTGTTCGTCAGCCATTTTCTTTTTTTTTATTGATTAAACTAACTAGAAGACCCTTCCTCGATGTACATTTCCCCACAGTGAGCTCAGGAAACCCTGTTAGATTTTTTATTTTTTTTCCTCTCATCGTCCGGCTCATCATTTTTTCATTTTTCAACATTTCTTTTCATCACACGAGCCGGACACAATCAAAATGACAGCAATAAATCTCTTACATCCACCTCTCCTTTCCCACATCCTTCAAACCTCCAACTACCTTCCAAGGGATTCCAGTTCGCCGAACATTTTTGTTTTTTTTCATTGATTAATCCGACTGGAGCAATCCTTCCTCGTTATACCCATTCCCCATAATGAGTTCAGGATATCCAGCGCGATATTTTTTTTTTTTTTTCTCATCGCCCGACTCATCATATCAATTCACCATTTTTTCAACTTTTCATTTTTTTTTCTCATAATTCAACCGGGCACAATCATTATGGACAACAGGGATCCCTCTTACCCCTCTTACCTCTACCTCTCCCTTTTACCTCCATCAATCTTCCCACCTCTTTTCACTGTCTGAGCTAATGATGCAGACGGAATATCTTAGGCCTTCTGTTAATGAAAACAATGCCTCACTTAAACAAGTTCGCATTGCATTGCAGAATGCTTGGGATACTACTTTGCCGAAACATGCTCAGATACCCCCTCTCCCCTTTTCAACCTTAGCGTCACATTAAATGTTCAATCAATAAGTTAACTTTTTTTCCCCTCATCTTTAATGCAATAAGATATTATTTTCCTTGTACGATTCATTTTACCATATTTACCATTTTGTATTATATACTTTCTCTTAATCTTGTATCATTCATTTTGTGCCCTTTTATTTTTATAACCTTGATTTTTTTTCTCATTGATACACCACCATTACATCTTTCTCTTTTTAACTTGTAGCTTAATAATAATTTTAACTAATTTGTATACAAATTATTTCTTTTATTTTTTACAATAGGTTTGTTAGGTCATCATTCATTACATGTCATTCGCCCAACCAAACCTTCATCACCGGGGGCACATTCTGTAGTATATTTTGAGTTATATGGTTCACAACCTTCTTCTGATATTCATTATATAACCCCATATCTATATATTAAAATATGTATCGAACAATGGAAGTGACAATAAAACAAAGAGGAGGTAGACCAGAGACGACAAAGGCCAGACGAAAAACAACCTGGCGCCATAAAGTAACGTGATTACAGTAGCCAATGAGGAATCGCCACATATGCGAGCGTCCCAGAGTATATAAAGAGCCCAGAAATGGGACAAAGGGAATTATTCAGTTAGTTGTTTTCAGAGCGACGCCGTCATACGGTCGGATTTCTCACCCCTATCCGCGATGTAGGCATCCGCGACACCCGTGGTTCGACTACCTTCGTCCGTGGTCTACCTCTTCCTCTTGAAGTTACCATCTAGACCTGCCTCTGTCTCTTGCTGTCCCAGTGCGGGAATCCCATCACGCACCCACTATCACGACTGCCCAGCACATTCCACATCGGGTTTACTACATATATATATTCAGATTTGACTGTATTGTAATATTTGAGGAATAGCCTTGATGTTGAGTGACTACTGAGTTTCGGTTCAGGGTGTAATCCGGTTACACAACACTCGACGTCAGCATCCTTTTTCCTGGTATTCCTGAGATAGGTTAGAAGGTCAAGAGATGTGGTGGGTGTTGTTGCTTCTCTCACAGCTGGCAGATGGTTACGGTGAGTTTTCTTCTTTCTTCATTTATTTATGTTAAAAAAAACTAAAAAGGTCAAGTGTTGGTATTAAAATCAAAAAAGAAATATCCTGACCACGAGGTCATGAGCATTTTAGATGGCAGAGCGCCATCTAGTGAAACAGAAATCAACTAAACGTTGAATTATCTTGTTCCCTGATATTTCGCCAACCCATTTTCTTGATAAATCGTTTTTTCTTGATTTATCAAGAAGGTGGGTTGGCCAAATATCAGGGAACAAGATAATTCAACGTTTAGTTGATTTCTGTTTCACTAGATGGCGCTCTGCCATCTAAAATGCTCATGACCTCGTGGTCAGGATATACCTTTTTTATATATTTTTTATTTATATATTTTAAAAGGGGGGATTAGCAGTAGTGTTATATCTTGGTTTCTCAAGAAGCCTCTTGGACCAAAATTCTTTTTGGTCGCAGTGGTACAGCCTACTCCACGCTGACGAGCGCCAACAGCGCGAAACGCGTTCGTGGATGGCTTTTATTGATTTATCAAGATATTGGATTGGCCAAATATATCAAGGAACAGGCTAAACCAATGTGTAGTTGATTTCTGTTCCACCAGATGGCGCTCTGCTCTCTGAAAAGCACATGTGCTACTGGTCAGGATATGCCTCTTTTATTTTTAATATAAATATATGTTTTGAAAATAAAGCTATCCATATTTAAATCGTTAAATAATAAAAAGGTGTATATTGGATTTAATAAAATATTTATTTGCCATTATTTCGGTTGGCTGAACTCCAAACCTTTATCAAGGCATTAAAATTTTGTATAAACAAACTCAGCGCCGCATAGCCAACTGAAATATTGGCAAATAAATCTTTTATTAAATCCCATATACGCCTTTTTTATTATTTAATAAATATATGTAAGTAAATATATTACTCCCTCTAATTTATTTAATATATATTATTTTAATAAATGTCTACACTAATATATTCCAATAATACACTCATGGACAAAACAAAGAAGTTGTACCTTTTAGAATGTATATTGATATTCAAACAATAACTCTGAAAGATATTTGATACACAGTGACAATAATTGAAGGTACACGAGATAACCAATTAAGAAAAGAATTGTCTCTGTCTCCTTCAAAAAAAAAAAAAAACAGATGACCGACGACATCGAAGACTTTTCACTTCCTTAAGTTTTGTCCATGATGGAATTTCATATTAAATAATACTTGAATGGTAGTTTGGATAAATGATAATATATGATATAAAGTGATATGGCGAATGTAAACAGGAACTTGATGGAGAAAAGATTTTTTAAACTCTCAAATCCTCTTTCACAACCTCCCCCTAAAGATAACAATAGTATAGACAACAGTATATATATATATATATATATATATATATATATATATATAGTGTAGAAACTATATAACAAAATTATAACAGTGATTCTAATTTTAAAAACTTAAGGAGCAAACTGATAATAATGATAACTTATATCAGTTAGATTTGATTAGATTAGCAAGCTAAATCTAAATTAATTATAATAATAAATAGTTATTTAATTTTATAGTCCAGTTTTGTATTAAGATTATCTTCACTATTATGATCATTTAAATACAAATTATAAAATTTGTAAAATGTTATTAATTTGTAGATAGAGAGAGAAAAAAAAAAAAAATCCTTTACTTCTATTACATCCTCAAGTTAATTATATATTTATAATTAATAACAATAAAAAAAAATTAACAAAGTAACGTCTATTACATCGGCTTTTACACGTCATTCAGACATACTCTAATCCTATATATAGAATAATCGAAGAGATAATATATATAATAGTTAGAAAAAAGAGAGAAAGACAGAACCATGCACTTTTAATCAAACTAATAATAAGGAAAAAAAAAAAAGAGTTTTATAAAGAAGGTAGATAAGATTGTTAGTATATATATATATTTTTTTTTATGATTTTATATTTTATCCTTTTTTTTTTTTTTTAAAAAGATTTTTAAAGGTTTTTTTATTTTATAATATGATTATAAATAGTTGTATTTAGTAATATATCTATAGTATGAATTAACTTTTTTGTGTATGTCTGGTCTACCATTAGGGTTTCAAAACATAATATCCAAACTTATAACAAATGTTAATTCATACTATAGATATATTACTAAATACAACTATTTATAATCATATTATAAAATAAAAAAACCTTTAAAAATCTTTTTAAAAAAAAAAAAAAAGGATAAAATATAAAATCATAAAAAAATATATATATATATATACTAACAATCTTATCTACCTTCTTTATAAAACTCTTTTTTTTTTTCCTTATTATTAGTTTGATTAAAAGTGCATGGTTCTGTCTTTCTCTCTTTTTTCTAACTATTATATATATTATCTCTTCGATTATTCTATATATAGGATTAGAGTATGTCTGAATGACGTGTAAAAACCGATGTAATAGACGTTACTTTGTTAATTTTTTTTTATTGTTATTAATTATAAATATATAATTAACTTGAGGATGTAATAGAAGTAAAGGATTTTTTTTTTTTTTCTCTCTCTATCTACAAATTAATAACATTTTACAAATTTTATAATTTGTATTTAAATGATCATAATAGTGAAGATAATCTTAATACAAAACTGGACTATAAAATTAAATAACTATTTATTATTATATATATATATATATATATACTGTTGTCTATACTATTGTTATCTTTAGGGGGAGGTTGTGAAAGAGGATTTGAGAGTTTAAAAAAACAGATGACCGACGACATCGAAGACTTTTCACTTCCTTAAGTTTTGTCCATGATGGAATTTCATATTAAATAATACTTGAATGGTAGTTTGGATAAATGATAATATATGATATAAAGTGATATGGCGAATGTAAACAGGAACTTGATGGAGAAAAGATTTTTTAAACTCTCAAATCCTCTTTCACAACCTCCCCCTAAAGATAACAATAGTATAGACAACAGTATATATATATATATATATATATATATATATATATATATATATATATATACACTACGTGACATTGAAAATGGAACACCAAGAAATAGTGGCCAGAAAATTATGAAAATTTCAGGGTAGTCGCGCCTAACCGAGTTATGCAAATGATGTAAAATGCGCAGCTCTCGTGCGCACATGGAGTAAGATATAAGGGAAGGAACTTGCAGAAAGGACAGTATTCGTGTCGTATTTCTTCAAGGAAAATCATTGTAGAAATTTTGTTCTTGTGTCAAAAGACACGTGTAATAACAGAGAATGCCAGGTCATCGTAAACGGAGGCAGTTCAAGCAGACAGACGCTTTTACGAGGGGCATGGTGATCGGACTGAAAAGGGCAGGTTGGTCCATACGTCAAATCGCAGCTGATACACACCTTGGTGCGTCCACGGTCACCGACTGTGGAGAAGATGGTTGGAACAAGGAAATGTGGCAATTTATAGGAATGCCAGTGCAACCAGAGTGACGTCAGCACGTGTGGATCGGCGTATCCTTCGACAAGCAGTGGCGGCCCCACAAGCCACTTGTACCGCCATCCTGCAACATGTACAAGACACCCTAGATCATTCCATCTCGACCAGAACCATTTCCCGTCGATTAGTTGCTAATGGCTTGCACTCATGCCGTCCGCTAAGAAGACTGCCATTGACCCCACCGAATAGGCGCCAACGTTTGGAATGGTGCCGGGCTAGATCGACGTGGATGACGGAATGGCACAGGGTCGTGTTCTCAGATGAGTCGCGTTTCTGCTTGTCCAGTGATAGTCGCCGTGTACCCGTGTGGCGTCGACGTGGAGAAAGGTCCAATCCGGCAGCAATTGTGGAACGCCCCACCGTGCGACAACGTGGAATCATGGTTTGGGGCGCAATCGCGTATGATTCCAGGTCACCTTTACTTCGTATTCACGGCACTATGACGGCCCAACGATACGTTGATGATGTGCTGCGACCGGTGACACTCCCCTACCTTCAGGGGGTACCCAATGCCCTTTATCAGCAGGATAACGCCCGACCGCACGCTGCTCGCATTAGCCAACAAGCTCTGCAAGATGTACAGATGCTTCCCTGGCCACTGTACTCTCCTGATCTCTCACCAATCGAGCACGTCTGGGACATCATTGGACGCCGTTTGCATGCCTTGCCACAGCCGCGTTCAGAAGACGAACTGTGGCAAATGGTTGAGAGGGAATGGAGAGCCCTCCCTCAGGACGCCATCCGTACTCTGATTGACTCTCTACCTAGACGTGTTGCTGCGTGCATCGCCGTCCGCGGTGGTCCTACTTGCTACTAAGCCGACGCCGTTCTCGCTCTGTATTATGACTATCATTTTGAAATAAAGATCACTTATTGTTCGTCCCTGTCTCTCTCTGTCTGCCGAGTTTCATCACTTTCTGGCCACTATTTCTTGGTGTTCCATTTTCAATGTCACGCAGTGTATATTTATTTTTTCTCTCAAAACACACTCATATTTTAATAGCAATGTTCAATTTCCTTCAGAATAGTTTAGAAAGCTTTCGCATATTTAGCTTTGTTTCAATTGAAATGTTCTCATACATATATATATATATATATATATTACAATAATATATATTTCATAAATTTAAATACAACTAACTGTGCACATTTATATTAATAATAAATTAATATATACGAAAAAAATGCCATATCTGATATGTGGGTTACAGATTGGTCCAATTATAATTCCGATAATTATCGGAAACCCTGTACTTTCCACTCGGAGTGTCCTGGATTACAAATGTGCAACGACGGGTATTGTGGAGGTAAAGTCTACTGCTAAGTTTCTACTGCCCTTACTGCAATGGAAAATTTAATGGGAGGCCCTTCCATTAATTTTTCAATTGCAGTAAGGGCAGTAGAAATTGTTTATTTTCAAAAATAATCTTACGCCTTTAAAATAATTTCGAATTTTGATAACAGATGGCGCGCTAGTGCAACACCTTTATTTGTTGTTAATAATTTTAAAATCGAAAATGTAAACTTTTATATCTAATAGAATGATAATACTTTCAGCAACTTGAAGTTGAACTAATTATATACGTTATAAAATATAAGTATGCAAAAACATTACACAAAATATCTTTTGTAAAATTATTATGATTTAATGGAAACTTGCATAAAAGTTCATCCTGATTGACAAGGTCAATAACTGAGGTCTTTAGGTGGATGTTTGAAATTTCCAAAGCTGATGTTTGATTACTAACCTGAGACTTCTAGTTTACAGAGACGGTCAATAGATGACACATAATATTAGTAACTACGATTAAGGCGCCCTTCAAATATATATTTATTTTGATATATGAATTTATTATCCACATTGAATATAGGCAAAATATATATTTAAAACTTAATTCTATTGACGTTATGTGGCGCTGAGTTTGTTGTTGACACACATTAATATGTTATAATTCTTTGAAAAAGTTAGGCGTTCAGCCAACTGAAATATTGGTAAAATAAATATGCCTTTTTAATTAAAAAATATATATTTATGTATGTAATATATTTATATTTTAATGTATATGATATGTATAGAATTGTAATTTAAATGTAACAAAAGAAACAACTCTATCTTTAGAAAGGCATTAAAATGTATTTTATGTACCACCCCTTAGTACTGAGCGAAATGGTGGAGATAATGAATGTACTACAACACCAGTTTAATCAAATTCAGATAAAGACCAACCTGTATACCATTGGTTTCATACTAAAATTCTAATCAGTGTAGAAGGAGGGTGTCAATTTCATAACATCCTAAGTGAAGAGTTATGGAACCAATCCTAATTGCCAAGAAACAAATGAACTGATGTGGTGGCACATCCTTCATCACAAACATTCTTTGCTCTATGATGCATTAGCGCGTCATCTGTTATCAAAATTCAAAACTATTATAGACGCGTATGATTATTTTTAAAATAAAACAATTTCTACTGTCCTTACTGCAATGGAAAAATTAATGGGAGGGCCTGGCTCATCAGTGGTGAACCCTCCCAGCGGTTTCGCCAGTTTATTATGGTAGGCCAGGCCAGGCCCTCCTATTAATTTTCCATTGCAGTAAAGACAGTAGAAATTGTTTTATTTTAAAAAAGAATCATACCCGCCTATAATAGTTTCGAATTATTTGCTCTATATTTCTATTCAGATATATATCATAATTATCATACTAAATATACACATATCAATCTTCCACTAATAACATATATATTTTAAATAACTGAGTTCTTACAAATATATTTGTTGAATTATTTATAGAAATCAATCTAATGAGTGCAGATTACATTTAAGTTTCGGTGCAAATAATCTTATCAATCTTTCTCACACACAAAAAAACATAAACAAACACACAGCACATTCTCAATCGGTAATTTGGTAGAACATTTAAAGAACAGGATACATATAAAGAGGATATAAGAATAATAAAATAAAAACAACAATTTAACCTGTCTAGCTATCTTAGTTAACACATATATAGCCCCAAATAATATTTCAATATTAACTAAAATTTTATAACATCAAAAATTATATACAGAGAATTTGTAAATGTTATAGAGAAAACACCGGCTCTAATACAAAAATTAGAATAATGTAAAACAAAAAAAGTCAAATAAAAAATAAGAGTGTTTCAATAGATGCGAATATTGCTAAGTTGTATATAATTTTAAAATACCATTTGACGATGCATTTTTCGCTATTGGCATAGGGAGAGAAACAGTTCGCAATGTTTATCAGAGACGATGAAGAGTTTAAACTAGTGTCAAAAAAGATATTTGAAGATATCTGGAGTGTGACAGGTATCAAGGTGCACTCACGCAGATTTATGGCCTATAGTGCGACAAGTGGAAGAACTGCGCTGCCAAAAACTTGGGCAAGTCTTCGAACAAGGAGAAGCTTAACTTCATAGTCCATTGTAATTTAACTATTGATGATGAAAATATATTAACGAATTATTGGAACTGCCATTATAAAATAGTTACCCCTTTCATATCGATCCTTTCCCTAGCCAAGCTAACAATAGAAGCCAGGCATCATTTTAAAATGTTTTCTAACGACCTGTCTATTTTAGGTTTACGTTCTAGCTTTATATGGCTAACGACCTAACGTGTCAATTTATAACCTGTTAGAAATATTTCTCCTTTATGTAAATAGATACTTTTCATTTTTATATTTTGTTTTATTTTTTACGTTTTGAAAGGGAAAGGGGATGCTGTTAAAATCAATGTTTAGTTGATTTCTGTTCCACTAGATGGCGCTCTGCCATCTAAAAAGCACATGTGCTTTTGGTCAGTATATGCCTATATTATTTTTACATACACATATATACAATAATTTTAGGCCGTGAATAGAATAGTCATATTATATTAACAAGGGGAAAGAGAGAGAAAAAAAACGAGAAAAAAATAACTGCGTACAAAATAAAGAAGTGTCTGGCAATATGTACAATCAATATAATATAAATTACCAGCTTCTTAAAAGATTTATTGCTATATAATTCAAAATATATCTACAAAAGGTATTGATTAATTAATTATTAAAATAGACATTTCTTTACTGGAAATAAAAATACTTGGATCTGTTACTGTTAAATAGGGCCTCCAGTGGAAACGGGATCCCGGTTTGTGCATGAAAACCAGCGCAAAAATATATTTTTCTTATCTAGCATTTTGGTAATCAAACAGATGATGAGATAGCACACTTTTGACGTTTTGTTTATACAGCTGCATTTCGGGCTTTTTTTTTTCTGAGAGATTTGAAATTATTTTCATGCACTAATAACGGTTATTCTGCAAGATCTTTCCAAAATGGTAGCCTCTAGAATGAGAGTATGTAGCAGTATACATGGAGGGGGCCCCAGCTTTTGTTGACATGCAAATAGTGGCTTCTTAGATAGTAGCGGCATCCCTTTCTTTTTGTGGCGGACCTGCATGTAACATGGAACCGCCATTAACCTCTTATCTGGGCTCCAAATTGTTATATATATATATTTTTTAAATCTATGTATATACTCTCCATCTTGTACTCTGTATGCATGGGTCATCATGAACGCACTGCTTTGCTGTTCATTTTGTGAAACCCTCGCTAGCTTTTTTGTCATTCAATTTAAATTAAATTTATTTAATGTCATTTCATTAATAGCTTCGTCACTATCAAGCATCAGCCTAAAGTAGTTTTCAACTTATACGAACATAAAACAAAGTCTCTAAAACAATATTATAGGACCTTGTTATTTCTCAATAGAAAACGCGTCGGACATTTTTGGTAAGCTTATCACTTCTTGATTGTGATGGCGAAGTTTATTCCTTTTAAATCAGAAGGAATCTTGTGCTATTACCTACGAGACGGATCTGGCCAAAATGCACAGTGTATAGCGTGCAAAAAGATTTTGAAATGCGTCGGTGTGTCTGCGAAAGGGCTGCATGTACACCAGAAGGCGATCCACGGAATCGAAACTTCGAAGAGAAAAGTTAAAGACGAAGTTTATACACAGACCCCTGCAAAAAAGACCCCCAAAATATCAATTCTCAATCATTTTTCGTCTGTTTCCATCGATCGATCGACTGATGCTGTGCTAGCTAGAATGATAGCTCTCGACGGATTGCCATTCTGTAGTATTTTAAATAATTACAACTCTCTTTAAAGCAACAAAAGAATTATTTATTGCATTTAGCAAGACAAGAAGAAAACAAAAACTAACACGGAATGCCAAACCAAAACTTATAGGTTAGTTCCTATTCTAAATCTAGCTTCACACAGAGTATTCAAAAATAAAATACGACAATCCCTCCCCTGTGTGGAAGCTTCTATCAAACAAGTCCGAGAGAGTTTATACAGTTTTTAAGTTTCTCCTTGGGAAGACTCTTTGTTAATAAGTCCGCTTCCATTTCGTCACTCCTAACAAATTCAAGGTCGATTGTTCCTTCTTCCACAGCATCTTTTATAAAATACAATTTTCGGTTTATATGTTTCGTCCGGGAAGTTATTTTTTCAGATTTAATCCACTTGATAGCAGATTGACTATCTGTTTTAAGCGTTGTAGGAAAGTTCGCATCCTTACATAGTTCTTCTGAAAGTCCTTTAATCCATTTTACTTCGCACATCCCTTCGCATATCGAAATCAGTTCGGCTTCGTATGTAGACAGAGCCACCAAACTTTGTTTCTTGCTTCTCCAACTGATCAGGTTGTTTCCCAGTTTAATGTGTATCCGGAATAGGACTTTGCGTCACTTGTTGAACACCAGCTTGCATCTGTGCTGACAAGAATGCTATTTTCTGATGGCTTGTATCTTAACATTTTATCTCTGGTGCCTTTCAGGTATCTATATATTCTCTTAACTCCTGTTAAATGTACTTCTCTTGCATCATTGCAAAATCGGGATAAATTGCTCACATTAAAAGAAATATCTGGACGAGTTCCGGTTGCCAAATACATCAGGGATCCGATCATCTCTTGATACAATGTCCTGTCTACTGGTTTGGAGTCTTGACATTCATCAAAACTTTGTTCTCGATCTCCCGGAGTTTGTACAATGTTACATTCCTCGAGGGCAAATTTCTTCAAGATTTTATCGATATAATGGGCTTGTGATAGATCAAAACCGTATTCTGTTTTCTTTATCTCTATACCAATGAGAGGTTCATTCTCCCCTTTTTCTTTTAAAGTAACAAATCTTCCTATCTCTGATGCTAGTTTTTCATTAAAGGTTTTATCCGTTCCGGCTATTATTAGATCATCCACGTATAAACCCAATATTCCATATTCCTTTCCTTTTCTAAAAGTGTACACACATGGATCATATTGTGATCTTTTCATTCCCAGTTGTATCAGTATCTCGTTGTGTGATCTTTTTATTCCAACAATGTCCCGATTGTGGAAGTCCATATATGCTTTTTAACAATTTGCAAACTTTGTCTTCTTCACCTTTTTCAACAAATCCTTCCGGCTGTTTCATAAAACTAGTTTCCTTCAATTCTCCGTAAAGGTAGGCGGTCTTCACATCATATGATGTTATAACCAAATTCAACTGAGCTGCTAGGGCTACAATTGCACGAAGACTTTCTTTTCTGATCACTGGTGAAAATGATTCCTCATATTCTACGCCATATTTTTGATTACAACCAATAGCAACTAATCTAGCTTTTCTTCTATAAACACCTTCACTAGGCGTACTCTTTATGCTAAAGATCCATTTGCAGTTTATGATCTTCATATTCTTTTCTCTTTGAACGAGAGTCCATACCTTATGCTTGTTAATAGAGTAAAGTTCTTCTTTCATTGCTTCGAGCCATTCATATTTATTCTCGCAGTTAATCGCCTCCTCATAATTTTCGGGAATACGTTCTTCTGGTTCTAATATAAAATTCACGTTATTTCTTTCTTTTATTCTTTGCGAACGTCGAACGCCTTGTTCAAGCAATTTCATTTCTTCTTCTCTCAGTTTTGCTCTGTGTTTTTCCTCTAAAACCTTTTGAGTATCTCCCTTTTTGCGACCTGACCTTACAATTCTTTCCTCGTTAGGTTCGTCTAGCGTGGGAATCGTTTCTTCATTTAGTTCTGAGGTTTCTGGACGCGTCCGATGGTCGATTTCAATATCATCTTCCTCTTCCTTTTTATATGCAAAATGGTCGTAATTTGTGTCTTCTTGAAGATTTTTTGCATAATCAATTCCTTTCTTATTTTCGACAAATTTTACTGATCTTACTTCTTCTATTTTCTTAGTGATTATGCCATACACTCGATAAGCCTTTCTTTTCATAGAATAGCCTACAAATATACCTTTTCGACTTTTAGGCATAAATTTACTTCTATGTTGTTGTGTAATGGGCCAAAACGCCAAACAACCGAATATTCTGAAATTTCGAATGGATCTTCCTTTCCACTTCTCCATTGGTGTATCAAGCTTGATTGACCTATGTGGAGTACAGTTTTTGACATATGATGCAGTAGCGACTGCCTCCGCCCAGAAAGCCATGGGTATTCCTGAATCAAACAATAATGTCCTTGCTGTTTCAATTAGGGTTCGGTTTACTCTCTCCGCAACTCCGTTACTTTGTGGCGAGTAGGTGGTAGAGAGTTGGTGTATTCCATTTTTAATTAAGAAATTATTGAATCTGTGATTTGTCAACTCTGTGCCATTATCAGTTCGCACATCCTTTATTTTCAGGTTTAGCTCATTTTCCACTCTTGCCTTAAATTCTTCAAACTTCCCCAAAGTTTCATCTTTGTTTTTCAGAAAGTAGATAAAGGTTCTTCGGCTGAAGTCATCAACCAGAACAAAAAAGTATTTTGATCCACCTAGAGATTGGTATGGCATTGGACCACACAAATCCATATGCACCAATTCAAGGGGTTTGGTTGTACAGTTGGTGGTAACGGAATAGTAAGGTTGTCGAGTCAATTTCCCCATTATACAAACTTCACATTCTGGCAAGTTCTTAAATTTAACATTAAACACCAATACCACATTCCGTTGAATTATCTCTTTCATGTACGCTTCGTTCAAATGATTAATTCTTCTATGCCACAAGCTGATATTGTCATTTGAGAAATCATCTTTTGTGGTCATGACATTCTCCGTCTTTTCCGAGTATTCATCTCTGGACCTTGTTTCCATTACATACATCCTATCCTGGATTTGAGCCTCTGCAATTAAATCATCCTGTTCATTGTAAATCTTTTCTCCATCTCTATTGAAAATTACAGTATTCCCTTTGTTAGTTAATTCGTATATTGATAAAAGATTAGACCTTAAGTTAGGTACATGCAGAACTCCTTTAATTTGAACATTCTCAATTCCGTTTTCGGTACAAGTAGAAACCTTGATATCACCTTTAGCTGTAGCATGTGTAACTTTACTTTCTTCTGCCAAATTTATCTCACTTTCATAAGGCATTACATTTTCCATCCAGTCCAAGTGTGGAGATAAGTGCGTAGTACGCCCTGAGTCAAGACACCAGGTTTGTATCTGACTATAATTATTTGAGGAGTTTTCAAAAACTCGATCTGTGCTTGTATTGAAAGTTTGTTCCGCAGGCTTGCTTGAGACGGTATTCGCATTATTTCTGAAATTCTGTTTGTTATAGTTCGTATTTGAATTTGCATTTCTTCTCCCATGTTGTTCTTGAGTTCGCTTATTTTTGAACCAGCAATCTTTAGCTAAATGTCCTTTTTTATGGCAAACAAAACACTCCTTTTGTCGATTCTGTTGATAGTGATTTCTTCTGTCTTTACTTCTGTAAGCCTATTCATTTTCATCAGAATGACTCCCATTCATCTTAGAATTCATTCGATTCTCTTCCTCTCTAAGTGACTGCCGAATTTCATCAAGAGTTAATTCTCTTCTAGTTCTCAGTACAACAGCGATCTTTTCCAATCTTGGATGGATACCTCGCACAACATGAAACGCTAGTTCTCTTTGGGATATTTGGTGTCCGAGTGCAGAACTTTGAGAGGCAATATTTTTGGCTCTAGCCATATATTCGTTTACGGATTCATTATTTTTCATCTTGATATTCTTAAGTTCAAGTCCAATATCAATGATCTTATCTTCTAGGTTGCCCGTGTAGATTTTCTTTAATTCATCCCTTACTTTCTTTGCTTTAGTTTCATCTAGAAACATTCCTGCTTGTTCATCTGATAGAGTTGTAACTATAATTCCAAAGGCTTCGTCATTCTTTTCACTCCATATTTGCCAAGCGACTTCATCTTTTATATCAGGCTCGGGATCCGAAATTACGCATTTAAATAATTTCTTTCCACGTAAAAGTGCTCCGACCTTTAAAGCCCAAATCGGATAATTTGTTCCTGTTAAAGGTTCAATTTTTGTCGTTGGCGAAAAATTGCAATCCATTTTAGCCTTGTTTTTCAACTTTTTAAAAATAAACAATATAGTGTAAAGGTAGTTTATAATTCAAAAATGTTTTTTTTTTCAATCCTTCTATTTAAAACCTTCTTTTATCAATATAATTCTAATTCTATTGAAAAATATCAAAATTTACATACCTTGATGCAGAAGAGATCTTTGTTTACCGATTAGAATAAACGTATCAAACTTCTGATAAAATATTTTCGCTTTTTCTCAAGTTTTAAATTGAACCACGCTCTGCTACCATAAATTGTAGTATTTTAAATAATTACAACTCTCTTTAAGGCAAAAAAAGAATTATTTATTGCATTTAGCAAGACAAGAAGAAAACAAAAACTAACACGGAATGCCAAACCAAAACTTATAGGTTAGTTCCTATTCCAAATCTTGCTTTCACACAGAGTATTCAAAAATAAAATACGACACATTCTCCGTTTTTGTCACATCTAAGGATCTACGCAAGTGCCTCAATGCTCTTGGACAGGAAATTCCTCTCTCCGCAGAGGCCATTAAGATTAAAGTTTGTCGTTATGCGGACACATTTAACATCACACACAAAACATCTTTAGTCCTCCAATATCTGCACAATCCGCAAGCACAGTTAGAAAAAAAAAGAAGATGGTCAAAGACTTTAGCGTGAAATTGCTTTTGCGTCTTAAACCGTTACAGGAACAAATGGCCGAAATAAGAATTCAGGCTGATAATTCGCAACTTCCTCGGAGTTTACAAGAACGCCATGAGCCATCACAATCGAATGACCATCTTACAATTGAGCGCCGATTGTAAGAAGCTATTGAGGCTGCCTCTTCAACTTCAATTGCAATACCTACACCAGACTCCGCATCCTACTCAACTTTGATTAACCACGAACTTAATATTGCTGCTCAGTCAGGCAAACGAGGAACCCATTTAGAGAGTGTGTATCAATACTTGCTGACAATTCCTCCAACGTCTGTGGAATCGGAGTCTTCTCCTCCTCTGGATACCTATGCAATAAGATGCGTTCTAGTTTGCATGATGACACTCTTGACAAATTATCTTTACTACGATAAAATTTTTCTCGAAATTGAATTTTTATCCTTAAAATAAAGTAATTCATGGTTTTTAAAACGGTGCTGTCTTCTTTCTAAACATTAATACATAGTTGGGCAAAATGCAATAATGATTACATTTTCTATAATCACAATTGCAAATAATCATGATTACATTTGCTATAATTACAATTACAAGTAATTTTAATCACAATTGCTATCATTATATATAGGATTACGAGTAATTATGTTTAAATTCTAATGCAATTATTTTTTTTTGCAAAGTAATGCATTGCAAAGTAATCGTAATTACAAGGTAATGTATTACTTTGAATGGATTACTGCCCAACACTGCATTAAGAGATGTGGTCTAAGAGTTCCAAGAACAGTAATTTTTCCCAGATGTGTGTACAGTAATTGACAGATAATTTCAAACTGTAACCCAAAAGCAACGATTTAGTTCATAAGCAGGCGCAAAATATATGGCTTTCAGGTTGTTTTCATCGAAGTAAATGCCACGTCATTGGCACTATATAAAAGAAAAAATTAAAATACAACGAACGAAACGATATACCTCTTGGCGTAGGAAGACGAAAATGTTTTTTAATCCCGGGATATCCCGGGATTGAGAAAAAAGCAATCCCGAATCCCGGGATTGAAAATATGTACCGGGATTGGAAGCCCTACTGTTAAATTATTGTCGATTCTATAAACTTGAAAAACAGGACATTCCAGTAAAAGATGTATTGAGGTTTTTTTTTATTATTATCCTTGTAAAATATTTTAATTATTTAATTTGTGTAAATATGTTGTTTCTTAACAAAGAATTTGTAAATATGTATTAGGTCTGATGAATCAATAAGCGTTTGAAAAAATAATCGTTATACAATTAAATAAACCCATTTATTTATTATAATTTACAAAGCACGCGATATCCGTCTTGGATATTTGCATGCATACACAAGTTTGGGAGCTTATTTACAGTAATTATTAATATTTTTTTTATTTTATTTGACATATCGGACGCGATATCCCAGCTCGGGATACTTGCGCCTAAATACATTTTAGTAGATTATATACAATTCATTTTATACAATTTAATAACCGGACCAAAAACATAACTGAAACTTAAACGATGGCACTCTAAAACAGAAGAGAAAATCTAAAATGTTTTTTTTTTTTTTTTAATTAGTAATATATATTATTAATATGATTTTAGTTATTATAATAGAAATTATTAACATATTTGTCAGTTAGTTAACGATTTAATTACCCTATAATGAATATTAGTGAACATCACAGATAAGAACAGAAATTTAGAGCTATTTACAGCATATAACTATATATCAGTTATTACAGCCCAGGCTATCTATTACTAAAAAACATTCTACAAAATCTATTAAAATTTATATACATATATCTATTATTAACTATTTGATTTAGACAATTTATATTTATTTGATTTTTGACTCTCAAGTCCTCTACAAGTCGACAGTCCGTTAGAATATGAACAGGATTTTCTTCTTCTGCACCACATGAGCATTTAGGCGAATCCGTCTTTCTGACTTTGTACAAATATGATCTAAAGTTACCGTGTCCAATAAAAAATTGGACATTCTAAAATTTTGGCTTGACATATTTGATATTTGGGAATCAGTGAAGAAGGACTCGAAAATGGTATTAGTCTTCTCATAGAATTTCTACAATTTTTCCCTTATATAATTAGAAATTATGTTCCTACTAGAAGAGTCCAATCGGTTGTAATTTATTTCGGTTTTCAACATGTTAGATTCAATATATTCAGTAAGTTTGGGGACTTGTGCAAGTATATGTGTACAATCTGATGATGTTGTACTGTAGGCCTGTATACAATGTTTTAATATACTATATGGAAGAGAATTTAGTTTGTCCTTAGACCTTTTGTTTATGAATGGATACCATATTGGATAACCATAAGTAATTGTACTTCGATATAATGTCTTATACAATATCAGTCTTCGTCTAAAGTCTAGACCCCATGCTTTCTTTGTCAGGCCAACACATTGATCTTCAATACGTATTTGTAGTTTTTAAGACATTTTGAAAATATTTCCACGTGGAAAATTAGGGAAGACAAACTTTGGGATGGGACAACAATATATTTCAGGCAAGAACAAACTATGAGTGATAAACAAGCCACGAGGGAAATTTACAGAGTAGCAAAATATAAACATATAAATGACCACTTTGTTAATAAAAATAATAAAATTAATAAATAATTTGTTACAATATAATTTGATTACGAATAGAGAATATATATACATTTGTATTTTTGAGGAATATCTGTGTTGATAAGGAAGCGCTTCTAAAGTTTGAATATATTTTTAGGATTGTATGTGCTGTCACAAAATTCAATTTTCTCTCAATATGTTGTACCCGTCGAAGGGCGTGAAGCCCGAAAGCTTGTAGCCCGAAAGCTTGTAGCCCATGTATAGTAAAAATAAAAAAAATTCTCTTCGTTTTATAACTATTTTCAATTTTACAACGTATTTATGTTTTTGTGTAATTTATAATTGGTGTGTTCCAGATTTAAGCCTTAGAAAAGAGTGCACTTCTGATGATTGTCCGCCAACGCATGTGTGCTTCATGAAGGAGTGCATTAAGAGTAAGTGATATAAAATGTTTTGTTGCCGCTATGCCTAGGGGAATTCATTGAACACAAAGAGAATATTTAGTTAAATTTGAGATAGGTTTATAGGTTATTATATTTATAGTTAAACCTGTCTATAGCGTGTCTCCTCTTGGGACTCACCAAAATAGGGTGCTATAGAGAGGGGGTTCTATAGACAGGTTACTTTTAATGTAAAATGTTTACATTTTAATGTTTAAAATCGGGCGCTATAGAGAGGAAGGTGCAATTTAGAGGGGGCGCTATAGACACGTTTAACTGTATAAATATATATATATATTAATCAAAAAAGATTTAAGAGATTTGTGCTCCATCAAAATACTACACACAAATCTCTTCTAGAGAAATTAGAGAGAAATATAAGATAGATAAATAAAGCCATTGAAATCCAGAATGTTTATTTCACAAATAAGACAAAAAACCCACTACTGTCCTAATTGGGTTGAAAAATAGTGGGAGGGCTTGACTCATCAGTGGTGAAACCTCCTTGCGGTTTCGCCAATTTAATCCACCAGACAGTTTTTATAGCTCTTATACTCTATTGTGCGATTCTACTTATATATGCGACAATGAAGGTTGGAAATAATGTAATGCGGATAATGTTATATATAATTCTTATATAGTGTTGTGTGTGTGATTTATAAAAGATTTTATTGGTTTTGTTGCTGAAGAGTTCTTTAAGAAATAGGTTAAAAGTACAATCCCCTGTGTCAATGCTTCTGAAATGTTCTTTGAAATCGACCTAAAGAGAGACTCCGCTAATTAAAGCTTAGCATTAATACAAATAATAAATATATTGTTAATTTATAAGATTTAATAGCGAAATTTTGAAAAATTATAAATTTTTTTGCAAATTTGATTAGTGAATCTGTTTTAAAATATCGCCGCTTAAATATTTATATTAAAGTATAAAATGCCTTTATTAAACATCGAAATGTTCTCTTAAAGGTATAAATCCTTTATATATGCACAAATATTGAATTTGAAGTTGATATTATTAAAGACAAAAGATAAATTTTCATATATACTGGGTGAGTCAATAAGTAATGTACAATCATCAATAATTTTTATTTGACAACCATAAAGATGAAACTTTGTATATATGAATACCTAACTATTAGCTATATATCATTCAATATATCCACCTTCCCTCTGTACACATTTGGTCCCGCGTTCTTTTCGACTCACAAAAAGCACTTTGGTGAAATGCTGCATCATGCTTTCTGAACCACCCCCTAACCTCATGGAGTAACCTTTCATCATTTTCAAATATTCTACCGTGTAGAGAATCATTTAATTTACCAAACAGGTAGAAGTCGGAACGAGCTAGATCAGGACTGTAAGCTGGGTGAGGCATCAAAGTTCACCCATATCTGGAAATTTGAGCCAATGTCTGTTGCGCGGTGTGAGTTCTTGCATTTTCTTAATGAAATTTGATTTGACAGTCTTTTAGGCCCGGCCTTTTGTTAAAACGGCTCTTTTTAGCTTTTCTAACGATTTACAATATCTTTCCTTGTTGATGGAAGTATTTTTTCAAGAATGTTCATGAATATGAGACCATCTTGGTCCCAAAAGACCGTGATCATGATTTTTTTTTTGGAAAGGGAAATCCTTGGTTTTTCGTGACTGGAGACATTTTATGGGTCCTTTGCATTGATTGGCGCTTTTAAAAAGGGTCATAATGATAAACCCAAGTCTCATTACACGTTATGACTCCTTTAAAGGCCTCAAAAGCTGGTCCTGGGTAGGATTCGATGAAGTCTAAGCAAATATCTTTCCGAGATTGCATCATTTCTCGTGTTAGAAGCTTTGGTACCCATTTTGAGCTCAATTTTCGATAGCCAAGATCTGAAAGTAGTTTAAGAACACTCCCTTTAGAGATTGAAAGTTTTTTCATCAATTGATATGTCGTTATTGTCCGGTTATTCTTGACAATTTCTTCAACAAGACCAAATTTTGGTCTGTTGTGACAGTTGAGGATTTACCTTGCTTCTCTTTGTCATGAAGATCAAAATCACTTTTCTGGAAGCGCGGAACCCATTTCTGTATATGCTTCTATCCAATGTTTTGTTTCCATATACTGTCTGAAGTTTTGAGTGAATTATTGGGGCTGAAATGTCACCGGACTTAAAGAGGAACTCGATCACCGACCGTTGTCGGATTCTTGTGTTCACATTAGGCCCCACATCTGTAACATTACAAAGGATAAATAAATTCTGATTGCAGATACGAAAGGCAGAGTGCTTTATTTACAAACACACACACACACAAGCCTTTTTATTGGGGCATCCAGCCCTATACATGATTCCCCTCTACAGGATTTAGCAAAGGAAGATATTTCAAAAGTAAAAACTAGAATACAAGAAGTAATAAGGAAAAAGAAAAGAGAGAAGAAAGAAAAAACAAACAAAAAGAAATAAAACCATATATACAAAAAATAAACATACAGAGCAAAAGGAACCATACATGATTAAATATTTAAATTAAAGTACCAATCTTTAGGATATGTCAAGGTTAGGATATCATTGAGAGGGCTAGTGTGGAATCAGCCGCATTCAATCTTCGCCTTCTTCCTCCAAGCAAACCACGACATTCGGCGAATCCATTATTCTCCAACGGACATTAACTACGGCCTTGTAGAATTTATATAAACCGAGGGAGAGAACCTGATCAACCATCAGTGTGTTCATCCAGCTGCAAATTTGTAGGCAGTCAGGTTGAGACCAGGGTAAGTCACCCAAAATTTCTTTCCTCTGTTTCTCTAAGAAAGAGCATCAAAATATTATATGCATAATTTCGTCTTGGATTCTGTTTTTACACAGATCGCAAGTTCGAGTCAAATCAATCTTCCAGCGCTTTGAACGATTTTCTGGGAAGATCGTCCATAGGAGTCTCAGTTGTGCAAAATATCTTTTAATTGCTAGAGGAATAGTTGTGAATAAATATTGTTCTGCTGTTATTGAATATTTTAGGTATTTGAAGTGACTGTAATGTGAAGTATTTAGGATTTTCGCCATGTTGTTTTGGATGCTTTGCTCGGTTGCTATTCGAATAATAGCAGGGATTTCAGTCAGTATTGCAGTGTAATCCGGACAACCCTTCAGGAACGAAAAACCGTTTGAGTCTAAATGGTTGACAGGTTTTCGACAAAGGTTAAACCAGCCCTTTGATTGTTGTGTAATGTCCAGAGGTGTGACAAACATGCCCGGGGCAACCTACTCTCTTCCATTTGCATAATCCTCACCCAAAATCTCAGGACCTGTTTAGTTATGATAACTTCCTGTGATACTCGTCCACACTCCATTCTTAGCATAAAGCCCGGAGTATACTTTGGTAAATTTAGGTAGCGTCTTAGGAAAATATTCTGAACCTGGTCAACTACCTTTACTTGGTTGAGTGCCCAGCAGGGTGCGGCGTATAGCATGTGAGGCAAGACCGTCGAATCAAGTAATCTCATTGCCGCATTTAGTGTGTTCATCTTGGATTTTGTCAGAACTTGCCACACAGCGCCAATTGCTGCCAGGGCTTTGCCCTTGTAGTGTGACGCTACCTTGTTTAGTGAATTTGCACTTGTAAGCGGATATCCCAAGTATAGATATTTCGTAGTAACAAACAGTTGCCGCTCACCCCAAAACCATTTGTCATTTTGTGCTAATCGACCGCCGTTTCTGAAAACTACTATTTTTGACTTATTTTCATTCAGGGTTAATAAATTTGTTTCAAAATATTTTCTTAGCATATTGATTTTTATTTGAAGGTTATTTTTGGATTCTTCAATCAAGACAATATCGTCTGCGTATAGTAGAATATGAACATATCCATAATTTGGTAGATATATTCCCGGTAAATCTGAATTATTGTAGAGACCGATTAAATCATTTATAAAAAGTATAAATAAATAAGGTGACATCGGCTCCCCTTGTAAAACTCCTGAACACACCTTTATTGGCGCAGTGAATGAATTGTTCCATCGCACTACCGCTGTCATATTTGTGTAATAATCTTTAATTAAGTTAACAAAACGGTGGTTGAGACCTGCATCTACCAGTTTTCTCCATAATAATGAGTGGGGCACTGTGTCGAAGGCTTTTTTCAAATCCACGAAGAACATGTAGCATTTTCTTTTCTTTCGGCTTAGAGTGAATATATGGTCTTGACAAGAGTGGCCGGCCCTGAATCCCGCCTGGTTCTCAGGAACTATATTTCTCCTTTCGATCCAACTGCCTAGACGAGATTTGAGTATTGATGTAAATAATTTTGCTATATTGCTTAAGAGCGCTATGCCTCGATAGTTAGAGGGGTCGTCTGGATCACCATTCTTAAAAATTGGTTGAATAACTGATTTCAACCATGTTGTCGGAAATTCAGACGTTCTCAAAATTCTATTGAATATATCCTTTAAGGAAATTAGATAATCTTTTGGGAGGGCCTTTATTGCTTCATTCATTATGTCGTCAAAACCAGCCGCCTTGCCATGCCTTATTCGAGAAATTTCTTTGCTTATTTCATTAAGAGTTATGCATTTAGTTAGCTCATTATCTGTATTTAGGAAGGTCATAGTAACGGGTTCGTAATCTGGTATTGATTCTGTATCCAGGGGTTTATTGTAAAATTGCTGCCAGTCCGATATTGAGATATTGCCCTGTGTATCGTTTCTTTTTCTGAAGCGAGCTATTGTTTTCCAGAATTCACTTGAATCGTATGTATTATTTAATTTTTCTTGTATTTCACAATTTTTTTTTTCTTTTTATTGTTAATAATCGATGTATATTTGTTCCTTGTTTTAACATATTCCAAACGATCTAGATCCCTATTAGATTTAATATATTTTGTCAGAGTTGCTTTCATAATCTTTTTCGCTATGTAGCACTCATGATCAAACCAAGGCTTCGACAGTGAGTTATTCGCTTTTATTTCAATTTGCATACCATTTTGTACCATTGCGCTTTTGATCTGATTAACCATGTTGTTCATTATATTCTCAATCGAGTTATTCCAAAATCCATAAGCTCCTCCTAAGTCCTCTACAAATAGCGTTACTCTTTCGGGTAACCATATATATTTTTTCTTTACCCGTGAAGTCGGGTTCGTCACTTGTTTCGGTCCCCAACTCATATCCATTTTTATAATTAGAGGTAAGTGATCTGAGTGTGGTAATCCCTCGATGTATAGGTCATGTACGTAACCTAACAGCCCATGGGAGACAATACAGTAGTCTACCACCGAGGATCCCCGTGCTGATATATATGTGTAGTTACCACTTCTGTCACCCCTTGTTCTGCCGTTTAAAATTGTAAGAGTATTATTATCCAATCTATCTATGAATTGTTCTGAATGCGTAGATATTACAGGATCTTTAGAAGTGCGTCTAGTAGTTAAGTAGCAAGGAAGGTATAATGTATTATGAAGAATTCCCATTGCACCCGTTCGTGTATTCAAATCACCAGCCAGTAAAACTTCATATCCTTCAACTATTTTCCCTTCTATTTGGTCGAGTAAATTTTTGCAATTGGTCAAATAGTGCTCGTTTGGTGGCAAGTAAGCAAAGATCATACACACTCGCATTTCACCGTCCAACCTCAGACAGATCATAATCCATTGTTTTTCAATTTCAGTCCATTCAATCTTGTCTTTTATAGCTTCTCGAATCCCAACAATAATTCCCCCCGATGATCTACCCTTCTTGTGGTCTCTCTGAGCAAGTGATTCATACAGATGAAATCCTGTTGGTTTATTCTTCAGATGTTGATCCTTCCATGTTTCTGTGAGTGCAAAAATGCTGCACTTTTCTAAATGTGTGAATAGGTCGAATTGCAGCAACATCCTTCCCAAACCATTAACATTCCAACACAGCACTTGTGTGTCGTCTTTGAACGAAAAACAAGATTGTCTATTTACAGTAGTTTGCCCATAAGTATTTTTATTTACAGAGGATTGGGGATTTGTCAGTGGCTATAAAGCATTGTCGCCACTTTGGCTCATTATTCTACCATTTGTAACGTAATAGTCAATCCCACCAACTATGAGCCTGTTACCCCGTAGTTTCGTGGCAATACCGTTTCCCATGAGTTATTTCCTTTTTGTGATAAGTAGTTTCCGTTGTTCTCTAATCTTTACCGAATAATCTTTATTCAAATAGATCCTGGTGTTTTTTAGTCTGAACATGTTTTTAAAGAGCATGATACGCTCGTTGTGTTCCGGCACTTCAATCAGAATAGGCGAGTTTGCGTTTTTTGTCAATCTGCGACATTGCTGGATCGTGATGTTTTCTTGAATTTTCATTTTCTCAGAAATCAGGTTCATAATTATAGCGCGAGTATCCGTTGGAGCCTCGCCCTCCTTTCCCTCAATTCCGTAGAAAATCAAATTATTTTCTCATTGCTTCATCTCGCAAAGATCTAGTCTTCTTTCAAAACCGTCTATCCTCTCCGAGTTAATACTCACTGCTTTAGCAGTTTCCTCAAGGGATGTCTCAATATGTTGGAAACGTTGATTTAATTCTTTCATCCCGCTTTCCAGCGAAGATAGTCGGGTTTACAATCTCTGACCTAAATCGTCTATTTTAGTTGTTAAAGTTGCTATCATTTCAGCTAGATCTTTCTCTCTATAAGATTCCATTGTCATTTGTTTAGCTGACCTAGGGCCAGGGTTTTGCTCTATTCCTGAAATTATCAATAACATAAGAATAATAGATCTTCGATTAGTTTTTGCAACAAAAGCAAGGTCTTTCATATTAGGAATTTTTGCCGGGAGAATTTGCGTCTTAAAATTTGCATAACTAACAATGAAACTACTTTCTTTTGCCTTCATAACTATGAAAATTATGGCTACCAAAAATAAAAATTTCATTTTAAGCAGTTTTACCAAAACCTATCTGATATAATCCAACAAGTTTGAAATAAATTCCAATATTAAATAGATAAAGAGTAATAAGAAGAGAAAGTATTTACTTATCTGGGAAATAATTGTAGCACGGAGACGATGTTGTTTGCGACTTGTCTCGTTGGCCACCTGGCGGAGAGAGTGCTTCATTTACCAGAAAATATGTATTTTATGATAATAAATTATTCATATATTTTTCTAGGGGTGATTGTGCATTACTTATTGACCCAACCTTGTATATACATATAATTAAATCCTTATATTAATAGCTTTAATAATATTAATGCCTTTCAATGATAAATCCTATATGTGTTTCTAAAATTTATTATATTGAGGTGGTTCGTTTGATTTTGAAAAAATGATTCAATTATTCATTCGTGGTATTTTAATTTATTAAGGATAAAATATAAATATAAATAAAATGTTATAAATTAAATATTTAGTAAAAAGGAGTTGAAAAATGTTTGATTCAAATGGATGGATGAGAAAGAATGTCTGCTCGTGTTGGCCGTCAATTACGAACGTACCCTCACCCGTGCTTCCACGTCACCACCGCCGCCGCGCATGCGCGCCGACTTGGCGTCACCGCCGGCAGGATGGTGGTGGTTGAAAGGCCATTCAAACTTGGCGTTGGGTCAAAACACCGTCACAATATTAATTATTTTTAAAGCTTAAATTACGAATACTACTCGTATATAGGATATTATTAATGTTGTTTTTTCAATAGATAAGTCTTAAAATGTAAATAAAGAGGTCACAAAAAATCATAAACATCCGTTTTCGAACTTAGATCGTCATAAGCGTCAAATAGAAAAGAATCTCACCTTTAGGCCACATTTGAAGATAACCTAAATCACTTGAAAGCGTATTCAAGAATTACATTAAAAAATTCGGTATATTTTAATTTTTTCTCACAGTTTTATCCTACTTTAATATACAGTAGAACCTCCCTTTAACGGACAACCCGCTAACGGACATTTCTCTACAAGGACGGTTTTATTTTGCAAAAATACCATTTTTACAATACAGTAGCTCTCTGGTGAGAGGAGACATCTCCCTAAAGGAAACTTTGGTTCTGCAATTAGGTGACCTTTACAGGGAGGTATTCCACTGTATTTATTTACATAAATATATTTGAAAAAATAGTACAAATGTGATATTGTACTGGGATAAGGAGATGTCTTTTTCTTAATAAATATATTTGTAAAATATATTTTGGCACATGTTATATTCAAGATAAATGTGGTGATAGTTCCACCAGATCGCTTGTTGCGAGAGACAATTGACAAATAACATAGTTTATTGACATTCCGTCAAAAATAAAGGCAAAAGATACAGTCCGCACTATTTAAGTAGTGTGATGAGAAATTTACAAATGATGATGATTATTATAATTAAAAATAAATGAAAATATATGCTATGTACAATGAATATGTACCCCGCTGCAGAGCTTGATGGAAGATCGCCAACGGGTCTCCAGCGATACCACGCATTTCGCGATCTACGAAGAAAACGTAGATCGCATGCTTCGCCGCTGAGGAGATGGTGATGGCATGGTCCTCGAGGTCCATCGCGAAGATCCAGGACTGCAGGTCCTTGCGAGAGAGAGAGATAGAATAGAGATGCTTCTTTAATTGTGCGATTATAAATGAAATTTGAAAGTAGAAAACTTGATATTGACTCTTTTCAAACCTCATTCTATGTCTTGCCAATATTTCAATCTCATTGGCCAAATATTGAGAGAATGACATAGGGTTAAACAAGTAAAGAAAAAATATTATATACGCGTTTACTTGTATATAGACATATATTTGACTTGAGAAGTCTTTGATAATTTATAAATTTAAATATTCTCGTGTGAATGCGGAATAAATATCAACTATATTTCTCATGAACTGCTTTATTTTTAAGTTTATTTTCTAACTTGTGATAAGAAAACCCCAACTCTAAATTAATAAATCAAACTGAATGGCCCCAGGTCTAGCTTTAAAATAACAAATTTGTGTTGTTCATAGTGATGGAGGATCAATCGGACTTTAACAAGCAATGTACCTCCAAACTGCAATGCCCAGGTTTCCTGACCTGCGAGGAAGGTTACTGTAAATGCTTTTCCGACATGACTTTCTCTAAGGTTGATGGAAGGTGCAAAATAGATGGTACGATTTTCTTTAAATCTGAAGGAAACTATACTGAATAATTCGACTGACATTCTGTGTATTACAGTAGGTTCAAACTTTACTGGGATAATCACCGCCATCGTGGTTTTCTTCATAGTCTCCCCACTTTGTTGCCTTATTTGTGCACGAAAGTGAGTTCTTTTTATCAAATCTTTATTCGATATATTAAAATAACACATCTACTTATATAATTGCCTTATTCTGTCTGTGTTAAGTTCACTGTGTGAAGTTCACGGATAGATTTTGGTCAGAATGGATAAAATAAAAAAAGTGTCAAGGGATGGGAATCGAACCCACGACCTTCCGCTTACCGGGCAGATGCCATGATCATAGGCTACCCTGGACATATTTTTCCGTTCATAAAGTTAATATATATATATATATAATAATTGTATATATATAATAATTGTATAAACGAATGCAAGACAAAATCACCGCGAATGTTTCTTTGTTTTTTTAAGGCAATTTCTTTTTAAGGCAATTATCGTTTTCCACAATTACTTAATCTTTTATAATAAATAACAATACTTAAATGAAAATATGTTTCTTTAAATAAAATAAAATAAACTTTTAGAACGGTAACCTTAATGAGAACCTTTAAATATATATAAGTACCTTTAATCGATAATCTTTATAAGAATAAAATATGTAATTCATTAAATAGAAATTTAATTTTTAGTATCTCATTTATATTTTATTGTATTATATTATATATTATATTATATATTATTATTTATATTATTATATATATATATATTTAAAACAAACAAACCTATCGAGCAAATAGAAATAAGAAAAGAAGAATTCGAGGAAACATTGAAAAATTTGCCAAATTCGAAAGCAGGCGGTATAGATAAAATTTATAATTTCTTTATTAAAAAATTGACCCCGCTACACGAAGATCTATATAAAGCCGTTGTTCAAGCTATAAGGAATCCAGAAACAATTCCAGACTGGATGTTTACTGCAAGAACTTTCTTGTTTCCTAAAGGAGGAGAGAACACCCCCAGCAACTACCGCCCCATAAGTTGCATGAGCAACCTGTACAAATTAATCACGCGGATATTATCTAGAAAGCTGAACAAATACATAGATAAGGAACGATATCTGTCTATCAATCAGAAAGGAACGACGCAGCGAACTCAAGGCGCCAAGGAATAGGTCTTATTAAACAAAGCTATATGCAAAGAACACGCAAATAAACTGAAAACCATGTGGATCGACATAACGAAAGCCTTTGACAGCATTGACCACAAATACTTGCTTAAGATATTGGAAACATCAAGAGTTCCAAAAGAAATTCAACAATTCGCAAAAAATTGCCCTAGACAAATGGCAAGCACAGTTGTACTATGGCAAGCAGTGCCTCAAAACAGTGAAAATAGAAAGAGGAATATTGCAGGGAGATGGGCTATCACCTCTATTCTTCGTCATGTGCCTCGAGCCGATAACAAGGGAGCTCAACAAAGAAGACAGTCCCCAAGTGGAGATGAGAGTGGGAGAGGAAAAAATTAAAATAAATCACCTATTGTTTATAGACGACATAAAAATATTTTCCTATAGCGACAAGGATCTTGAGCTCTTAGCGAACAAGACAACTCAGCTTTTGAATAATATAGGCTTCAAAATCAACCCGACAAAAACAGCGACAAACTCCACAGAAATTCAGAAATTTGGGACACTGTCAGAAAAAGAAACATATAAATATTTAGGTGTTCTAGAGGATAACACCAGCGCAGTCGTCCCAGAAAATAAAGAGAGAATAAAAAGAGAAATAGTATCCAGAATGGAATCTTTACCGGAAACCAAGCTGAACGCTAAAAACCTCTTCGCTGCTTTCAACGAATTTTCGCTCTCACTCATAAACTACTACGTTGGAATCGTGGAGTTTAGTGAGCGAGAACTAGAAATGTTGGACCAAAGGGTGAGAACAACGCTGAGCAAATTCAAAATCCATCTTAAGCCAGCAAATAAAGAAAGATTATATCTTCAACGCGAAGAAATGGGAAGAGGATTGGTGAACTTGGTCCAAAAAAACGAAAGAATTCTGCTAAGCCTCTACAAGTATATATTTGGGGGGGAGACAACAAAAAGAAAGGAAGCCATTAAAGCGTGTGAACAGGGCGAAAACACAATGCTCACACACATCCAACTAATTATAGAAAACAAGTACAAAATAGAAGCCCAAAACATCACAATGAAAACTCTGAAAGAAAAACAGATTGAAAATCTAAGAGAAATCATTGGCCAGAAAATAATCCACAGAACATTCTTCAAAAATGAAGACCAACCGCTATTGGACATGATAGAATCCTCACAGTGGCTCAAAACGGGAAACAACACACCACAAAATGAAGGATTCTAAATGTTCATACAAGATAGAAACGTGTTCCCGAAGGATAAGAACCTGAAATGCCCTCGCTGTGAAAAGGTACAGAGGACGGTGGACCACCTTGCTACAAACTGTGGAAGATTGCTTCCTTACGACTACACTGAGAGGCATAATGAAGTGGTGAGATGCGTCCACTTCAACTTGGCTAGAAAATATAATTTTACAGAGAACAAGAAGATAAAGCTCCACAAAATAACGACTAAGATTGAAAATTCATACGCCAAGATAATAACGGACCTGCCAATGATAAGCGATATCAATATCAGAGCTAACAAACCTGATATAATAGTATATGACAAAATAAAAAAATACATAACAATCATAGAGATAGGCGTTACCTCCCAAGACAATATCCAAACTACGGAGCTGACAAAGAAAAGAAAATACCAGCTACTGGCGAGAGAAATGGCCCAAACTGAAAAAATGCCCGTAAAAGTAGTGCCGATAGTCTTAACATGGGATGGAATAGTAACCAAATATAACAAACAATACAGGAAGGAAATAAACATAAGAAAAAGGGACTTTGCATATATTCAATCCCTAGTGCTAAAAAAGACGATGGAAATTATCTCAACAGAAAAGAAGAATGAACCTTACGATAAGTTACAGAGAAATAATGAAATGGAAGCCATGGATAGATTGTTGGAACGATGTAGGGAGCTGGCATGTGATGACGAGGAAGATGGAACACCGGACATGGAGCACAGGGATACGACGACCATAGAAGAGATCCAGGAGAACGACATAGAACAGATGACAGGAGACCTGACAGACAAGAATGGATCAAGGCCAGGGGACCATCTTATCGAGGAGCCACTAGTAGAGGCCATAGAAAGACTGCTGGAGAGCTGCAGGACATCAGGGGACCATAACGGCAAGGGCCATAGCACTGACCAGGAGTCATGATAGCAAATGTAAATATCTTTGTTTACTTTTACTGTTGTCATTTATTGAAGTTGTAAATAAAAATATGTAAATAGACTGACCATTCGCTACACTTTTTAGAGAAAAACTTGTAACCTTTTTGAAAAATAAATAATTATTATATATCATATTATATATTATATTATATATTTGAACGATAGGCTCATTATTTCTTTATACCGTTATATTATATATATTATATTATATTATATATATATTATACCGTTTTGCACATATATATTACACATATATATTATATTATATTAAAGATAATTAGAATATATAAGAGAAGGAATAAAAAGATAGCTAAAAAGAAATTCTATAAATATTATTTATAAGGTATCAAAAAGGTTTTGTATTTTATGTAACAACATAGGTTTTTAACAAGGCTAATATATACGCACTCGGGTAAAACCCGGGCGTTGCCCGGGCCATTCGTCTAGTATCTTAATAAGCAATCATATAATCACGAAAAAATCCAAAAATATATTTATATAGCCCCTTTCATGGGAATTTACAAAGAATTTACAATTGAATTAAATAAAATTTGAAATATTTGCATAGTTTCTTTATTCAGATATCGGGAGGCAAGCTTTCACGCGGTCGCGCTTCATCAGGCCACTGGTTCCGCAAAGGCGTGCAGTATACATATAATTGCGGAGCCAGTGGCCTGATGAAGCGAGACCGCGTGAAAGCTTGCCTCCCGAAATCTAAATAAATAAACTATGCAAATATTTCAAATTTTATTTAATTCAATTATAATATTATTTACATTAATATTTTAAGTACAAAGAATTTACAATAAACTGCCTTTTTTTATTGCATGATATTTCGACAATCAAAACATACTTACAAATCGACAATAGCCGAAAAAATAAAAAAATTAATTCAATAGAGAAATTGGTGTTGGCAGTCAAATTCCTTCGGCCTCCTAAAAAAACACAAGCCTAATACACCACTTCGTCCAATAGTCCCATATGCTGAGTCTCTCCATACCCCTTGTCCAGGTATTTGTCATCAACCATCTTCCCGCTATAGAATAAACTTCTCCATGCAGTCCAAATCCCACGGCCTCCATCGAATCCATAGCAAATATCTCAACAACAAGAAATAGTATAATGGTTTCTTTTGATATGGAGTAAC
Organism: Cordylochernes scorpioides; assembly: GCA_030710605.1. Classification (NCBI taxonomy): domain Eukaryota; kingdom Metazoa; phylum Arthropoda; class Arachnida; order Pseudoscorpiones; family Chernetidae; genus Cordylochernes; species Cordylochernes scorpioides. The sequence continues at coordinate 27,796,886 of CP092863.1, read as the reverse complement.
TTTTCACATCTCTACCATATGAAGAGTCTGCACAAGTTTTCCAGAATATCTTGAAAATCCCCCAAAAATAGTTCCTCAAATACCCAAAGAAGCAGTAATCGATTTAATCATCCTATCTTTGTCCAACATTTATTTTAATTATAAATATAAATTCTAGAAACAAATCCAAGGCCAACCCATTGGTAATCCGATCTCTGTTGCTCTGGGCCAACATCTAAATGAGTGCAATAGATGAATCAATACAATATAATATATAATGCGGCCCGTGACCGCAAAACGACATCCGAAAATCATCCCGCAAGTGTTTCTTTTCAACGAAAAATCTAAATCCATTTCAAGGAGAAATAACGATTATTTCTAACCTTAGGGATGAGGTATGAAAGGGTGAATTGTGAAGAGTAATGATAAACGGAAAAATAAAAGTGTCCAGGGATGGGAATCGAACCCACATTGTTCCGCTTACCGGGCATATCAATAGTAAATTTGAGCCACTTAGACATAAAACTATAGAAAAGATATGTTGATGATATACTCTGTAACACAGATTCCGACATAAGCAGAATTTTGAACACCCTCAACAGTATGAACCTTTCCTAAAATTTACTTATGTAAATGAATAGGACAATGAATCAGCATCACTGAACACCCAACTAACCAGAAAAAAAATAGAATAAAGACTGCCGTCCATAGGAAGCCCACCTATACATGTTTTATCTAACTTTCAACTCATTGTCCCCATACATCACAAATTTCACAGTTGTAAAAACTCTTTCAAAAAGATAGAATTACTATTTATCCAACCGCAGTTATCTGGAAGAAGAAAAAAAAAACAGAATAATAACCGATTTACTAATGAATAATTATCTTGAAAAGTTCATCACCAAGCAAATTCGCAGAAGCAATTCTGAATCTTCCTATACAGCTAAGAAGACGAAAGGCTCTGAAGCTCTGAATATAAACGGCATAAAAACAAGTTACCGCTCTAATCAGAACTAAAGAGAGAAACATATTTCGTCACCCCATGACCAAACAATCCTATAAACTAAAACAGAAATCAAATGTTATCTACAAGGTTCCATGAAAATTCTGCAGTGCAACTTATATTGTAGAATGAGAAAAACATTAGAAGAACGAATGAATCGGCACCAACCACTCTTGAAAAATTACAACCAAACATCACTCTTAGTGAAACATGCCATCAAACAATACCATATTTCTGAATTCCAAAAAAAACTTAAAGATCCACGAGAATATAAAAAAAAATAAACATTTTAAACTTTTCTTGAAGGTTGGAGTTCAACAGAGGACAAAATCAATGTAAAATAGAGTTTTGAAAATGATTTGTTGGGGTTGGAAATTAGTTTGGAAAAAATAAAGCTACATCAAACAATAATTAATTTGATTCCCTACGTTTCTGTTTAGGTGGCCAATTGAAATTTTAAGTACAAAATAACTTGATACCCTCTAAAACACTCAATATTTCAGATTTTTTTCTTATAATAAAAATGATAAATGTTTAAATGTTTACTCAAATTTTTTCTCACTCACCATATTTCATTATATGAAGACGTGAAGCCTAAAGTTTTTCAAGTCACAATATCAATAATTTAGAAAACTATCTGATATTGTAAAAAATATTTATTTTGACAAAAATATTCAATGATAATTGTATTGATAAGTCATGAAATAAATTATTCTTTTTAAATAATTATTAAAAAGTCTTTGTTTTAGAAATTATATTTGGAATTGAAGGTATCTTGTTGCTGTTCCAGATGTTACCTCACTTCATCCTCTACGTCCTCCCGACCTCGCATCACGCCGCAGCTGAAAAACGAGTCAAACGGCTTGACCTTATCTCGTCGGGTGTCTTTAACGAGGTGAGTCCCTGGTGGACCTTGTCACAGAGTGGAGAGAGCTGGACGTAATCTAAGCTAGGTTATATAGGGAATCTCTATTGCCATTGAAACTAAACGTAATAATAGTTTCAACCTTTAGAAATCGCTGTCAAATAAACTAAGCCTAATCTTAGTTTTAGCCTTCAGAAAACACTGTCAAAGAAAATGAGTCTTTGTTTCTGACTTTAGGGAATCTTGCGACAAGAATCACGGCCAAATTTGATTTTCTGCCTAAAGCGAATTTAATTATAATAAACTCGATTGAATCTTAGAGTTTCTAAATATATAGGATGATGCCACTGAAACTGGGCATAATCTTCTAGCTGCGTGGAATCCTGCGACAGGACTAATTATGTTTTTACGCCTGTAGTGAATCTGATTCTAATAAATTTAACATAATCTTGGCATCTTTTGTGAGAAGCTAAAACTGTACATGCTATCCAATCTCTATTTGACTCAAGACCCAGACGTATAAGTACTGTTATTGCTGCTACAAAGGTCCATACCTCCAAATTATTTAAATTGTTGTTCCCTACCTAATGTGTGTTCCCTACAAATTGTTCAATAAATTTCGTATTGTTATTTGTATTTCTTTTTCTGGTGTCTATGTTTTAATGGAGAGTATGATATATTTTTATGATATAGATTATACATTTAGCATTGCATACAAAATGACGGAACATTAAACGGCATGCTTGAGATAGCGTTTTAATATCAAAGAAAATGTAACAATAAAAGTTAATTCTACAATTTACAATTTTTAAACAGTATGGAGACAAATCTTTCAGAAACATCGTCTATAAATGGCAAATTATTTTAAAATAGGAAGAACTTCCGTTGAGGATGGAAGGCAATCACCAGAACAACAACGGAAGAAAACATTTCCTTAATTGATAAGGTTATCCGTTAAAATGGCCACGATGCATTTAAAGGATATCTAATTTAAGTCAGAGTCAAAATAGCAGTTGTAATATTAAACAAATATTTTCTCTAGCAATTCTCATTGTTGTTGTTGTCGTGCGCAATAAATAGTCTCAGATGTCTCCATGCATCTCTATCACAGCAGTCGCAATGTTCACTATCTTGGGTGTGTAAAGCTGTAGCTCTGGGTCCATGTCAATTTTCTGCAAGGCTGCGGCCTTTGCTGGACATGAGAATATGTGGGTAGGTGTTAGTTCCACACCAGGACAATTTTAATTGTATTTATTATTTTTATCATGGAGATATATATTCTATGTAAAAATTAAAACATTATAATAAACAAAAATGATTTTTTTTACATTTAGTAGCCTTTTCCAGATAATTATTAATTATACCTATCACCTGATATTAGTTTGCTAGTTTTAGTTGGGCTACGAATAAAATCGAAAAAATAAGTAATAGGTTACTAAACAGTAATTTGTATATTAGTATTGTGACAAGAGAATTCGCGCGCGTGCGGTTAATTGACTCAGCTAGGTCAGTAATTGTGACAAAATATATTTATAGTCGCGCGTTGCCATTGTCGACCTTTGAGTAAGGAAATCCAGTAGAACTAAAAGCTGGAAATTACATTAAGTATATCCAAAGAAATTTGAATATTCTGTTCATAAGTTGCTTCACTGTAAGAACAACTGAACATTATATTCTTTACAATACAATATAATATAATGCGGCCCGTGATTGTAAAACGACATTTAAAATACTATCCCGCATGTGCTTCCTTTCAACGAACATTCAAATTTTTATTTCAAGGAGAAAAACGATTATTTATAACCTTTTGGATGAGGCATGAAAGCGTGAACCGTGAAGAGGATTTTTCCATTTATCATTACTCTTCACGGTTCACCCTTTCATACCTCCTTCAAAAGGTTAGAAATGATCGTTATTTCTCCTCGAAATAAATTTTGAATTTTCGTTGAAAGGAAACACATACGGGATAGTATTTCAAATTATATTTTTTTATATAAATGACAAAACTTTTTATCTCTCGATTTATTTATTGTTTGTTTATCTTATTTTATTTTTACACATACAGTGTTTTAAATATTATTGGGAGATTTCTTTATTGATCACACAGGACCTCTCAAAAATGTTTCATTGCAGAAAGGACAGTAGGAAGTTTAATTTTTAAATGAAAATTCGTCATAAATGATTTAATTAATTATATTATGATGTAAGCAATAGATTCTCTCACTCCATGAAATATGTTAATGGTGGGTGTCCATCTTGTCAGGCTAAACCTCTGCCCTGTCAAACCCACTCTCTCCCAGGCAGGGCACATCGTCCTCCTGGTCTGACCCATCATTGTGTAGATCTGACCTATCATTTCTCGGCTTGGTCTATCACCCTTCTGGCCTGATCCACCATAGTCCAGGTTTGACCTGTCATTTTCCAGGCCTGATCCATCATCCTCCTGGCCTGACATACTATTTTCCAGGTCTTACTCACCTTTGTCCAGGTCTGACCTACCATTTTCCAGGTCTGACTTACCATTTTCCAGGTCTGACCTACCATTGTCCAGGTCTGAATCACCAGTCAAGGTCTGACTCACCATTGTCCAGGTCTGACCTACCATTGTCCAGGTCTGACCTACCATTGTCCAAGTCTGACCAACCATTGTCCAGGTCTGACCTACCATTGTCCAGGTCTGACCTACCATTGTCAAGGTCTGACTCACCATTGTCCAGGTCTGACCTACCATTGTCCAGGTCTGACTCACCATTGTCCAGGTCTGACCTACCATTTTCCAGGTCTGACCCACCTTTGTCCATGTCTGACCTACCATTTTCCAGGTCTGACCAACCATTGTCCAGGTCTAACCCATCATCCTCTGGGTCTGAACCATCATCCTCCGAGCCTGAACCATCATCCTCCGAGCCTGAACCTTCATCCTCCAAGCCTGACTCCCCGAGCTCCCAGCCTCAGGACAGCCCTACCACATCCGCTCACAACGACATGACGACCATCTGCGATGACGTTTGAAAGGTGATCCTGTTGGAGAGTAACTTTGCACATCAGCTGTTGCCTAGCAACGACACCTTCCTACCAGACATCACGTGACCTGGCGCCACACTGTCTATACTGTAGTTTAAGTTTTGATTTTCTTCCTGCTACTGCGCTTGCCTTTTTTGACTCTTTTTGTTCCTTGTCATCTTAATATAATATCATTGTTAATTAAACAATACTCTTTCTGAGGTCCAGCCTCTGATTCTCTTACATGGCAGCAGAGCTTGGTTGGTATCAAATATTTTTTGTTTATCTAAGCTGAAATTCCTTTGCTTGCTCAAGATGACAACTGAACTTCCACAAATTCAAAAATTCAACGGCGATAATTTTCATCTATGGAAATTTCAAATGAAGATTATTCTAGAAGCAAAAGATCTTCTCGGTATAACTGATGGCTCTGAAGTAAAACCTGAAATAGAGGATATTGCAAAATTCTCTGAATGGAAAAAGAAAGATGCAAAATCCAAAATGCTGATCACTACTGCTCTAGAGTTTAAATATCTTCAACAGATTGTTAATTGCCAGACTTCAGCAGAAATGTGGAAGAAATTATCAACAATATATGAACTTAAATCTGAAACAAACAAATATTTGCTGCAACAAAGATTTTTCGAATATAAAATGAATCCAAATGATAACATTGCTTCTCACATTTCCAAAGTTGAAACTCAGGCACAACAAATGAAAGATCTAGGTGAGCCAATCTCTGATGTTGCCCTAATTACAAAGATAATTTGCAGCTTGCCTGATAAATACAAGAATTTCATAACAGCATGGGATTCAGTTTCATCAGAAGAAAAGACACTAGAAAACTTGACGGCAAGATTACTGAAAGAAGAAAGCTTACAGGATCATTGGGATTCTTCAGGAAATTTTAAACCAGATAATGCCTTGATGACTTTTTCAAAGTTCAACAGAAATTCAACAGCTTCCAACAAACAACAGCAGCATCAACAATCCATTAAAGATAAAAAGAAGAACACACACTGTGGATATTGCAAGAAGAAAGGACATTGGTGGAAAGAATGCTATAAAAGAAAGGAAGAACAAAAAGGACAACAGCCAAGTTCTTCAGCCAGAGATGATAGCTGTGCTTTTTCAGCTGAGACAAGTGCCTTCCTCGCTGAAACAAAGGATTCCTGGATTGTAGATTCTGGAGCAACGGATCACATGACTTTTAGAAGAGAATGGTTCTCTACGTTCGAAGAAATATCAGAAGGTGTTCATCCTGTGTGCCTTGGAGATGGAAAGAAGATCTATGCAAAAGGTAAGGGAAATATTGATATTCTCTCTTATGTTGATAGTCAGAAAATTAATGCAACTCTTTTGGATGTTCTCTATATACCTGAATTGGTGACCAATCTTTTTTCATTATCTACTGCAACAAAACATGGTTTGACGCTCATTTGTAAAGGAAATCAGAAAAAATTGACAAAAATTTCGAAAGTGCTAGTTACTGGAATAAAGGACAATTCAAATCTTTATAGAATTTTTATTAAAGCAGAGCAATCTTCACAAACCTATGTTGCTCAGTTAAGTCTAGATATATGGCATCAAAGAATGGGTCATGTAAATCCTATAAAATTAACCCAAATGTTTGAAAAAAAAATGTTTTTGAAGAAAACATTAAAATTAGAGAAAAGCCTGATTCTTTACTATGTGAAGCATGCATCTATGGAAAACAAAATAGAAAGGTTTTTCACGCGTCAACAAGTCCAAATTCGACCTATCCAGGAGAGCTGATCTATTCAGATGTTTGTGGACCAATGAGTAAAAGATCACCAGGTGGATCATTATATTTTGTATAATTCAAGGATGATTTTTCAAGATTTAGAGTGGCCTACTTCATTAGGCATAAATCAGATGTACTTGAGAAATTTAAAGAATTTGTAAAAATAGTTAGAACTGAAACTGGAAATAAATTAAAAAGATTCAGAACAGATAATGGCACAGAATTCTTAAATAAGAATTTTTCTGATTATCTAAAATCTCTAGGAATTGTTCATGAACTCACTGCTCCATATACCCCAGAACAGAATGGAATTTCTGAAAGAGATAACAGAACAATAGTTGAATCAGCTAGATGCTTGTTACATGGAAGAAAAATGCTGCTTGAACTGTGGGCTTAGCCGAAAACACAGCAGTCTATCTCTTAAATAGATGTACTACTAAAGTATTGGGAAATTCTACACCTTATGAAATATGGTACAAGAGAAAACCCTCCATCTTACATTTGAAAAATTTTGGATGTAACGCTTATGTGCATACACCAAAAGATAACAGAAAGAAATTAGACAAAAATAGTACTCGTACATTTTTTGTTGGATATACTGAAACTAACAAAAATTATAGAATGTGGGATCCTATTGCTAGAAAAATTATCATAAGCAGAGATGTAATATTTACTGAAGCTAATACATCAGAAAATATTCAGGATAACCAAGAGAGCAGGTAACTATATATAGTGAAGAAAGTGTTGATAGCACAAATACCAGTTCCAAACCAGAAGAATCATGTCGATACCCTCTCAGAAATAGAATCAGAGAAAAGGAACAATCCTCAACCAACTGTACAAGAGCTATTTTCATATGCTTGTTATGTCCATGACAAAGAACCATTGAACTATGAAGATGCAATTGTAGGACAAAACTCAAAAAAGTGGAAACTAGCTATGGACGATGAATTCAATTCCTTGATGAAAAATCAAACATGGACTTATGTGACACTACCATCAGACAGAAAAGCTATTGCATGCAGGTGGGTATACAAAATAAAGTTAAATGCATATGGATCAAATAAAATTTTAAGGCTAGACTAATTGCGAAAGGTTATTCACAAAAATCAGGACTTGATTATGGTGAAACTTTTTCTCCAGTAGTAAAATTCGATTCAATTATAACAATCTTATCACTTTGTGCATCACTTGATATGGAAATGATTCAATTAGATGTAAAATCTGCCTTCTTGAATGGTGATTTGGAAGAAGAACTTTACATGGAACAACCCCAATGGTATGAAAACCTAGATTTTCCAAATCATGTTTGCTCTCTTCAGAAAAGCATCTATGGTCTTAAGCAATCCCCCAGAATGTGGAACAAGAAATTTAATGAGTTTTTAACTAAGTTTGATCTCAAACCTAGCACATATCAGATTCATGTGTCTATACAATGAAATGTAAACAGGCTTACATATTACTTGCAATATATGTAGATGATTGCTTAATCTGCAGTGTAAATAAACAACATTTAGATGATATAGTACAGTACTTAAATTCCAAATTTGAAATACAAACTTTTACTGCCGATTATTTCCTTGGCCTACAAATATATCGAGATAGAACAACTAAAATGTTATTTCTACATCAAGCCTTATACATTGAAAGAACACTTGAACATTACAACCTTCTTGAAATTAAGTTACAATCTGTACCTTCTGATCCTTACTCAAAACTAACAAAAGAGATGTGCCCAAAGGATAATCAGGAAATTGAAGAAATGAACAAGATTCCATACAGACAGATAATTGGTAGTTTAATGTACCTCGTGACTGGAACTAGACCTGATATTGCCTACGCAGTCAGCAGGGTTAGCCAATTTATGAACAGCCCAGGACCTTCACATTGGACCGTAGTAAAGAAAATATTTGGATACTTAAAAGCTACGAAAAACATCGGTATTTGTTTTGGTGGGAGTTCCTGCACTACATCTCTGATAGGTTTTTCCGATGCTGATTTTGCTGGAGACCTAGACACAAGAAAATCAACCACCGGATATGTTTTTCATGTTGAATAATGGACCTATTTCTTGGTGCAGTCAAAAACAGAATTGTGTGTCTCTGTCAACAACAGAATCTGAATATATTGCGGCTTCCAAAGCAACGAAAGAAGCAATTTGGCTGAGACAACTTCTACGCGAGCTACATCAAGAACAAGTAAAGCCTACAACAATATTTTGCGACAATCAAAGCTGCATAAGACTTGTTCACAACCCAGAATACCATAAAAGAACTAAACATATTGATATTTCGTATCACTTTATCAGAGATCAATTTCAAAAACATGCAATTGACCTTCTTTATGTCTGCTCCAATGATCAAGCTGCAGACATATTTACGAAAGCTCTACCTCCAGAAAGGTATAGAAGACTAAGAAGCCAACTTGGACTGTTTGAAACAACAAAGTGCTTGTTAGGTGGGAGTGTTGGAGAGTAACTTCGCACATCAGCTGTTGCCTAGCAACGACACCTTCCTACCGGAAATCACGTGACCTGGCGCCACACTGTCTATACTGTAGTTTAAGCTTTGGTTTTCTTCCTGCTACTGCGCTTGCCTTTTTTGACTCTTTTTGTTCCTTGTCATCTTAATATAATATTATTGTTAATTAAACAATACTTTCTGAGATCCAGCCTCTGATTCTCTTACAGATCCAAACTTATATAACCAGGAAGCAATATTCAACTCACACAAAGTCGTTACTTATCAAGGTTTCTCCTTGAATCCTAATTGAACAACTTACTTTTTGTAAACCACAGACATTATTGTAAGCTTCTAAATTTAGTATGTTATCAAATATTAACGATTTTATATAAAGGAAAAATAGGATAAAAATGAATCATAAATAACTCGCATGCACACAGGCATCGTATTTAGGTAGATATTATTTTACATATGTTTATATAATATTTATATTGTTACTAGCCAAATGACCTGGGTAACGCCCGAAATTTACTCGATTAAATGCTTTTATTCGAATACTATTCGTTACAATTATAAATTGGCGCCGTGGATGTCATTCTTGTATAATATATAAATGAGTTTTAAAAATTGTAAAAAAATAAAAATGCATCGGCCTGGAATCGAACCCGGGCCGCCCGCGTGCCAGGCGAGCATTCTACAACTGAACCACCGATGGTTATGAGAAATGGCCATATTTGGGTATTTATTCCATTCACAAAAGCAAACGGTGACAGAATTGATTATTAAGAATTGTTGCTTGATGACTCTGATAACTGTATATATTAATATAAATCGTTTATAAACGCATTGTCTAGATTTACAAAAAAGAAATAACACTATAATGCAAGAATTTGAAAATGTAGTATTTTAGAGCTTTCAAAAGTGAAAATAATAAAAAGATTGATATCTTTGAATTGAATATAGAAATACATTTATCCTAAGTATAATATCCAATAGGATTAGGATGCATTATATTGATAATAATATTATGGAGGTTAATATTGAAATGGATGAAATCAGGATTGCTGTCAAGAGAGGCAGATATTTCTGTAGAAAGAGAGAGACCACTAGGGGGGGGTCACTCCTAGTTGAACATACAACATATGTATATTCACATTTTTAACAGATCCTCTCATCTTTTAAATGGTAGTTACAATAACTCCCGCGATGACAGATAATATCTAGTAGAGAAACAGAGTGTTTTCAGCTTTTACAATCTCTTGTGTGACAGAGTTTATAATTATAACTTGAATATAGCAGAGTCTCTGATAGGCTTAGCAAAAATACGATGTTTCTTTTAAGGATTTTAAGTTGTTTTGTACTCACTTATTTTGTAGTTACGAGGACATTCCTTTTGATATAAACAAATATATATTATATTTAAGGAACGACTTGTTCCAATACAATTGTTGTAAACAAGCGAGCAAAGAATCAAAAACAGAAAAGTCATGAAGCGTGGAAGTAGAGTGACGTCAGCACCGATGATGATAAAGTCAAAGTCTGCGTAACAGTCTCCCATGAGAGATCTAAAAACATAACTGAACCCGGACTCTTGTGGATCTAGTCTCTTATTAGAAGCTCTCTCATGTCAAGCCCAGTTATAAAGAGTCTTTCAAGAAAGGCAAAGTCACTTGTGAGAGGCCCATCCTTAGGAGAGACAGAATTTAGCCATGTTTTAGGCTATGATTATTTCTGCTCTATCCATTGATAGCTGATAAAACCTTTCTTCAGATTGGCCCACACACTTGTATTTAAAGCTTATTGAAAATTTTAAAAGAGATAATCATAAATAGGGGCATATCTATTTGTGAGTATTAAAAGAATAATTTTCGAAAATAGACTATCGATAAAAATGTTTAATTAGAAAATTTAACAGGTGTGGGAACACTACTGTACTATTGAAGTCACGAGATATCGTTCAACCAGCACGCATCATCCACCATGCACGTACATTTTCAAATTTTGTTTTTAACACACAAAGAAATGTAATATATTTTCTCTACCTTTCAATATCATAAATATCTAAAATATGTAAATAATATTTTGTATATAAAAATAGTATTTATCATTAATTTATTAACGTGATACTCCTGTTGAAGGACTGACAAGTCCAAAAACTTGAAAATAAAAAGTTGAACAAGAAACTTAACCCTGGAAGCTTTATTTATTTTATAATACTATTGTATATTAATCAGGATAATTGCAAAAGGTTTCTTTATTCAGTAAATAATTGCAAGCTTTCAAGCGTTAGCTTATCAGCAGGGTTTTAGGGTATATATTTAAAGTGTTTCAGAGAATTTAGTTAAACATTTTCAATGTGTAAATATTAAATTTCTCCTACACTAGCGAAGTATTTATTATTTTATAAGCATTTATTATTTTACTAGACGAATGGCCCGGGCAACGCCCGGGGTTTACCCGAGTGCGAATATATTTTAAAAACGTTGTCTTGGGTGGTCGCTATAGACAGGGTGGTCGCTATAGACAGGGTGGTCTGTATAGACAGGTGTTTGTATCACACAGCCGATAACAGGGTTGTCTAGGGTGGCCGCTATAGACAGGGTGGTCTGTATAGACAGGTGTATGTATCACACAGCCGATAACAGGGTTGTCTAGGGTGGCCGCTATAGACAGGGTGGTCTGTATAGACAGGTGTATGTATCACACTGCTGATAACAGGGTTGCCTGAAGTGACCGCTATAGACAGGGTGGTCTGTATAGACAGGTGATTGTAACACACTGATGATAACAGGGTTGCCTAAAGTGACCGCTATAGACAGGGTGGTCTGTATAGACAGGTGGATGTATCACACAGCTGATAACAGGGTTGTCTAGAGTGGCCGCTATGGACAGGTGTATGTATCACACAGCTGATAACAGGGTTATCTAGAATGGCCGCTATAGAGAGGTGTATGTATCACACAGCCGATAACAGGGTTGTCTAGGGTGGCCGCTATAGACAGGGTGGTCTGTTTAGACAGGTGTATGTATCACACTGCTGATAACAGGGTTGTCTGAAGTGACCGCTATAGACAGGGTGGTCTGTATAGACAGGTGATTGTAACACACTGATGATAACAGGGTTGCCTAAAGTGACCGCTATAGACAGGGTGGTCTGTATAGACAGGTGGATGTATCACACAGCTGATAACAGGGTTGTCTAGAGTGGCCACTATAGACAGGTGTATGTATCACACAGCTGATAACAGGGTTGTCTAGAGTGGTCGCTATAGACAGGGTGGTCTGTATAGACAGGTGTATGTATCACACAGCTGATAACAGGGTTGTCTAGAGTGGTCGCTATAGACAGGGTAGTCTGTATAGACAGGTGGATGTATCACACAGCTGATAACAGGGTTGTCTAGAGTGGCCGCTATAGACAGGGTGGTCTGTATAGACAGGTGGATGTATCACACAGCTGATAACAGGGTTGTCTAGAGTGGCCGCTATAGACAGGTGTATGTATCACACAGCTGATAACAGGGTTGTCTAGAGTGGCCGCTATAGACAGGGTGGTCTGTATAGACAGGTGGATGTATCACACAGCTGATAACAGGGTTGTCTAGAGTGGCCGCTATAGACAGAGTGGTCTGTATAGACAGGTGGATGTATCACACAGCTGATAACAGGGTTGTCTAGGGTGGCCGCTATAGACAGGGTGATCTGTATAGACAGGTGGATGTATCACACAGCTGATAATAGGGGAGTCTAGAGTGGCCGCTATAGACAGGGTGGTCTGTATAGACAGGTGGATGTAACACACTGCTGATAACAGGGTTGTCTAGAATGGCCGCTATAGACAGGTGTATGTATCACACAGCTGATAACAGGGTTGTCTGGAGTGGACGCTGTATACAGGGTGGCCTGTATAGACAGGTGTATGTATCACACAGCTGATAACAGGGTTATCTAGAATGGCCGCTATATACAGGGTGGTCTGTATAGACAGGTGGATGTATCACACAGCTGATAACAGGGGTGTCTAGAGTGGCCGCTATAGACAGGGTGACCTGTATAGACAGGTGGATGTAAGACACTGCTGATAACAGGGTTGTCTAGAATGGCCGCTATAGACAAGTGGATGTAACACACCGCTGATAACAGGGTTGTCTAGAGGGGTGCAGGGAGGACACGTGTTCGCAGGCAGCCAATGGGCGCGCATTCTATCCGTGAGCTTCAGACATACAGACAGACAGAATAAGGCAATTATATAAGTAGATACTAATATTAACAGAGTATCTTTTTTTATGTTTATATTTTACTTCTCTGTAAACTTTCCTCATTCCTTATCTTTTGTTTATCCTTCATAGTTTGTTCTTGCCTTAAATAAATTGTTGTCTCATCCTGAAGTTTTTGTCTTCCCTAATTTTCCACGTGGCAATATTGTATTTGCGAAATAATTGGCATGATGATAAGCTAACATTTGAAAGCTTGCCATTTTTACTGAATAAAAGTAGCTTTTTGCAATTATCCTGATTGATATATCGTATTTAAACCTTTGCAAGTATTTTACAATCTACTGTACAATTAACTCGTGCTGAATGATGTTTCAGGAAACTGTCACGGCTGAGTCCAACCTGCCTCCCAAGTACACGGAGCTTTAGAGACCTCACATTTCCTGAATTCATCTCGATTGACCCCCTAAATGATTTATTTATACTGACCTTTTTTCTACTTATTGGTTGCCTCCATTCTCAGACACCATAAAAGATCAATTTTCATTTTGACACATTCAACTCTCTTCAACGCACAACAACACCATATATCTATATATTTTTATATTTAAATAAATTTTCTTTTCTCTCATACAATATATACATATTTACGGCATTTTTATTCTGAAAAAAAAAAAGAGAACCAATCAGAATGTGGAATCACTACATATTTAACCTAAAACAACCAAGATCATGTCAAATATAAACAGGCTAGCAAATAATTTGCAAAGATATTTCGCTATATGATAAAGCACAATTCGGATTATAGACACAAGAAAATAAGACCTAATCCAAATAATTTAATAGTGTGTGACATTTCGGCAACAGCATTGTCACCATCATCAGACAAAAGAATCAATTATTATTCTTTAATATATTAATATATAAAAATGAATGTTTGTATGTTTGTTTGTATGTCCGGTATACAAATTCGCAGTAGTTCACTAATTCAAACCAAAATTTTCATACATAGGTAAAAAATACGGGGAAGACGATAGGCTATTTTAAAAATATATAAATCAATTATTAAAACTATATATTCAAATTATTCTACTTAGCTCGCGAGCAGCGCCTCTAGCGGTGAAGATGGGAGGTAATATCAGCTGACCTAATGTACATGTAAAGTTTGGAGCGGGACGTTTCACAAGAGTGACATCCACGGCGCCAATTTATAATTGTAACGAATAGTGTTTGAATAAAACATTTAATCGGGTAAACCCGGGCGTTGCCCGGGTCATTCGTCTAGTATTATATAAATATTTATTCTCTTGTCTGATGAAAGTGACAATGCTGTTGCCGAAACGTCACACACTATTAAATTATTTGGAATAGGTCTTATTTTCTTCTGTCTATATTTCGCTATACTTCACCGACAACTCAAAGTACCGGCCATTTTCATTGAGACCAATAACGATATTTCATAAGTTGATAATTCGCCATTTTTCAGATATTTTAAGTGATAGCCATTTCTCATTGAGATCACCAACGACGTTGATAATTCACCAATTTCACTATACAATCTGTCTCTTAGTTATAACTTTGAATTTCTATTATAATTATCCAGCTTCAATTCCTCTCTATTTAACATTTATTCTCTATGAAAAAAGGAAAACTATTCATTTTTTCATTTTATCATCATTTTAAAATACCTTTTTCATGTGTACAATATTTATTGTTTTCTACCTCTATTATCTTCTTCTTCTTTCTTATATCCACACTGGGTGAAGTAGAATGCGTCTGCCTTTGTCATTAAGACTGGGAGCACTACTCAGTGGCAGGCCGATTTAGCTCCAAAAGAAATGGCCGCCCCTGACATGAGGAACAGACGCCATGTGCAGCTGCTCCTAACATGGAGTACAAACACTACTCATCCTGTATCCCTGGATTAGGAGCCCTCACAGGGTACTATCAGTCGGACCAGCTGAGCCCAGGTTTTTTAGTGAGCTTGTTACTGCTCCCCTCCTCCTTTTTCATCCGGGCATGGGACCGGCAAAGGCGGAGTTACCTCTATCATTTAATTGTACAATGGATTCAATATTTTGGAAACAAATAAATATAGGATTCTCATAAACCGTCAACTTCTCAAATAAAAGTAAGATTTTAAAATAAAATTGATGAATCTATCAACTCGTTTCCAAATAAAGCTGGACAGGTACAAGTATACATGTATTTTTCTCTTTTATATATAATAAAAACCATATACCTCTTCCCCCCCATGAATATATACATAAAACTAATCAAGCCTAAATGGAACTCTTTTAAGATATTTCTAAATTTTAAAAATGCCCCCTTTTGACTATATTCCCATATCAGGGTACAAAGTTATATCCTTTTAAAAATAGAGCAATCCATAAATAAATCTCTAAATAATAAAAGTTGATGTTCATCCAGCTAAACGGTCAGATTTCAAGTCTTTCACTTTTATTGGATAGAATCTTGAGATGCGTCTTCAGGTGATGACCACCAGGGGTTCCAGTATTCAACCGAAACTTTACATCGTGGAGATTTTTTAAGGACATGTTGACTGTGAGCCATTTCCTGGTCAGTACCTCCAGTGACAGCTATCTGTTACTTGGAGCTGTGATAGACAAGCTCACAGCGGTCTGGTGGATTTAATTAGCGGTACAGCTAGTAGTGTTCAGTATAAAACAGCGGTCTGGTGGATTTAATTAGCGGTACAGCTAGTAGTGTTCAGTATTCAACCGAAACTTGACACCGTGGAAAGTTGTTAAACGCATGTTGACCGTGAGCCATTTCCTGGTCAGCACCTCCAGTGACAGCTATCCGTTACTTGGCGCTGTGATAGACAAGCTCACAGCGGTCTGATGGATTAAATGAACGGTACTGCTTGTAGGTTTCATCACTATAAGTCACACACCAGACTTCCAGGTATATTTTTGTCAATATGGACAGTGAGATTATGGAATCATTTAGTGTATATTAGAAAGGTTTTTTAGAATTATTTATATAACTTGTTACTATGCTTAATAATACATATCAAAATATTGAGTTTATATTCAAGTAAAATCTTTATTTCAAAAATGATCAGCTTGAGCATGGTCACCGTAAACTTTCACTAAAATGCAATGACTTTCAGCAGTTTTATTTTTTTCATAATGAAGTAATGAAGTAAAACTCCCCGCAAAAACACATTATTTGGTACAAAAGTTGACATTTAAGGAGCAAAAAGAAACTATGTTGTCTACACTTCATAGAAATGACGGTTATTGAAAAATAAAACCTGAAAATAAAAAAGATGACGCTTCTAAATAATGTTGTTGCTAGATGAAACAATGGAATAATAAACTAGTAGCGCCATCTTCATCTGAACCGTACGAACCTATTTATACTCCCAATAATTATACTTATTTTTATAAAATATGGGTTTAATATTTACCCTAAAATGTATAAATATTCAAAAATATTAGGGTATTATTAAACCTAAAATCTAATTTATAATAACACACACAACCATCAACTAAAAATACATAAAGGTTGTGACACCACTTTCTTATTAAATTAGAATTTGCTCTAGTTTTATCTTTTAATCTAGGTAAAGCGAGTAGAGAATCATTCCTATCCACAATTACTCGTCTGCAACGGCAAAGGAAATATAAATGAAATATAAAATACGTCTTTTTTCAAGCCAAATATATGGCGGAAAAATACCCATTAGGCGAAAAGGGTTTATATAGGGATTAGATTCCATATCAAAATGCTATTTTATTTCTATATGTTATAACACCTTGATAAAGGTTGGCGTTCAGCCAACTGAAATATTGGTAAAATAAATAATATTTTGATCCAATATATGCCTTTTTAATTAAAAATATTTCTATATATTTTATGGTATAAAAATTCAGATAGAATTGTGTGAAAATATTTCATTATTTGAAATATCAAGCTATAATCTGAAAATACTAAAGTCGAACTAGAATTTAAACATGCAATTGTATAATCATTGATATAAGAAATATCTATATCGGGTTTGCGGAAGGTTTGGCTAACATACTTAATTCAACTGGATTTTGTTGGTTAAATCACTGCAATCATATAAGTTTGGTTCAGAAGGAAATTCCACCAATAATCAAGATAGCAACAGAACAATCTATTCAAAATTATTAGGTTAAAATAGAAAACTCTAAATTCTATTCCTACTATAAGTACTTACATAGTTCTTTTTTGACTGAAATTTATTAACTTAGTGATCTTCCATTTCCAGTAAAACGCTATATTTCACAAAAGAGAATACTCCTTTCCTTTTTCTTTTCAGGGAAATCATACCAAAATCTTTAGTGAAGGCGATACAATATGCCATCTTTGCAAATAAAATAAAAGAAATATCTCGTTACAATTTTGGATGTCAGTATATTAGAGAATAAAAGAGAGACGTTCTTTAAAAAAAAACGACAGCCAACTTACCTCAGTGCATTTTAACCAGTGCCATATCAAGTGGAATGGTTGCTCTGTCCCTATACAACTTATACAAAGCAGTAAAGAGGAAAAAGAACTTAGATTCATCATTTTCACCTCCACTGTATGATGGTGATTGATCATCGTGAGGATATCGTTGCAAGCCGGCAATTAGATAGGAGAATCTGTTTAAGACTTGGTTGTGTGTGTGTGTGTGGTGCCTTATTAAAAGCTTTGTGAGTGTGAAATCATTAATGATGATTTTCCAACTTTAAAGAGTAAATATAAAGTGTTATATATTGTAAGAATAAACATTTGTTATATATGTATGTACACTATAACAATATCTAAATTCATTGAAATATGTCTCGAATAATAATATAGCTAATTAATGATAACTGAAGAAAAATTGTTAGATAGAACAGGTTGAATTTCAATTTAGAGGTTTCAGACAGGTTCTATGTTGTAATAGTGAAAACGACTACAGAGTTGACACCAGATAGTTAGGGCCATCACTATGAGGGGTGTTTCAGCCTGTCTAGAACGGCGTCAATTAGTTCTAGCCGCCACCACGAGGAGGAGCTTCAGCCTGCCTTTAAAGGCACACGTGTTTTGCCTTTGTTATTGTACATATAAATCTTTGTTGTCTTCCATTCCTATAAAATACTTGTTTAAAAAAATCATATATTTTGTTTGATTACTTAAAATATCCACTTGAGACATATTCAACTGGATTATATGTTTGAATATAATTGGAATATAATGATTTACCTACGTTAAATGACCCCGGGATGTCGCAGTTCAGGATAATAATGTGTAAAACAATCCATGTGACGTCGACTTCTTATCTTCTCGGTCTTCTCTGAGATAAGCTAGGAGGCCAGGATGTGGTGGGTGTTGGTACTCCTCTGCCAGCTGGCAGATGGATACGGTGAGTTGTCTCCGTTTTCTGTATTTATATTGTAATCTACCGTCATCTGTAGTTTGGCAGGAGTGGGTTGTGCTCACTCATATATTTACACATGCAAAACAATTACCTTCTTTATAGTAAATGTATTGAAAATTATGAATAGACCGTCAATTTATATTTTAGAGAGAATTTCCAAGTAACTTAAAATTTATAAAGCTACGTTGAATATTTCAGAGATCAAACTTTCTCACCCATTCTTTTTCAGAAATATTGAATGTTATCGATATATTCTCATGCATATTTACGAGTTAATTGTCTAAGCCAAAGTTTCTTTGTGATATCTGATGTAGAAAATGACACAATGCAATGATAAAACGCTGTCAAGGTAGAAAATCGATTTGAGTTCTGAATAGGTATCATGGCACTAAAAGTTGACGGCAATCCGCATGTGTAGATACAAAGACAAGTTGTTGTAACCAATCAGTAAAACTGTCTTTCGATTCAACTTTTTTCATCTTATGTGTTCTGTTTTCTCTCTTATCATATAGAGGTCAAATATTCCTCAATCCAAGAAATGTATATAAAGAACTTCATATTTTTTTATATGTTAATAAAATTTGTAACCATTTTAATTATGAAAATACTATAGATATATTTGTTTGTATTTTTCATAATATGAATCTTGTAAATTCATTATTGCGTGTTAGAGATTCTTCTATCATATAAATATTTATATTACATATAAGATTTGCTTAAAGATACATTATAAAAATATTTATTGTCATGTACTATATTTCTATTTGCATTATTTATTTCTTTATATGCATATAGCAATCTTTCTTTGACTTTACCAAAAGAAAACATTTCATAATTTTTACACATTTCTATGGAGTATTATTACTACAAATATTATATTGTTTAATTATGTGATTTATCTTAAATTGTATTCATTCATATTTATAATAATATATTTTGAGGTTTTAAAACATATCATAGAACACTTGCAAGTATTTTGAATAAACTGACATTTCTGTAAAAAGTTTATTTTTATTTACAAAACAACAAATTAAAGCAAGTTATTAAATTCGAGATCTATATATATAACATTAATCGTTTGTCAGTGCATATAAAATATTTTACAAAAACGATATTCTGTTGGCTTGTTAGAGCAAATGTTTTAATATCAAGTCTGTAGCTATCAGCAGGTGTTGAACTTACGTCTAAAACCAATGAATTATTGTGTATCAACAATTGTCGGATTTTTAAATTTTATTTATTGCAAAAAACACGCTATATCCTATGTGGATATTTGCGTGTGAATGTTTAAACTATTTTATGTACATAGTTCCAGAATATATATACAAGTTATTTCTAGTTCTAGAGAGAGCGAGTAAAATTATTTAAATTTACATTTTAGAGCAATAATTATGCAATAAATAAAGTTTATTTACTGGCATATTATCAAAAAAGTTTAATATATTGTTATAATTATTACGACTAAATTAATGATGGTATAAATATAAAAATGATTTTAAAATAATAAAAAACTATACAAATTGAAACTAGAATTTTCAACGCGTTAGTGCAATTTAGGTCCATGGCAGTTGAGATAGAGTCTGCAGAATTTGTTACATATTTTATATTCTTCTTTACTGGAAACCATTTGGATTAAACTGGAACTGTTCATTTGACATTGTACTCTCAAATCTGCAACAAGTGGGCACCGGATTAAAATATGCTCAGGGTTGTGTTCTTGGTCGCTTAAGCAGATTAAAGAATCGCTTCTATAAATTCTGTATAAGTATGTGTTAAAGTCTCCATGCCCCGTAAACAATTGTATATTATACAAATTTGTCGGATGAAATGCTACAGTAGAGTTGTTAGCCTGTGTAGAGACAATTGGGATATGGAGAGAGTTGGTATCCAGGGTAGGTACTTACTTAGTTCGTTCTTGTGTAGTACTTTGTGTACGTTCTACACTACCTCCCAGTATCCTCCTTACTACATGGTGTGTGGGTGTCAGTTCATTATTCTCTCTCAGCAAACTATTTATTCCACATTCATTAGAATCATTAAAAGAATTTTTAAATAATTGAATTATTTTAGAAAATGAATAATAATTATTTATATACTTTCCGCAAGTTGTCTCTTTTTAACCTCTTGCTACGTTATATGTATAACTCATCTATTAGATTTTCATGTACTCCAAATATAAGGTATCTTTATATTAAAACAGGAACATTAAGCATCCAGGGAAAGGTTTATTTTAAAAATATTCTTATTTAAAAATCTCTCAAGATTTCGGGTAAGAAAGTTCTTCAACGGGAGAAAAGGGCTTTCTTGCCCTAAAGCTTGAGAGATTTTTGAATAAAAATATTTTAAAAAGAAACATTTCCCTGTATGCTTAATGTTCTTATTTTAATATTGATTCAAGGGATTATTTTTATCGAATAAGGTATCTTTCCATTATCTTTTATCAAAGTCGTTCTGGTTGATAGCAAATTTGATTCTTTCTCTTTAAGTTTGTGTGTGTTTGTGTAGATAGAGATCATTAATAATCAAATTGAAATAGATAATAGCGATGAAATCAAATTAGGTAAAGCTGCTAAGTAATTTGAACTTCACAATCTCTCACAGTTTTTCACGTTTTGCTTCATCAATTAACCTATACATTAATTAACCTATACTACCTATTATTGATTATATTGTAATGAAAACTCTGTAAAATCCTTATTTTCATAGAGGTTTTGACCGACTATGTTGACAATTCAAAGGCCCAATAGGCTTATGTGGTTGTCTCATCTTCATTTATAAAGAGAATATTTTAAAACAAACATTTGTGTGTGTTTAAAACAAATATAGTTTGAAATTGATTCCTAATATTATCAATGTTATGTTATTGAAAAAGGTTCATATCCACTAATATATATTTATAAAACAAATTATAGCTCAATATTCTTAGTATGAAAAATGAGGGATCATAATTATGAGAATGACAAGGCAATTTTTCAATTCAAACTAATCCACCTTATTTACATAAAATCAAAGAAAAGCAAAAAAAGAAATTTGTTGAGTGACAAACATTACAAAATACCAATGTGTTATATAAATATTGAATATTCTGCTGCAATATCTTTTACAGAAAAAAAGGTAAATACACATATCATCTTTATAAACAAAGAGGTTTTTTTGTCTTAAAGTTTGTTTACTGATAATACGACCTCCATTTATATCTTATAGGGTCCCCCTTTCTTTAAGTTCTTTCTCCCGTTGACACATAAAACCTTTATGATCTTGAGAATTTATGGTTATATCTATATATAGTTAGAGAAAAGAGCAAAAAGTGACGTCTCTCAATATTTCATCAAAGGAATTACAAAAGCTGACTTGTCCTTTCTCAAGCTAAATATAATAACGTACTTGTATTTATAGTTGAAAAATGGGATGCAAGAAAGCTTAAATAATTCCATTCAATACACTCATGGACAATACTTACGGAAGTTATACTTTTATCGTGTATAAAGGTATTCAGACAATAACTATGAAAGGTTTTTTTATACCCAGTAATCTTAATTGAAGATACACGAGATAACCATGTGTAAACAAAATTGCCTCTGTCTCCTTAAAAAAACAGACTCCCGGCTATATCAAAGACTTCAACTTCCTTAAGTATTTTGTCCATGAGTGTGAATAAGGAGGTCTTACCTACATTTTGTTACAGAAAATACCTGTCTTTATAATCGAACTCAATGTTCAGTCAATAATTTCAGATATACCTGTGGTTTTCAGATAACTCCAGTTTTGAAAAACTCTGTACTCCACACATTGACTTCTCCGGAGCTCAACTATCTACTGTCAGTTACCCTGGTGATGGCTTAGGTAGAGAATTTTAAAACTTTATTCATTACTATCATTATTTGTACAAGTGAGTGTAGAACGATATTTGAAAATAATCCCGCATGTGTTTCTTTTAAACGAAAAATCGAAATTAATTTTAAGGAGAAATAACGATTATTTCTAACCTTAGGGACGAAGTATGAAAGGATAAATTGTGAAGAGTAATGATAAACGGAAAAATAAAGTGTCCAGGGATGGGAATCGAACCCACAGTGTTCCGCTTACCGGGCAGATTCCATGTCCACTAGGCTACCCTTGACATATTTTTCCGTTCGTAAATATTATATAAAGTAATTTATAATACAATATAATGCGGCTTATGATTGTAGAACGGCATTTGAAAATTATCCCTCATGTGTTTCTTTTGAACGAAAAATCGATTTTTTTAAGGATAAATAACGATTATTTCTAACCTTAGGGATGAAGTATGAAAGAATGAATTGTGAAGAGTATTTTTTATACAAGTGAGGGGGTTTGTGTGAAATATAAAAATTTTATTGTTTAAGATCGAGATTGCTTGTGCTCGCTTTTAACCATCTGCCACCCAGTGTATTAATACCCGATGTAATATGGCTAAGAGGTAAAGCGACTTATTACCCTACTAACTTTATTCTAAATTCTTTACAAAGAACCCTAAATAGAATCAATATTGTATAGGCAAATTTAAAGTAACATTTTAAATACATTTTGAGCATCTTGATATGTTTAACATTTATCATAAATAACGTGAAAATACATTTTTATATAAAGATGAACCTCGCGGCTGATTATATATAGTCCAGAATTGTTATTGCCTTACTCCGTATATATATACTAGCCGAATGACCCAGGCAACGCCCGGGTTTTACCCGATTAAACGCTTTTATTCAAATACTATTCATTACAATTATAAATTGGCGCCGTGGATGTCATTCTTGTGAAACGTCCCGCTCTAAACTTTGTGTCTGAGAAGCGATATTTTTATAAAGAGATGATCTGGCTTTGTGTCTTCTGCTCGAATGAATGTTTTTCTGTTAGAATTTTGTTCCTGCATACTAAAAATGAACTGGCTTCACCCGTGGTCTCTGCTTTTTGGAATTTTTCCGGATATAATTTAGTATCTGATAATCAAATATGATACAGCAATATTGTAATAATCATTTTCTGACTAAAAAAAAACAACTATTGTTGTTGGCTAAAAATGCGACAAATATCTCTTCCATATTTTTTTCTATGTCCTGTTAAAACACGTTTTACATGTACATTAGGTCAGCTGATATTACCTCCCATCTTCACCGCTAGAGGCGCTGCTTGCGAGCGAAAGAGCAAAGTTGCAACTCAAATTTGCAAATAACTCGAAGAATATTCGGGATAGAGACCTGAAATATTCAAAATAAGTTTTTCCAGATTCTACTATGCATACTGCTGAAATTTCAGTCATATTAGTTACGTATTTTACATATATTATGTAAAAGCATTCCATTCACAAAAGCCAACGATGACAGAATTGATGACTCTGATACTTGTATATTTTAATAATATAAATGAGTTGTAAAAATTGTAAAAAAAAAAATGCATCGGCCGGGAATCGAACCCGAGCCGCCCGCGTGGCAGGCGAGCATTCTACCACTGAACCACCGATGGTTATAAGAAATGGCCATATCTGGGTATTTATTCCATTCACAAAAGCAAACGATGACAGAATTGATTGTTGATGACTCTCTGATAACTGTATATTTTATAGAGAGAACGCTTCACGATTTTGCGTGTCATCCTTGCGCAGGGGCCATGCTAATCTTCTCTGTATCGTTCCAATTTTAGTATATGTACCGCCAAACAAGCGAGTATATATAGAGAGAGATATGATATTTAAAAATATTTTATTGACATCATACACAAGTCAATGGTGGCATTATAAAATATTCATAAAAAAGGGATATATGAAATATATAAAATAAAAGAGTAAACTATATGTATTTATGTATAGTCCAGGAGACTCCCCCAACGACCAAGAAATCTCCTTTAGAGAGAGAGCTAGCTTATAGTTTTTGAAAAAGGTGATGGTAAATAATTATTTTGTCATAAATTCTATACTTATCAGAGAGGTAAAAATACCACTTTTCTTATTCGAAGAGAACATGAACTATGTAATAATATGGAAGTTCTAGAACATAAAATTTCAAAGAAATATTTTAATAAATATGATTTTTGTCTTCTTCAAAATATTATATATATATACTTCTGCATCAGTGATTTTTTTTGCCCTTATCTTTTTTCCCTACCTGACGAAATGAGCAGAGAAGTTATTTTCTCCAAGCTTCTATCAACTTTCAAATATTATATATTGCTTTTTGTGCCATATATACCTAGAATTAAGGGAAATTCCTTTTGGGAATTACTATAATTATTGAATAATTTATATTTTATAATATTTTTTTTCTTGTGTGTGTTTGTGTGTGTGAAAAGCGAAACGTGTGCGGCGGGTTGTTTGTAGTCGCGTCTTATTGTGATAAAAAGAAATCAATAAAGAATTTTACCGTTCATATTTTTTATTTTTTATTGATTCGTGTGGCCCCACAAAATGAAGAGGTAAGAACTTTGATTGAATCATTCAATCTGGCATGAAATTATGATAAACAAGTACTCTTTTGCTTCATATTTATACTTTTATATTTAAGCATTATTTTGCCAAAGAATGTTCCTAGTCACTTTTAACATGAATATACACATTCGGGGGTGTGTATTTTTTTTTGGAGGGAGGGGAGTGGGGAGATTTCGGTTTGTCTGAGAAACCTCTCTAACTTGACTCACGTATAGATTTCGTACCGCAAACATTAATCCATGTTTCGTCTTATTTTATAACTATTTCTTGCAAATTCTGTTCGTTTTCAACTATCTAGAGCATCTACTTATATAATTGCCTTATTCTGTCTGTGTGAAGTTCACTGTGTGAAGTTCACGGATAGAATTTGGTCAGAATGGAGAAAATAAAAAAGTGTCAAGGGATGGGAATCGAACCCACGACCTTCCGCTTACCGGGCAGATGCCATGATCACTGGGCTACCCTGGACATATTTTTCCGTTCATAAATCTATATATTTATCTATTTACTTATATATTCACTGACCGTGTGACCATTTAGAACCTTGCGGAAAGTTATAGGATCATTTTTTTGTGAATTTATTTTGTTTCGATTTTATTGAAAAAAAAAAACGATATGGTGCCTTTAAAAAATGATCTTTATTACTATGCAGTTTTCTATTTAGTCAATATACCTAAGTTCATGTTGCAAATGTAATTATCTCTATCGATTTAGTAGGTGAAATGCAAAAAAAAATCGACATGATGAAATCTTTATGAAAATCCACATTTCTAATTTTATATTTTCAAGACACACACAGTTTGGGGCGGGACGTTTCACAAGAGAGACATCCACGGCGCCAATTTATAATTGTAACGAATAGTATTTTAATTAAAACATTTCAAAAACACACAGTTTGGAATGGGACGTTTCACAAGAGTGACATCCATGGCGCCAATTTATAATTGTAACGAATAGTATTTGATTTAAAACGTTTTTAAAATATATACGCACTCGGGTAAAACCCGGGCGTTGCCCGGACCATTCGTCTAGTGTTATATAAGGGTCGAACTGCTTTTCACATGCGTAGACATGTAGTGCACTTAGAGTAAAAGCAGTCACCTACTTCTACCGATCATGGTTATCATGGCCTGTACCACGTATATTAGGAATAAGTAAAAATATGTTCTATAAGAACATAATAAACAAAATGAACTCTCTTTACTGGCCCCCCAAGATGTCAATTTTTGAACATAACTAAGAGAGTCCGGCAAGCAATAATCTCTAGCTCCCTTTGAATAAAAGTTCCGGTTGCTTGTTTGACAGATGACCAATCGGACTACAACATGCGATGCAACTACAGCTGGGAATGCTCAAGAATACTGATCTGCAAGAATGGATTTTGTAAATGCGTACCAGGCATGGTCTACTCCAAAGATCTTTCAAAATGCGAGCCACCTAGGAGCTGTAAGTCTGAAAAAACTACACTGAATATGTGTTCACTGATTTCTGTGTCTTACAGCACGGCGAAGTCTACCTCTAATAATCATCATCTTCTTAATTTTCTTCATAGGCTTCTTGGCTGTCACTATATATGCAGGAAGAAAGTGAGTTCTTTATTCTTATCTTACAGATACTTTCAAATAGTATTAAAACTTATTTCCCTAGTTCAACGCTATATACAGACAAATAAATACACCCTATATAACTAGTCTCTTACACAACATCGTACCCATCTTGTACAAATTAGGGTCATAGTTCGAAATCAATGTAAACAAAATGTCATTATAGAATTTGCGTTATTGGCATTATAGAAGTTTCGAGATTAAAACAAATTTACCTGTTCAGAACTAGGCGATTACCCAATTTTTAATTTATAGCGGCCTTCTGTACATTTGAAAGTGAAGAGACACTCGTGAAAGCAGCCAGCCTGTGAGCAGTGCTTCAATAATGGAGGGGGTGCTAGGTTTAAAAAATATTGTGTTACAAATTTATCAGTTTTTAAATTCATCATTATATTGAAATGGTTTTATCCCATTAATCTATAATATTTGGCCAATTATAGGATCCCAGAAAACATACAATAGTTATTTTCGATTGTTTCATATCTATAACATCCAAAATGAATAAATAAAGAAGGCTTAACCTTTAATCAATGACATCATGAGCATTTTTTCGCTGTGGAAAAAAGCATCAAGAATACCAAGAACCAACAGGATAAAAACCATCTACAACTGCTAACTCCAGTTCATACAGATATATTTTGTATCATCGCCAGAGATCACTGCAGAGCCTATGTAGAATCACTACTCAATCAGTCTTTGAAAATAAAAAAAAATAATGATGGTGAATTTATATAAGATTTATGTGTGTGAATTATTGCTTAGAATAATAAATGTCTGATGATCCGTGTTGGCGTATTAGGTCTCCCACTTCATCTACTCCGATTTCCCGAACTTCTAGCCAGCCCAGGCTAGTATACGAGTCCGACGGCGTGGCTCCATCTAGCTGGACGTCCCACTTGAGGTGAGCTCCCATCACTGTCTGTAGGGTATCCTGCCACAGGAACTGAAATTGGTGTTAGATTATGGGCGTAAGGAATACGCCACAAGAACTAATCGAATATTCCATTGTGGTTGTGAGAGATCCTATCTTAGGAAGTGGTTATTATCTTACCTTATGGCTGTAGGGGATACTGTCTCAGGAACTGTGAAAATATTCCATTGTGTCTGTGAGTGATCCTACCTTAGGAAGTGATTAGGATCTTAATTTATGGTTGTAGGGGATACTGACTCAGGAATTGAGCAAATATTCCGTTGTGTTTATGAGAGATCCTACTTAAGGAAGTAGTATTAGATTATGGCTGTAACAGGAAATGAGCGAATATTTCATTGTGGTTGTAAGAGATCCTACCTTAGGAAGTGGTTTTGATCTTTTTTTTTATGGTTGTTGGGGATACTGCCACAGGAACTGAGCAAATATTCCATTGTGGTTGTGGGAGTTTCTGCTTTAGAAACTGGGTGTGAACTTACTTTATAGTATTAGGAGACCCTCTAGCGG
Source organism: Cordylochernes scorpioides (assembly GCA_030710605.1). Classification (NCBI taxonomy): domain Eukaryota; kingdom Metazoa; phylum Arthropoda; class Arachnida; order Pseudoscorpiones; family Chernetidae; genus Cordylochernes; species Cordylochernes scorpioides. The sequence continues at coordinate 27,768,716 of CP092863.1, read as the reverse complement.
GGAAAGATCGCAATCCTATTTGTGTTTGTGGTTTAAGTTTAAACTTCTTTAAGTTTTGTTCATCAGTGTGTAAAATACGTAAAGTTATAAACATTCCTACTAAGCCAACAGATATAATGCGGGCTGGCACTGCGATATTTCTACTGGGAGTGTTCATCAGAAATCTATTTATCTTTTAGCTGTTACCTGTATCTATAGGAATGCTTGAGTAAAGATAACTTCATGAATAGATTCATTTAAAAGGTATATAAGTTAAGGATGGATGGTTTATGTTCAGCGGGGAACGGTTGCGAAGGATCTACAGCTTATCAGACCAGCCATCATCTCAGCCAAACTCCAGAACCGAGTCACGATCTGACACAACGTCTTCAAGATCTGACTCAACGTCCTCAAGACCTGACTGGCCGTTCTTACGGACTCAGGCAATCTTCACCATCTCCTCGCAGGACGACCTACCGCCCAGCTATGACAGTGTCCAGGTAACTGGCAATTCATGCAACTTGAAACATTTGTTCGTTCGTGTTCACTGTAGTTATTTTAAAATATTTATGATAAACCTCAAATGAACGACTTTTTTTCATCATCTGCTTTTTATGATTTTTTTTACATTGTGTATTATGAAATAGTAGCATTTTAATAGAGACAATATCTATTGTTACGTCGGGCCGGAAGATGATACAGAAATGATGACACATTAATCCGTACTTAAATACAGATGCATACGAGACTGAGATTTCTCTACTTAACTAACTACAAAAACAAAATATAGATTGTCAAAACAATCATTAAACAGTCCTGAAAGTGTTTTGCACGTAGAATAAGAGTGGATAGTTATTGGAAATCTGCCAACTTCTACCAATAATCTATCAATTGCTTCTATTTTAAATTATCGTTAACTAGAAGTCAATAAAAGTTGTTCATTGTCTCTCTCTGCTTACGGTGAAGTGTTTGACCCGAACTTGGTCCTCTAATAATTTTTGTAACCTCCCACTCTACGCCAACCTCGACTGCATCACAGGACACTACATATATATAGATAGATAGAGGGACATTTTGCCGAAAGGATATTGATCTAAAATTTTAACGGGAGAGGCGACCTTTGTCCTTTAGATATATATATATATATATATATGGAAGTAATGGTCGCCTCTCCCGTCAAAATAAACGTCAAAATCTGAGCCATCTATTGACCGTCGCCGCAACTAGCGGCGTCGGGTCGGTGACAAAGCCACAACACCAACTTTGGCAAACTGATAAGCGTACACCTAGAGACCATGGTTTTGGGCTAATGGCCCTCGTCAGTCTAGGGCGGACTTTATTCCATGAGATCCACACGGGATCTAATGGAATCCTCAGGGCCATTAGCCCGAAACCATGGTCTTTAGGTGGACGCTTATCAGTTTGCCAAAGTTGGTGTTGTGGCTTTGTCACCGACCCGATGCCGCTAGTTGCGGCGACGGTCAATAGATGGCGTCAGATTTTGACGTTTATTTTGACGGGAGAGGCGACTATTGCTTCCATGGATTAATTTCCTCCCGGCAAATTTTCCATCTATATATATATATATATATATATATATATATATATATATATATATTATTTTGTATTTTCACAAACCTTAGTATAACTGTGGATAGAAGCACTACTACTGTATTATTAACTTATCGTGAATGGTGATGTTGCAGGAAGCTGTCACAAATCAACCCTCCACCCCACCCCCCAATTATTCGGAGCTCTGGGCCCTTCCTCGACATCCCAGACAGAATTAATCAAATATTGATCAATAATTTATTGCGGTATTCTCAAATATCATAAGTAGAATCATATCTCTCTTAGGCGAAACAATACCTCATCAACCATGGTATCTATTTCGCCGATAAATTCCCAGACATTTCTCTTGGAAACCGTCCACACTTTCATCGCCAATTCATGATCCTTTTCTCGCCATTTTCTTAAATCCCAAATTATATTTTAAAAGGGATTCAACTCTCTAATTCGATATTTAAATATTTATCGATTTTTCTGAAGAGAGAGAGAGAGTATTAAGAAGAGAGAACATTAAAACAAATCATTTTCTTATATCGTCAATATTTTGGTATTGTATATTCATTCTTAATTTATTTCACCCACAAACACTCACTTTCTCTTATTATTTTCAAATTAAAAATATTTTATCTTAAAATAAGGGTTTAGAAATCAAATAACAAAAAAATATATATATTAACCTGGCACACACACAATCATGAATTTCTAATTTCACAAGAATAATTAAAGTTTTTAACGCTATTAATGGTGAAAATCCTTTGCAAATAATATTGTATTAAAATCTATATATATAAAATTGAATGTCTGTTTGTTTGTACTCTATAGATTCAAAAACCATACATCCAATCGCCATGAAATTTTGGGATATTATTAGGTATATCACCGGGAAGGTTTTTGAAAAATAATTTCATGAATATCTTGAATATCCTTAGAGTTATTTGCAGATTTGTAGATTTAACTCGCAAGCAGCGCCCCCATTGTGACGATGATAACAAGTTTTCTTATCACTAAGTATCAATGAAGAGTGAATGTAAGATAAAAAGCCAACAATGAAGAATGAATGTAAGATAAAAAGCAAACAATGAAGAGTGAATGTAAGATAAAAAGCCAACAATGAAGAGTGAATGTAATATAAAAAGCCAACAATGAAGAATGAATGTAATATAAAAAGCCAACAATGAAGAGTAAATATAATATAAAAAGCCAACAATGAAGAGTGAATGTAAGATAAAAAGCCAACAATGAAGAGTAAATATAATATAAAAAGCCAACAATGAAGAGTGAATGTAAGATAAAAAAGCCAACAATGAAGAGTAAATGTAATATAAAAAGCCAACAGAGTGAATGTAAGATAAAAAGCCAACAATGAAGAGTGAATGTAATATAAAAAGCCAACAATGAAGAATGAATGTAAGCTAAAAAGCCAACAATGAAGAGTGAATGTAATATAAAAAGCCAACAATGAAGAATGAATGTAAGATAAAAAACCAACAATGGAGAGTGAATGTAAGATAAAAAGCCAACAATGAAGAGTAAATGTAATATAAAAAGCCAACAATGAAGAATGAATGTAAGATAAAAAGCCAACAAAGAAGAGTAAATATAATATAAAAAGCCAACAATGAAGAGTGAATGTAAGATAAAAAGCCAACAATGAAGAGTAAATGTAATATAAAAAGCCAACAGAGTGAATGTAAGATAAAAAGCCAACAATGAAGAGTGAATGTAATATAAAAAGCCAACAATGAAGAATGAATGTAAGATAAAAAGCCAACAATGAAGAGTGAATGTAATATAAAAAGCCAACAATGAAGAATGAATGTAAGATAAAAAGCCAACATTGAAAAGTGAATGTAAGATAAAAAGCCAACAATGAATAGTAAATGTAATATAAAAAGCCAACAATGAAGAATGAATGTAAGATAAAAAGCCAACAATGAAGAGTAAATATAATATAAAAAGCCAACAATGAAGAATGAATGTAAGATAAAAAGCCAACAATGAAGAGTAAATGTAATATAAAAAGCCAACAGAGTGAATGTAAGATAAAAAGCCAACAATCAAGAGTGAATGTAATATAAAAAGCCAACAATGAAGAATGAATGTAAGTTAAAAAGCCAACAATGAAGAGTAAATCTCTATATCTCTATATATATATAAAAGTCAATTTCTGTCTGTCTGTCTGTTTCGCGATAAACTCAAAAACTACTGAACCAATTGGTACCAAATTTTGCATGTCGCTTTTTATAAACCTGAGAAAAATTTTCGGTTGCATTTTGATTAGTATTTTTGGCTATTTCTTTTTTTTACGCGGACTAATCCGGAATGGAATGAATACCTAAATATGGCCATTTTTTTAAGCATCGGTGGTTCAGTGGTAGAATGCTCGCCTGCCACGCGGGCGGCCCGGGTTCGATTCCCGGCCGATGCATTTTTTTTTTTTACAATTTTTAAAAATCATTTATATTATCTTATATATACATAAAATTGAATGTCTGTCTGTCTGTCTGTACTCTATAGATTCAAAAACCATACATCCAATCGCCGTGAAATTTTGGGATATTATTAGGTATATCACCGGGAAGGTTTTTGAAAGATAATTTCATGAATATCTTGAATATCCTTAGAGTTATTTGCAGATTTGTAGATTTAACTCGCAAGCAGCGCCCCCATTGTGACGATGATAACAAGTGTTCTTATCACTAAGTTTGTTATCTTAAATATTATTTATCAAAAGTAAGATTATCTCAGGATGACACGGCAATTTATTTGCAACAAGAATAATGATACAATTCCAAGGCGAAGATACTATTCCTTTAACTTCCAATTACCGAGGGAACCAATTAATATTGATTTTTTTTATTCAACTTATCGAGTATTTCTCAAGGGACCGGGAAAAAATGTTCACTAGATAAAACTATGATTTTCTAATGTAGAAAATTAGGAAAGACAAAATTCAGGATGATAAGGCACACAGGGACCGGGAAAAATGTTCACTTTATCGAGAGATTCAAATTTACGAGTTTCAAATTATCAAAATATATCTTTTTTATTTTTTAATAAGTTTTTAGAGAATTGTTTTAACAAATGTTCGCTAGACAAACCTTTACTCGGGTAAAACCCCGGGCGAAGCCGAGTACGTTTTATAAGTTTAAAGATAATTGTTTTAACAAATGTTCGTTAGACAAACATTCACTCGGGTAAAACCCGGGCGAAGCCGGGCACATCCGCTAGTATTCAATAAAAGATATAAATATTTGTTTATGTACACTACGTGACACTGAATTTGAAACACCAAGCTTTTGTGGGCAAATGGTTGTGAAATTCTGCAAAAGAGAATACCAGTAACGAATAATAAATGATCTTCATTAGAAGAGAATACATCTATGCAATGAACTATATCACCGTCCACTCAATATGTGGTTGGACAACCGCGGGCGGCTATGCAGGCTGCAATACGACTTAGTACTGACTCAATGAGTATGGTGTTCTGAGAGATGGCTGTCCATTCCCTGTCAACCATCAGCCGCAGTTTATCTTCTGTAGGTGGCTGTGGCCGTGCATGCAACCGACGTCAATTAGGTCTCAGAGGTGTTCTATAGATGATAGATCAGAAGAGACTGGTGGCCATAGAAACACCGAGGTGTCATGCAGGGCATGTTGGCTGTTGTGTGCTCTGCGGGCGTTATCCTGCTGGGAAATGGCATTTTGAATCCCCTGAAGGAAGGGTAGCGTCATCGATCGCAGTACGTCATCCATGTATCGTTGGGCCGTCATAGTTCTCTCAATACGAATCAGAAGTGATCTGCTATCAGAGGCGACGGTTCCCCAAGCCATAATGCCGCGTTGTCGTGAGGGGCGGCGTTTCACAGATGTGGACGGATTGAACCTGTCACCAAGACGGCACTAAACTCTTACTCGGTGACAGTCATTGCTAGAACAGAAGCGATATTAATCTAAGAACACTACCCTGAGCCATTTCAATGCCCATGTGGCTCTATCCCTGCAAAGTTGCAAGCGGAGGTATCTGTGTCGTTGGGTCCATGGAATTCTTCTTAACGGTAGCAATGAGAATAGTCCGCCAGCAACCAATCTGCTTATAATTATCCTGGTCGATATGGGATAATCAAGAGTGTCCTGCCAGTAAATTTATTTGTGTAAAATTTTAGCGATAGATAACAATTAAATTTATAAGTGATTACAATTCTCAAATATAGAAATAAGTGGGGAGACAAGAGATTATACAACAGCCAAATGAATAGAACACGTGGAGGAGAGGAGAGAACGTAAAATAAAGTTGTAAAGAGAGACATTCAAACTAGATAGAATGAAGAAACAAACTTACAACAATACACTGCCTTAATATTTCCGTATTCCTATTCTCATCAGTATAGCAAATATCTCAAGAATTGTGTTATAAATAGAGAGATAGCTAATTAAATCCTACGGTACACAAAGTTAACGTGCGTGAAAGCAGTAGCTCGTTGCGATGAACCTCGTGTTGATTTCCACGTTAAAATTGCGGCATAAAGAAATTCAATCAATAAGGATCTATATATATTTTTATTAAAAATAAAAAAGGCATATCCTGACCAGGAGCACATGTGCTTTACAGATGGCAAAGCGCCATCTGGTAAGATAGAAATCAACTAAACATTGATTTAGCATGTTCCTTGATATTTGGCCATCCCAATTTCTTGATAAATCAAATGTGAAAGATAAAGCACATGTGCTCCTGGTCAGGATATGCCTTTTTTATTATTAATATCAACACCTGACCTTTTTATTTTTTTCTATTTTTTTATATATTTATATATATAAAAGTTTGTTCTTGCAAGGCGTAGAGTATAAATGTGTGATATATAAAATTTACAGAACCTAAGACTACTGATTCCCCTGAAATTTGGAGATACACCCGCTGTCTACCTGATTCTCCCTACCAGTATCTACCCCCCAAAACAATTATTAAAGTTATAGAAAAAAGACTTACTATTAGGTCCAGTCTTTGGCAGCGTAAATTGCATCCTCACAAAGTAACATTGGGTTAAGAAGGGGTCCATTGTTATGGTCATGGAGACATCTCGGATGCTTCATTGTTGTATATAGAAAGAAGTTTTTTTGTTTTAATTGGACTTTAAGGGAATAATTGAGTTATTTTTCTATCGTCTTAGTTATACCTATATTCCTTATATTCAGAGAGCTCTATACCTCATTTTCCAATTCAGAAAATCTCGAGGAGAATGGTAAACAAATTTATAAACACTATATTGACCCTTTAATAGAAACATATGCTTAAGTAGTGACAAATGTGGGATTAAGATAGTTTAAAGTTAATGGAATTATGAAAGAATTGTTAGTAAAATTATTAAGGGAGAAAAAGAAAATGCGAAAAATAATTTTCAAAAAGATATTTGAGTGTGTAAATGAAAAAATTAATTAATTAAAATAGTTTAAAATTGTTAATATAAAAAGTAACGATGGTATATAAATAATAATAAAGAAAAATTATAATAATAAATAAAAATTTAAATTAAAGTGAACAGGTTACTATCTGAAGGATGGATTGGATCTAAGTGCATAGAAGTTTCCTCGACAAAACCTTTAGCAGTTTTCAGCCAATTAGACGACTACAGACCAGAATTGTTTGATGATGAATAGGAGAAGTGAGAGTTACAGATCAAAGAGGATTTCCTAATGATATTGTTATAGAATATTCTCCTGAGTTCGTTCAATTATCTGCAATCAAAGCAGACATGTACGACTGGATGATACTCTAGTCACGCTATAATCCCAAACTTGAAAAGACAACTAGTTCTTTAGTCGCAGTCCGGGTTTACAATTGGTTGTTTGACGAAATTATAAAATGACGCGGATATCTTATCTCTCTTGTCAATGATAAGTTAGACAGACAGGCCAGGATGTGGTGGGTGTTGATTCTTCTCCTACATCTGGCAGATGGCCACGGTGAGTTATGTGACTGTCTTCCGCATAGTTAGTTATAAGGGGGTCGGTGGAAGGATGGTCTAAACCGTTGGTTTTCGACCGCTACGACCCGGGTTCGATTCTCGCATTTGGCACTTTTTTTAATTAAAAAAAAATGCTTCAATGGCCCCCGATTCTTGTAAAAGTCCAACCCCACCAGCAAGTGCAAGTAACCAAACGGGGCTCTAGTGCATTTGTAAGTGAAAATTCAAACTGCTTTTCACATGTGTAGACATGTGTTCACGGTCTGCAGGCGCCAACTTCTACCCACCATGATTATCATGGCCTGTACCACGTGTACATACACTAGGGATAAGAAAATAAATCCATAGTTATAGGTGAGAATCCTCAGGCCAAGAATGGTGTGTTAGTGTATTTGTGTATCTTTCTTGTTATTTTAATAAAGAGATTGGCCTGAACACATTTCAAGTTATATAAATTCTTTCTGTATTTTTGTATCATAAAATATTGTCATTGAAAGTCTATTTACATATATTTACGTGGATATAAACTCATTCATATATCTGTAAATTTGCAAACGGGTATTTGAAATGATAAAAGAATTCTACAGTGAGTTTTTTACTTTTATTTAAGCAACACAATAAATCTTTCAAGCGAAAATTGTTCTTTGTTAGGAAATAAATATGTACACTATAGGCTACATAGGCAAACTGTTCTGGAAATGAATGGTCGAAAATTCATTTATTATTACCTTACAGAAAATTTTAAAAGACTTACGTGTATAAATTTGGGTAAAAAAGAAACTCTTTGTTGTTAAAATTTTATAATTTTTATAAAAACTCAGATTGTTTTTATAAAATAACAATAAGAATTTAGAAATTATAAATGAATCATTTGAAACATTATATTTAAATATTATTATATCAATTCACACACACAGAAAGAATTTTTTAAAAAGGAATATTAATGCACTGTTTAGCAGGTTGAAAGACATTTTTTAAAATTTCACGCAGAAATGATATATTTCAATATAGCGAAAATTATAACTAAAATTATTTTTTATCAAACAGAAGAGAGGAAATTCAAGACTCTCCTTAATTTTATATATTGAAAAAGCTTCCACAATTCAAATCTAATATGCACTGTTTAGCATGTTGAAAGACATTTTTTTATATTTCACGCAGAAATGATATATTTCAATATAGCGAAAATTATAAATAAAATTTTTTTATCAAATAGAAAAGAGTAAAATTGAGACTCCGTAATTTTATATATTGAAAAATCTTCCCCAATTCAAATCTAATAAGATCTATATTCCAAACATATATGCATATCTGGCTCTAATATACACCTTCAAAACTTGTCTATATAATATGAACTATTATATAGACACATTTATAAAACATCTATCAATAATATTAACTATATAAAATGAAAGGATTTAAAAGCACGAATGTTTCTTTTATTCACAATACAAACTTCTATTGTCCTTACTGCGATGGAAAAATATATTGGGAGGGCTCTTGGCTCATCAGTGGTGAACCCTCCCAGAGGTTTCGCCAATTTAATCCACCAGACCGCTTCTCAGAGCTCTAATACTGTATTGGACGATTTTGCTTATATACGCAGCACTGAAGGGTGGAATCTCAGAAATGGTTTTCAAGAAAACTATGGACATAAGCTTATAGGACAGTAGAATATAAGCTGCGTATATAAGCGGAATCGTCGAATACAGTATTAGAGCTCTGAGAAGCGGTCTGGTGGATTAAATTGGCGAAACCGCTGGGAGGGTTCACCAATGATGAGCCAAGAGAGCCCTCCCAATATATTTTTCCATCGCAGTAAGGACAGTAAAAGTTTGTATTGTGTATAAAAGAAACATTCGTGCATTTAAATCCTTTCATTTTATCCTTATATCTATAAAAATGAAATGCGAAATCGATGTTTGTTATCGCATCACGCAAAATCTACTGACTCAATCATTATGGAATTTCGCATGTAGGTAGCTGAAGATTTCGTTTAACATATAGGCTATTCAAAAAACTACAAAGGTTAATGTACTTTTTTAAAAAAATATTTAACTGAAATGGATTAGTTCGCGCCTTTTGCCGCTTGGCGCCGCACTGGTCGCGACGAACTTGATTGTGATTGGCTAATAGCTTTACACTTAGTTTGTTATTATTACACGCTTCAATTTTCGAAAGGTAAGATTATATATATTTATATTTTTAAAAATCTTTGGAAATATTATTGTTTAGAAATATTTTTCTAATTTAATTGCTACTACGTTTTTTTAGATAAGGTATACTGTTTGATTCTCTTAGGAATATTCATTTTATATTATATATTCATATAATCATTTACGATTTAGACTATTGTTTAGAAATATTTTCTAATTTCTAATTATGTTTTTTTCTGTATAGCTTGCTACATATATTTTACTATATATGTTTGTTCCATGCAATATTTTATATTGTAAGCAGCTTCTATACATTTTTAATAACTGCTTTTTTTAGGGGTAGGCTCAATTTATTGGGCAGTTTTTTTTCAACCAAATTATACTTTTTTTTTAGGCCTTGTTCCATTGTCTTTTTTTTTTTTGTTTTGCTGTCATTTGTTTAGGTAGTATTTATATTTATCTGCTTCCTAATATGTAGCTGCTCATATATATCTATATATGTTCTACTCATATTTATTGTGCATATTTTTTCAGCAATAGGCTCAATTTATTGGGCAGTTTTTTTCAACCACATTAGACTTTTTTTTTTAGGCCTTCTTCCATTGTCTTTTTTTTTTTGCTGTCATTTGTTTAGGTAGTATTTATATTTATCTGCTTCATAATATGTAGCTGCTCATATCCTTATATCTATAAAAATGAAATGCGAAATCGATGTTTGTTATCGCATCACGCAAAATCTACTGACTCAATCATTATGGAATTTCGCATGTAGGTAGCTGAAGATTTCGTTTAACATATAGGCTATTCAAAAAACTACAAAGGTTAATGTACTTTTTTTAAAAATTATTTAACTGAAATGGATTAGTTCGCGCCTTTTGCCGCTTGGCGCCGCACTGGTCGCGACGAACTTGATTGTGATTGGCTAATAGCTTTACACTTAGTTTGTTATTATTACACGCTTCATTTTTCGAAAGGTAAGATTATATATATTTATATTTTTAAAAATCTTTGGAAATATTATTGTTTAGAAATATTTTTCTAATTTAATTGCTACTACGTTTTTTTAGATAAGGTATACTGTTTGATTCTCTTAGGAATATTCATTTTATATTATATATTCATATAATCATTTACGATTTAGACTATTGTTTAGAAATATTTTTCTAATTTCTAATTATGTTTTTTTTCTGTATAGCTTGCTACATATATTTTACTATATATGTTTGTTCCATGCAATATTTTATATTGTAAGCAGCTTCTATACATTTTTAATAACTGCTTTTTTTAGGGGTAGGCTCAATTTATTGGTCAGTTTTTTTTCAACCAAATTAGACTTTTTTTTAGGCCTTCTTCCATTGTCTTTTTTTTTTTGTTTTGCTGTCATTTGTTTAGGTAGTATTTATATTTATCTGCTTCCTAATATGTAGCTGCTCATATATATCTATATATGTTCTACTCATATTTATTGTGCATATTTTTTCAGCAATAGGCTCAATTTATTGGGCAGTTTTTTTCAACCACATTAGACTTTTTTTTTTTAGGCCTTCTTCCATTGTCTTTTTTTTTGCTGTCATTTGTTTAGGCAGTATTTATATTTATCTGCTTCATAATATGTAGCTGCTCATATATATCTATATAGGCTCAATTTATTAGGCAGTTTTTTTTCAACCAAATTAACTTTTTTTTTAGGCCTTCTTCCATTGTCTTTTTTTTTTTTGTTTTGCTGCCATTTGTTTTTCTTCATTCTCAGCCCTTGATATTTTACATTTTTCAGTTATCCTTATTTTTATTTTTACTAATGCTTTGTGTTTGTAGGTATGCCAAGCCATAGGAGAAGCAATCTTTCTCAGCGTTCCAATAGCTCTAGGGTTCAGCATGCTTACAGACTGCGCGAAACCAGAGGACAGAATATTAGAAGATTGCGTGCACAGTCTGCGCGTCAAGCCGCTGTGCGGTCGTTAGAGACACCTGATCCCATCCATTCTCGCTTACAGGCTCATTCAGAAATATATTCTTCTACTCGGAGGAATACTAGAATAAATAATTTTTTCAGCAGCGTTTGGTCTTCTATGGAAAATGCAGGTTTTAATTATTCTGTTGCTGTTGAATACTTTAAGCACCCTTTAATTTCCCTTGGGATTATGGACACTACATGCAGGTTTTGTGGGGCCTTAAGACGGAAAGATGAGTCTTCTGGAATGTGCTGTTCAAACGGGAAAGTCTGTTTGCCATTAATTGACTTACCTCCCGAGCCACTTCGCAGCCTATTATCTGGAGAGAATTCTGATTCAGTCCATTTTTTGCGTAATATTCGCAAATATAATTCCTGCTTTCAAATGACATCATTTGGAGCTGAAAACCAAACCCACTCTGTTACTTTTCCAACCACATTTTCTATCCAAGGCCAGGTCTACCACAGAATAGGTTCACTTATGCCATCTGAGAACCAGCCAAGTAGATTTCTTCAGATCTATTTTATGGGCAATGATGATGATGATGATGATATTCAGACTGATCGAAGATGCCAGCAAATACAGGGAGTACGTCGTAATATTGTACAGGGTTTGCAGCGCATGTTGCACCAACACAATCTACTGGTTCAACAGTTTAAAACTGCACTTGAAAATCTCCCCAGTGATGCCTACAGAGTTGTTGTAAATGCTGATCGGACACCTCCTGGTCAACATCCTAGACGGTATAATGCTCCTACAGCTAATGAGGTTGCGGTTGTCTTAGCTGGTAATCAGTTTGGCTCACGTGACATTGTTTTACATCAGCGCGATAATTTGCTGCAACATGTTAGCGACACACATCGCTTTTATGATGCCCTTCAATATCCTTTAATTTTCTGGAAAGGCCAAGAAGGATATTCTTTTCATATTCCTCAGATCGACCCAAACACTAGACAGCCTTTGTCAAGTAAAGTGTCTTCTATGGATTTTTATGGCTATTTTATTATGGTTCGCCGAAATAGTCCTAATGTCATTGTTCAATTTGGCCAGCTCTTTCATCAATTCCTGGTCGATATGTATGCGAAGGTAGAAAGTGAACGTTTGCGCTATATTACGCCGCACCAGAGAAACTTGCGTGCAGAGAGTTATATTCATTTGCGCGATGCCCTGTCAACTGATGCAAATATTAACCCTAATAGCTTGGGTCAAAGGATCATTTTACCATCAAGTTTTGTCAATAGTCCCAGGTATTTGGCAGAATATACGCAGGATGCTTTTTGTTATGTTCGGAAATTTGGGCGTCCAGATCTTTTTATTACTTTTACAAGTAACCCCTCTTGGGAAGAGCTATCTGCAGCGTTGCTACCAGGACAAAAACAGCTGGATAGACATGATATCACAGCTCGGGTTTTTCGGCAAAAATTAGTTAAATTTATTGGGGCTCTAACAAAAGGCCAATTGTATGGAGCAACAGTTGCGTGGATGTATTCTTTTGAATGGCAGAAAAGGGGACTTCCTCATGCTCACATATTAGTTTGGCTAGCAAATAAGCTCCGTCCCACTCAGATAGACTCTGTTATATGTGCTGAGTTTCCAGATCCTATTCAAGACCCGCTATTGTATAACATTGTGGTTAAGAATATGATACATGGGCCTTGCGGTGAGTACAACCCTGTGTCCCCCTGTATGAAGAATAGTAGCTGTTCTAAAAAATATCCAAAACAGTTTTTGCTGGAAACCCAGACTAATGAGAATGGTTATCCTTTATATAGGAGACGCGCACCTGAAGCAGGTGGCTTTACTGCAAAGGTTAAAATACATGGACGCGAAGAGGTCACAATTGACAATCGTTGGGTGGTGCCTTATTCTCCATTGCTATCGAAGATGTTTTGTGCACATATCAATGTTGAGAACTGTAGTTCTGTTAAGGCAATAAAATATATTTGCAAATATGTCAATAAGGGCAGTGATCAAGCTATTATTAATTTACGCAGAGAAGGTAGAGGTCCTGACCCTCAAAATGAGGTGCTAATGTATCAGTGTGCCAGATACATAAGCAGCAATGAAGTTGTTTGGCGTCTTCTCAGCTTCCCTTTACACCAACGCCATCCAGCTGTTATCCATTTAGCTGTGCATCTTGAGAATGGAGAACGGATATATTTCAATCAAAACACTCTTGCCCATCGAATGCGTAATCCACCAAGGACAACCCTGACTGCATTTTTTCATTATGCCAAACTGATTCCTTTGCTAGGACCCTGCTCTATCCAGATGTTCCCCAATACTACACTTGGAATTCTTCTGCCCACGAATGGAGAAGGCGCGTTCAAGGCAAGCTGGTCGAAGGACAGCCTGGAGTGAAGAGATCAGACACGATTGGACGGGTTTACGCTGTGCATGTCAGTAACTTTGAAGGCTTTTGTTTACGTATGTTACTACATAACATCAAGGGACCAACTTCCTTCGCATATTTGAAGATCGTTAATGGCAGTCAATACGAAACATTTAGAGAAACATGCGCAGCTCTTGGATTATTGGAGAATGATAACCATTGGGTTGTCACAATGGATGAGGCCGTTCTTTGTCAGGCTCCTACAAGAGTAAGGCAATTGTTTGCCATATTAATTTCTACGTGCACAATTTCGAACCCTCAGCAGTTATGGATTACCTATTGAGATGAGATGGCAAGTGATATTCTTCATCGTTATCAGCTTCTCGATTCCTCCATCAGGTATAATGATCTGATATATAATGAAACATTGTGTAACATTGAGGATCGTGTCGTATCTATATGTGGGAAGAAACTGCAGGAATTAGGCTTAGGAGCACCCAGGAGAAATGTGGGTACCAATTCTGACATTTTGAGAGAACTTGCGTATGATACGGCAGAACTTGAAGACAATGTTGCATCCATGCTGCCCAAACTCTTGCCAGAACAAATAAGAGTTTTTGATGCTGTCTTATCAAAAATTAATTTGTCACAACCCATAATTATATTTTTAGATGCGCCGGGGGGAACAGGTAAAACATTTCTTTTGAATCTTCTATTAGCAATGATTAGGAAGGAACAAAATATTGCCATTGCTGTTGCTTCCTCAGGGATAGCTGCAACATTGCTTGCGGGCGGAAGAACTGCACATTCAGTGCTGAAATTACCTCTGACTTTTGCAGAGGGCCAGACTGCTGTTTGCAATATACGAAAAAATAGTGATAAAGCTTCACTCTTACGTAGCTGTAAGTTGCTGGTTTGGGATGAGTGCACCATGGCCCATAAAATTGCCTTGGAAGCCCTTGATCGGACATTACAGGATATCCGTGATGATCCACAACCCATGGGTGGTTTAGTAGTGCTTTTGGCCGGTGATTTCCGACAGACTCTTCCAGTAGTCACTAGAGGTACACCTGCTGATGAGCTGAATGCCTGTTTAAAGTCTTCTTATCTTTGGAGCCATATTGTGAAAATGCACCTCACAGTCAACATGAGAGTTCAACTCCATAATGATACCACTGCTGCACAATTTGCAGACGAACTCTTAAAGATAGGAGAAGGTCAACTAGAAACTGATTCCGAGGGTAATATCCAGTTTTCAAATACTTTTTGCCAAGTGGTGGAATCTTCAGAAAGTCTGTATGGAAAAGTTTTCCCTAATATAGGTGTAAACTATTTATCTGAAGAATGGTTATGTGCCCGCACTATTTTAGCCCCCAAAAATAGCACTGTGCTAGAGAAATAAATAATACAATATTAAATTCAATCCCGGGTGAAAGCAAAATCTATAGATCAATTGATACAATGGTTGATCCTGATGAATCTGTGTCGTATCCCCCTGAATTTTTGAATTCACTAGAATTGTCTGGTACACCTTCACACAAAATTGTACTAAAAGTTGGTGTGCCAGTAATTTTAATACGAAACCTTGATCCACCCCGTCTCTGCAATGGCACTAGATTATGCATCACTCAAATGGGCACTAATGTTCTCCAGGCTCGGATTTTAACTGGCTCTTTTCGAGGGGAAGAGGTCCTTATTCCTAGAATACCTATTATTCCAAATGATCTGCCTTTTAAGTTTAGACGCTTGCAATTCCCAGTTATGGTTGCCTTTGCCATGACAATTAATAAATCTCAGGGTCAAACATTGCAAGTAGTTGGTGTGCATCTTGAGTCTCCCTGTTTCTCGCATGGGCAACTCTATGTAGCATGCTCCCGTGGTTTGGGTTATGTACATTAAGAATTTGTAAAAATATAAAGGTCAAAGTTTTACAACAAAAAAAAAATTTGGAACACCATTTCTCTCCCATTTAATTTAATGATGCTTTATTTATGATTTTTAGAATTGCATTATTTTTATGCATATTATTTTTAAAAATTTGTGTTAGCAAGACATGGAATATTGTTAAGTTAATGTAATATTAACAGAAACTTTACCAACCCGTGAAGCGTTAGCTCCAGTCTTTTACCGCTGGGGGCAGCACTGTTATAGCTAATAAATGCTTTCGATTGGTGCTTACTTTTACATGCTGTTTGTTTTTAGACTAAATTGATACACATCAAGTTAGCATTTTTTCATGCTTCAAAAGTTAAGATTATATTTTTAACGTTTCATAATACTTTTTCAAATTAAAGCCGGAAATAATATTGCTTTTTCCCATCCTGCAGGTCTACATTACACTGCAACATGCTATCATAACTCTGGATTTTGGCATTGATATTTATATAATGTGAAAGTACTGTTTGCTACCTTAAGCTCTGGAGAGATTATAATGTGTCTACAGATCCATCATGTGGAAATCACACCATAGTGAAAATGCATTTAGCTGGTAGCAATGTATCACATTTGTAGACATGTGGTGCGCTTACAGTAAAAGCAGTCGCTACCTACCCACCATGGTTATCATGGCCTGTACCACGCCTACTAGGGATGATTAAAAAAAAAATGAAGCAAGACCGAATACAAATAATTACATTATGTGTGGTTTCAGTTACATTTTGGCTATCTTCAGACAAAGGTACTGAATACATTCAGTAATTTTGTCTTTATATGGCAACAATGCTGTTACTGAAACATCACACATATATATATTTTTTTATTTGGTCTTACTTTTTTGGTATTTTTACAATTGCCCTTGACTATTAGAAAATAATGCAAATTTCCTTTTTATTTTATATACCATTTTAAAAATTATATTCTTTTGTTAAAATATCCAATTTCCCACACTTTTCTAAAACTGCAACAATAACTAATACAAAATTCTTCCAAGTCCAGGTATTTCAATATTGCAGAAATATATTACATTTATAAAAGTTGCTTAACTATTTAGATATGTAAATGCCGGATTAGGTGCCCTTTAAAATGTTTGCTCTGGCTGTTTCTTCTTGGACAGCCGAGAGTGAAGTGGACAAAGTGAAATTTTCAGGTTGTGCCGACCATTTTCCTTTATTCACACTAATCATTAGATTTTTTTATTTTTAAGAATAAAAGCCCAGTTTGGTTACTTGCACTCACTGGAGGGGTTGGACTTTTTCAAGAATCAGGAGCCATTGGGGCAATTTTTTTTTTCAGAACAAAGTGTCTGAATCTGCATTCGATGACCCCGGGTCATGGTTTTTAAAAATTAACAGTTTAGACCACTCCTCCAAACAGCACTCTATTCATTAGATGTGTTTGTGAAATGGATCCTATATTTCAGATTTTTTTTACACGCAATTTCGATATTGCTGTTTGCAATTTATCTCCATTTTGCTGAAAGAAAATTCATTACATTGAGTTTACAAACAGTTGGGGCCTCTATTCATTCATGAGTAAACCTCGCTCGAACACTACCCAGGCGAAGCCGGGTCCAGTCGGGTAAAACCCGGGCGTTGCCCGGGCCACTCGGCTAGTATATATATATATATATATATATATATATATATATATATAAAATGTAAATAATAAAGTTTATCAAATAAAATTTTAAATCTTAAATATAATTTAAATTAAGTTGATATTATAGAGTGAGTTAAGATGGATTTATATATTGATATAACTATATATAAAACTTTTAATAATAGTAATATTTATATATAAAAAGGAAAAATTCTATTAGATTAGCAAGCTAAATCTAAATTAATTATATAAGATAAAAGTTGATAATTATTTTTGTGTTTAAGTTAGATGAGATTAAAAAGTTGTTTATATGTATTATTTTTATATCTTATTAAGGAGAGAAAAATGTAATAAAAGTAATTATATGTTAGAATAATATGTTTTTATTTTAGATAGAAAAAAAAATATTTTGAAAAATAAAAAGAAAATTTAACAAGAAAAGAAGATTTAACAACGTAACGTCTTTTAGCATCGGCTTTTACCCGTCATTTAGACATACTCTTAAAATAAATAGGAATAAAGAAGAGATTTATAATGATTATATATTTATTTTTTAGTAAAAGAGAGGAAAGAGATAAAGAAAGAACCATACACTTTTATTTCAAACAGGTAGAGAATTGAAAGGGTGTTAGTATTTTTTTTTAGTTAATTAATAGTTTTTGTAATTTTTTTTCCCCTATATAATTTTAGATTTTTTTTTCCTAAGAGTAAGAATAATATGATATAATGTTTTTGCCTAGTTAAGGATAAATAAACATATTTTAAATCTTTGCCTATTAGAAATTATTTTTTGGATCCCTAATGGTAGACCAGGACATTACACAAAAGGAGATTGGAAAATCTATTGGAGAGAGAAATCTGTGGTACCAGGGCTCTTCAGATGAAAATACCACTTCCATTTCACCCTTACTTCATTATGGATTGATTTCTCTTCGACCATTAAACTGTATAATTAAATTAATATTAGATAACATAGAAGGAGGTTGTTTACTTACTTATTCAAAGTGGCGTCTGCCGCTCCCTAGAGACAGCGCACATGTGTGGATGTAACATCTGTTTGCCAGGGACCCGCCGACATTGTTTTAAAAGTAACCTTCCCTCTTCTTGGAAATCTTATTTTTAAAATTGTTTGAAGTTAGAAAAGCTGTCAGAAAAGAATCATTAGAAATTTTAAAGATTGTGAAAATATGTATTAAAATTTTGTTTCCATTGATATAAGTTACATTTTTATTAAAATTATAAATTAATTGAATAATAAAACATTTATTATGCTTCAAATTCATTTATATTTGTTTTCCAGTTCCCTCCCACAGTAACTGGAGATCAAATTGAATGAATTTAATGCTTCATAATCGTTATCATATAATTAATATATTTAAAGTCATAGGAAATATATTCAGTAAATATATCATTTGTTTTAGTGTAAGAGTAGAATATAAGTTGTTGGTTAGATTAATTGGAGAAGTTTGAAGTTTCAAATTTATAATTATATTTATTATTGCTTAGGTATTTGTGTATTGACAGCCTATTGTAAAACTTTACTGTTTTGTATTTAAAACCATTGTTTAAATACTCTTTATTAAGATTTTTAATGTCTTTAATAAAGTTTGTTTTAATGTTGTTGATTCTATAAAATCTTAAAAATTGACCAAAATATATGCCTTTGCAGCAATTTGATGATATGTTGGAATTGACATTACAGAATTTAATAATTTTAAAATTATAACAATTTCTTTTGTCATATGTTCCAATTGACTTGTTTGCAAGGTTTATATTTAAGTCTAAAAATTTAACCTCCTTGTTATTAGTTATCTTTTCATTATTTTTAAGTTTCAAATATTTAGGGTATATTTTGTAAATGACATAATTGAATTGTGGGTTATTCAAGATAATGATGTCGTCTACATAGCGGAACATATGCCAATTTACATCATTCTGTAAGAAGAACTCTCTTTCATACCAAAAAAGTAATAAGTTGGCAAGTAGAGGACTGGATGAAGTTCCCATTGGAACACCTTTAGATTGAATGTATATTTTGTTTTTAAAATTAATATAATTAAAGTTTAAGAAGGTTTCAAGTAATGTTTTTGCTGTTTTGTTATCTAATTTAAATGTTTTGTATTTGTTGTGAATGATTTGAATATGGAATGTTTTATCATTAATGAATTCATTTATTAAGCTGTGTATTTTATTATTAAGGTCTTCTAAACGTATGTTAGAGTAAAGATCTTCAAAATCAAATCTATGAACTGTATTCATCTTTTGTAGGTTATTTGTTAGGAAGTTAATGATTTTTTTATTAGAATCTATGAATTTATAATTATGTTTGTTAGTTATTTTATTTATTATGAATTGAAGTGTTGAAGCTAGTCTTAAATCTATGTTTTTTATGACTGAGTTTATTCCTGATGTGATTGTTCTAAATGAGATTGGTGTTTTATGTAATTTAGGAATAATATAAAATTTCGGTATGTTTGTGTTTTTGTTGTAATTAATGATTTTTAGTGTGTTTTCTACATTTTTAATATCTTTTTTGATTTTAGTTTCAGTTGTTTTTATGAAAGTGTATTTACTGTTGTTATTAATTTCATTTTTTAGAAGGTCATGATATAAGTTTTTACATATAATAGATAAATTATTTGAACATTGAATATATTTCCTATGACTTTAAATATATTAATTATATGATAACGATTATAAAGCATTAAATTCATTCAATTTGATCTCCAGTTACTGTGGGAGGGAACTGGAAAACAAATATAAATGAATTTGATGCATAATAAATGTTTTATTATTCAATTAATTTATAATTTTAATAAAAATGTAACTTATATCAATGGAAACAAAATTTTAATACATATTTTCACAATCTTTAAAATTTCTAATGATTCTTTTCTGACAGCTTTTCTAACTTCAAACAATTTTAAAAATAAGATTTCCAAGAAGAGGGAAGGTTACTTTTAAAACAATGTCGGCGGGTCCCTGGCAAACAGATGTTACATCCACACATGTGCGCTGTCTCTAGGGAGCGGCAGACGCCACTTTGAATAAGTAAGTAAACAACCTCCTTCTATGTTATCTAATATTAATTTAATTATACAGTTTAATGGTCGAAGAGAAATCAATCCATAATGAAGTAAGGGTGAAATGGAAGTGGTATTTTCATCTGAAGAGCCCTGGTACCACAGTTTTCTCTCTCCAATAGATTTTTCAATCTCCTTTTGTGTAATGTCCTGGTCTACCATTAGGGTTCCAAAACATAATTCCTAATAGGCAAAGATTTAAAATATGTTTATCTATCCTTAACTAGGCAAAAACATTATATCATATTATTCTTACTCTTAGGGAAAAAAAATCTAAAATTATATAGGGGAAAAAAAAAATTATATAAAAAAATTACAAAAACTATTAATTAACTAAAAAAAAAATACTAACACCCTTTCAATTCTCTACCTGTTTGAAATAAAAGTGTATGGTTCTTTCTTTATCTCTTTCCACTCTTTTACTAAAAAATAAATATATAATCATTATAAATCTCTTCTTTATTCCTATTTATTTTAAGAGTATGTCTAAATGACGGGTAAAAGCCGATGCTAAAAGACGTTACGTTGTTAAATCTTCTTGTTAAATTTTCTTTTTATTTTTCAAAATTCTTTTTTTCTATCTAAAATAAAAACATATTATTCTAACATATAATTACTTTTATTACATTTTTCTCTCCTTAATAAGATATAAAAATAATACATATAAACAACTTTTTAATCTCATCTAACTTAAACACAAAAATAATTATCAACTTTTATCTTATATATATATATGTCGCGTTATTGCTTCGTGTTAATATTAACTATGTTTCATTTATAAAAACATCTATCAATAATATAGACTATATTAGACAAGAGTTAGACAAGAGTAAAATTACACAAGAGTTAGGAAAAAAAAATCTAAATACCTATTATTAGGTAAATTAGTAATCCAATGAATAATTGTGGTAGCGATAGGCTGGTGTAGGTCTGGAGGAAAAGAGCAGCCTTCGTTGATGATTCCAAAACTTATGAGTTTTATTCTACAATGAAATAAAATACAAATTGAACTAATGCCGATCCAAACAGGCTCGAGCGATCCGGGAAAACCCGACTCAGCTTCCCTCTTTCAACGCACTTTATCTTCTCCTTAGTTCAGGCCTTATTTTCCGCCTTTTGCCTTGTACTCTAGGCCTTATTCTCTGCCTTTTGCTTGAACTCTAGGCCTTGCCTTCTATTCGGCAGGCTCCTCTTCAGCCGACTTCTATTCAGCAGAGACTTCTATTCGGCAGAGACTTCTATTCGGCAGAGACTTCTATTCGGCAGAGACTTCTATTCAACAGAGACTTCTATTCGGCAGGGACTTCTATTCAGCAGAGACTTCTAATCGGCAGAGACTTCTAATCGGCAGAGACTTCTATTCAACAGAGACTTCTATTCGGCAGGGACTTCTATTCAGCAGAGACTTCTAATCGGCAGAGACTTCTAATCGGCAGAGACTTCTAATCGGCAGAGACTTCTATTCAACAGAGACTTCTATTCGGCAGAGACTTCTATTCAGCAGAGACTTCTAATCGGCAGAAACTTCTAATCGGCAGGGACTTCTATTCAGCAGAGACTTCTAATCGGCAGAGACTTCTAATCGGCAGGGACTTCTATTCAGCAGAGACTTCTAATCGGCAGAGACTTCTAATCGGCAGGGACTTCTATTCAGCAGAGACTTCTAATCGGCAGAGACTTCTAATCGGCAGGGACTTCTATTCAGCAGAGACTTCTAATCGGCAGAGACTTCTAATCGGCAGAGACTTCTATTCAGCAGAGACTTCTAATCGGCAGAGACTTCTAATCGGCAGAGACTTCTAATCGGCAGGGACTTCTATTCAGCAGAGACTTCTAATCGGCAGAGACTTCTAATCGGCAGGGACTTCTATTCAGCAGAGACTTCCAATCGGCAGAGACTTCTATTCGGCAGAGACTCATCTACACACTCAGACTCCTAATCTCTCCGCGCGCCTTCTTTTTATAGGGTCTTTTTGCACGTGACCAAACCACCTAAAACTACAAAATCAAACTTAAACAAATGAAACTTTTCATTAAAAGAAGAAATATGCAAAAAAACATGCAAGAAAAACTTATGCAAAAACTCTGCTCAAAACTATGCCCAAACTATACAAACTAGTTTCAACATCCTCCCACCAAATTTTGACAATAATTAATTTCAAAATTAATTTTATACAATGGATACATTTTCCAGGGATATATTTTTCCGATCTCTTAATCTCTCTACCATATATATTTTTATAAACTTCGGGAACTATCCCTGGCTCTCTCCTCGATTTACCAACCGAAAAGGGCTTAAGACTCAAATGGTCAGATTGGTTCCCTCCCCCCCCCCCATTAGATGTAATTTCTAGCGGATATAATCGTTGTATTGCTCTGGCCAAGGTACCTGTGGAAGTTCTAATATGAGCCACCCTCGCTATCCCATCTTTTCCCGAAATGAATTTTACAATGCGTCCTTTGGGCCAAGACATTCTTTTCACATTATCTAAACCAATCAACACAATGTCTCCTATCTTTAGTTGTCTTCTATCGAAATTTCGGATTTTTGAACTAGAGTGCCCAAATATTCCTTCAAAAACCTTTGTTTTAATTCTTTCTTTAGTTGCCCTAATCTTCTATATTTAGCATGCAGCATTTCTGTTTTTAAGTTTTCCAGTTCCGGGAAGCCAGGTTCTGGGCTATTTTGTAGAAATTCTTGAGGTGTTAAGGGCCTTAGATCGCTGTCGTCTTCAGAGACATAGGTGAGAGGACGATTATTTATGAGATGCTCTATCTCACATAAAACAGTTTGCAATTCCACATAGCTCAGCTTCTGATGACCCAACATTTTAATCATTATTTGTTTTATCGTCCGCACCATACGCTCCCAAAAACCTCCCCACCAAGGTGCAGCAGGAGGAATAAAAACCCAATGGATTCTTTTATTTGAAGATTCTTTTTCAATTTTAGACCAATTTAAATCTTTGAACACTCTATTTAGCTTGGAGAAATTGGTGCCATTGTCACTAAATATCTTCTCGGGACGTCCTCTTCGACAAATAAATCTATGCAGGGCCATCATGAAAGTTCCCGCCTCTAAATTCTTGACCAATTCCAAATGAATGGCCCGATAGACCGCGCAGGTAAAGGCGGCTACCCATACCTTACCACTATCCTTCATATAGAGAGGACCCAACAAATCAACCCCCGTAGTTTGGAATGGTTTCCCGAGTCCTATCCTGCTCTCCGGTAAAGCTGCCATTGGTCTTTGTAGAGACTTTTCCCTAAATCTTTTACAAACAATGCACCCGTTAATGATTTTCCCTATGGTTCTCCTTCCCCTAATTATCCAAAATTTTTCTCTTAAGATTGACAAAATGAACTGCACCCCCGCATGACCATTCTTTCGATGCACTTCCCAAATCAGTTGTTCTACAAAGGGATGATCTCCTGGTAGAACGGCTGGAGTCTTGAATTCTTCGGGGACTTGTCCATGTAAAAGTTTGCTTTCCACACACCACAGACCCTCAGAGTTTTTAAAGATCTTCAAGCTTTTGATGGAACTCGATTTCTCAATAGAAACTATTTCTTGAATCATAGCTACAAGCTCATTTTCTGCAAAATTCAATTCTGCAACTCTTAGAGGACCTGCTTCCGTAGACTGTCTCTTAAGTCTCCCTATGAATCTTATAACATAGGCCATAATTCTGATGTTAAGAGAGTAATCCGATCTTCTAGTCAAAAGCCAATCATTACAATCCACATTCAAATTAATATTGACCTCCACTATTTCCTCCTCGGAACCCAGTTCGCGCTGACTTGTAGAGGTCTCCGATATAGGCCATAACTCCTTTGGTTCTTTCAGCCATTCAGGGCCCTCCCACCATCTACTCCGCACAAATTGGTATGGAGAACACCCTCGCGACAAAATATCGGCCGGGTTTAAATGTCCTGGCACAAACCTCCAATCGTTCAAATTGGTAGTGGATTGAATTTCTCTGACTCTGTTTCTCACGAAAACCCGCCATTCAATCTCCTTCTTTATCCAGCTCAAGGCCGTAGAAGAATCAGACCAAAGGGTCATTTCGCATTTTCTCTTCAAAGCCGCTTGAATCGAGTTGGCCAGTCTAGCGCCCAGCACCATAGCCATCAATTCCAGGCGAGGGATTGTCATCCTTTTGGCAGGAGCTAATCTAGCTTTACTCCATATTAAAGTTAAAACAATTTTCCCTTGTACCTCGCTCCTTAAATAAGCCACTGCTCCGTAAGCTATCTGACTGGCATCACAAAAAATGTGAACTCCGGAGGGGAAAACATGATCGTTCCACATATGCCTGAGTATCCTTATTAGTTCAATAAATTTTATTTGGTCATACCATGTTTGAAACTCGCGAGCCATCTCCATAGGTAATGGGGCATCCCAGCCTATTTTTAACCCCCATGATCGCTGCAACAATAATTTTGGTCCCACGAACACAGGAGCACAAAAGCCAAGTGGGTCAAATATCCGCTGGACTATTGACAGCACCAGTCGATTCGTCAATCTTAAAGGGAGGCTCAGATCCCTGGGGAAATCACACTTCAATATATCTTCCCCTTTGTTCCAAACGGCACCCAGTATCTTTGTAATAGCCTTTTCTCTCGGGTTATCCTCAAATGAATACTCCCACTCTCTCAAACTCATTCTAGCCCTTTCCATAATTTCAATGGCCGTCCTCTGAAACTCCTGAACCTCTAGCTTAGTTTCCAGAGAGGAAACACAATTATCCATGTAGAAAGACTGAGCCAACATCTTGGCCACCTTCTCTTGAGGACCCCTTACAGTTTGAAGATGGTATTCAATTACGGCGCTTAGTACAAACGGACTACAATTTAAGCCGAATACAAGTCTTTTATGCCTAAAGGCTATCAGTGCTCCACCATTCGCCTCTTTCTATCAAAGAAATCTGAGGTAATCTCTATCTGACTCCCTAATGGCTATCATTTGAAAAGCTCTCCTTATGTCTGCTGACACCCCAAATTTATCTTCCCTAAATCTTATCAATATTTCCGGGATTCTCTCCAATAGATTCGGCCCTTTCTCTAAACATTGATTTAAAGAGAGTCCGTTGCGTCCTTGACAGGAAGCGTCGAACACCGGTCGTATTGGCGTCGTCTTGGACTCAATCTTAAATACAGGGCGATGGGGCAAATAATATTTTTTCACTCAGGTGGACTTTCATCAACTCGTTCAATAAGTCCTTCATCCAACCAATCTCTCAAGATCTGATCATATTCAAACAATTTGTTTTGCAGAGTAACTCTCCTGGGCTAATCTCCAGCCTTCTTTTCGCTTGATGATAATTATCTGGGATTGTCACTTCTTCCCTCCAAGGCAATCCCACAGAATATCTTCGATCTCTTTGTCTCTGAATTTGGTTAATAAACTTTTCTTTTGCCTCTTGATATTTCGTCTCCTTGGAACAAGTTTCTATCGGATCTCTTATGCCCAATACCTCCAGGTCCCATAGCTCTTTTAAATCATTATGGACTGTGAGCAAATTCAACGCTTGTTGTACCTGCCCCCCTCTGTCAATGATCGGCGAATTGCCCATCAACGTCCATCCTAATCTGGTTTGCACAGCGGTCAAGCTTGGATCCAGTTGCTCAATCCTTCCCGTCAGAAGCAAGCCCAAATAGTTAGCACCGATCAGGACATCAATATCTTTTCTTCTAAAATTATCAGAAGGAATGCCTATACCCCTCGTACTCAGCTCCTTATACCAATCACCTCTCGGCAAAGGAGGTATATTCTCACAAATTTTATGCTGGCCCAGAGCCTCAATCTGTATCCATTCTCCTCTATTTCTTAATTCCTCCAAGACCAAAATATACCTTCCATGCTTTTCTTCTGCTATTCTTTTACCGCCAAACAGACTTTTAGCAATCGTTGTTTCTCCCAATTTTTCTAGTCCCAAATACCCAACTAGAGATTGCTTCACATATGAGTATTGGCTTCCGCTGTCAAAAATAACTCTTACATTTTCCGAAGCATCTTTACCTCTCAATAGAGCCACAGTTGTCATCAACAAAACTTGATCCGTACAGGCTTGATTTGAAAGAGACGCTACCGGCTCTGGCATATCTTCCCTTAAGTTTTCTCTCCTACCCTGGTCAACGATCCCCCGTGAAGAATACCCCCTACAAAAAATGTCCCAGTGGCCTTTGCTACAATTCCTACACTTAAGGCTCACTCTACACTTTTCCGCAAAGTGTCCTCTTTGTAAACACCTGAAGCAAAGCCGCGCATTCCTAATTTTTTCATTCCTTTCCCTTGATGACATTCCCACAATAAAGCGGCATCGATGACTCTCATGATTGCTTCTATCGCAAAAACAACATTTCAATGTAGTCTGGGCACCAAACAAACTAGACACTGTGGCAGGTTTAAACTTGTTCCATCTCTTTGGCTCTACATTACATGACTTCCTAAGAGGCTCTTCGAATTTGAACCCTTTCTCTATAAATTTCAGCCTCTGAGCACTCTTTACCTCCGCTCTCAGAAAGTCCATAAATGCCTCCAACCTCTCTGGTATTGCCCTAGTCCTATCCAGGGTATTTTCCATCTTACTCTTCTCTTGGCCATACCCTGCAGCAGGATGTCGCTGCCAGAGTTTCAAAATCTCCGCTGGCAAAGATGATTCCACCAGAGGGTACAAAAAAATACCAGAGGTCTGAGGATCTATCCCAAGGGTTTCCAGCGATCTCAAGTGACTTGTTAATTCGTCATATAAATTATTTAAATTTTTATTTTCCCTTCTGACGTTAGCAATAACCAAATTCAAGAGCTGTCTCACATAGAGTTCTATTAACATATCTGCATCACCAAACCGTTCCTGGAGGGACTGTATAGCCAAATTATAATTCTCCCCTGTAACTGGATAACCCACCACTACTCGGTAGGCTTCTGTATTAGGCACAAGGGCTTGTCTTAGATACAAAAATTTGTCGCTGCTAGTCAAGTGTTCATTATCATGTATCCTAGAAAATTGCGCCCACCAAGATAACCAGTTCTCCAGAGCGCCATCATATGCCTTCAGTTGCAACTCTGGTAGCTTTATATTTAATTTAGCCTCTCCACTAACGGTGGAGATAGCATCACCCTTTGCTTGCTCACGCAAAGCCTTAACTTTTTGCTCCATAAAAAGTCTGTCCTGGATGTATTTTTCACATTCCTGAAATTCCCTGTCGATTTCTTCGTCAGAAGCCTCATCTTTGGCTAATAGGACTGACTGGAATAGCTCGTTTAGATTCGTGAGTTCTACATGGAGAGCCTCTATCCTACTGAATTTTGCCTCCACCCTTCTACTATCAATTGAAGGCTCTTTCAGTTCTCTCGATATTTAAATCATTGATCAATTTTGTAAAGCTACCTCTCACCGCCCTACGACGTCTCTTGTTCACCTCCTCCCTTCCACCACCAAACCTATCGCGTCCGGCTCACCAGAAATTTTAAAATTACACAAGAGTTAGGAAAAAAAATATCTAAATACCTATTATTAGGTAAATTAGTAAACCAATGAATAATTGTGGTAGCGATAGGCTGGTGTAGGTCTGGAGGAAAAGAGCAGCCTTCGTTGATGATTCCAAAACTTATGAGTTTTATTCTACAATGAAATAAAATACAAATTGAACTAATGCCGATCCAAACAGGCTCGAGCGATCCGGGAAAACCCGACTCAGCTTCCCTCTTTCAACGCACTTTATCTTCTCCTTAGTTCAGGCCTTATTTTTCGCCTTTTGCCTTGTACTCTAGGCCTTATTCTCTGCCTTTTGCTTGAACTCTAGGCCTTGCCTTCTATTCGGCAGGCTCCTCTTCAGCCGACTTCTATTCAGCAGAGACTTCTATTCGGCAGAGACTTCTAATCGGCAGAGACTTCTAATCGGCAGAGACTTCTATTCAACAGAGACTTCTATTCGGCAGGGACTTCTATTCAGCAGAGACTTCTAATCGGCAGAGACTTCTAATCGGCAGAGACTTCTATTCAACAGAGACTTCTATTCGGCAGAGACTTCTATTCAGCAGAGACTTCTAATCGGCAGAGACTTCTAATCGGCAGGGACTTCTATTCAGCAGAGACTTCTAATCAGCAGAGACTTCTATTCGGCAGAGACTCTTCTACACACTCAGACTCCTAATCTCTCCGCGCGCCTTCTTTTTATAGGGTCTTTTTGCACGTGACCAAACCACCTAAAACTACAAAATCAAACTTAAACAAATGAAACTTCTCATTAAAAGAAGAAATATGCAAAAAAACATGCAAAACTTATGCAAAAACTCTGCTCAAAACTATGACCAAACTATACAAACTAGTTTCAACACAAGATATACACTAACTTTGTAAATAAGGTGAAACCAATAGCCCTATCACTAATGATAAGAAAATCTATCTCTCTCCGCACAATTAATATCTCCATTAATGTATTCATAATACTGATTGAATGAGTATTCTACCTATATTGAGACCAATAGAAGAAAACCTTTTTACATATATCCCTTTTAAACACATTACGTAGTTCTCTTATTTTCGAGAACCTTGAACTCAAGTACAATGTGGAATTGGTACATTCAACACATTCCTCTTATATAAAATGGAAGGCTTTAAGTAGGAATATTTCTTTACAATGTTAAAGGTTACAATACAAACTTATACTGTCTTTACTGCGATGAAGCATATATTAGGAGGGCAGTAAGGACAGTAGAAGTTTGTATTGTATATAAAAGAAACATTCCTGCTTAAATCCTTTAATTTTGTATGTATAGATAGCCGTTATTGCTTTGTATTAACAATCATCTTCACGCCAATAAAATATTGGTAGGATCGATATAGGTATTGGTTTGTAGAAAAGGTTGCCAGGGTTTGGAAAAAACTACTTATTCTATACATCGACCTTTTCGACTTATATTTCGAAAACCCTTTGAAAGTTTTCTATGTCAATACCATATGTCTACAATTTTTTTAAAATTAAGAAATCATCTCAGACGTAATACAAGCTGTAATACAAGTATGTAATGCAAGCTTAATTGACCAATACAACAGCAGTATGGAGATTGTATGCAGTTCAAACCACTAACTAGGAGAACTGTCTAGCATGGATATATGGACTCTTGTAGTTGATAGGAACAAACGGTGTGGAATGGCTTAGCCTACCAAATCGCAAAGTAGGAAATAAGATTCCAAAGACCGCAGAGAACAGGATATATTGGTCCTTTTTTGTTGCATTAATTACTAGACTTAAAACATTAAGGTGTAGAGAGAGTGTGCCACATTTGATTAGTACACACAGAGCATTAAATTATTATTATTATATATTACAATATAAATAGATAAAGAATAAATGAAAAGTAATATTCAAATAAAAAAACTATACATCTTGGATTGAAATAATAAACAGCGCTTTTATTGCATGCTATTTCGACGATCAGAACGTTCGTTTTTTTTTTTTTTAAAGCTTTTGAAATGGCAAGACAATTGTTATATTTATATATACAACATATTTGCATACATTTATATTGTCGCAAAGTATGTATTATTTTAATAACAGAGTATCATTTTTGATGATTATACTTTGATACTCTGTAAACTTCCCTCTTTGCTTATCTTTTGTTTATCATTCATAGTTTGTTCTTGCCTGAAATAGATTGTTGTCCCATCCCGAAGTTATTCTTCCCTAATTTTTCACGTGGCAATATTAACTATTCTGCATAATTATTTTGCATTAAGATCAATTTTCCATTTCATTCAGATTTTGTTTGAGAAAATTTATTGATTTTCTTAAACTGACAATTAGGTGTGGATAAATTCTGCGTATATTTCAGGCATATATATTTTTATTTTACACTGTTTTCATTCCTTTGCTGAACTTCAGCTTCCAATATAATTCTGGCATACATAATTTTTATATTGGAAGTCGGGGATATGATTTTGTTTGATGGGATGCTATACTAAAAGTGATTTTTAGTTATAACTTTCAAAACTGGTTGTTGCTGTTTTATTCGATCTTCTAATGTTTTTCTTGTTTCCTCGATATAGGTGGCATTGCAGGATTTTCATGGAATCTTGTAGATTACTTTTTTGGTTAAATTTTTTTATGATGGCG
Organism: Cordylochernes scorpioides; assembly: GCA_030710605.1. NCBI lineage: Eukaryota > Metazoa > Arthropoda > Arachnida > Pseudoscorpiones > Chernetidae > Cordylochernes > Cordylochernes scorpioides. The sequence continues at coordinate 27,738,023 of CP092863.1, read as the reverse complement.
TGGAAAAATATTTTTCTTGCTCTCTTGAGCTTAAGATGGGTTTAACCAAGTTCAAACGAGAAGGCTCGGACAGCAACCTGGCCATTAAACCCTTGTAGACGCCTGTGGGCTGATTGGTCAACCCCATGGAGCTAGACCATAAAGGCGGGTCGAGGAGCCAAATCATTGGCCGCTCGGTGCATTGAGAATGCCTCATACCCTCGGCTAGGTGGCTAGTGAAAAAAGGATCGGCTTATGGACCGAGAGGTCTGGGTGGCCATATTACTCCTAGGATGTCCCATAGACTGTATGGGAGATATGACAATTGCTTTGTAGATGGTGTCTGCCTATTGTTTCATGGTTGGATATTATTTCTATAAAGTTATTTGTTGATGTGCTTGTCGGGGTATTTATTTAAAGAATCCTACGTGTCTCATAAATAGTTCAAATTTCAATAAAAAATGAAACGTTTCTTGAGATATAACGTTTACTTTGTTCTAAATAAACTTTATCGTTCAAATTCAAGATACGTCTCTTGTTATGTAGCGTATATGCAGCGTATGAATTAGACTAAATTATTAGACTGATATCTTATATTTGCATATCTTCTATCATCCTTGCTGCGTTTCAGGGGACATTGGACAACGCTGCACTGCACACAGGGACTGTTCCGGACTGACCGAACTGTGCAGAACCGGATTCTGTGTTGATGGTACACTTTCCAATGATTTTTCAATATATTTACATGTGTTTAATTAAAAAGTCATATAATTCTCCCCATTGAATATAACAAAATATTTTTTTTTAAACTTAATTCTGTTGACGTTATGTGGTGCTGAGTTTGTTGTTGACACACTTTAAAATGTTATAACAAATTGATAAAGGCTGGCGTTCAGCCAACTGAAATATTGGTAAAATAAATGATATTTTGATCCAATATATGCCTTTTTAATTAAAGATTTATTTATGGATTGCTCTATTTTCAAAAATATCCATGTATGAAAAAATAATAGAAAAAATAAAAAATTAAAAGGTCAGGTGTTGATATTAAAAATAAAAAAGGCATATCCTAACCAGGAGAACATGTGATTTTTAGAAGGCGAGCGCCATCTGGTGGAACAGAAATCAACTAAACATTGATTTAGCCAAATATCAGGGAACAGGCTAAACCAATGTTAGTTGATTTCTGTTCCACCAGATGGCGCTCTGCCTTCTGAAAAGCACATGTGTTCCTGGTTAGGATATGCCTTTTTTATTTTTAATATCCATGTATAATGCCTTCTATTGTTTAGATTCTAAACAATAGTTGATTGTCAATATTTATATTTATAAGTTGTTGACAATATATATATTTTTTCATCTATACATCAAAATTTTTTATTGCCTCAAAAATGAAAAAGATTAGGTTTTGGAGAGTATCTCCTTATTCCACATTTATTGTAGACCGTGGCAAGATACTGGAACTTACCATAGTCCGTGATAGATGAAGAACGAAGAGATTATCCGAAAGCTTTTCGATAATGAGAGAGAGATGCAAAAAATAATCATTTAGATGAATTTTAAAATATATATTTAGTTCTATTGAAATTGTAATCAAATTATTTTGTGAATCGTCCTATTTCGATATACGAGATAGATTCGATATACTCGTATATATTTTACCAACATGTTTGAACAAAATCTCTCTCGATAATTTTCCGTGAAATAACGAGTGTTTCGACTTTTTCAGATGAATACAACACAAAGGTATAAATTAAAAAATAAAATAATTTTTCACGTGTGACAAATATTTCAATTTACACAACATATATATTTGATGAATGAAGTAATTAGGAAATATTAATTAAAAATTAACAGGAAAAATTTGCTTTACTAGCTACAAGAATAAATACAATGCGGATGATTATATTTACCATGTATGTGGCTGGGCGATTGATTATTAAATTTTCCAGAATGTTTAACTAAAGAACGAGTATAATAAGTTAGAATTATATTATCAGCATTTGTGTGTAAATCTGTTATACATATTGAGGAGAAATGAGTTTCCGATTTTAGAAATGTTGAATTCAGGCAGCTCAAAACATGAGTATTACTATAGTGAGGTTTAAGCAGCATTACAGAACCTTTGTAAACAAGAACAAACAATGTCGTTGACAGCATGTTGTTAATGCATGTTGTAGAAACTCATGGCGCTCACATTTAATCCTGAATAGATTAAAATCATCTTTCCGTCAAATTGATATATGTTTTTTTGCATTAATTCGATTATATATTTGATGCATTGGCTAATTAAACACTACTTTTTATAATTCTGCTTGGGTCTTGACAGCAACTGTAGATAAATCATATTACGGCATGGATTGCGACTACAAACGTCAGTGCAACGGAGTCTTGACCTGCAGAAACGGGTACTGCAGGTGCAGAGACGGCATGATCTACTTGCCTGAACGCAAAATTTGTGAATTTACTGACACCGGTAGGTCTGGGTTGGTCCTTAATGGTTCTCTAGACTGACTTAGTGTCGCGCAGAAAACCCGGTTGATCCGAAGATATTACTGATTTCTATCCTGAGCGTAGTGGTCATCGTATGCTGTTTGACCTTTGGGATCTGCCTTTCTTGGGGAAAGTGAGTAATTTTACTTTTTGGTATCTACGTTTCTTGGGGTGAGTAATTAATTTTATTCTTTCGTATTTACACTTTGGGGTAGGTGAATAATTTTACTCTTTCGTATTTACACTTCGTTGGGTATATAAGGAGTAATTTTATTATTTCCTATTTACGTTTCTTGGGAAAAGTGAGTAATTTTACTTTATAGTATATACTCTTTTGAGAGAGCAAAATGAGATTTTAAAAACTCCATTCTTTTATATATATATTTCTTAAAACCTCTTGCCTTCACAAACTCTCTTTGTCATTTTACTACTCTGATCAAAAGGTTTCGACACTTTTCTCATAAAATTCTGAAAACTCAATATATTTTCTCCCGGCGGCTGTTCGAAGTGAAGCCATTTTGCCCGTGCTTCGATTTCGTTAGTCACAGAAATGGAGGATCAACGAATTTGCATCAAGTTCTGTGTGAAAAACGGATTCAAGGGTGCCGAAATTTTTTGGATGTTGCAAACAGCCTACGGGGTTGCCGTCATGAGCCGAAGACGAGTTTTCGAGTGGTACAAGCGCTTCAAGGAGGGTCGGGAAGAGACCGCCAACAACGAGCGTTCCGGGAGACCATCCACATCAACCACGCCTTAAAAAGTGGGCAAGGTGTTGGAAATGGTGCGTGAAGACCGACGAATAACTGTCAGGGAGGTCGCCGAAGAAGCAGGGATATCATTCGGGTCGACTCAATCGATAATGTAGGACATTTTGGGAGTGAGAAGACTCAACGCCGTTCTCGTTCCCAAAGATTTGACTTTTGATCAAAAGAACGCCCGGAAAGAAACGGCCAGTCTCAATATCGAATAGACAACCGACGACCCCGAATTGCTGAAGAGGGTCATTACTGGATACGAAACATGGATTTAAGGCTTTGATTCGGAAACTACCCAACAGGCATCGGAGTGGCGCTTCAAAAATGAGCCGAGACCAAAGAAAGCGAGGAAGGCTCCCAACAAAGTCAGGGTCATGTTGACGGCGTTCTTCGACTACCAGGGCATCGTTCATCATGAATTTCAACAACAAGGCTCTACAATAACTGCTGACTCCTACCTGGGAGTTTTGAGGCGATTGAGGCAAGCGATCAGGCAGAAACGTCCGGAGCTGTGGAGGAGCAAGTCGTGGATCCTCCACCACGATAACGCGCCGGCGCACACAGCCCTCAAAATCTCGAAGTTCCTGCAACACCACTCAACCTTTGTGTTCCCCCAACCCCCCTACAGTCCCAATTTTGGCTCCCTGCGACTTCTTCCTTTTTGAAAAGCTCAAAAAAAAGTTATAGGGTCGGAAATTTCAGAGCATAGAAGAGATCAAAGTGGAATCGAAGAAGGCCATGAAGGCGATCCCGAAAACAGATTACCAGAGGTGTTTTGCCGACTAGAAAAAAAGGTGGCTGAAGTGCATCGCGGCCAACGGGGACTACTTTGAAGGGGAAAATTTGAATTTGGTAGAATAATAAAGTTTTTTTTAACTTATGAGCAAAGTGTCGAAACATTTTGATCAGACTAGTATTTCAATTATGCGCCAGTTTAATATAAATAAGTAATGCATCATTTGAATTTTCAAATATATTATTATACTTATCTATAAAATCAAATTAAAATCAACTTAAAATAAGAAAAATGATTCATTAATTATACTCTCTTCTATTTGCTATCCCCCCCGATCTTGTTCAAGGGTCAAATTGACTTAGAAACGTTCTGCATCTTACATTCGGGTAGATTGCGTATATTCATTCTACGGAAAAAATGTAATGATCTCTTATGAAGCGTTTCCAGCGTCTTGTGTATATTTATGTCTTCAAATGTATCATTAGAAGTGTGTTAAACCTTTTTATCGGCATCTACCATGTCGTTCTAACATTGTAATGGGATATTGTGCTTATGTCTTCGGCATATACACTCACTAGGAGGGCTCAACACTGCTTAACCAGGCCCCTCCAAATATTTTTCCCTTTCAGTATAAGGACAGTAGGATGATGTGTTTCATTTTGGAAAAGAAAAATTCCTTTTAATATTTTTATTTCTTAGACAAGAAGAATAGAAAAGTAAATGAGCAATCCGTAGTTGACGCAGAGCAAGCGCTTGCGTTCTATGCTTTAAACTACTAAGGTGGTATATAAATAGAATTGACCGTGGGCTACTGTAGGATGCTCCTCCTTTCATGTGGCAGAGCTCCATTCCCGAATGCCTCAACTTCTCTTTTGTGCCATTGGCTGAATGACACAGCCACCCTTACTTCACCCAAGACATCCATCTATAAGTTTTCCTGAGCCTTGAGATGATGGAAACTCACGAATATCATTAAATGGTCTGGAGAAGGAATCTTCGCCATTTGAGGAGTCTTGTATATTTAATGAAATAAAAGTCAGCAAATATGTTTCTTTATTCAATATATATGACATGTTTTAGGACATTTAATGTTCTTCTACAGGTATGACAGCTATAAAATTTAAATATATATGAATAATATAAATATATAAATATTCTAAAATTATTAACAATGTCAAATTTTTAAAATTATATACAAATGCATTTTACATCAATATTTTTTAAACTAATCGGCATCGGTATTAAAAAAGAACAATTAAAAAGATGACAAAATGAAAATAAATATAAATATCTACACCCCTATATATACCTCTCTCTTTTATTTTTCAAATTTAAATACAATTGAAACAACGTGCTAAAGCACAAACTCAGATATGTAAAAGCAATGACTGTGCAGATGTTCACCGCCGCGACCGAGAGCGGCTCCACCACCCAGCTGGGAGTTAAGGTGAGCGAAGCCTCAGGAACACCTACGGCATGTAGATTAGAGTTGAATGGAAATGATGAGGTAGTGTGGGATTTACTCACAATAGTAGAGCTCTTAAAAACGTTCTTGTAGATGAAACAGGCGAAATTGCTGAGAGTCCATGACTTGATGAGACTGCCCTGTTAATAATTTCTTCATCGCAGTATTTACACTAGGAAGTTTTTTTTATTTGAATATAATTCGTGAAGAATAGTTCCAATTTGTTTATATAGATGTTACGTTATCGCCTTGTGTTTGCCTTTTTAATACACGCATTTTCATTCTAGGTTTTAGAAAGCCATATTTTGATCGTGTAGCTAGACATTGCTGATGATTTACGCCATTTATCGGACTGAATGTCAACCAAACGTTGATTTTTTTTCAATTCCTGGGTTATTTATCTTAATGGACGGTTCAAGCCACCAAGTAAGGTTTAGCTTGAAGATTCACTTTGAATTTCTTAATTTAGCAACATTATCTGGCACATTCTTTCCTTTGTTTTTATTTTTACTATACTCTTTCTGCACATTTGAGCAAATTTCTATTTCTATATATACTGAATAACTATGAAATTCAAGGTTCATAAAATGCCTTTTATATTTGTATCATAGTTTTTGCGTAACTTACCTATTGACTTTATATATTTACTGTTCAATAAATTGATAAAGAGTGAGCAATCTCTCGAAATATTTTGAAAAAAAAATTGTTTTTTTTTTCTTTACAGAATCAGTTACGCCCTTTTATATAAACTTACCTATTAATATTCAGTATAGTATTCTATATTCTTCCTTGTATAGTAAATGATTGAGATAAAATCAATCTGCTTCACAGTTGTAACTGGCATGGAACAGATGATTCATTTCGCCTTGGAAGGAATTGAACAGGTCAATTGAGGTTGATTACCCCATATTCTGTGTCAAAATAACATATTCAAGACATTAATTGTTTTCGGTGTTATATCCTTGAAATTTCTAAAGGAAATCATCCAATAATGATTAGAGATTATACATTTCAGTAAAGTAACCTCACCCAGTTTATATTTAATTACAAAAGAAAAAATAGTTTTGAAAAATAATATTGATCAAAACTATTCAAATTTTAACATACCTGGATATCGAAACTATCAAGATATAAAAAGATATTACGGTTTTAGTTTTGATACCATTCTAGCAAATTTCTAAAGTAAAACCTATCTTAATTTGACTCTGTGTCTTAAAAGGGAAACTGCTATCCAGTCATACGACTTTATCCTTCCTAATGGCAGCTTGGGACATTTTATCTGTATTATCAAGTAAAACTATATTTATAATCAATCAAATATTCCATGCCATAATTTGTATATGTTCGTATCTAGGTGTACATATTTTGGGATAATGATTTCTTTGGTACAAGATAAACATCCTTAAAATATTACTCTTAATTTCCTTTTCGTTACGTTGGTGGACCCGTGATTTCAGAGTGGGTTCTCCATTTCTGCAGGTCGCGCAATCACTCCACTCTTTGTTTTCTTTCGCCATTCATCAGCCACCACAAGTCTTGGTAAATCTCTATATCACAGATCGTGTCTACCTGGTCTTCGCACCACTTGGATGCCAGTCATGGATTCTGATATTCTAACGGTTATCCCTCATTCTTACACACAACGACTTGTCTCTTTTTGCTATCTTATATAGAGAACTAGACGAATGGCCCGGGCAACGCCCGGGTTTTACCCGAGTGCGTATATATTTTAGTAATGTTTTAATTAAAATACTATTCGTTACAATTATAAATTGGCGCCGTGGATGTCTCTCTTGTGAAACGTCCCGCCCCAAACTGTGTGTGTCTTGAAAATATAAAATTAGAAATGTGGATTTTCATAAAGATATCATCATGTCTATTTTTATTTTTGCATTTCACCTACTAAATCGATAGAGATAATTGCATTTGCAACATGAACCTAGGTATATTGACTAAATAGAAAACTGCATAGTAATAAAGATAATATTGTAAAGGCACCATATCGTTTTATTTTCAATAAAATCGAAACAAATAAATATATCACAAAAATATGACCCTATAACTTTCCGCAAGGTTCTAAATGGTCACACGGCCAGTGTGAGTGTTTTTGTTGCATCATGCTGTGACTCAAACGATGACCCAAGGTCATTCAGGGGTGGAGCAAAGCCTATCTCCGTCGTCGCAATGGTGGCGCTGCATGCGAGTTAAGTCTACATATCTGCAAATAACTCTAAGGAAATTCAAGATATTCAAGAAATTATTTTTCGGAGACACCTTTCCGGGGATATACCTAATAATATCCCAGAATTTCATGGCGATTGGATGTATGGTTTTTGAATAACAGGGTTGTCTAGAGGGGGGCAGGGAGGCCACGTGTTCGCTGGCGGCCAATGGGCGCGCATTCTATCCGTGAGCTTCAGACAAACAGACAAACAGACAGACAAACAAACAGACAGAATAAGGCAAATATATAAGTAGATGTTGTTTGTATGAGTATAACCTTATTTTAGAATTCTAATTCTCTATTCATATAGACTCATGGACAAAACTTAAGGAAGTTGTACCATTTACCATGTATATCGGGAGACGGTTAAACATACTTTATTGACTAGTCAATTATGAATGAAAAATAATGAGAATAATACAATGAAATTATGATTGAGGAAGGCTCCACCATCTTGCTAGAGTCCTCCTCCAGACGATGAGAGGGTCTTCTTGGACGCCCCGTATCTCCAGGCCCAGGAAGTGCTTGAGATACGGGTCTTGGCAGACGCCAGTAGTGTATATCGGGAGAGAGATTCAGAAGAATATTTTCTAGAACACTGAAGAATATTCTATATACACTGACCTTTACTGATGACACAAGATAACTAAGTGGGAACAAAATTGTTTCTGTCTTCCTGAAAAAAAAAGACAACCGTCAACAACAAAGATTTACCACTTCCATAAGTTTTGAGTGTAGTTAAAGTTATCAATACCGAGGAAGTTAGCTATAAATGAGGAGTGTGATGTCCAACAGAGAACGGAGGCCCGACCCCCCGCCGCCCGCTGTCCGCACCATCTCCGGGGGCGACCTGCCCCCGAGCTACGACAGCCTCTTGAAGGTGATATCGCAACTTTCGAAATATTTAAACACTCACATTGGCACCAACTTCACAATTGGGAAATCATGTTTCTATAGATTTTATACTCTTTTAATAATTTACTATTTGTAATCGCGTGGTCTACCTAGGTCAAATGCTATGAGCTGGGGTATAGCGATGATCCACTTGAATGAGTTCTGTAAACTTGAATAAGGGAACTCTACATAATTTAAAAAATAATTTATGATTTAATGATTCAAGAATAAAAAGCTACATGAATGAATTTGATTAGCCTAACACGACTTGATGGCTCGATTTAACTAGACTAACGAGTAAACTAAACAAAATACAAAATATATAGACAACACACTGTTGCCGAATCAATAAAAATATATTGTTACATCATGATTAATGGCGTATTTCTTATATTATTTTAAATATATTTGAAATTTAAATTATATATTTATTTATTTTTATATTCTATGATATTTATTTAAAACAGATTATCATCATTTGTATTTAGGTACACGTGTGACTTCACTGCTCTCTTTGATGTGAGAAAATAAATAAATTATTCTGGAGGTTACTAAAAGTAGACTTATCTCATTATTCCCTTATATAAATTTGTAGGATGGTTGAAACCCGCTCTGGTAAGGTGCAAGACCCAGCACAGGAGAGAATCATGCCTGAAGAGTCTGCCAAGCCGCAACCTGGTGCAACAATTGGTAGAGATGCTAGTTCCGACCCAGTTGTCCTGAATCCCAACATCGACATCCCCAAGTATGATGGAACGGAAGACCCTCGCCCATGGATTGAATCTCTTGAAGAAATTGGCTTCCTTTACCATTGGGCAGACTACATTATCTCTCGTTATGCTGCCATGAATATGATTGGTTGCGCCAAAACCTGGCTGAACCTACACAAGATAAGTTTCACCAGCTGGGAAAATTTCAAGAGCCGCCTAATTGAGGATTTTGCCTCAGACGCCAACAAAGAAGAAATTAAGATGAGACTAAACAGGATGCAACAGTGGAATGAACCTGCAATCAGGTTCGCAGAGGATATCCTTGTACTGTGCAACAAGGTCGACCCCCAAATGGAAGAAGAGACTAAAATAAACTGGGTTATTGGAGGGTTAAAGAAAGAATACTCTTTTGCCCTTCACCTAAACTCTCCTAAAAATACCAATGAACTTCTAGAAATTTGTAAAAGGCTGGACTTATTCGAAAAGAATTACCAAGAACGTGCAGAAAAATCAAAAGCTCTTTATTATTGACCACGCTCTCCTCGTCCCCATCATCAAGAGCAATGGAAGAGCGCTCCGTCGTTCAGAAGACCATACCAGAACACCTCCAAGCCCCAGGCCCCCGCTCCGAGGTACTACCAGAACACCTCCAAGCCCCAGGCCCCCACTCCGAGGTATTACCAGAACAAGCCTCTGCCCCAGGTATCTGCCCCTAGACGATCTTACACTCCCAATCCTGAGCCAAAACCGGTCTACCCAAGTAAAACATACAATAAGAATCCAAATTCAAATAGGAATAGGACAGAAGACGGGAGACCAATATTTTTCAAGTGTAACAAGCCAGGACACGTAGCGCGGTATTGCAGAGTCAGGTTTGTAAGAATTGTGGAAGAGGACCCCATAGTTACACAAGACAAGGTCGAAGAAGAAATCCGAATGGATAATGGAACTCAGAAGTCGAGACCTCTGCTCTACGCTGACGTAAGTAATAGCCCGTACTCGAGTATCCCTACAAGGAATAGATATGCCGCACTAGAAGATTTAAACTAAACATCGCGCCTGAGTCCGTCAATCAAAGCAAGTCGACCATAAATGGAATTAAAAAGTTGGACCCCAAATATAAAATGAACATTAACGTGGATAGAATCGGTATCTGCGAAGCTTTGATTGATACAGGCGCCGATATTTCAGTGGTCGACCTTAGTACAGCTCTTAACACAGGTCTTGAAATAATAAATCCTGATAAAATGTGCTCCGGACCCGATGGCAAAGAATTAGATATCGTAGGAAATATTATTTTAAATATAAAATTTGATGACAAAACAATTACACATCAATTTGTGATAATGAGAACACATTTGCGAATATTTATACTTGGACGTGATTTTCTTAAGAAAATGAACGCAAAAATTGATTGTCAGCGTGAAATAATCAAATATGACTTGACAGAAAATCGTGACGTAATCAAATATCAACAGAAGAAAATAAAAAGTGCAAAGGATGCCATTATACCAGAACTTTCTATTAAATTGATTAATGCATTTGTAGAAGCAGAGGATGGCGAATACATCATCGAGGAGAACCATAAAATGTTTCAAACAAATGGACTTCGACTAGCGAGAAGCTTAATAAATGTTGTGAATAAGGAAACATATATCTGGATAACAAACCCTTACCCTCGACCATTAAAAATATTAAAAAACCAAACATTGTGCTTTGGAAGCCAGCCAGCCGAAGTGAATCTTATGAAAGAAAGTGAACAAAAAGAGCATGAAGAACCCCAATTTCAGATAAACGAAAATTTAGCATATAAGGAAAAGGAGCAATTGAAACAAGTTTTGGAAAGGTACGAGGATTTGTTTTCGTCGGGATTAGGAAGATCCAACTTAGCGAAACATCGGATCGATACAGAAGGCGCGAAACCGATCAAACACAAGCCATATAGGGTGAGCGCGAAAGAGCGAGAAATCATAAAAGAACAAATTGATGAAATGCTCAGAGACGGCATAATTAGACCATCCTCGAGTCCATGGTCCTTCCCTGTAATCTTGGTCAAGAAGCGGGATGGTAAGTACAGATTTTGCGTTGACTACAGAAAATTGAATGATGTAACAGTGAAGGATGTTTACCCAATTCCCAGAATTGATGAAGTATTGGATACACTTCAAGGATCCAAATACTTTTCAGAAATTGACCTTAAATCAGGATATTGGCAAGTAGAGGTTGAGGAGAAAGATAAAGAAAAGACAGCCTTCACTACAGCACATGGCCTATATGAGTTCAACGTAATGCCCTTTGGTCTATGCAATGCCCCTGCTACATTTGAGAGGAACATGGAAAATATGCTTGGTAATCTTAGATGGCAAATTTGCTTATGTTATCTAGATGACGTAATCATTTATAGCTCGGATTTTTCAACACATCTCAAAAGAATAGAAGCTGTTTTAAAATGTTTTCGCGAGGCTAATTTAAAATTGAACAACAAAAAATGCCAATTTGCTTTCGAAGAACTGGAGATTCTTGGCCATATAACTAATCAACATGGTATAAAACCAGCGGAACACAATATCAAGGCTATTAGAGATTTTCCTTGGCCCAAAAAGATAAAAGAAGTTCAATCATTTTTAGGAATGTGCTCATATTATAGAAAATTTATCAAAGGTTTTTCAAAAATTGCCGATCCATTAACCAGTCTTATAAAAAAGAATGTACCTTTTACCTGGACAGAAAATCAAGAAAAAGCATTTCAAACCCTTAAAGTAGCATTGATAAATCCCCCAATCTTAGGGCACTTTGATCCAAATGCAATTACTTACATTCATACTGACGCATCTAACATCGGCCTGGGTGCAACATTAGTCCAAAAGTTCGGCGATAAAGAAAAGGTGATCTCATATTTAAGTCGAACACTGAGCAAACCTGAGCAAAATTATTCGACTACCGAAAAAGAATGTCTAGCTGCTGTGTGGTCAATGTCCAAGTTACGACCCTACCTATATGGAAGGCACTTCAAAATCGTAACTGATCATCACGCACTATGCTGGCTTAAGAATCTGAAAGATCCGACCGGCCGATTAGCACGATGGGCACTGAAGATTCAGGAATATAATTTCGAAATTATACACAAATCGGGTAAAAAACATCTGGACGCTGATGGTCTATCTAGAGGACCCTTACCTGAAAATGAATGGGACGAAGATTATGAAAGACTATTTCTGAATCAAATAATAGACGAAAAGGATGATTTTATTGAGAATATTAAGGAGAACCTTAGTGGAAACAAGCGTTCAATTACACAGAACTTCAAAGAAGAAAATGGGTGTCTCTACAAGAAAAATCCAAATCCTGAAGGTAGGGCATGGTTGCTGGTAGTGCCAAAGAAGAGAAGGAAGGAAGTCATGAGTGAATACCACAACCATATGCTGAATGGCCATCTGGGCGTCGCCAGAACCACTTACCGATTGAAGAATAAATACTATTGGCCTTCCATGTTGAAAGATGTTTCAGAATTTGTAAAGACGTGCCATCTTTGCCAAAGTCGGAAAGGTTCAAATCACTTGCCTTCTGGACTTCTACAACCTATTCCCCCAGCTAACTACCCTTTTGAAAGAATCGGAATTGACTTTGTTTGCCCCTTGCCATCAACAAAAAGAAGAAGGAAGTGGATAATTGTGTTGACTGATTATTATACCAAGTATGCTGAAACAAAGGCAGTATCAGAAGCAACCGTGAAAGAAGTCTCTACATTTTTAATCGAACATATTATTTTACGTCACGGGGCCCCAAAATTTCTTATTAGCGATAGAGGTTCACAATTCACTAGCAATTTGATGAAGGAGGTAATGAAAATGTGCAAAGTGAAACACTGCTTCACAACGAGCTACAACCCCCAGACTAACGGACTAACGGAACGGCTAAATAGAACTTTAATCAATATGATCAGCATGTATGTGAACACAGACCAAATGAACTGGGATGAAATCCTCCCTTTTATCACCCACGCGTATAATACCACGATTCAAGAAACCACAGGCTACTCTCAATTTTTCCTGTTGTTTGGAAGGGAACCCATGTCCCTCTTAGACGACGAGAATATCCCAACGGACAGTAACATGGACGATTACGACGAATATATAGAAAACTACTTAGATAAAATAGCAAGGACGAGACAGGTAGTCATTAACAACACAGAGAAGACTCAGGAAAGAATGAAAAGAAACTATGACAAAAAACACAATGAGAAAATCTATGAACCAGGACATTTAGTGGCAGTTTGGACACCAGTCAGGAAAATCGGAAAATGTGAAAAACTATTGAGAAAATATTCTGGCCCATATCGAATATTAAAGAAGCTGTCTAACGTAAATTACTTAATTGAGCCGAAGGATAATCCTGGCCAAGACCCATTGATTGTCCATGTCTCAAGACTCAAACCCTATTTTGAGAGAATTGATGAGGTAACTCACGAGGACGTGACGACCTCTGGAGAGGGGGAAGTGTTACATCATGATTAATGGCGTATTTCTTATATTATTTTTAATATATTTGAAATTTAAATTATATATTTATTTATTTTTATATTCTATGATATTTATTTAAAACAGATTATCATCATTTGTATTTAGGTACACGTGTGACTTCACTGCTCTCTTTGATGTGAGAAAATAAATAAATTATTCTGGAGGTTACTAAAAGTAGACTTATCTCATTATTCCCTTATATAAATTTGTAGGATGGTTGAAACCCGCTCTGGTAAGATGCAAGACCCAGCACAGGAGAGAATCATGCCTGAAGAGTCTGCCAAGCCGCAACCTGGTGCAACAATATACAGATTAAAATAAACAATAAAGAATTATTTGAGTCAAAAGACGATCCATTAATTAAGATTATATAAAAGGGTGTACCTGGATCTGTAAAGAAAAAAAAAACTAATTTTTCTCAAAATATTTCAAGAGATTGCTCCCTCTTTATCAATTTATTGCACAGTGAATTTAATTTACAAATTATTGTAGATCACATGAAAACAAATTTTTCATTGGTCAAAAACAATTATTGATAATAATACCTTAAAAAATAATAAAAATAATAATACAATAAAATATTATGAAAATTAAAGGCTTTTTAGAATGCAGTATTTTATAAAATGTTTTTGAAAAAAAATGTAAGGAAACAAAAATAAGAAACAAATGAAGTTGACTGCGTTTATTATAAAAAAAATTAAGTTAAAAGAGGTACATAAGGTTCGGGGATCTCTTCATATCTGTTTACACTAGCAGGGTCCTTTATTGATGCTATGGCCTCCAGGAACTTCCTCTGGTGTGAGTTCTGGATGCCCCTGTAAATAGTGGAAGTATTTTCCCAATCTGACTGATGTCCCGATCGGAGACCATGCTCCACCATGGCAAACCTTTCCTTTGCATACTTCCAAGAAGATTTGTGTTCTTGGAGTCTGGTCCCAAGGAAACGGCCTGTCTCTCCAATGTAGGATACATTGGGATTTACATGGGATCCTATACACAACGTCCTTTGTGTTCCCTATCTCCACTTTCTGCTTTGTAATTGTATTTCGGACTAACTACTTATATATTTGCCTTATTCTGTCTGTCTGAAGCTCACGGATGGGATTTTTCATAACCATCGGTGGTTCAGTGGTAGAATGCTCGCCTGCCACGCGGGCGGCCCGGGTTCGATTCCCGGCCGATGCATTTTTTTTTACAATTTTTAAAACTCATTTATATATTATACAAGAATGACATCCACGGCACAATTTATAATTGTAACGAATAGTATTTGAATAAAAGCATTTAATCGGGTAAAACCCGGGCGTTTCCCGGGTCATTCGTATATAATAATTGTATAAACGAATGCAAGACAAAATCACCGCGAATGTTTCTTTTTTTTAAGGCAATTTCTTTTTAAGGCAATTATCGTTATTTATCGTTAATTTTTGTTTCGATTTTATTGAAAAAAAAACGATATGGTGCCTTTAAAAAATGATCTTTATTACTATGCAGTTTTCTATTTAGTCAATATACCTAAGTTCAGGTTGCAAATGTAATTATCTCTATCGATTTAGTAGGTGAAATGCAAAAAAAAAATCGACATGATGAAATCTTTATGAAAATTCACATTTTTATTTTTATATTTTCAAGACACACACAGTTTGGGGCGGGACGTTTCACAAGAGAGACATCCACGGCGCCAATTTATAATTGTAACGAATAGTATTTTAATTAAAACATTTTAAAAACACACAGTTTGGAACGGGACGTTTCACAAGAGTGACATCCATGGCGCCAATTTATAATTGTAACGAATAGTATTTGAATTAAAACGTTTTTAAAATATATACGCACTCGGGTAAAACCCGGACGTTGCCCGGGCCATTCGTCTAGTAGTCTTTAAGGATGGTGCATTTTTGAAAACAGTGGCTATTCCGGAATGTTTTAAAATATGAGCTATTTTCTCAGCTCCTGCTCCATATTGCATTATACATTTATTTTCAAATCTTTCTTACTATGAATGCTATTAATTTTATATGAATGTTTATTGATAAATTCCTTCGTATATCCATTCGATATTAATTCTTCCTAGATAGTGTTCAATTCTATATATTTAAGTTCATCAGTGGAGCAATGTGTGAAGGCACGTTTGGTGAGAGTTTTTAGAAGGGAAATTTATGGCAGATAGGACTGAAGGAGTTGGCATGGAGGTATGCTGGTGAGTGGCTAGGTTTTCTAAAAACACTTGTTTGAAGATAAGTTAATTTATTTTCGAAAAGTATATCTAAAAAGGGTATGAAGCCATTAGACTCATTTTCAGTTGTGAATTTTAAGAGGGGGTGTGAAAGCTATTTAAAAATGCCAAGGTATTCTCAATATGGTCTGTAGCCACTATAGCCATCACGTCATCTGTAAACTTGAATAAGGAAACTCTACGTAATTGAACAAAGAATTTCTGATTTAATGATTCTAGAATAAAAAGCTACATGAATGAATTTGATTAGCCTAACATGACTTGATGGCTCGATTTAACTAGACTAACGAGTAAGAGAGAGAGAGAGAGAGAAAATATCTTTATTTACGGGCTACTAACCAAAAGTTATGATTTTTGAGCCCAAAATCGATGTCAGGTGGCAAGGGACCCTAGGATGTGGAAGCAGGAGATGTCTCGCAGGGGTGGTGGAAACGTTGGGCAAGCAGGGGAATAGCGCCAGGGTGCAGTGAGGCGGGTGCGTTGAATAGGCCAGGAATCCAGGAGAAGTGGCAGATGGAAATGGAGGCAGAAGGTCCTTGAAGCCTAGAACTTGAGGGCCCTAGACTTCAGGATGGGGCAGCTTGAGGCTCTCGCCTCGTGCTTGTCAGGAAGGCCCTGGGAGCAGCAGTTGGCACATTTGGAGGTGCGCTGGTCAGCAATGGATGGGCAGGTTCGGCCTTCATGGCCGTCTTCACCGCAGTGGAAGCACTTGGGAGTTCTGGTGCATTGGGCAGAGTTGTGGCCGAAGCCACAACAGCGGAAGCAGACGCGGGCGCGGATGGACTCCTCGAAGTTGAGGATTACTCCATCCACCACGATCCTCCCGCGAACGCCCAGGGCTCTAAAGGTCTTGAGGTCCACCTCGATGAAGGCTGTGCAGGTCCCGTTTCTGGGTGCAGAACGGTGCGCCACGCGCACCACCTTGTCCCCAGGAAGTTTTCTAACAGCAGCGGTTTCCAGGAAGGTCTCCTCAATTGTGGAGTTGGATGTCTCCTCATCCACTTTGAAGAGGCAGATCCGTGGCAGGATCTCCTTCTGCTGGCGGACCTTCATTCCATTCAACTTGCTGGCCAGGGAGGTTGTAACCTCAGGGATGGTGTCAGGATTGCTGGAATGGAGGACCAGCTTCCCCTTGGTGCGCAGGGAGGCCCAAACGCCTTGGGGGAGAGTGTGAGCAGCGCGGACTGTTTTCAGCATCTCCCTTGGATCAGCCTGTGGGTCATCTGAGATGACCACTGTGTGGGCCGCCGATTTTTCTCCATGAAGGATCACTTGGGCGGCCGCAGGCTTGGAGACGTGGGAAGGCACAGGTTTTGAAGGACCATTCAGGTTTGTCCTCTTTGCAGGCGGGTTGGGAGCTTCAGACTGCTTCCTTTTGGTTGGAGCAGGAGCAGGCAGGGAGGAGGCAGGCTTCTTGGCAGGGAGAGCAGCAGGAGCAGGAGTGGCGGGCTTGATTGGGTCAGTCTGGGAGCTGGTTTCATTGCAGGAAGGAGCAGGGCAGGTTTGAGTGCCGCGGCAAGCAGTCTTGGGCTTGTTGGCCTCCTCAATTTCGTCCAACTCTGCGAAGGACTCGAGGGTGTCAGTGAGGTTCTCTACATTGGTAGCGAGGGCCTTGATCATTTCAGTCCGCGAGGCGATGTAGCGGATCAGGTCCTCATGCAGGGATTTCAGGGCAGGATGGCCAATGGAGCTCAGGATGCTGCAGTTGCGTGAGATCACCATCTCATCTTCCCTCTCCAGGTCGGCGACGTTCACGATGCGGGTTGTAGGCTTGCAGGCCTTCTTTTTCTTCTTGGCAGGATTCATGTCAAGAGCGACTAACGAGTAAACTAAACAAAACACAAATATATAGACAACACATTGTTGCCGAATCAATAAAAATATATACAGATTAAAATAAAACAATAAAGAATTAATTATGTAGAACAATGAATTATATAAATTAACAATAAAGAATAGAATAACATCAATGAATAATATTTAACAACAATTTCTACAATAATTAACAATTAATAACAAATAAAAATAAAACATACATTTTTAACCAAACACTATTGAAAATGAAATAAGTTTTTTTGTGTGTGTGTCAAACTAGCTTGAGTAGTATAGAATTAAAATATGTGGAATAAATTTTAACTCGAAAAAAAAGCCTGCGAATACTATATATAATAAATTAGTTGAGAAGCATTTTGAACGGAGAGTACATGGTTATTTTTAATAATCTAGTAGAGTTTTGCTTTTATTTTCCTTATCTCTCTCTCGAAAAAAAAAATTAAAACTAATATAAATACAGGCAAGAAGAGAGTGTTTAGAGGATGTCTTGGACAAATCATTGAGATTTTCATGGGACAATGATGCGATAGTTTCCCTTGATTTTCGCATCTATCCATTCGCCTTTTGAAGCCGTTTTAACTTCAAGGGCAAGTAGCCATATAAGGAAGGTGTTGGAGACATCCTGTTCTCAGCTCGACCCCCTCCTGGCTTAGCCGCTCTCTGTCCACCCTACGCTATGTAAAGGCGCCAAGGAGAGATTTCCATTCCTAGGATATAGTTAGGTATTTTCCACTCTCCTCCAGTACTTTGGGATTCTATTTAGTAGATAGATTCAGGTAGTATGTATTTGATGAAAGTGCTATCCTAACGCCACTCTGGCCGAATGCTGTGGCAGGGGACCAACTTCACCCCACCACCCAAGTACTCCGAGCTTCAAGACCTCCCTTGACCCCTCGTATTGACATCTTTAGAATTGTTAACAAGAAATATTCTGTTTTAACTATAATGTAATATAAATCTACAAATGGTGTTAATATTTCATCGTAAGTTCATTAGGAAATGTATAAACCTATATGTTTGTGATGACAGCGAAGAGTTTTAAAATGAAAATTTCGTGAGAGTAAAGGTTTTATTTCTTATAAATCGACTTAAAATCCTTCGACAATTAATAGAAAAAAAATAAAATCACACCAAGAATGAGTATTTAATTTTGAAAACAGGTATGTAAATATTATATTTGCATGTTTATAACCAGTTGATCCATCTAGATTCATTCATCAGTTCTTATTCCTGAAGAAGGGACGTTTATACCCGAAAGCTAGAAACATAAACATTAAATTCCATTGCAGTAAGGGCAGTAGAATTTTTTTTAATTTAAAAAAGAATCTTACGCGTCTAAAATAGTTTCTAATTTTCATAACAGATAACGTGCTAGTGCATCGTAATATAAATGTTCTAATAAAAGACTCAATTTGATGTTTGCCGAAGAGCGATTACTCGAAGCATATTATATATTTATTATCATATGTAATTCTGCTGTCCTCAAAGCTTATGTCCATAATTAATCTAAAATACCCATTCCAAGAGTCCTTAGCATCAGTATCCTTATAAAAGGAAGTTCCAAAAATGCAATATAACAGCGGTATGGTAGATTAAACTGGCGAAACCGCTGGGAGGGTTCACCACAGATGAGCCAGGCCCTCCTATTAATTTTCCCATTGCAGTAAGGGCAGTAGAAATTGTGTAATTTCAAAAAGAATCATACGCGTCTAAAATAGTTTCCAATTTTCATAAACATTAAATATAAGGTACTCATCCTTGGTAATTTTTCTTTTTCTATTTCTTATGAATGTTCGATTGTATTATAAAAAATTCCGTACCCATATACCATTTATTCAAAGATTAAAAGATGTTCGCATATGTATAAAATAATATAGTAGTTTGTATATATAATAAAAATGGTAAATTGTATGAGCGCTATTGAGTATTACTATATATAATATATTGTACAAAGTAATTAATTTTTGAAAGAATAAACATGTTTTTGTGTGTGTAAAATATTGAAATTTTAACGATATGTATAAATGAAAAGGGACTTTAATTGATAGTTTTTACTCAAGATTCTCCTCTACATAAATTACTTCACACTTCATGTCTGAGCGTCCATTGTTATTTTTTGACTTAGTGCCACATATATTTCTCTTGAAATCACAACACAAATAGAAAAAGAGAAGAGTTAAAAACTTTTGGAAATCCTGGGTGTAGTGTATTTTAATATTTTTAATATTCGTAGAAATTAAAATATCCTCTTTGCATACTCAATGGTTGATTTAGAAATTGTACATAAATAGCGGCACCATTTGTGGTAGTCAGTCAGTAGGATGTATCAATTGTGATATTTAAATAAACTATATTCCCTAAGTTCATGGCCTGATCTAAGCAACACCTCATCCTGGCTACTCACTACCTAACGACACAACACTGGGAAATATCGAATTAATAAAAAATAATTAAAAATTGACCGCATGTCTCTTTTAAATAATGCATTTTATTGTCAGCGTTTTCTGTTATTAGAGCCTCTCAAGCTGTATTTACAATGACATTATCATAATTAATTTGTACCTTCCATTCATTCTTTGTATCTACTAGAGACATGATCCGAAAGTTCCAATTAAACTATATAATTCTGAATTAACAATGAGTTTAATGGTTGTTGAATCAAGTTAAAAATTGCAATTTTATAATATCTTTAAAAATATAAGAGATATTCACTATTTATTGAAAGGTTAAACGATGTTTATGATATGTTAAACCTAATATAACAGCCTTGTATGACTTGGAAGTAATATTACAAAATAAACACAATAAAATAACACATTAGTTTATTATATTCAAACTAAAGAGTATATAACAATTAGATACTGAGTGTTGGAGTTTGTTCTATTTTAATTTATTTTCTTTATTATTCTGTTTTTAATCTAATTTGACCACGGACGTCTGGTCACGTGTGTATTTAGAGATGTATATATATTGGGATGAAAAATAAAGTATAGTAGTCACCAGATAGTCGTGTCGGCCTCATCCTTGTAAGTGAGTACTCCCGTGTGCGAGGTGCCGCATCCTCCGGAAGAACAAAGCCTCCCTCATCCTTAGGTCGCCGGCAGTTCGGATCTTCCCTCAGAGAAAAAACAGGAATACAGTCCTCTAAAGACGGCGGAGTGAGGTATAACAGGTTAGCGCCTTTCAAGTGGAACACCTCCTCCAGACCAGTCAAACACTGAGTTTAATCACAGCGATCTTCAAAAAGTGAACAAGTAACAAAGAAAACAGTTTTCAAGAACAGACTGTACCACGTCACGTGCACACAATGGCAAAAAACATTATAGAAGGTATTAGAATAGAAACTTCAATCACTCACTCTCTAAGTGAGACAGCTCTAAAATTCTTGAGATATCAATCATTAAAACTTGATAGGCCGAATTGGTATATTGGTATTAGTTTTCTCTCTTTTCCTCTTTTATTCTTTAAATCAATTAGATTTGAAGAATGTAAGAGGAAAAGGGAAAAAACAAATGAAGGGAAGACGTAGATGGTGTTCGTGTTCGTTTAAAAAAAAAATGAAGGGTGATCGATTGAAAGGAAAAACAATGGGGGAAATAAATGCACAGAAACACAGTATAATAAAAGGTTTTATTTTAAAGATTAAAAACAAAAGGGATAAAAATTATTAAACTTATATAAAGAATTAAGGGTAAAAAAAACAAGAAAAAAGGTTAAGCTAAATTATACTTATATCTATGGAATTATGTATAAAAAAATAAACAAGGTTAAGCAAAAAAGAAAGTAAAAAAATTAACTAATCTCAGGGAAGGGAGATAAAAATAAATGGCAGAGGGGGATGTCGACACAGTACCTCGTGGCAGCACCGTCGCTGGCTTGGCTTGTCTTGTGCGATGTCCAATTGTCGCGACTCGTTGGTTGTCTAAGACGTCCTTTTCCGTCCTCAAGTTGCTGCTTGAGGGATCCTCCAAGATGTCTTTCCGTCCACGAGACTCTGCTTGTGGGATATCTCTTCTTAGACTTCTTTCCGTCCACAAGACGCTGCTTGTAGGGTATTTCTTGACGTCTTTCCTTCCACAAGACGCTGCTTGCAGGATAGCTTGACGTCTTTCCTTCCACAAGACGCTGCTTGCAGGATAGCTTTTAGACGTCTTTCCGTCTGGCAAGGTAACTCAACTTTCCCCTCCGCTTCTAACAAGGGAATCCTGCCAACTGACCAAAAAAAAAGAATGTAACATGACGCTCCGTCGTCTCCGCCCACGCCGACCTTTGCCCTCGGTCGGTCCAAGCTGGGGCTATCTATAGATATAGAGAGGTAGATGTCTTGCTCGTTGTCTCCCTTCACCTAAGACCTTCATTCTATGTACAAAAGGTAAAGGATCTGTAAAATAGTTTTAACATTCTCCCACAAAATTTTGCTCTGAAAGAAGTCAAAATTAAGTATAAGACAAAAGAGCATATATATACACAATGCACACAAGAGTAGATATGCCTATTACATTACATAAAATACACATAAAAGAATACACATATTACACCTTTTTTTTCTTCTCTACAGGTACTTTCATTAGTCCTTCGAGTCATACCTTGCAGGCTTTCTGATTACCCTACCATATCTATTTCTAGAGTCCCTGGATTCAATATTGGGCCTATTTCCTAAAAATGCATCAGATTGGGGTTTGGTATTTGAATTGTCCTTTTGAATCGTCTCAACATTCGAGGATATTTCAAGAGGGTGTAAGCGTTGTAGAGCCCTGATCAAGGTTCCTGTGGATGTTTTAACATGGGCCACTCTCACTATTCCATCTTTTCCAGGTATGAGATTTACTATTCGCCCTTTAGGCCAAAACATTCTTTTAAGATTTTCTTGCCCGATCAGTACAACGTCTCCTACTTTCAACTGTCTTCTATCAATATTTTCGGATTTCTGAATCAGCGCGCCTAAATATTCCTTTAAGAATCTCTGCTTCAATTCTCTCTTCAGTTGACCTAACTCTCTGTATCTAGTGTGCAACATTTCTGGCTTTAAATTTTCAAATTCAGGAAAGCTAGACTCTGGACCATTTTGTAAAAACTCATTAGGAGTTAACGGTTTTAGATCATTGTCGTCTTCAGAGACATAAGTGAGGGGTCGATTATTAATGATAGATTCGATTTCACAAAGGGCAGTCTGCAGTTGTATATATTTCAGCTTCCTGTGACCTAGCATCTTTATCAACATTTCCTTTATTGTCCTAACCATTCTTTCCCAAAATCCTCCCCACCAAGGAGCGGAAGGAGGGATAAAAATCCATTGTATCCTTTTAATTGAGGTTTCCCTTTCAATTCTAGTCCAATCCAATCTCTTGAATATTCTATTAAGTTTTGCGAAATTGGTGCCATTGTCGCTATATATTTTCTCCGGGCGCCCTCTCCGACAAATAAACCTATGGAGGGCCATCATGAAGACTCCTGTCTCTAAACTCTTCACCAACTCCAGATGAATAGCGCGATAGACGGCGCAAGTAAAGGCGGCTACCCACACTTTCCCACCTTCTTTCAAATGAAGAGGGCCTAATAAATCAACTCCTGTAATTTGGAAGGGTTTGCCCAGTCCAATTCTGTTTTCTGGCAAAGCTGCCATTGGTCTTTGCAGCGACTTTTCTTTAAGTCTCTTGCAAGCAATGCACTTACTGATAATTTTCTTTATCGTTTTCCTTCCCCTGATTATCCAAAATTTCTCTCTCAGCTTTGATAAAATGAATTGCACCCCTACATGTCCATTCTTCAGGTGCACTTCCCATATAAGTTGCTCTACGAAGGGATAGTCGCCTGGTAGAATGATAGGAGTTTTAAATTCTTCTGGGACCTGTCCATGTAAAAGTTTGCTTTCTACACACCAAAGTCCATCAGTGTTTTTTAATATTTTTAAACTCTTCGTTGCATTCGATTTCTCTATGGAGACATTCTCCTGAATCATTCGAATAAGCTTTTTTTCTGCCAAGTCTAATTCTGAAACTTTCAAAGGTCCTGTTTCAGTTGACTGTTTTTTAAGTTTCCCTAAAAATCTTAAAACATAGGACATTACCCTGATGTTGAGAGAGTAATTAGACCTCCTTGTCAGTATCCAGTCTTTATAATCGATGTTCAAATTAATGTTGGTTTTCATAATGTTTTCTTCAACCTTTATTTCTTTTGGATTTATCGAGAACTCTGAATTGGGCCAGAATTCTTTTGGTTTTTTCAACCATTCGGGGCCCTCCCACCATCTGCTTTGCACAAACTGGCTTGGAGAGCAACCTCGAGACAGAAGATCGGCCGGGTTCAACTGACTAGGAACGAACCTTCAATCGTTCAAATTGGTAGTGGCCTGTATTTCTCTGACTCGGTTTCTCACGAAAACTCTCCACTCAATTTCTTTCTTTATCCAACTTAGCGCGGTAGTAGAGTCAGACCAAAGAGTTGTTTCACATTTTCTCTTCAAGGCAGCTTGGATTGCATTGGCTAGTCTAGCTCCTAGTACCATGGCCATTAATTCCAAGCGAGGAATCGTAATACTCTTCATAGGAGCTAATCTGACTTTGCTCCAAATCAAAGTTAGAGTATTTTCTCGTCCCGTTTCGCTCCGTAAATAGGCTACAGCTCCATAGCCTATTTGACTAGCGTCACAAAAGATATGAACTTCTGTAGGGAAAATGAGATCATTCCACATATATCTCGGTATCTTTATTAACTCTATTAATTTTATTTGATCCAACCAGGTTCGAAATTCCTGGGCCATACTTTCGGGTAGAGGGGTATCCCAACCTAGTTTCAGTCCCCCAAAGGAATCTAAGATAGTTCCGTTCAGATTCTTCAATCGCCACCATCTGGAATGCTTTTCTTATATCTGCCGTGACTCCAAATTTATTTTCCCGAAATCTTATCATCATTTCAGGGATTCTTTCCAATAAATTCGGTCCCTTTTCTAAACATTGATTCAAAGATAGTCCATTATGACCTAGACAAGAAGCATCGAAAACCGGACGTATGGGCGTCGTTTTAGATTCCATCTTGTACACAGGGCGGTGAGGTAAATAGTAGCCTCTTCTCTCGAGAGGATTTTCCTCGACTCTTTCAATGAGTCCTTCAGTCAGCCAGTCTCTAAAGATCTGACTATATTCGGTCAACTTATTCTGTGAGGTCATTTTCTTAGTGCTTATATCTAACCTTTTTATCGCTATGTCAAGATTGCTGGGGATTGACTCCTTTTCTACCTTCCAAGGTAGATCTACAGAATATCTCTGATCACTTTGTCTTTGAATTTTTGTTATAAACTTTTCTTTTATTTCTTGGTATCTGGTCTCTTTGGAGCAAGTTTCAACAGGATCCCTAATGCCTAGTACTTCTAGATCCCACAAATCCTTTAAATCGCATCGCGTTGTTAGCAGATTCAAAGTCTGCTGCACATTGTCATTGCTATCAATAATTGGCGAATTGCCCATTAATGTCCAACCTAATTTCGTTTCCACCGCAGTTAAATCTGCTTCAACTTGAACTATTTTTCCTGTCAAAATCATACCTAGATAGTTAGCGCCAATCAATATGTCAATCTCTTGTCCTTTAAAATTGTCCTGGGACAATATTATGCCCTTAATCTTCAATTTTTCTAACCAGTCTCCTTTTGGCAAAGGTGGTATGGCGTCGCAAATTTTACGTTGATCCAGCGCCTCAATATGGATAACATCTCTTTTATTACCTAAATTCTCTAATTCTAACATAAATTTACCGTGCTTTTCCTCACCAATCTTATTACCTCCAAAAAGACTTTTAGCTATAGTTATTTCGCCTTTTCTTTCTATTCCTATACTCCAGACTAACGACTGTTTGATATACGAAAACTGACTTCCACTGTCGAGGAGAACTCTAACCCTTCTAGAGGCATTTGGGCCTCTTAACAGTGCTACCGTGGTCATCAGCAAGACCTGACCTGTGCAGGCTTGACTAGAAAGCGATGCAATGGGTTCAGTTGCATTTTCCTTTAGATTTTCTCTTCCTGGTTTCGTTAACCGGTTAGAAGAATTTCCTTCACATATGACTTCCAAGTGGTTTCTCCCACAGTTTTTGCACTCCAATTGTTCTCGGCACTGACTCTGTATGTGTCCCTTTCTTAAGCATTTGAAACATAGATGGGCACTACGTATTTTATCGTTTCTCTCTCCCGGAGACATTTTCATTATGGAACGGCATTGATGACTCGCATGATTTGTTCTTTCACAAAAGAAGCATTTTATATTAGTTCGCCCTCCGAACAGACTAGACACAGTGGCGGGTCTGAAATTGCTCCTAGTTCTGGTCCCATCATTGTAAGACCTTTTATAGGGTTCCTCCTGCTTAAAGCCTTTTTCCACAAATTTCAGCCGTTGAGCACTCCTTACTTCGGCTTTTAGAAAGTCCAATAATAACCTGAGCCTTTCTTGAGCTCCTCCAACCCCTTTATCTGACTCTTCCCGTTTTGCTAACTCCATACCATAACCCGAAGAAGGATGCCTGTGCCATATTTTCAAAATATCCGAAGGTAATGAAGACTCGACAAGAGGGTATAAAAAAATACCCGACAACTGGGGATCAATACCCAATGTCTCTAACGACCGGAGGTGACTGCTCAGTTCGTCGTACAGACTGCTTAAATTTCTATTTTCCTTCTTTACATTAGATATAACCGAATTCAATAGACGTCTGACATATAGTTCTGTCAGTATATTCGGGTCACCGAATCGCTCCTGTAGGGCTTGTACTGCCAAAACATAGTTGGCGCCTGTAACGGGATAGCTTGCTACAACACGATACGCTTCTGAATTTGGTACAATTGCTTGACGCAAATATAAAAACCGGTCGCTATCGGATAAATTCTTATTTTCGTGAATTTTCGAAAACTGCGCCCAACAAGGCAACCAACATTCCAGAGAGCCATCATAGCTTTTTAGGGCTAACTCTGGTAATTTCACATTTATTACAGTGTCCTCGCTAGCAATCGGGATTGTTTCTTCTTTATCGGGATTCCGTAGTACACTGACTTTCTGTTGAATATCAAACTTTTCCTCTTCATATTTATCGCATTCTTGCCATTCCTTATCAATACTTTCCTCTGTAATCCCTTCTTTCACTACCAATAAAGCCTGATATTTTTCGTTTAGATCTACAAGTTTCGTGTAATAAGACTCTAGTCTATTAAACTTAGAATAAATATCATTCCTATCAATTTGAGACTTTTCAAATTCTCCATTTATTTCATTAATAATTCTAGTGAAAGTACCTCTTATGGCTTTTCTGCGCTTTTTAATTGCATCCATTTCCTCCATATTTCCTTTAAATCGATCACGTCCGGCTCACCAAAATGTTCGTGTTCGTTTAAAAAAAAAATGAAGGGTGATCGATTGAAAGGAAAAACAATGGGGGAAATAAATGCACAGAAACACAGTATAATAAAAGGTTTTATTTTAAAGATTAAAAACAAAAGGGATAAAAACTATTAAACTTATATAAAGAATTAAGGGTAAAAAAACAAGAAAAAAGGTTAAGCTAAATTATACTTATATCTATGGAATTATGTATAAAAAAATAAACAAGGTTAAGCAAAAAAGAAAGTAAAAAAATTAACTAATCTCAGGGAAGGGAGATAAAAATAAATGGCAGAGGGGGATGTCGATACAGTACCTCGTGGCAGCACCGTCGCTGGCTTGGCTTGTCTTGTGCGATGTCCAATTGTCGCGACTCGTTGGTTCTAAGACGTCCTTTTCCGTCCTCAAGTTGCTGCTTGAGGGATCCTCCAAGATGTCTTTCCGTCCACGAGACTCTGCTTGTGGGATATCTCTTCTTAGACTTCTTTCCGTCCACAAGACGCTGCTTGTAGGGTATTTCTTGACGTCTTTCCTTCCACAAGACGCTGCTTGCAGGATAGCTTGACGTCTTTCCTTCCACAAGACGCTGCTTGCAGGATAGCTTTTAGACGTCTTTCCGTCTGGCAAGGGAACTCAACTTTCCCCTCCGCTTCTAACAAGGGAATCCTGCCAACTGACCAAAAAAAAAGAATGTAACATGACGCTCCGTCGTCTCCGCCCACGCCGACCTTTGCCCTCGGTCGGTCCAAGCTGGGGCTATCTATAGATATAGAGAGGTAGATGTCTTGCTCGTTGTCTCCCTTCACCTAAGACCTTCATTCTATGTACAAAAGGTAAAGGATCTGTAAAATAGTTTTAACAGATGGTATATCATTATACATATTACTCTCTATGCTAATTAATAAATATTCATGAAAATTCGAAACTATTTTAGTCGCGTAAGATTCTTTTTGAAATTAAACAATTTCTACTTCCAGGCCTTCCCATTAATTTTTCCATTGCAGTAAGAGCAGTAGAAATTGTTTAATTTCAAAAAGAATCTTACGCGTCTAAAATAGTTTCGAATTTTCATAACAGATGGCGCGTTAGTGCATCATAAAATAAATATTCATCTTATTGAATTGTATAATGAATGATTCTGTATTATAATAGTATTCTCAAATGTCAAATAAATAATGATATATCTCTTTATATCTTAAATATATTATACCTCAATACAGTGATAAATTACATGATGTGTTGTGCGGATTAATATGAAATAAACAAAAGAATCTTGAGCATTAAACAAAAAACAAAGAGAGACAAATGGCGGAAGTGATGGCAGACGGAAGTAAATTTCAGAAGATTGTGACATACTGAAGATGTCTTCTATAGCAGGAGGTAGGTGTTAGTTTACTGACCGTCAACTCATATCTATTAACTTCTTCTGTTATTACAATAATTACTTCTATATCTTCAACCAGTAGGTGAATATAGAATAACTGTAATAAAATCTAAAATGTGAAAATATGATACAAAAATGGAACTGTACTGGGATCAGGTTGATAAATTAAGAAAAAGGCATATTTTGGTCGCGTAACTTAGTTGTAGTTAGCTTTTCTCTTGATGAAGAATGAACTAATTGTTTGTGAACTTAACGATTTGATTTCCGATATAAAAAAATCATATGTAAAGTTCAATTCATTTTGTAAATACATTCTAAACTTTCTACAAAATCTGAATCTCTAATGTTTTCATGCGTTGAATAATGTAAATAACTTATGTAAATAAACTTTTCTCTCCTTGTTTAGCACAAGTATCCCTTGCGGGATATAGCGCTTTGGAAATAAAATAATTGGTAATTGATTAATCAAGAATGGGTATATTTAGCCAATTCTGTAATTAAAATAAAAAAAAAAGGTTAATTACTAATATTTCCGACAGATGTGACCAACTGTTGGAAGCTAAGACTTCCCTATTCTAACATCGAGCAGAACAATCACCAACACCACGAAGAAATTAATATTTTTTAATTTCCTTTCATAACTAACTTATTTACATCATTTCTAAAACCAAATATATACATGCAAAGTAACCAGGTCATCTGGTCAAAAATACAAATATATTAATCTATGAAAAACAACTTATAAAAAAAGCTAACACAAACCATCAGAAAATTTTAGTTTCAGGATTAGGAGATGCCTTTTTCTTATATAAACTCTAAAATGTTTTAAGCTTCTTTCCACTCTATATATAATGAATTATAGAAGCATGGGGCGCCCCTCTCGTCAAAATAAACGTCAAAACCTGACGCCATCTATTGACCGTCGCCGCAAACTAGCGACCTCGGGTCGGTGACAAAGCCTCAACACCAGCTTTGGTAAATTGAGAAGCGGTTTTGACGAAGGTTTTGACGTTTATTTTGACGGGAGAGGCGCCCTATGCTTCTATGGATTAATTTCCTCCCGGCAAATTTTCCATCTATTATGAATTATATTTTCGTATATTTCTCTGAGATGCGATTAATTTTATTTTAATTCTCATTGTTTCTTCTTTCATTAAAGCCACGTAACAATGATAACAAGATACTTTTCTCTGAAAAATATTCAATGATATTTTAAATAGTCTCCTAAATTAAAAAAGTAGATTATTTATGTTGTATATATATTAATTAATTGTTACCACAGAGTGTGTGTAAGCTCACAGGTAAATAGGCGCTAACCGAAACAGAAAAAAGTTCCTTTTGTTTAATATTAGTTTCCCTTTTATATTTTGTTCTCTCTCTTGTAAATCAATAAATATAATGTTTAATTATTAATTCTTGGAATCAGTTTCATTAAAAATGCTAAGCAAAGTCAACAATTTATGTTGTTTTTGTTGAGTTAAATAGTTTGATTAATATTTGTTTACACAGAAAGAGTCATTCCTTATGTTTTGAGTACTTAAAAAAAAATATGACGTATAAATAAGAGGTCATCTCTTATTATAAAATTATTATAATTTTGAAATTATATTTTATACTTTTTAAAAGCTTCATATGATAGCTTTCAATAGCTTCAATACCTAAAATTATAAAATTGAAGTAAAAATAAAAGCAATAATTATTGAAGAACGCCCATTTATTGCATGAAAAAATGCATTATTTAACATATTATATTCTATTTCAACCTGTATTGATTTTTATAAATTTTCATAAAAAATTAATAATAAAACATTTAGAGAAACATTGTTGACTTTTTGCCACACAGAAGTCCTCCGATTGGCTGACGCGAAAGATGTATACAAACACACGATTGGCTGTTGCTATCTGAGAGATGGAAAGGAGGGATTATCGATTTTTTTAAAAAATCTTCTAACTTTAATCTTTTAGCAGATTTTTTTTAAAAATTTGCTCTCTTTTTAAAATGTTTAAACAAGGATTTCCAATACGAAAAATACGTACCTTATTTAGGTATATACAAAATATAATTTATGTATTAATTTTGACGTCTTTGAGATGACAGAGTGTGACTATATACATTAGTTTATTTTCATCAATTATAAAAAATATCAATACTATAAGAGAAAAAATAATAATAGAGTAGAAATATTGACCAGACAAAAAATACGGAAAACCATTTTAATTGACAAAATGTTTTATATGACATTCAAAATCGTCTTGCTGATCCGTTGGTCCTCACAATAACTAGCTGGGAAGCCAATTTGTCTTTGAATTTACACATGGGCGCAGGAACTTCTGAAAAGAGAAACTTGTGATATAAAACTACACCTATAAAATACTATTTATAAAGTTGTAATCATCTTTGAATATGCATAGACAATAAATACCTTAGACATCATAGAAAGTGCAAAGCAAAACGTAGACTTGATGATTTCTCGATCTGATCCTAAACAACTAGAAACATGTCGCTACAAGTATGGGATAACAGTTTTGAATTGAATACTTGTCTTCATATTTATAAAATTTTAATTGCTTTTGAATACACATAGACAATAAATACCTTAGACATCATAGAGAATGCCAGCGAAACGCAGACTTGATGATGTAAAAAGCTAAGGAATAACAATAACAATTTATTTATCCCGTGTGCACCATTCACCTTATCAAGGAAAAGCTCAGGAGAAGTATACTTAGCAATTTAAGTCGTCCATTTCCGAACAATAGCTATATGGGAAACCTAATTGTCTTCACATTTCAACGTGGGCGCGGGAGCTTCTGAAAAGATAAATTTGTTATATAAAATAACACCTATGAAATATAGTATTTATAAATTTGTAAATCAGCTTTGAATAGAGAGATAATAAATACCTAGTCATTATAGATGGTATAAAAGAAATGTAAAACGCTTAGGTAGCTGTATAGCTAGCAATTTAAGTCGTATAGTATCATTTAAAGGTTCAGACAGAACCTCAAGGCATTCCTGAAAACACACAAAAACTATTTAAAGTATGTAGACTCTAGATTTATACATTTAAAAATTAAATTATATATTATCTGATTTATAGATGGAATTTCGATTTATTGAGGGGTCCAAAACTTTCCAGGTGGGTCCAAGTAAACCTTCGGAAGCGCTAGAGAGAAACGTCATCAAATATCAAGAAAACTGAAATACAAATAAAATTGATATATCCACAAAATATATAGAGTGGAAAAAAACTTTAAATATTTTAGAGTTTATATAAGAAAAAGGCATCTCCTGATCCTGCAATTGAAAGTTGCTGATGGCTTGTGTTAGCTTTTTTATGGTAAAAATTACAAGTTAAAAGTTAAGTCGTGTTGGTGATTGGAGAGACAACAAAAATAAAGATATTTTTAAGTTGAAAAAGGTCGGAAAATAAGGTCGCTGAGATGAGTAGAGTTTTAGAAAAAAATTCAAGAAAAAAAATTACAAAAATAATTGTATGTATTCCATTGTTTAAAGATTCCTAGATTATCCTTACTGTTTTTCACATATGAGATCAAAAACTAATTTCCAAAACTTAACTACTTAAAATTTTATAACAACTTTTTTTCACAAGAATTATATCCACCATAAGGTCTGTTTTATATCTTCTTTTAAAAATAAGAATATATGATTTTAATATAAATATTTTCGTCCCTTTCAGAAAAAGGCCATTGATACCATCAGGATCCTATGTGAGCTCCTTATATTTGATTGAATTATAAGGATTTTGAAACTAAGGACTTATATGCATACACCCAAGACTTCTGATGGTTTTTAGAAAGGCTTAACTAGAATTAGAAGACACAATACGGTAACAGAATAATACATTTTATTCAGCATATTGTCGCGGAGATAAATAAAGCAAGGGCAAGTTTGGGGATAATTAATTTATTATAAGGGGTATTTATAGGGAGAGAGAGTGTGTACAACTTACCCCAAGTTAAAGATAATCCTAATGAGCGACGATAGCTCCCCCCGCCGACCAGATTCCGAGAACCCCTCACACCCGGTGTCCAGGGATGATTGACAGGCGTCCCATGGGGCCTCTCGTGGTTGGAGCCGCTGAGCCGCTTGACAATATAATGAGTATTCCTGGCCATCTATACGTATATAAGGACCATATCTACAGAGAAGATATTCAAAGACGGTCTTTAAATAACATATTTTGATATTTATAAAGTGCTTACAAAAAATACAATAAACAACTCTCATCATATAGTCTAACCAATGGACTTCGCTAAGTGTGGATAAGATTTGATCATTGGTTTAATTATATTCCACACACTGTCAGTTTGATAAAAGGTCAGGTGATCTGGATGTCAAGGACAATATGTTTACATTCCACATTCTCTCTCTGGAAATCCACCCTAAACCACCCCTGCTGGTACACCCCTATTCATAACGAATCTTTTTTCCACATCCTTACTAGGGAAGAACAAACGACAATTTCAAGATTACAAACAGGACATCTTAGAATACTCAAATTTAATGGAAAAAATCAAAACATTTCCAAAATGTCTTAAATGCGATTCCCAACCAGCCAGTCCTGAACATCTATTGAATTGTATCAAATATTCCAAAAAAGACCTCTGGGAAAACCCCAGGACTATAATAGAAATGCTGAGACAATGAAGCCTAATGGAGTTCGTTTAAACGACTTGAGATTCCCAAGACTTTAGAGCAAATGAAAATTGCACTAGACGAATAATTCAATCTTCTTGATGCGGATTTATGAGCTCGTGTTTGTCAACGTGTCCCTAAAAGACTTAAATTGTGTTTGGAAGCAAATGAAGGATATTTTGTATAATTATTAAATTTAAATATACTTGAAAATAAATTTTAATCTATTACCTATTTAAAGCAACACTAACAACAACACATTCCATAGATACAGCTAAAGTCAGTAACATCTCTCTGCTTGAAAAAACCCTTATCTTCACACTCTCCTTGAATGGTTCAGAGAACAACACAAGCCACATCAACCAAGAGTTTATTTCAACTCCCGACATTTCAGTGACATCCTGTCGAGAGTTCCCCTGAAGAAAGTGACAGAATGTCACTGAAATGTCGGGAGTTGAAATAAACAATTGGTTAATGTGGCTGTGTTGTTCTCTGAACCATTCAAGGAGAGTGTGAAGATAAGGGTTTTTTCAAGCAGAGATATGTTACTTACTTTAGCTGTATCTATGGAATGTGTTGTGGTTAGTGTTGCTTTAAATAGGTAATAGATTAAAATATTTATTTTCAAATATATTTAAATTTAATAATTATTCAAAATATCCTTCATTTGCTTCCAAACACAATTTAAGTCTTTTAGGGACACTTTGACAAACACGAGCTCATAAATCCGCATCAAGAAGATTGAATTATTCGTCTAGTGCAATTTTCATTCGCTCTAAAGTCTTGGGAATCTCAAGTCGTTTAAACGATCTCCATTAGGTTCCATTGTCTCAGATTTTCTATTATAGTCCTGGGGTTTTCCCCAGAGGTCTTTTTTTGGAGGATTTGATACAATTCAATAGATGTTCAGGACTGGCTAGTTGGGAATCGCATTTGGGACATTTCAGGAATGTTTGGTCTTCAGAACTCCTTGAATGGTAACACAAAAGATTTAGTGACCATCAGACATAAATGTCTGCATTTACAGTGTTATTGGTATTAACCAGAAATCTGATCATATGAAATAGTCCTTTCTTTCACCAGGATCTGAAACGATATATTCATATGGATGAAAAATCCTAAATGTCTTCCATCAGCCTTTGTCAAGAATTGCGTATGACCACAATACCATTACCAAAACAGAAATTTCCATTAGCAGTAAAAATAAAGCATCTTTATTTTCCCACGAAAATTTCTACGCCGAAAATTTATCATCTTCATTTCACTCATTTTTTAAAACCCTAATACAAAATGTTATTATAATCAATAAAATAAAAGAAGACGAGTTTCTTAAACAATTTTAAATAAACGCAAGCTTTCGGGTGAGAACCCTTCGACAGGCAGTATAAAGAAAACGCGACGATACAAACATGGTACACATGGCAGACAAGAATATATACATTTATGATATTGTGGCGATCTTTTCTTTAATTCTGTCGCTGGTAAGCCACGAAATCACGAAGCAAACTCAAAAGTAAGTTTTATTCAACACACTGTCAAATAGAAAAAGCCGACAACAATTTTATGCTTTATCCTAGCTTACTCTAGACAGTCAGCCTAAAAAAATAAAAACTAATTCTCAAAAATTTACATATTAGAAGGCGCAACAATTGACGTCAAATATTTACATAGATCCAAACAAAAGAAAAAGAATTAATAGAAAAACTAGTTAGAACATTTATATATCTACAAAATAGTTGAATTAAAATACTTTGTGACATTACTCCCTCTTCGGAAGAACATCGTCCCGATGTTTAAATTCATCCGTAGAAACACACACAGTCTCCAGATATTCATCGTTCTGGGTTTATGGATCGTTGTAAGGCTTCATTCGTAAGACATGTACAACATCTTTGTACTTGGCTTTTCTCCGAGATTCATCCACCGTTGTAACTTCGTAGTTGACATCTGATAATTTCTTTGTTATTCGGTATGGACCAAAATATTTCTTTAGGAGCTTCTCTGATAAGCCAACTTTGCGCACCGGTGTGAAGACCCAAACAAGGTCGCCGACGTCGTAATAGACGGGCTTATGCCTTGAATCATAACGTTCTTTATCTATGTCCTGCGCTTTGATTGTTTGTAAGCGGGCTAGCTGCCGTGCTTCTTCAGCGTCCATCATCAAATGACTTATATGCTCGTCCTCCTCATAATCCGGCTGGTAGGGAAACAGAGCGTCCAGCATTGTCTCCGCCTCTCGACCTTGTACCAAAAAGAAGGATGAGAAACCGGTAGTTTCTTGCCTTGCTGTATTATAGGCAAAGGTAATAAAAGGTAAAACAGAATCCCAGTTCTTTTGGTCCACGTCTACGTACATCGAGAGCATGTCAACCAGGGTCTTATTTAATCGTTCAGTCAAGCCATTGGTTTGGGGGTGATAGGCCGTTGTAAAGTAATGCGACATTCCACACATTTTTGTTAGTTCGTTGACGACTTTGGCTTGGAATGATCGTCCCCGGTCCGTAATCAGTTCTCGAGGAGCTCCATGCTTGAGGACAACGTCGTTCACCATAAACTTCGCAACCTCAACAGCTCCTCCGGTCGGTATGGCTTTTGTTACCGCGTATTTCGTAAGGTAATCTGTACAAACTATCACCCAGCGGTTGCCATCCCTAGTCGGAGGAAATCTCCCCAGCAAGTCCATGCCTATCTTCTGGAAGGGAATGGAAACAGGGGCTATAGGCTTAAGATTTCCAGGGGGTAGTTGGGGTATTTTCTTGCGCCGTTGGCATTCCCTACAATGTCCAACATAATTACGAACACTTCTATAAAGACCAGGCCAAAAGAATCTCCTGCGTATTCTGTCATACGTTTTGGCAAATCCAAGGTGTCCGGCTGTAGGAGCATCATGGGATGATCGAAGGACCTCTAGACGTAAAGTCCTCGGAACCACCAGCAACCAAGGTCGTCCCAAGGGATCATAATTTTTCTTGTAAAGTATGTTGTTGATAATGACAAATCTTTTATAATTCGGGTCTCCACAATTTTCAATTATTTTTGTTAATGATGGATCTCGTTGCTGCTCCTTTTCAACATCACACAACACTGCCAGACAAAGTATATCTTCCTCTGTTTCTTCCGCAGTATCCGGTAGAGGGCTTCTAGAAAGGCAGTCGGCATCCTTGTGCTTGCGACCATTTTTATAGCAGACAGCGACCTCATATTCTTGGAGGCGCAGAGCCCATCTGGCCAGACGTCCAGAAGGGTCTTTCAAATTCGCTAACCGGCACAAAGAATGGTGGTCGGTCACAACAGAAAAAGGGCGCCCAAACAAGTAAGGTCGAAATTTGCTGATTGACCAGACCACTGCCAAACACTCCTTTTCCGTTGTTGAATAGATTTTCTCCGATTTGGACAGTGTTCGAGATGCATATGCAATTGGCTGTTCACACCCATCCCTTAGCTGTACCAAAACAGAACCAATACCAAAGCCACTCGCATCTGTATGGACGTAAATTGGCGCGGCCTCATCCAAGTGGCCCAATACAGGTTCAGAAGTCAATGCCGATTTTAAATTATTAAACGAATCTTCTTGTCTGTCATTCCAACTGAATTGTTTTCCTTTCTTTAGTAATTCGTTCAGCGGCCCTGTTATGTCAGCAAAGCTCTTGATGAATCGGCGATAGTAGGAACAGAGACCCAAAAAGCTTTTGACTTCGGATACATTCTTTGGTCTTGGAAAATTCCTCACTGCTTCTACTTTGTCTGGGTCTGGATAAATCCCATCTCCATCTATTAAGTGCCCCAAAACCTTCATACGTCTAGATCCAAAATGACATTTTTCCAAATTAAGTGTGAGACCTGCTTTTGAAAGACAGTTCAGCACCATTTCCAATCGCAGTATATGCTCTTCCATTGTTTTAGAAAACACTATGATGTCATCCAGATAGCAGAGACATATGTTCCACATAAGTCCACGTAGAAGGTTGTCCATTATTCTTTCAAAGGTCGCGGGGGCATTACACAACCCGAAGGGCATCACTTTAAATTCGAAGAGGCCGTCTGGTGTTACGAAAGCAGTCTTTTCACGGTCAGCTTCATCGACTTCGATCTGCCAATACCCTGATTTCAAGTCCATGGTAGAGAATACAGAAGCTCCCTTTAAAGAGTCGAGGGTGTCGTCAATTCTGGGTAACGGATATACGTCCTTTCTGGTTATTTTATTTAGGCGGCGGTAGTCCACGCAGAACCTCCAGGTTCCATCATTTTTCTTAACTAAAACGACAGGAGATGACCAGGGACTATCCGATGGTTTTACTATTCCTGATTTGAGCATCTTGTCCACTTCTGTTTGAATAACACTCCTTTCATAAGACGACACTCGATAGGGTCGTTGCCTAATAGGAGCATGATCTCCTGTGTCAATGCGATGTTTAACGTCCAAAGATGTTCTTTTTGGGCCTGCCTTCTGGAGCTCAAATACGCCTATGAACCTCCTAAGGACATCAAGTAGTCGGTTCCTGTCTTCATGGGATAGGTCAGTATCCATAAGAGACACAAGCCTATCCAAGTCTCCAGTGTTTTGTGTGCTGCACTTGTCTTCTTTCTGGTTAAGATAATCGTCATCTCCATCCAAGCAGCATACATAGCTGTTGTCTATAATAGATAATTCAGCCACTTTCATACCTTCAGGGATGATCTTAGCATAGTTAGTCCCATTCACCATCCAAACCTTGCCCCTTCCGTGGTTGAGACTAACAATAGAGGCAGGAATAACTATTTCCTTTTCCAACGTTAGACCCTTAGAACACGTAATAGCAACTTCCTGAACTCCCGGGACGTCGCTACAGACAACCGTTATCTGTTTGATTGAGTTAGGTGGAATAATGTTATCCTTCAAGGTATGAAAGGTCTCCACTGGATGGGGTTCCTCTTTCATCGGGGCGTCCTTCAGGTAGAGTTCATCGTGCTCGCAGTTAATCTCAGCCTGAGTTAGTTTGAGAAAATCCCAACCAAGGATCACACAATGACTGCACTGTGAAAGTACAAAGAACTCGAATGGTTGGGTTAGTTCATTTACTTTAATTCTTAAGACACACTTTCCTAAAGCCCTGACGCATTTGGAGTTAGCTACCCTTATAATTGGTCCTTGACTCGATAACATAGGGGTTCTTATGCGGCAACGGAAATCTTCTGATATAACTGAATAGTCAGCTCCAGAGTCCACCAAGGCTAGTACTTTAGTTCCATTTATAGTTACGGTTATAAAGTTCTTCTTTAGTTTGGCAACAGTCGTCGTCGGAGGATTTGAAATTTGTGCGGCCTTACCTCCTACGCAGGTCGCGGGATCTAGTTTCCCTCATTTCCTCTTGAAGATGAGCGGCTGTTCATCCTAGCAGGCGATCTTGATGTTCGACGTCCTGTGGATCGCCCTCTCCCTGGGTAGGGGGAGTCACTCCTAAGCCCACGATTGGGGGGTGACCATGAACCCGTTCCGTCCGCATTTGGCATATAGTCCCCCAATGTCACTGGTCTTCTAGCATCTCTCCTTGTGCGAACATTGGCGAATATTTGTCGCCTCTCTCGACAATACCTGACGACGTGGCCAGGTCGCCCACAATGGAAGCATACTGGTCTGTCATCCGGTGTACGCCATTCCCGGGCTTTGGGCAAAGTAGCGGAAGAGTTGTAAAAAGTTCTTCCAGCTTGATCATACGTTGGGGCTGGTCTAGGTTGTTTCATCATAGGACTTCTAGTGGTCCTGGAAATCGGCGCCGGATTCTTCTTTACCTCTTCCCTTATTATTTCCTCTAGGGAATCTGTGGTATGCATGGGCTGATCAAAGGCTCTCTGAACTTCCTCTTTGACGATCCTTCTAATCAAAGAAGAAAGATCGTCTTCCTCGCAAGCCATGGAGGTCACATTTGGGAGTCTCTCAATTTTTTTTGTCGTTATTCTTCGTTTCTTTAATAATTCTATTTTTCTGCACTGACTCAAGAACTGTTCCATATTATCAACCTCCCTGGCAATCAGTATTTGATAGACGTCCTCCGCCACTCCTTTCATTAAGTGTCCTAACTTGGTTTCGTTGTCCATCCGGGATCAATCAATTGGCACAAATAAAGCACGTCTTGAATGTAAGATTCAGAGGATTCGTTTGCCTTCTGTGCTCTAATCTTCAGAAGTCCCTCAGCCTTCTTTATCTCTTCTTCCTGTTGTCCGAAGGTTTCGCCGAGAGCCCTCTGAAAAACCTTCCAGGATGTTAGAACATCTTCATTATTCTCATACCACTGCCGTGCAGTTCCGGCCAAAAAGAATATGGCATTCGCCAAACACATAGGATTGTCCCATCTGTTATATTGAGCTATGCGCTTGCAATCTTTTAACCACCTCTGTGCGTCTTCACTTCCATCTCCGGAAAAGGTAGAAGGGCATTTTGGTTGCTGCAACGAGAAGTATGCTGAGGGGACTTGAGCTGGAGTTTCTTCTCCCGATTCGCTCTTTAGCATGATTGGCCTTGTTTGATGAAGTTCGGGCTCGGGTGGTAAACCCTTCAATCTGAGACTTCTTCTTAAATTTATGGGATCAGCCGTTTTTCTTTATTTATTTTTTCAAGGCTTTACCCAGCATCTCCACCAAATTGTGGCGATCTTTTCTTTAATTCTGTCGCTGGTAAGCCACGAAATCACGAAGCAAACTCAAAAGTAAGTTTTATTCAACACACTGTCAAATAGAAAAAGCCGACAACAATTTTATGCTTTATCCTAGCTTAATCTAGACAGTCAGCCTAAAAAAAATAAAAACTAATTATCAAAAATTTACATATTAGAAGGCGCAACAATTGACGTCAAATATTTACATAGATCCAAACAAAAGAAAAAGAATTAATAGAAAAACTAGTTAGAACATTTGCATATCTACAAAATAGTTGAATTAAAATACTTTGTGACAATATTTACATAAATATGGTAAAGAGAATTTCAAATAAGAAATTTACATCATTATGAAACAATGCGTATAGAGAATCTATTCTTCAAAAAGAGATGCTAATTTTATAATTGGAAACGGGAATATTGTTGAAATATAGTACATGACTGACACGGGCAACTATAGGGAGAACTACATGAATGCCAGGAGAGCATGATAGGCTTCAGGGAGGTCGATTTTCGGTTGATGCTGCCTTGCTTATGGGATTCTATGGATTCTAGTATGAGTCTTTGATGTTGGTTACGGATGCGTCTGTAATGTATTGTAGGGTGTTTGATGTTAAAAGTATGGCCCGTGTCCTGTATGTGTTGATATATGAGAGATTTGGAGTCATGGTTAGATATGTTACGGGAGTGCTCAGACATCCTGATGGCAACAGTTCTACCCGTCTCGCCTACGTAAGTAGCGGAGCATTGCTCACATGAGACGGAATAGACCGCGCCATCAGAACGGAGGGGATCTATCGGAACAAGGGGCTTAGTGTGAGGATGCCGGAGGGATGTGAGGAGGTTGGGGGAGTTTTTATAATAGGTACGGATGCCGTATGATTTGAGGTGTCTAGCTATATCGACTGCAGGGGGGGAGTAGGGAAGGAAACATATAGATCTATAAGTTGTGGATGGAGCGGGGGCGCCCGGTGTGTATGTATATCTATTAATAAAAGCAAGGGGGGGAAAAGCTTTGGAGAGGTGAGATATGATATTGTTTCTTTCTATGGTTTTAAAAATATCTAGGGAACAGTGGGTATGGATTCTTTTAGTAAGGGTCTTAACTATATTAACTTTATGGGAGGTAGAGCAGTGTGAATTAAAGTGAGTGTAACCAGGGGGGCATTGCGTTTTATAGTAAACTGTGGTATGGTATGAAGAAGGGGTACGGATAATAAGGATATCTAAGAAAGGAATAACATTATTGGATTCTGTCTCTAGAGTAAATGAAATATTATGATTGTAGCTATTAAGATTTGACAATATGGAGCTCTCCTGGCCTTTCTTACAAATGCAAAACACATCATCTATACATGTATATCTACGTCACAATTGAATATCAGAAGGGAGAGTGCGGGTGATCCAGTGGTCTATTTGTAATAAAACAATTTCGGCTACTATGGAGGATAGAGGGCTACCCATCGGGGAGCCCTTAATCTGTCTGTAGTGATTCTGAGAGAATTTGAAAGTATTCATGTTTAAACATATATCAGTGAGCTGTACTATAGATGATGAGGTTTGGGAATCAATGTTCTGTGAGTTGAGAAATTGTAATAAACTGCTAGTGATAAGTTCATGTGGCAGGCTAAGGTAAAGGGAGGTGACATCAAATGAGCACATAATGGTAGAAGGGTCGGGGGTCTTAGCGGTTAATTCACTGATAAAACGGGGGGTACTATTGATGGAGTAAGTGTTGTTATAGCTGCTTAATATTGGGGATAGGTAACTGGATAGAAACTTGGCTAGAGGAAATGCAGGAGATAAATGGTAAGCTATGATAGGGCGAAGAGGTATCTCTGGTTTGTGAATCTTAGGGAGGCCGTATATGTAAGCTGAGCTGTGTAGGTTAGAAGTAAATAGGTTGTAATTATTTGGAGTAATATGATTGTTCTTTTTTAAGCGGAGCAGCGAAGTTTTATATGCTTTAGTGATGGAGAGACTGACCTGGTTTGATATGAAGGAGAAGGTAGAGCTATCACTGAGGAGGTCATGCATTTTTGAGAGGTAACTATCTTGATTTAAGATAACAGTATTAAATCCCTTATCAGAACGTGTGATTAATATGGATTTGTTGTGTTTTAGTTTCTGAAGTGTGGTGAGGTCTGCAGAGACTAAAACACAACAAATACATATTAATCACACGTTCTGATAAGGTATTTAATACTGTTATCTTAAATCAAGATAGTTACCGCTAAAAAATGCATGACCTCCTCAGTGATAGCTCTACCTTCTCCCTCATATCAAACCAGGTCAGTCTCTCCATCACTAAAGCATATAAAACTTCGCTGCTCCGCTTAAAAAAGAACAAGCATATTACTCCAAATAATTACAACCTATTTACTTCTAACCTACACAGCTCAGCTTACATATACGGCCTCCCTAAGATTCACAAACCAGAGATACCTCTTCGCCCTATCATAGCTTACCATTTATCTCCTGCATTTCCTCTAGCCAAGTTTCTATCCAGTTACCTATCCCCAATATTAAGCAGCTATAACAACACTTACTCCATCAATAGTACCCCCCGTTTTATCAGTGAATTAACCGCTAAGACCCCCGACCCTTCTACCATTATGTGCTCATTTGATGTCACCTCCCTTTACCTTAGCCTGCCACATGAACTTATCACTAGCAGTTTATTACAATTTCTCAACTCACAGAACATTGATTCCCAAACCTCATCATCTATAGTACAGCTCACTGATATATGTTTAAACATGAATACTTTCACATTCTCTCAGAATCACTACAGACAGATTAAGGGCTCCCCGATGGGCAGCCCTCTATCCTCCATAGTAGCCGAAATTGTTTTATTACAAATAGACCACTGGATCACCCGCACTCTCCCTTCTGATATTCAATTGTGGCGTAGATATACATGTATAGATGATGTGTTTTGCATTTGTAAGAAAGGCCAGGAGAGCTCCATATTGTCAAATCTTAATAGCTACAATCATAATATTTCATTTACTCTAGAGACAGAATCCAATAATGTTATTCATTTCTTAGATATCCTTATTATCCGTATCCCTTC
Organism: Cordylochernes scorpioides; assembly: GCA_030710605.1. Lineage (NCBI taxonomy): Eukaryota > Metazoa > Arthropoda > Arachnida > Pseudoscorpiones > Chernetidae > Cordylochernes > Cordylochernes scorpioides. The sequence goes on along the minus strand of CP092863.1, from coordinate 27,695,067 downwards.
ATCATACCATACCACAGTTTACTATAAAATGCAATGCCCCCCTGGTTACACTCACTTTAATTCACACTGCCCTACCTCCCATAAAGTTAATATATTTAACACCCTTACTAAAAGAATCCATACCCACTGTTCCCTAGATATTTTTAAAACCATAGAAAGAAACAATATCATATCTCACCTCTCCAAAGCTTTTTTCCCCCTTACTTTTATTAATAGATATACATACACACCGGGCGCCCCCGCTCCATCCACAACTTATAGATCTATATGTTTCCTTCCCTACTCCCCCCCTGCAGTCGATATAGCTAGACACCTCAAATCATACGGCATCCGTACCTATTATAAAAACTCCCCCAACCTCCTCACATCCCTCCGGCATCCTCACACTAAGCCCCTTGTTCCCATAGATCCCCTACGTTCTGATGGCGCGGTCTATTCCGTCTCATGTGAGCAATGCTCCGCTACTTACGTAGGCGAGGCGGGTAGAACTGTAGCCATCAGGATGTCTGAGCACTCCCGTAACATATCTAACCATGACTCCAAATCTCTCATATATCAACACATACAGGACACGGGCCATACTTTTAACATCAAACACCCTACAATACATTACAGACGCATCCGTAACCAACATCAAAGACTCATACTAGAATCCATAGAATCCCATAAGCAAGGCAGCATCAACAGAAAAATCGACCTCCCTGAAGCCTATCATGCTCTCCTGGCCTTCATGTAGTTCTCCCTATAGTTGCCCGTGTCAGTCATGTACTATATTTCAACAATATTCCCGTTTCCAATTATAAAATTAGCAACTCTTTTTGAAGAATAGATTCTCTATATGCATTGTTTCATAATGATGTAAATTTCTTATTTGCAATTCTCTTTACCATAGTTATGTAAATATCATAAATGTATATATTCTTGTCTGCCATGTGTATCATGTTTGTATCGTCGCGTTTGCTTTATACTGCCTGTCGAAGGGTTCTCACCCGAAAGCTTGCGTTTATTTAAAATTGTTTAAGAAACTCGTCTTCTTTTATTTTATTGATTATAATATACCTTGCTGAGAAGAATCTCCTATTTCTTACTAATACAAAATGATTTGTTAGGAAAAAATCCCCAATATGTGAAGGAGTGAAAGAATCTATGTGCTCCACTGACAATGCGGATAGATCAAAATATTATCGAGGTACATTATACATATACAGGATGGCCCATAAGTCGTGAACCCTTTTATTTTTTTATGAAAAATTAAAAGGCAAACTAGAATGGAAAACTAAAACTATATTATTTTTAGTAATAGATTAAAATTTATTTTCAAAAATATATTTAAATTTAATAGTTATTCAAAATGTCCTCCATTTGCTTCCAAACACAATCTAAGTCTTTTAGGGACACTTTGACAAACACGAGCTCATAAATCCGCATCAAGATGATTAAATTCTTCTTCTAGTGAAATTTTCATTTTCTCTAAAGTCTTGGGTTTTCGATGATAAACTTCATCTTTCAAATAACCCCACAAAAAATCTGCCGGAGTAAGATCAGGTGACTGCTCAGGCCAATCAATTGGTCTACGGCGCCCCATCCATTTGTGAGGGAACTTTTCATTGAAAAATGTTCTAACAATGTTTGAGTAATGGGCGGGTGCACCATCCTGCATAAGGTAAACGTTTTTCCAACCAATTTTGGCTGCATAAATTCCCCCAACATATTCAAATAATTCTCACCATTTACTTTTTAATCGAAAATGTAAGGTCCGATTATTCCTTCCGAACAAATTCCACCCCAAACAGTTAAGCCAGGGGAAATAACTTTCTTCTCAATTTATACCATTGGATTTTCTGAAGCTCAAAAAACACAATTATTTCGATTGACATGGCCATTCAATTTAAAAAATAGCCCCATCAGTCCACATTATTTGATCAGGCAAATTTTCATCATTTTGATTCATTTCAAGCATTTTTTTTCACAAAATTCCATCCTTCTATCCCAATAATATTCATGAAGTGCTTAAATAAAATTAGGAATATAGGGCTTATAACCAAGACCTTTTATCATTATTTGGATGGAGTTACTGGGCATTTTTCTCTTTAGACAACCTACTTGTTGATTTTTGAGGACTAGCTTCTAAAGATGCTATAACTAGGTTTATATTGGTTTCACAGGTAACAGAGTGTGGTCTTCCTGATCTAGGAAGATCTGCCACACTACTGGTAGTTTTAAATTATTCTTGTCACGGTTGATTTAGAAGCTGAAGAAGACTCAGAATGCTTTGACCATTGACGTCGTAGAGTTGTGAATCTACCATGTTGATAATAGAGTTTGCTAATTTTAATTATTTATTTTATTTATTTATGCTTATGAGGTGATACAGCAACGTCTTTACAATTAGAGAGGAGACAAAATGAAATCATGGGTGCATAATGTAGCTGCTGTATTGTCCGTGAGGTCAAGAGACGTACGGACCTCTATGGTGTTGATCTCTTGGCGGAACGACTTGGAAGTCGTTCTTTAATATCAAGGGATGACATTTTCTGAATTAAACCTGGATGGAACCAGAACACATACATATGTTAATTAGACAAATATTATAAATAATTTATCAGTTAAACATTTTTTAAATGGTATCGGGACTGTATATTTGAATGTAATGATTTCGGGAATTTTATTTAAAAAAAACTATGAATAGATTATTATTTTAATATATAAAAGAGATATCGTTATAGGGGTTATTTTAAGGAGTAATAATATTCTAATATATTTTAGAGTATATAAATATAGATTAAAAACAAAATTTACATAGTAAAATTATATAGGTGTAGTGTTTAAAGTATACTTAAAGACCTTTATTCAAAAATTCTAGTTGATTTAATAGAGGTGAAAGATATACACACAATTTGAAGAAATATAAAAACTAAAACCTAAGAATTCGTGTCACGCGAACAAAAAGGTTACATTTCTGGAGATAATCATTAATGACGTAGAAGGATATTGCATTAATTCACCACACGCGGAAGTAGGTAAGTTGGCATAGCGCCCTGAAATTACCATGTAACACTCATGCTGGGTGTTCCACGAGTGAAACTGTCGATGTGCCGGTAGAAATTCTAAACTATTTATATTTTTTTATTTTATTATTACAGAATCACGAAGTCTATCAGACTATTGTGCTATATTAGAATTATTTACATATATAAACATATATCTTTAATTACTTACACAATAATTTTGTAGTGATTTATAAATTTGTATACAAATAGCTCTAAACTTGCCAAAGTTTTCCTAAGATAGAGTATATACAGAAATATGATTTGGCATTATGTCAAAGTAAGCAAGTACAATTTGATTAGAGGGCAAGCCAACAAAAGATGCTCTGGGGTTTCAACATCTAGACAGCATTCACATGTTGGATCATTTATAACTCTCAAGTCAAAGAAAAAACTTAAAAAGGGTCCTTTGCCTGTGAAGAACAAAGTAGTGTATTTATCATGAGTAATGAAGCTTGGTACATCTCTCAGAAGAAAAATATTGAACGTTGCATTATTTTAAGAAAGATAAAATATGAATTTTGTATTGATAAATAATTTATTCAACTCATTTTAAAGGGGCTTACACTATAAATACTTCAATAAAACACTCCCTTGTATCAATATTGTGTAAAATATATCAGGTCTCCAGTCTCGAGCTTTCGAACACAAACGCCCAGAAGAGAATATGGTATACTAATTCGCCAATAGAACACGTCTCTTAATGATACCTACAGTGTTAAAACTGAATAATTTACATAGTGTGATTTGCATAAGATCATTTGTATAGTATCATCCGCGGATCACGAGAACCAATCAGGTGAGACTTTACACGGGCAAGGAATGTATAAAAGGCACGCGGGATGGCCGGTGCGTGGGGATTAGCAGAGTTGGTGAGATTAGCAGGGGATTAATAAGAATCAGGTTGAGGAAAATAGCAGAGCCTAGGAGATAGAATACTCGAGCTCAGAAGAATAAAGGGATAAAGAAATCTATGGGAAGCCTCTTGAAGAAAGTGAAAGAACTCAAGTTGAGGAAAAGCCTGTTGAAATTTGAGGAAAGTGAAAAGGCAGAAGTTGATAAAAAAAAACCACTGAAGAAATTGAGGAAAGAGAAGAGGCTTAAATTAGCAAATGGATTATTTGAAAAATAGCCGGATACTTGCTCCAACTGAAATAAGTTTAATTTTATGTATCATTCATCATAGAAAATAAAGCCCATTATATTTTTAAAAAAATAATTTAGAGAATTATGAATAAACAAATGACTAATTTAAATAGATAGTTTTTTGTGTCTAACTATTGTAGCGATAGGCAGGTGGTATTCTTGAGGATAGTGAACGACAGGGTTTGGTGATTTTAAATATAATGGGCTTTATTTTCTATGATGAATGATACATAAAATTAAACTTATTTCAGTTGGAGCAAGTATCCCGCTATTTTGCCAATAATATTTTTGCTAATTTAAGCCTCTTCTCTTTCCTCAATTTCTTCAGTGGGCTTTTTATCAACTTCTGCCGTTTCACTTTCCTCAATTTCAACAGTCTTTTCCTCAACTTGAGTTCTTTCACTTTCTTCAATTTCTAGAAGAGGCTTCCCATAGATTTATTTATCCCTTTATTCTTCTGAGATCGAGTATTCTATCTCCTAGGCTCTGCTATTTTCCTCAACCTGATTCTTATCAATCCCCTGCTAATCTCACCAACTCTGCTAATCCCCACGCACCGGCCATCCCGCCGTGCCTTTTATACATTTCTTGCCCGTGCAAAGTCTCACCTGATTGGTTCTCGTTATCCGCGGATGATACTATACAAATGATCTTGTGCAAATCACAGTATGTAAATTATTTAGTTTTAACATTCTCCCACCAATTTTGACAAAGAAATAGTCAAAATTAAATCCTCGACAACTATTTACACTTTAATATGAAATGTTTACATAACAAATGAGCTATATCTGACAGGCAATTTGCTCTGACCAGGATACCCGTCGATGTTTTAACATGGTCCACCTTTGCTATGCCATCTTTACCAGAAATAAGTTCTACTATCCTGCCTTTAGTCCAAAACATCCTTTTAACATTTTCCAATCAACACAATATCTCCTATTTTTAGATGTCTTATATCAATTTTTTTTATTTTTGAATTAAAGCGTTTAAATATTCTTTTGAAAATCTTTGCTTCAATTCTTTCTTTAGTTGCCATAGTTTTCTAAACTTCGCATGAAACATTTCTGGCTTTAAATTTTCAAGTTCCAGGAAGCTGGATTCTGGACTATTTTGAAGAAACTTGTTGGGTTTTAAGAGATTTAGATCATTTTCATCTTCAGAGACATAGGTGAGAGGACGATTATTGATGAGATGTTCTATTTCACATTTTCTTTTCACAGCAGCGTGAATAGAGTTGGCCAATCTAGCTCCCAGCACCACAGCCATCAATTCTAGTCGTGGGATTGTATTCCCTTTTTATTGGCGCCAATCCTGTTTTACTCCATATCAAAGTTAAAATATGTTTCCCATCCAATTCACTGCTTAAATAGGCGACTGCTTCATAAACAACTTGACTGGCGTCACAAAGGGGACGAATTTCCGTGGGGAGAACAAGATCATTCCACATATATCTGGGTATCTTTATTGATTCAATGAATCTCATTTGATCACACCAAGTTTTAAACTCACGAGCCATACTTTCAGGCAATGGTGAATTAAATCCTATCTTTAACTCCCAAGATCGCTGCAGCAATAAATTTGGTTTTAAGAGTACCGGAGCAAAAAAGCCAAGTGGATCAAATATCCGCTGAACCACTGACAACACTAGTCCTTTCTTTAATCTTGAAGGGAGGCTTACATATTTAGGAAATTCACATTTTAATATACGTTCCCTTTTGTTCCAGACAATCCCCAATACTTTGGTTGAAGGCTCTTCACTTGAGGTATCATCAAAGGAATACTCACACCCTCTTAAGCTCATTTTCCCCCTTTCCATAATCTCGGTGGCAGACCTTTGAAACTCTTCGACCTCTTGCTTTGTTTCCAGAGAGGTTACACAGTTATTCATATAGAAGGACTGAGTCAACATCTTTGCCATCTTTTATAGAGAACCTTTTATCGTTTGAAGATGGTAATTACGGCATTCAGCAAAAATGGACTACAATTTAGGTCGAGAACAAGTCTTTTATGCCTAAGAGCCAATAGTTCTCTATCCTCTTCCTCCAAAGAAATCTTAGGTAGTCTCGATCATTTTCCTTAATGGCTATCATTTGAAAATATTTTCTTACGTCTGCTAAGACTCCAAACTTATTTTCCCGAAATCTTATCCTTATTTCAGGGATTCTTTCCAGTAGATTAGGTCCCTTTTCCAAATACTGATTCAAGGAGAGTCCGTTGTGTCCTTGACAGGAAGCGTCAAATACTGGCCGTATAGGAGTCGTTTTGGATTCACTGGGCGATACAGGGCGATGGGGAAAATAGTATCCTTTTACTTCAGGTGGATTTTCATTAACTCTTTCGATGAACCCTTCCTTTAACCAATCTTCTCTCTGTGAAGGCGGTACATTATCGCAAATATCAGGTTGATCCAACGCTTCAATCTTAATTGGTTCCTTTCGCTCATTCAATTTTTCCAAGTTTAGGATGATCTTCCATGCCTTTCCTCTTTTACTTTCTTGGCTTTTGTTTCAGAATCTGCCGTTATCTCATCTTTAGATTTATCAGTACGAGAATATTTGACTTAATTATCCTCTTTAGAATCTTCTAATTCGCCTCCTTCAGTTTCCTCTTCTGAAATCTTTATTTGATCAGCGCTTTCAGCTGCCGCTCTAGAATTGTTTACCGATTCATAACCTTTATTTGCAGTTTGAGAATCCTTTACTCCATTGCCTTTGGGTTGAGCTTCCGAATCCCTTATTCTATCGCCTTTGGACTCCGCTTCAGAATATTCTTTATTCTTTAAATCTACATCTTCATATTTCTCATTAGCAGTTTCTTCTTCCTCCAACATTTCCTTATTAAGGTCCATTTCTAATGTATATTCATCCCTTGCCTCGTTGAGTTTAGTTTCCTCATCTTTAGTTAAAGTATCTTTGGCATCCTCATTTTTCAGTTTCATGATCAGCTGTATCAATAGCTTTTTTATCTCTAGTAATATATGCTTCTTTAGATTCAACTTATTTTTTACTATTAGTTTAAAGAGCATATTTTTCCTGCCTACGCATTACGCTAATTTTATACTCTATATTAAATCTTTCCTGTATTTAGATTTCACAATTCTCGAATTCTCTGTTAATTTCTTCATCAGTAATTTCTTCTTGGGATAGAAAAATTAATTGGAACTGTTCATTCAAAGCTATAAGATCATTATGCAAACATTCAAGCTGATCAAACTTTGCATAAACCGCATCTTTATCAATGCAAGACTTTTTCAACTCTGCATATATATCATTAACTTGTTCAGTAAATATACCTCTTGCAGCTTTTCTTATTTCGTTCACTTCCTCCATCTTACCACCAAACCTATCACGTCCGGCTCACCAAATTGATGGGAATAAAAGAGAATAGAAATAAAAAAGAGAAAGAATTGAGAAAATAATAAAATAAACAAATGAATAAATTTAAATAAATAATATGTATTCCTTGCTTTCTTAGTTATTCCCTAGAGACCTATTTATTTATTTGTCCTTTTATTAGATATATATTTTTAAATATTTTGTCCCCATTTGTATAATAGTTAATATAAAATATTTTTTATATCTATAGAATTTTATAGAATTATTAAAAATAGTATCTCGGATTATATTAAACTCGTGTTCTATTGGCAAATTATTAAACCAGGTTTTCTCCTGTAAAAGGGCGTCCGTTCCCGAAAGCTAGAGAAAAAAAAATATTTTGAAAATATACTTTTCCCTGGAGACCTGATATATTTTACTCACTATAAATACTGTAAATAATGTTCATTAGTCTTCTCCAAAGTTGCAATTCACAGAAATTTAGACCATTAAATTTGTTGGACTGTTATTATTCTGTAACCAAGTGACTGTGAAGAAAATAGGTGGAATCCATTGGCACCTTGGTAAATAGAGAAAACATATTTTCCAATAAAAAAAATTGAAAATAAACAACCTATAAACGTGTTTCGTTATCTGTTATTAATAATCATTTCACATAAAAAGATTTTCAGGAGAAAAGATATTGGCATCTATATTGTAATACATAAATTTCGAACATAGTCTACTTTTGCATCCTCTTTCTTCACTTACAAGATAAACAACCGTGCACTCCTTTTTACCAAACCTACGACCAAAACAGAAAAAGGAAGAATTTTCAAGCCATCAAAATAAGCATATAACAATTACCCAGTAATAATTCATATAAATGGTATTTTTTTGGTGAAACAAAATATTTGAAAAAGGAAAAATAAAAATCAGGTAAAAATTTTCTTTTAATTTTGAATTTGCAAGCTTTCGAGCAAACAATTCAAAATTAAAAGAAACTTTTTACCTGATTTTTATTTTTCCTTTTTCAAATAATTTCTTGGTAACTATTATTCACATAAAAACAAAATATTATTTTCAAAATTTACCCTTTGATCAACAACCACTTTCAGAAAAAAAAAGCGCTCATTTTTGGAGAGGTCTGATATAAAATATTTGACTATATTAAGTATTTATAAACATTCTAGTGAAATATATTGTTGTTAAATTATTTCAATATGAGCCTCACCAATTGCTACTGCAGTTAATACATCGGGTCTGTAGGCTATATAAAAGTATCAACAATCCTCTTTAAATGTGGAAACATATTTATGCATTTTCGTTGTCCTCAAGACTATCCAAATTTGTCCCATTTTCATTTATTTTTACTAAATTCTCATCTCTAATATTCCTTCTAGAGTATAAGAGTACGAAGTAACAGTAATAAACAAATAAAAACAATAAAACAGTAGTATATTAAACTAGGAAACCTACTAGAAGAGTGGATATTCACTAAGGAACCAATTATTTGCATTAGTTCAGCAGTAATAAGTCTGATGTGGCTCCTCGTTCAGGATCATCAAAGGCTGTTTCTATTGATCTTGGTTTTAAGACGTTGCCTTTATTCTTTCGTTGAAGATTCTGTGAGAGATATGTGGCGACCACACTTTGCTTCAGCGAGCGCGAACTGGGAAAAGCTTCACTACACATACGGGCAGTAGTGTGACGGCCTCGGCAACCGCAAGCGGCAACCTGACTACGCATACGTGAGCATCCGGGACACTCTGGCCACTCGCGTCGTAAACAAGAAGGCTTGCTTCCAACGGCCGTTACTTCTTTTCTCTTTACATTTCTGGCTTTAAATAAATTATTTTATAAAAATATTTATAATTTTATCAGCGGCCTTTCCACAAGCCACACCAACACGCACGCAACCATCCCACAGATATAATACGGTGGTTTCACTCTCACATACGCCGTCGACTTGGTAGTAGGTTCATCCATCTTCACAGGTCGCTTCATATTTTAATAACCAGTGTATTCCATTCTCTTTAAATTGGAATACAATGGAACTTACCCTTCTTTCTCTCTCCAACAATTCCAATTTCAAACAATAAAATACTTGTAGAATGGAATTTGGCAATTATACCGCAAATGTTTCTTTTAAACGAAATTTTAAATTTAAGGAGAAATAACGATTATTTCTAACCTAAGGGATGAAGTATGATAGGATGAATTGTGAAGAGTAATGATAAACGTATTACTATCCCTGGACACTTTATTTTTCCGTTTTTCATTACTATTCACAATTCATCATTTCATACTTTATCCCTAAGGTTAGAAAATAATCGTTATTTCTCCTTAAAATAAATTTAGAGTTTCGTTCAAAATAACATTTGCGGTATTTGCCAAATTCCGTTCTACAATCATAAGTCGCATTATATTTTATAATAAAATACTTCTCTAGTTCTAAAGTTGCTTATATTTGGCTATAGATATTTTGTTGAATCGTTTTTTTAAGACAACTCTCAGATTTATAAAATTAATTTATTAAACTTTAAGCATTTTTAGATATATATATATATTAAGGCATCAAAAGAATCATCTAATTTTCATACATTTTCTAACCAGATTCAACTTGTGCAAAACAGACGACCAAGAAAAAATAAACAAATTAATAATAGAGGGTAAGTTCCTATTTTTTACAAGCTTTCATACTCAAAGAATATTCAACTTATTGCTTCATATTTCAAACTATATGTTGATTTTTCTATTATGTATACATAATCTTCACCTATTTTTGTTGTGCAGGAGATATCTTTTTTTTAATAATACTGATATTTATTGGTATTGGACTACTCGTCGTGCTCATGGTCATTCTACTGAAATCATTCTGCTCCTCTAGTGAAACGTAAGTCTCATTTTATTTAATTTAGTTACGTTGGAGCGTTTTTCACACAGTAGGTCTGATTATGCATTTTGTCCTGGTTTCTTTGAATCTTTTGAACCGAAATACATAGTGATAAATATCTCTCTATAACTGTTCCCATGTTGAATAATTCAAACCTTTATTTAACTTTGAAATGCGATCAAATTTACACACCAGAGTTATCATAAGCTCGTGTTTTCCGAGCGTTAGTTATCTAGTTTGTTCGTGTGTTATATTGAAGTAAAACAAGATGGACATAACGTCCTAATCTAATCTATGAATGATTTAATCTACCTGACCGCTTTTTAGAGCTCTAATACTGTTTTGGACGCTTATACAGGGTACATTATGAAAGTAATGAGCATTTACTGGCAAAATACTTTTATTGATCGTAATTTGTGTAAATGTTCAATTTTCTTCAAAATACATTCCTCCTGCATCAATACACTTGCGGAGACGCGTTTGCCACGCCTGAAAGGCACCCTGAAAGTCCTCGACAGGAATGCTTCTCAAGAACGTTGTAACATGGTGTTGGATGTTTTCCACGGTTTCCCAATGTTTTCCTTTCATCTCTCTCTTGAGTCGCGGAAACAAAAAGAAGTCACATGGAGCTAAGTCGAGACTGTAAGGGGGGTGAGGGATCACCGGGGTGTTGCTCCGGGCCAGGAAGTTGGTAATGATGAAGGCTGTGTGACTGGTGGCATTGTCATGGTGGAGCTTGACCGTGTCTTTAATGTCAGTCCTCACGCGTGCGATCCGGCGTTTCAATCTCCTGAGCACCTCCAGGTAAAAGGCTGAGTTTACAGTTTGTCCCTGCGGTACAAACTCACAATGGACTATTCCTCGGATGTCAAAGAAGACAATGATCATCGTTTTGATGCGCGACTTGCTCATTCGCGCTTTCTTGGGGCGTGGGGATGATTTTGTGTGCCATGCACAGCTCTGCCTTTTCGACTCGGGGTCGTATTCAAACATCCAGGATTCGTCTCCAGTTACTACAGAGTTCAGAAAGCCCGGTTCATTTTGAATCAAATCCAACAATTCTTGACAGCGCAAAACTCTAAGTTCTTTCTGGTCTTGCGTCAACACTTTCGGCACAAGCTTCGCACAGACCTTACGCATTTGCAGATCCTCGGTCACTATCCCATGTACCACAAATGTGGACATGTGTAATGTGTCAGAAATTTGCTGTATGCTTAATCGACGGTCGGTACGCAAAACTTCGAGCACACGATCCACGTTCTCGTCAGTTCTGACCGTTGTTGGGCGTCCTGAACGGGGTTCGTCGGCGACCTCCTCCCGGCCCTCCTTGAACGCCTTGTGTCACTTCCCAAACTGTGATCTTGAAATGCAATCGTTCTTGAAGGCTTTTTGCAGCATCTGGAATGTTTCGGTTGCATTTTTTCCAAGCCTCATGCAAAACTTCATGGTGTATCGTTGTTCAAGCAAACGCTCCATCGCGCTAGGTTACAAAAGTTGAAAACACACTTCAAGCGGAGGCATGTATCTCCCCTCACACTGCTCGAACTCAACTGACGGCTGCATGGATTGAAAGGGCATATCCCTCCACCACATTACCCACGGTTTTACCGTGCTGCTATCTATCGTCGCGTCACAATAACATTATGCTCATTACTTTTATAATGGACCCTGTATATGCTACACTTAAGGGGGGAATCTCAGAAATGGTATTTATTCGAACTATGGACATAAGCTTTTAGGACAGTAGAATTACATATAAATATTTGAATCGAGCAATGCTCAATGCTCAAACAATAAGATGAAGGCGAGTTAGGCATGAATCAATATAAGGCAATAACGCTCCATCTCTATAATGTTTTCATTTGCTGTATATAGATGGCGCGTTATTGATTTATATTAATTTATGTCTAACTGGCATTTTCCTTATTGTTTGAGAATTGAGCATTGCTCAATTCAAATATTTATATTTAATTTTTCTGTCCAAAAGGCGTATGTCCATAGTTCGAATAAATACCATTTTTTAGATTCCACCCTTCAGTCTAATAGACAGAATATATAAACAGAATCGTCCAATACAGTATTAGAGCTCTAAAAAGCGGTCTGGTAGATTAAATTGGTTAAACCGCTGGGAAGGTTCACCATTGGTAAACCAAGCCCTCCCAATATTTTTTCATCGCAGTAAGGACTGTAGAGGTTTGTTTTTAATGTTGAAAAGAAACATTCGTGCCTTATTGTTTTCATTTCTAATGATAAATATAATATGTATACATATTTTTTTTGAAAATAGAGAAATCCATAAATAAATCTTTAATTAAAAAGTCATATATTGGATCAAAATATCATTTATTTAACCAATTATATTATTGTTAATATATTTTTATTTAACCTATTAACGCCAAGTGGCGCTGAGTTTGTTGTTGACACACATTAATATTATATAAAAAGGCGTACCTGGATATGTAAAGAAAAAAAACAATTTTTTTTCTCAAAATATTTCGAGAGATTGCTCCCTCTCTATCAATTTATTGCCCAGTGAATTTAATTTACAAATTATTGTAGATCATATAAAAACAAATTTGTCATTAGTCAAAAACAATTATTGATAATAATACATTTAAAAAATTAATAATAATAATAATATAATAAAATATTATGAAAATTAAAGGCTTTTTAGTAATGCAGTAATTTATATAATGTTTTTGAAACAAAATGTAAGGAAATTAAAATAAGAAACAAATGAAGTTGACTGCGATTATTAGAAAAAAAATTACGTTAAAAGAGACACATATTTTTCTATTTTCCTATTTCTGTTTCAATAACAACATATACCAGCAAGTCGTATTTCAATGGGAAGTCCCCTCTCTCCATTCTTAGCTGATCTCGTCTTAAACTGTCTTGACATCCTGGTAAATGAAAGATTCAAAACCACCATTAAGTACTGGGCAAGATATGTTGATGGCTCTAGTGGCTACATTGAGAATACCTTGGCATTTTTAAATAGCTTTCACCCCCTTTTAAAATTCACGACTGAAAATGAGGCTAATGGCTTCCTACACTTTTTAGATATACTTTTCGAAAATAAATTAAATTATCTTCAAGCAACTGTTTATAAAAAACCTAGCCACTCACCAGTATACCTCCATACCAACTCCTTTAGTCCTTTCTCCCATAAAATTTCCCTAGTAAAAACTCTCACCAAGCGTGCCTTCACACATTGCTCTCCACTGATAAACTAAAATATATAGAATTGAACACTATCCAGGAAGAATTAATATCGAATGGATATACGAAGGAATTTATCAATAAACATTCATATAAAATTAATAGCATTCATATTAAAAAAGATTTGAAAAATAAATGTACAATGCCATATGAAGCAGAAGTTGAGAAAATAGCTCATATTTCAAAAAATTCCGGAATAACCACTGTTTTTTAAAAATGCACCATCTTTAAAGACTATAGTCCGAAATTCAATTACAAAGCAGAAGGTGGAGATAGGGAACACAAAGGACGTTGTGTATAGGATCCTATGTAAAAGTTGCAATGTATCCTACTTTGGAGAGACAGGCCGTTTCTTTGGGACCAGACTCCAAGAACACAAATAAATCACTATATCAAATAAATCACTAAATCAGACTCCAAGAACACAAATCTTCTTGGAACTATGCAAAGGAAAGGTTTGCCATGGTGGAGCATGGTCTCCGATCGGGACATCAGCCAGTTTGGGAAAATACTTCCACTATTTACAGGGGCATCCAGAACTCACACCAGAGGAAGTTCCTGAAAGCAAATAGCATCAATGAAGGACCCTGCTAGTGTAAATAGATATGAAGAAATCCCCGAACCTTATGTGTCTCTTTTAACTTAAATTTTTTTCCTAATAATCGCAGTCAATTTCATTTGTTTCTTATTTTTATTTCCTTACATTTTGTTTCAAAAACATTATATAAAATGCTGCATTACTAAAAAAAGCCTTTAATTTTCATAATATTTTATTATATTATTATTATTATTAATTTTTTTAATGTATTATTATCAATAATTGTTTTTGACCAATGACAAATTTGTTTTCATATTATCTACAATAATTTGTAAATTAAATTCACTGTGCAATAAATTGATAAAGAGGGAGCAATCTCTCGAAATATTTTGAGAAAAAAATTGTTTTTTTTTCTTTACAGATTCAGGTACGCCCTTTTATATAACTTAATTAATGGATCGCCTTTTGACTCAAACACATTAATATGCTATAATACCTTGATAAAGGTTGGCGTTCAGCCAACTGAAATATTGGTTAAATAAATGATATTTTAATCCAATGTATATATATATATATTGTTAGGAAACAGATTCCAAAGTAAACATTTCTTCAATATCCTATACCATTATTACTCTGTGCGTACTTAATCAAAGCAAATATGTAATGAAATGATACTATTTTAGACGCATAGGATTCTTTTGTAAATTAAACAATTTTCTACGGCCCTAAATACAATAATAAATTAATAAGAGGACCTGGCTCATCAGTGTTGAACCCTCTCAGCGGTTTCGCCAGTTTAATCTACCATACTACAGTAATATGGCATTTTGCAGTTTTCCTTTAATACTGATACTGAAGTTGACCTCTTGGAAATAGTATTTCAAATTAACTATGGACATAAGTTTTGAGGACAGTAGAAATAGATATAATTATAAAAATATAATATGCTTTGAGTAATGCTCTTCATCAAACATCAAGAAGAGTCCTTTTTTTCAAACATTTTTTAGAACAAGTAAGAGCAGTAGAAAATTGTTTAGTTTTAAAAAGAATCATACGCATCTAAAATATTTTCAATTTTCTATAACAGATGACGCGCTAATGCATCATATTATAAAATATTAAATATTTATAATTTTTAAATATATATATTCGCGTACACTTAGATTAAATAAACTAAAGAAAGGGGTCAGAATTTTTTTTTATTTAATAGGGCAAGCTATGTTTTCCTAGATAGGCCTGTGGAAGAACAAAAATGTCTGAAAGGTATCCTATTTAAAAAAAAAAACATATTATTAAACTTTAATTTTAATTTTTTATTGATTTATCGCCCAATAAGCTTGTAAGACGTTCGTGGCTCACCGCGACCTGCTGTGTGCTTCATAACAAAAACCCTCGTAAAAGATGGACGATTGGTCCATCGAAATATTGGATTAATAAATAATCTTATTAAAATCCAAAATAAGCCCTATTTTTAAAATATATAAATATTATATAATCTAAAATTCAAATATATATATTTTTTATGTATTTTATTTTCATCATTGCGACTGTTTTTTTTTTTTTTTTGACCATAGATTTAAAATACTTTTAGATAATTGTTGTAAATATGTATAGTTAACCCCTACCTATTTTTTTAATTCACGAATATAGGATTCATTTTAAAAATTCTATATTACTGTGAAAAATATTTAATGTGTAATTCTTTTCAAGTAATTTAAAATAAAAACTACTTGATGAGTAAATAACTATCTTTCCTTTTTCACAACTGCACCTCAAATTCTTTATCATTCCAACATCAAAACATTATAATCATACCATATTTATTATGGGTTGCTCTATATTCAGAATTATTAAACTTATTTCATTAATTCTAATATATAACAATTATTTTATCTCAATATAATCGTACATTGAATACAAGAAGCGAATTATGGAATTTAGACGTAATATTTTATGATATTTCGTTGCCGAAATAATACGCTCGGCTTTTTTCAAAATATGATTCCATTAAGACAACTTAATGGAGGTAACAGAATTGTGTTGTGGCATAGAATACCGTCCTTTTCTCATGGAAATATCATTAAAGTAGATACTACATGTAAAATATGTTCTAAACGCACTCTTGCATTCGATTGAAATATCTTCAGACGAAATGTACAATGGCGCTCTGCCATCTAAAAAGCACATATGCTCCTGGTCACGTTAAATTAAATATTACACCCAAAATATACTCTATAACAAAAATTCGACGCACCAAGAAGCAGTTGTCCGATTTATATGAAAATACATATACAAAGAGGCTTCGACCAAACATGCAAATGATTGAAATTTGGTGGCCGAATTATACAAAGCAAGAGCTCCAGCGCATCTGAAGTGCGCATCCAGCACGAGCATTCTAGACTCAATATTCGGCGCGGCACGAGCTGATTTTCAGAATTTCCGTTTAATATTTTAGCAGTACGCCTATTTCTACTGTATCGATGCCTCGCCGAAAGATTCGTGCTCATTACGAACATCTGTCAGAGTTTGAAACTGGTCGTGCCATTGGATTGAAAGAGGCTGGTTGGTTCAATCGACTAATCGCGTGACATCTGTGTCTAAGTGATGCGGCTATTAGGCGATGTTGGCAAAAGTGGGTCAACAACGGAAGGATGCAACGTCAGGACGGCAGCGGTCGACCAAGGGCAACAACAGACCGGGAGGACAGGGCAATTGTCAGAATGGCTGTCGCAGCACCGGAATCCACGTTATCTACCATCCATCGTGTGACCGGCACACAAGTGTCCAAAATGACCATCAACAGGCGACTGAGAGAGCGGAATTTAAGGGCTCGCCACCGTTACGATGCCTACCCCTCACACCCTTGCACCGACAAGTCCGATTACAGTGGTGTCGGGAGCGATCAACTTGGAACTGCGCTGACTGGGGACGTATAGTCCTTAGTGACGAGTCCCGTTTCTTACTGTGTCCTGACGACCGTCGCAAACGTGTCTGGAGACGTCCTGGGCAGCGTGTGGATCCTGGCCTTACTGTCGAACACCACACAGGTCCACAACAGGGCGTTATGGTCTGGGGTGCCATTTCATATGATAGCAGGACCCCATTGGTAGTCATTCCTGGCACCCTGACAGCACAACGGTACGTAGATGACATTCTACGGCCTGTTTTGTTGCCGTTCCTCTCACATCACCCCGGGCTTACTTTTCAACAAGATAATGCCCGGCCACACACGGCACGTGTTACTATGGATTGTCTTCAATCTTGCCGAACTCTTCCGTGGCCAACAAGGTCGCCTGATCTCTCGCCCATAGAGCACATCTGGGACGTGATGGGAAGGCGATTGCAACCATCCCGGAATGTTGACTATTTAGCCCGACAGTTGGAGACAATTTGACAAGAAATCCCGCAGCACACCATCCGGAATCTTTATCAGTCCATGACACGCCGGGTAGCAGCCTGCATCCAGGCCAGTGGGGGTTCAACGACATATTGACATTCTCAATTTGTGACAATCAAACTCTGAAATAAAACAATTAATTGTTCTGAAATTTTAATCGTTTTTTCCCCTATACATGCTCTTTACATACACCAATTTTTGTCCTAATCTGACAACTCCTTCTTGGTGCGTCGATTTTTTGTCATAGAGTGCATAATATATAAGTATAGTATAATATAAATACTTGTATGTCCAAAACGCACTTTTGTATTCAATTGAAATATCTTCAGAAGAAATGTACAATGGCGCTCTGCATTCTAAAAAGCACATTTGCTCCTGGTCACGTTAAATTAAATACTACACCCAAAATACAAGTATAATATACAAGTGTAGTATACTATATGTTCAAAACGCACTCTTGTATTCGATTGAAATATCTCCAAAAGAATTTTACAATAGCATTCGAGCCACAAGTACGAATGTAGGACTCCATATGATTACACAAATGAAACATTCAATCCAATATGATTTCAAAATTCGAAACTATTATAGACGCGTATGATTCTTTTAAAAATAAAACAATTTCTACTGCCCTTATTGCAATGGAAAAATTAATGGGAGGGCCTGGCTCATCAGTGGTGAACCCTCCCAGCAGTTTCGCCAGTTTAATCTACCATTGCAGTAAGGGCAGTAGAAATTGTTTTATTTTAAAAAGAATCATACGCGTCTATAATAGTTTCGAATTTTGATAACAGATGGCGTGCTAATGCACCCGTTATGATATGTAATAAACCCGAGTATTGCTCTGGCCTACGTACTGTAAGTGGCCGAGTTTTATATACCGTCGATATTTCGACACCCACAACCCGGGATCAAATCCTTCATTATGCAATTTTTTTAAAGAAAACATTACTTTAGTGGCTCCCAATTCTTACAAGAATCCAACCTCACCAAAGAGTGCAAGCAACCAAACGGAGCTAAATGCAAAAATAAAACTGCTTACTACATGTGTAGACATGTTGTTTACTTGCAGTTACACAGTTGCTAACTACTACCCAACATGATTATTAGAGCCTGTACGACGTGTACAAGATAAATAATAAAATAATCAAAAATATTCTCTTTTGAAACCCCAGTTTATCTTTTATATTAATTTGTTCCAATATATTTATATTACACATCAGTGTGTATTTTGTTAAGCATAAAAAACAAGTATTAATGACCAAAAGGTTTAATTCATTTACAGTGTATTATGCAAGTTTCGTTTTATCTGCCGTTTATATAAAATATACCCCACAAAGTTAATTAATAAAATATCTTAGGCGATGGAAAGGTCCCTGCATCTAACTTACCGGTGTTAAGAGGAAAGCCTGCTATGGAGAAATTCAATATCATCATTCGAATGCATGTATCTAACAACATTTATGGTTTAAGAACCGAGTTACTTATAAATATTTCTATTTTTGTTTGTTTGTTATCCATTAAATATTCTATGAGATACATTATTTTGCTTTTAAATGATATTTAATCCAAAATCTTATATAGATTCATTCTATATAGTCATCATGAAAAAAAAGAAATAAGTAGAAATAAATGTAAAGTTTACATTGTGAAGCTTCATTGAATCCTGAGACCTCTATTTCTTATTATTCTGCTTTTCATGGAAGCTTCGCCGAATGTTGCCATGTGAATATATCTGCTCCAGCCCATATTTCAGTCCTGGTATCTTCCCAAGCTCATCTGTTTGGCTGACCTTCCATAACAGGTCGCATACTGTCACATGTAACGGTCTGATAATTTCAAGGCTCTCCAATAACTCTGGAGAAAGTTGGTGCGATACTTCTGAATATTTCCAACGTGAGTATAGATTGATTGTAGAATGCAACGATTCTGTGTCCTACAAATATATATATATGAAAAAACAATAGGAAAAAATAAAAGATAAGTGGGTCAGGTGTTGATATTAAAAATAAAGAAAGCATACCCTGACCACAAGCACATGTGCTAACGTTTATTCGACTTGCTCCGTGATATTTGGCCACCCCAATTTCTTGATAAATCAAGAAAAGCCATCTACGAACGCGTTTCGCGCTGTTGGCGCTCGTCAGCGTGGAGTAGGCTGTACCATTGCGACCAAAAAGATTTTTGGCACCAGAGGCTTCTTGAGAAACCAAGAAATGGGCTTGTGGTCAGGATATGTTTTCTTTATTTTTAATATAAACACCTGACCCACTTTTTTCTATTGTTTTTTCATGTGTTAAGCGTATTTACGCAAATTTGGCCTTAAATACCCTTTTTTTTTTTGTTTTTCAAGAAGCCTCTGGGACCAAAGAGATTTTTGGTCGCAGAGGTACAGCCTACTCAACGCTGACGAGCGCCAACAAGGCGAAACGCGTTCGTGGATGGCTTTTCTTGATTTATCAAGAAATTGGGTTGACCAAATATCACGGAGCAAGTTGAATAAACGTTAGCACATGTGCTTGTGGTCAGGATATGCTTTCTTTATTTTTAATATATATATTTATCATTCTGATACATAATTAAAGAGAGAGATATCTCTCTAGGTTCCATGAATATAATTTTTCAGAATCTCTTCATATTATTCTATTTGTTGGAATTATACTTCTATACACGCAAACCCACTCTGTTTCAATCCATTTTTAGTATTCAAAGCCAGATCTTTATATTTAATTCCATGGCCATGACTGCTAATACACCGCACGGATTCCAGTTGTAAAACATGACCTAGGGGGTATTTTGTATTTATATAGTTTATAATTTGATTTTAATCTATTCTCCCCAAATTTTAATTGCATTTAAAGGCGTTGATAAGAAAACTGTGTCTAAATTTTTATTGTCAATCCAAAATAAATTCATTTAGAATATATCCAAAATTGTCCAAACACCATTCATGACCACGAATACTTTGTCTTTAAAGTGTTCCGTAACTAATTTGGCGAAATTGTCGTTGTAAGCGGATATCCAATATATAGATATTTTGTAATATAAAAGGCATATATTGGATCAGAAATAATATATTCACTAATATTTCAGTTGGCTTTCAACATATGTTATAACACCTTGATAAAGGTTGACGTTTAGCCAACTGAAATATTGATAAATAAAATAGTTTTTATCCAATAAATGCCTTTTTTCTCACTGGCTTGACGGTTGCCGAAATGGTACATCGAGCCCAAGACACAGAGGCTGGCGTGGCATCGTGTTTGGGATGTAATACGTATAGTGGGCCACAACGTTCGATCGAGAATGAAATAATATATCTATATGATTTTTTAATTAAAGATCTATTTATGGATTTCTCTATTTTCAAATAGATATTCTTGTATAACTGTTAGATGTTATATATTTCCTATTACCATTTATCAGTCAGCGCTGATCTACCACCCTTGCGGAAGATCTTTTTTTAAAGATTTTATTTATTTTATAATGTTAGGCGTGAGTTTTTCTTCAAAATATTCTGGTATATTTAGCTTTTTGAAGCTTGAATTTTGATCCAACTAGTAACACGATGTCATCCGCATTCAAAAAATGACATTACCAAAATTAGACAAATATATTCCAAGAAAATTCTATATATATAATATCTGAATTAGATCATATAAAACAGTATGAAATTATATGGCAATAAGGTTTCCATGGAGTACTCAAGAACAAATTTTAATAAATTCAGTTAATTCTATCCATTCCTTCTCTCACAGACGTTCTCGTAATAATTCTTAATTAAATTAGTTAATCGAAATTTCAATCCTAAAAAAAAAAAAACCGAAAGAATTTTTACACATTAGGTAAAGAGGAATTGTGACAAAGTTCTTTTCAAGTCCACAAAAAAAACACAATACTTTCCTCATTTGCGTCTAAGTGACAACTGAATCAGAGTGAATAAGATAATAGTAAACATGATTTAAACTTATATATTCTATAAAATTGGTCAAAATATATTATAACTCAATAGAATGAAAATTCTATGATGTATCGTGGCGATATATTACTATAAAATATGCAAAATAATATTGTGCATTAAACATTAAAGAAAGAGAGACAAATGCCGGAAGCAATGGCAGACGGAAGTAAATTTCAGAAGATTGTGACACACAGAAGATGTCTTCTCTAGCAGGAGGTAGGTGCACACTGAGCAACTACATCAATTTATGATAAAGCTGCCTGGCCGGTATTCATAGCTCTTAAAATTAAAGATACTTCGGCCAGTAAATCTTTTTATTGTCTCGACTTTTTGACAAAAATCTTTTGTCCTCATCAGGAGCAAATAAATATTAAAACATTTGGCAAAGCGTTAAAAATTATTAGAATAATTTCTAATATTCTAAGAATAATGTTTAACGCTTTGCCAAATGTTTTAATATTTGTTTGCTCCTGACGAGGACAAAAGGTTTTTGTCGAAACGTCGAGATAATAAAAAGATTTACTGGCCGAAGTATCTTTAATTTAAGAGCAACATCTATTTAATAGTTTATTTTACTTTTTTTATTTCTCTAGCTTTCTCTCAGGCTAGCATGTCCTTCAACAGGAGAAGTATGACTTCCAACATGTTTTAGTTAGCTAAAGAAGGGCTTGCCCGAAAGCTTCCTTTAATTGATGTAAGTCAAAAAAGTTACAACGTCATTTTAATATATCGTATATTTTAAACTGTATAATAATGACACTTTTAGTATATTTCACATATCTTCCAATTATTTAGAGCCGATGCTTTATAAGATCATACCCTTCTATTAAAATGCACACTGCTCCTATTTCCTACCACCCCCATATTTTGTATATATACTCTATCTTTATTAATATAACCTGTAACACCCTTATTTATATTTAAACTAAAAATGATAACGTCAAAATAAAAACAGCAAGAGTGGTCAGCTGGGAACAGCTGAGAGGCAGAGTGGAAGGACATAGCCGAAGCCCAGATGGGGCCCCCTCCAGGGCTTTTTAAAGTCGACTCCTCCCGGGGTCAACAGAACAGAGAGTCAGGGCTGTATGTGCTACAGTGTGTCCATCGACGCAGGGGTCATTTCTGGCTCTCTCTCCATGTCTCGGTGATAGGCATCCAGGTTTGTGTCATGGCCTCCACCTCTGTCCCATGGGATACCTCCGACCTGCTCGGTGCTAACATCTAGCCCTGCCTCTGTTTCTTGTTGTCCGTGTGTGAGAAGAACATCAAAACTCGCCTCACGAACCTCTGCCAGTTTAATCATACGTCGACAAGATCATTTGCAACAATATGACATATAGATGATATTCTTGTGTCAAAAGAGGCACCTCTCCCTTTATTTGTGCCTCAGAACTATGCACTGTTCAGCACCCTAGTATAAACCTTTACTAGTGATGATAAAGAAAGAACCACACCATGGGTTTTGGCAAATTCAGACAAAAAGTCAACCTGTATACCATGGTTTCGGGTTTTGGCCTTCATCAGTACAGGGACGACTTCAATTCCATAACATACTACAATAGGAGTTATGAAATCGGTCTAATTTAACAAACAAGAGTTTGAGCTGGTGAAGTGACAAGGGTCGATTTTCAGACAAGAATGCAACATAAAATTAGGAGAGAATGATATTCATTTATCAAAAGAGGCACCTCTCCCTTTAATGTCTTGCCAACGCTGATAAGGGCTAACAGCCCGAAACGCGTACGTGGTATGGCTTTTCTTGGCTTATCCAAGAAAATGGGTTGGCCAAATATTATGGAACAACCTAAATCAACGTTTAGTTTATTTTTGTTCCATTGGATGGCGCTCTGCTATCAAGGATGATCATGTTAGCGGTCAGGATATGCCCTATTTATATTTAATATTAACACCTCTGACCTTTTTATATATAATTTTATTTTTTCTTACTTTTTCACATTGGCTTTCTCACCGACACAAACAGCTAGTTTGCGACGAAGTACAGTAGATGGCGTCTTAATTCAAGGTCTATGCAAATTATCTATTAGCGAATAATTTACATATCTTATGGTAAGATAATATAATTTTACAAAGATAATTTATTATAAAAATAACTATAACTCTCTCTATATTTGAAAATAAAAATAACCATTATATGTTACAACAATAGTGGTTAGGCAAACAGTGACTAGAGTGAAAACCGGGCGACGCCGGGTACTTTGCCAAAAGTAAAATATATCAATCGTTAACTTAATAATGCCACGTGAAAAAAAAAATAGGAAAGACAAACTTCGGGGATGAGACAGCAATTTATTTAAGGCAAGAACAAACTATGAATGATAAACAAAAGATAAGCAATTGAGGGAAGTTTACAGTGTTGGAAAGCATAAAAATGATACTCTGCTAATAAAATAATAAATACTTCGTTACAATATATATAAAAGTGATAACGTTGCTTGAATATTTAATTATATTTAGTATCAATTCAAACTTTTATATAAATGAAAATAGAATCACTTTAAAACATAATGTAGATATTAAAACTAATACATTTGCATAGTGTCATTTGTTAATCACGTCCGGCTCACCAGAAATGTTGGGAATAAAGTAAGAGAAAACAAAAAAAAAAGAATTTATAAAATATAAAATAAACAAATGAATAATTTAAATATTTTTTTGTGTTTAACTATTGTGCTTACAGTAACGTTAGGCAGGTGATATTCTGGAGGTAATGAACGGCAAGATTTGATAGTATATTAGTTCAGGATAATTGCTCCGACTGAAATAAGTTCAATTGTATGTATCATTTATCATAGTAGAATAAAGCTCATTATGTTAAATTCATCAGTAAGGCTTGTCGATCATTACCTCCAGAATGCCACCTGTCTATCGCTACAGTAAGTTCAATAGTTTTGAACCCCAAAATTATTTACATTATTCATTTGTTTATTTATTATTTTCTAAATTCATTTTCTCTCTCTACACCCTTGTTCGGCGGTACATATACTAAAATAGGAACGATACAGAGAAGATTAGCATGGCCCCTGCGCAAGGATGACACGCAAAATCGTGAAGCGTTCTCTCTCTCTCTTTCTTACTTTATTCCCAACATTTCTAGTGAGCCGGACGTGATTAACAAATGACACTATGCAAATGAATTAGTTTTAACAGTAGACTTGGAATGCATCCGTGAATGCCTGCTGCCAACTACGGGGCAGAAATGGCTGTTTCTTTTATTAGCGTTTACATATTGGTTTATTATCGACTAAATTGATTCAAAATTAAAATCTTGAATTAAATATTCAAACTATGGTATGAGAAATTTAAGTGAAATTGGTTTATCGGTTCAAAAGCCAAACTCTCTGATATACACCCCCCTACTCAAATACTCTCAATTACTAGTATTTAATATTTTTGTTGTGCAGATATTTCGGAATCATTTATATACCTGCTGGTAGCTTTATTCGCGATCTTACTCGTGTTTTATCTCAAAAATGTTTGTTGCACTAGTGAAACGTAAGTCTCATTTAATTTAGTTTAGTTATGCTTGAGCGTATATAAAATTCTTCACTCTGTGGAGTCTCCGTTAATTCATTTTGTGCAAGTTTCTTTGCATCTGATGAGCCGGAATCTTTAGTGAAAAATATCTTTTTTTATAACTGACCAGTGTTCAATAATTGAAAATTTATAAAAATAAAGAACGCCTCTCCTGTCAAAATAGATTCTAAAACAATGGGAGCATAAAATATATAATAAATATTTAATTAAAAAGGCATATATTGGATCAAAAAAATAATTTATTTTACCAATATTTCAGCTGGCTAAACGCTAACCTTTATCAAGGTGTTATAACATTTTAAAGTTTGTCAACAACAAACTCAGCGCCACATAACGTCAACAGCATTAAGTTTTTAAAAAATATTTTGTTATATTCAATGGGGAGAAAAATTTAATAAATATATTTATATTATGAACAAAATAAATTTTGTAAAATATGGGTGTGAATATTTTGAAAATTAACAATAACGCCTATTTTATATTTTAAAATTATTTGTACTATGTGTAAAAAGATTTTTCGTATAAAAATAAATAAAAATAACAAAATATATATAAAAGTAATGTTAAACTAAAATTTTTACTGAAAATACAAAGCGTAAAAAAATGTTTGAAAAGTTGGTTGAAATAAAATTTTAAAAAATTTAAATGTAAAATTGTGAAATTCGAAATAAAATATAAGTGAAAATGGGAAAATATTTTTAAAAAATGATATCATAAATAAAAAAGGCATATCCTCACCGTGATCACACGAGCATCTCTAGATGGCAGAGAGCCATCTAGTGGAACAAAAATAAACTAAACGTTTATTTAACTTGTCCCGTGATATGTGTCCAACCCAATTTCTTGATAAATCAAGAAAGGTCAACTACGTACGCGTTTCGGACTGTTGGCCCTCGTCAGCGTGGTGCAGGCTGTACCTCTACGACCAAACATTTGGTCCCTTCCTTATATTATATTAAATATTATATATTTGGTCCCTTCCTTATATTATATTAAATATTATATATATAATTATAAATAATATATATAATTTTATATAAATACATATATTAATATATATTATATACAATAAATATAAAAGGGAGTTCAAATTTAATTTTATTAGTTCTCCTTTAACAACATTTTTATCAAAATCATATCCTCAACGTGGCGGGCGGGAGAAGCAGCACAAGTAAGGGACTGCCCTGTAGTACGGTGTCGTGAGCCCTAAGCCGCTACGGTACCGTGAACAGGGAACTCTTAATGTGTCTGACTAACGGGGTAATGGCACCCCCCCCCCCCTCCTCCCATTCCATGGAGGCACAAGACACCACTATCAAACTCATAACTCTTCCACCGTAGCCTATGATCAAGCACCTAGAGCGACCATCCCTAGCTCAGAGAGAACTCAGGGTAAATAGATACATAAAATACCTCAATATTGGAAGATTTTTAAAATATGGCTTTTAATGTCATCTATATGTAAAAAATTGAAGTTAAAATCATATTACTACAGCTATTTTAAATGTATTTTTCAAAGGCAAATTCCTACCATTTAAATTAGAGAAACCGCTGGGAGGAATTATTACTGATTAGCTATACTGTCTCAATATATATTTTTTCATTCTTTTCGCTGTAGAAATTTGTCTTTTAAAGTTCAATTTTGTAATAGCGCTAATAATGATTCTAATTTTATATTTTAACAGAAATTTTGTTTAAAAATACACCTATCCCCCGATTTACACGGTACTTGTTTTACAAGTTTTCGCTTTTACACGGTTTTCCAAATAAGTTTTTTTTTTTTGTTTTTATCGCACTATACTAAATGCTACTGTGATTGAACACATGCGCTGTGTACACATCTCACGAGAAATCCCGAGCTTATGTGCTGACTACATATTTTAACCTGTCAATGCATTTTATTTTTATTTCTGTGTACACCTATTCCCCGATTTACACGTTTTTCTCAGGAACGTATCTACCGTGTAAATCGGGGGATAGGTGTATTTCCTGGACTTGAAAATGTGTCAATATTAAAATTATCTATACCACCAATAAGTTTGAAAGAAAACTCTAAAGTTTGGTCAAGTGATGTTGTTTGGCCTAGGAGATCAACAACCCAGGGGCAGGCTGTGGCATGGACTACACCTTCCTCTAACTGGATCAACAATTACAGGTAAAATGTGAGACTGTTTTCTGATAATCTCTATAAATCAAAGAGGACACCCTTTTTTAAATAAATGTAAGTTATCACTAATTCCCATTGTGGAATATTTTATATTTACAATGCAAAATTATCTTTATAAAAACCATTTGCTGATTGTTCATTGTTATAAAAAAATTCTATATACAGTTACGAGCGTCATGCGTT
The DNA here is from genome assembly GCA_030710605.1 of Cordylochernes scorpioides. Classification (NCBI taxonomy): domain Eukaryota; kingdom Metazoa; phylum Arthropoda; class Arachnida; order Pseudoscorpiones; family Chernetidae; genus Cordylochernes; species Cordylochernes scorpioides. The sequence goes on along the minus strand of CP092863.1, from coordinate 27,667,641 downwards.
CTTAATTCTTCATCTCTGTCACCGTTTGCTTTTTTTTTTTTTGGAATGGCGCTCTCCTATTGGTTGGCTACGATCACGCCACCTTTGCCCCCCCCCCCCCCCCCCCCCCCCACTCGCTTTTTCGTTTTTGTAACTATTGTGTTGGAGCGGGTCGCTCCTTAAATAAATGCATATATTAGTTAATAACTAAATGGAATCCTCTCTTTCTTTTTCCCAGTAAGAGACGCCTACGGAAGTCAACAGTACATAGACAGATAAAGCACATAGGCTATAGTTATTAACTAATATATGCATTTATATAAGGCGCCAATTTATAATTGTAACAAATAGTATTTGAATCAAAACATTCAATTGGGTAAAACACGGGCGTTGCCCGGGTCATTCGGCTAGTTGATTATACGCTTGTTCTCTCTGCGTGCTTAGCGCGCTACTAACTGAAAGGCCCTAGTCGGAAACTGAGATTGGAAATAACTCAAAGAAACAACGAGAAAGTTAGCCGAATACTGTAAAATTGCAGATTTTTACTGCAGATTTTTCAATCAAAATATTAAAGCATCATATTATCCACTCCAATTGTATGAAAATTCGAAACTATTTTAGACGCGTAAGATTCTTTTTGAAACTAAACAATTTCTACTGCCCTTATTGTAATGGAAAAATTAATGGGAGGGCCTGGCTCATCAGTGGTGAACCCTCCCAGCGGTTTTGCCAGTTTAATCTACCATACCGCTGTTATATTGCATTTTTCGATCTTCCTTTTATAGTGATACTGTTGCTAGAATCTTTAATTGGGTATTTTAGATGCACTATGGACATAAGCTTTGAGGACAGTCGAATTTCATACAATTATAAATGTATAATATGCTTCGAGTAATCGCTTTTCCGCAAATATCAAATTGTGTTTTTATTAGAACATTTATATTATGATGCACTTACGCGCCATTGTATTAAATAAACGCTGTTGTCCAGCCGTGACCGGGCCCAGAGGATAAATAGAATGCTGACACCACCACTGCTAGCCCAACAGCCGATGGTCCCGTCAGCACCTGTCCGAGATATTCCCCCCAGCTACGACAACTTCCAAGAGGTGCTCTGCTAACAACATGTCGAAATCTAAGACCCTTCAAAAACAGTAAAACCTGCCGAAGACAACCATTCTACCTAAAATTTCGATTTATTTTTGGATACGTTCGATTGACTTTGACTGGAAGGGAGAACTCTCTTTAATGACTTTCTCGAAATAATCAATTTATCTCCAAATACAGAGTGGCTGTGCTTGTGGAATGTTCTCCTTGACATACATATATGTTATATAAAAATATTATTTTATTTAAAATTATATATCATAGATTCAAATATTCTGTTAAATCGACCGCCAGAGGTCACGCTTTGCATATATAAACTCGTTGTTGTTTTATCCCCGTTGGCCGGCTCAAAACTTTTATACATTATGTAAATAATATTTTGTTTTCCTTATTCTACTCGCCTTAAGCCAGGCGGTACTTTAATCAAATTATGTTCTTATATATTACTTTAGCTCAAATAAAACAATCTCTGATCAAAACCATTTTTGTTATTATACTTTCAAGATTTTAGCCACGACTGCATCACCAATACCAATTAGTCCTAAAAAAGAACCAGCAAATAACTAACATAGTATAATCCTCAAGATAATTAAATACAAGCAGAAAATCATCTCTTTCTTTATATAAGATATATACATAGATAATACATAGATGTAAAAATATTTTTGGTCGCAGTGGTACAGCCTACTCCACGTTGACAAGCGCCAAAAGCGCGAAACGCGTTCATGGATGGGTTTTCTTGATTTATCAAGAAATTGGGTTGGCCAAATATAAGGGAACAGGCTAAATCAATGTTTAGTTGATTTATGTTCCACCAGATGGCGCTCTGCCTTCTGTAAACACTTGTTGCTCCTGGTCAGGATATGCCATTTTTTAAATTTTAATAGATAATGTAGTAATACAAACGTCACAGGTTATATAAAAAAAACAATTCCAATTAATACACTATCAGTAAACCTAATTTACACAGAAAACAGTAATTCAGATTAGTAAAATTTGTAAAATAATCAATTGATTAATCAATCAAATATTCTGCATAAAATGCCCCAGCTCATATGTCTGGCATGAGGGCCAATCTAACCGCATCATCTGGCTAGATCTGTCCTATAGAGAACATACTTTCTAAGCTAATAAATATCTGATATTATGGTGATTTTTAGGACGAACACAATGTTCGTTAGATTTTGGTAAAGTTGTATATGCATTTTTTCACGTATTTTAAAAATAACTAAATCTCTCTAGATCATCGTATATTTATTTATCAGAAATATATGAATAAATTATCAGGTATATATGTTTTTTCTCATCTTTGAAAACCCCTATTAAAGGCGGAGCAGAGGAATGGACTTTACGCACAGACTTGCAGAGAATTTGGAATCCATATTGAATTAAGAATGACGAGGATTACTCTGCTCTACAAGAAGAAATTCTTAACATAATACGTGAATTTTTCGATAGAGAACAATCTATTCATAAATATCAAGTTAAAGAATTAACTTTTTTTATAAAATATCCCTAAAAAAATCCTAGCACACTAATTAATGACTGAAGACTTCTTGCTTTTTCTACCATTTCAAATAGAAAGGATCCCAGTGCAATAAACTGTCCCTGAAAGTCTCTCAGAGAATTTGAATAAGAACTTTTGCTTAAAATGTGTGAGTTATATTAATGAAATTCAAGATAGGATGACTTATGATGTTCTTCGATTTTCCCGGAATTCTCATATGCAATATTGGCATTCTCATATGCATATCAACATAATACGTCAAGAGAGAGATAAAGAGAATTCACAAGCATTTTTCGGAATTCATTGACCATTGAAAGTTTTTAATTGTACTCTACCCTGTTATCAGTGAGAGAGATTGAGATTGAAACTGATTCATTATAACGTCCATATAAGGTTATATATGGTTAATTACAAAATTGAATAAATACAAATATAAATAAGATTATATAATGATAAATATGGGGAAAATAGATATAAATAGATAAAGATATTTGATAAATATACTTATATAATAAAAATATATACAAGGTCTTCTTTGGTGGCGCCCACCACGGGAGAGAGAGAGATTGAGATTGAAACTGATTTATTACAATGTCCATATAAGATTATATAAGGTTAAATACAGAATAAATATAAATATGAATGAATATGGTTATATAATGATAAAGGTATGAATAAATAGATATAAATAGATAAAGATATTTGATAAATATACATATATAATAAAAATATATACAAGGTTTTCATTGGTGGCGCCCACCTCGGGAAAGAGAAAGTTCTACATTTTACCAGAAAAATAAAGAATTTCAATAAAAACGGAAGGGAAAGTGATTATATTGTGTCGAAGAAATAATTTATTGTTTAATTTAATTATTCAATGAAAATATTTGAAAACAGATTTAATTTTTTATATTTGTAAAATCATCATTTAGCCGCCTAGCTTGCTTGCTCGGTATTCTCTAGCTGTAGATAGTTTTGTTGGTTTGTTAATATTTGTCGACTGGACGTGGTGACGTCATCAATAAATACTTCCACGTCTCCAGATATACAAAGACTTCATTTCTACGCTACAGTATAATACACCGAGTAGTTATTATTTTACCAACACCAAAAGAGACTATGCATAAGTTATTTATTGATACTCTCTCTATTTTCCTTTTTTTTCTCTTTGGAGATCAGTGCGATTCTATATAGAACGCGAGGTGTATTAACAAAATTAATTTTGTTGTTTAATGTATTTGACATTGAAAAATTACCTTTGAACAAGGCAGAGAGAAAAAAAAGTCAGCATCTTATAAATATAAACAATGTTGTAATCAAAATATATCTTTGCTTATAAGCGAAAAGTTTATTAGCCTTAAAACAAGGCAATCTTTCGAAAAAGAGGCTTTTCAAGGGACCTTATTGTCGAAATCTATTTTTGTTTTTTGGCTGAATAAAAGATACTATTCGCTTATCAATGTAAAATTTTGATTCAAACTTATGTATTAAAGGTATGCTTATAAAGAATTCTGTAAGTTTTCAAAGTGTATCCACACAGCTAGTAGGAACCATATCTCAATTAAAAAGCACGATGGGGTCGCAGGCCGTGGTTATGGCGGACACTACCGGAGCCTCCTCCCCACCGCCCAACTACACCGAGATCCAGGACTCACCGTGTGTTATCCTCAACCTCCCTCCTAAATGAACCTGTGGGTGACGTCTTATTTATAATAAAATGTGTGAATTTGTATCATATATATATATTCGAGAATTTTTTAAATATATATATTTTAAAAACAACTTCCACTGTGTTGTTTTTTGATGTCATTTATAGGTTTTTTCTATCATATAATCTAATTTATTTTGTAGTACGACATTTCAAAATTATCCCGCATGTGTTTCTTTTGAACGAAAAATCGAAATTTATTTTTAGGAGAAATAATGATTATTTCTAACCTTAGGGATGAAGTATGAAAGGATGAATTGTGAAGAGTAATGATAAACGGAAAAATAAAGTGTCCAGGGGTCCTAAGGTTAGAAATAATCGTTATTTCTTCTTAAAATAAATTTCGATTTTTCGTTCAAAAGAAACACATGAGGGATAATTTTCAAATGTCGTTCTACAATCATAAGCCGCATTATATTGTATTATGAATTACTAATTTATTTTGTTACTAGAGAGAGAATAGTAGATGCATGCACATTAATAAACGTGGTTCTGGCACATTTATAGGTACAAAGGTCAAATTGAATTTCATATGTGTGGACATGTGTTACAATAAAAGCAGTCGCCAACTTCTACCTACCATGATCATCATAGCTTGTACAACGTGTTTTAGGGATAATAAAAATACATGTTAGAAATTATAATTATTAGATTTTAGTTAATGATACTTATATTCTTCCAATCTAAATAATTATAAAACTCAGTGTGACTTATGGTACGTTCTTCCTTAATCCCTATGATTATACAGTCCTAGATTTTATGTATTTTCCGTCTTCTCTCTCCCCCATATTTGTTTATAAGCGTAAAGTTTCTTAACCTTAAAACAAGGCGATCTTTCGAGAAAAAGGCTTCTCAAGGGATCTTTGTCGAAATCTATTTTTGTTTTTGGGCTGAGCAATGACTGAATTTGGCTGTAATAAAGCAATATCTCCCTCTAATACTTAATCTAGGCATTGATTGTAGTGTCTATTTAATTAATTCGTCTATTTATCAAAATTCACTGTTAGATTGTTAACATTGAATAAACATTTTTGGATAGACAATATCGCTATTTTATTTCAAATTTGGTGGTTTGACTTCTATAAAATCAGCTAGAATTCTTTGTTATTCCTACTGGAGAATAAATATTTGGAAGAATTGTGTATGATCTCAATTCTCTCTGGAGATGAGTGAGGAGTTCTTGAACTGTCTAAAGTAAGAGTCTCTGTAAGGGCTGTAGAGTAAATATGTTAAATGCCTATTTTCGTGAGAGAACATCCTCACACGGGCAACAAAAATTAATCTACAATATAGAGCAAAATATATAACTAGAATTGATATTACATTTAGATTACTATTTTACTTTATTCTTTTTGATTGAAGAATATTTGGTTCGTTACCCCACTTGATGTTTTAATTTTGGACAAGCGTATGACGTGTAAAAGCCTATTTATAAGCTTGGTTCCGTTGTTAAATCTTGTGGTTAAACATTTTGTTTCTCTCTTACTATATATATATATATATATATATATATATATATAGTGTAGAAACTATATAACAAAATTATAACAGTGATTCTACTTTTAAAACTTAAGGAGCAAACTGATAATAATGATAACTTATATCAATTAGATTTGATTAGATTAGCAAGCTAAATCTAAATTAATTATAATAATAAATAGTTATTTAATTTTATAGTCCAGTTTTGTATTAAGATTATCTTCACTATTATGATCATTTAAATTCAAATTAATTCTACTTTAAAAACTTAATAATTTGAATTTAAATGATCATAATAGTGAAGATAATCTTAATACAAAACTGGACTATAAAATTAAATAACTATTTATTATTATATATATATATATATTAAAAATAAAGAAGGCATCTCCTGACCACGAGCACATGTGCTTTATACACATGATATACACAATATAGTTTTTTCCGGTGGCTCCCGCACAGTTTGCAAACATAGGTATCCGGACTGATGAAATTCCAAGTTAATGAAGTTTATATAATGAGAGAGAGATATTCGTGGTAGGTATAATTTACTATGTAAATATGTATTTAATATCGCTTGCTGTATATAGTATTCAATATTTATCTCTATATCATATTCCTTATTTAGATATTTATTTAATTTATCTGATTTATTCTCTTTTTTTTTTTAACACACATTGACTTTGTTGCCAATAAAATAAGTTCCAATCTCAATTTCTCTCCCTCTTCAATTATCAGGTGACTTGCAGTCTTGGATCTTCCCGGTGGACCTCGAGGGCCATCACCTTGAAGACCAAGTTTGCCATCCCCGTTTACTTCATCTACAGAGAAATGTGCGGTTTCGTTGGAAACCCGCTGGCGATGTTTATATGAACTCTTTATAACTGGATGAATCTTTGCATATAGCAATGTTCCTTTCGCCCAGACAGAACGCCTAACAGTACCGATTTATCTATATATCAAATTAATTCTCCAAACAGTTTAGATTATTTAATTAAAAAGGCATATATTGGATCAAAATATCATTTATTTTACTAATATTTCAGTTGGCTGAACGCCAACTTTTATCAAGGTGTTATAACATTTTGGCTTTCAGCCAACTGAAATATTGGTAAAATAAATGATATTTTGATCCAATATATGCCTTTTTAATTGAAGATTTATTTATAGATTGTTCTATTTTCAAAAAGTTTAGATTATAATTTATAATATTTTTACATATTTATTTACTGTACATTTGTGTTGTAATCATAAGTTAGAAGATACAGAAGGTTGGGTGAAGGTTTCTTCATACTTGGGTGGTGGAGTGACAGGCCGGCTTCCCTGGACAACATCAACATTGGAAGATAACAACTCCCTCTATATAACTCATAACTTTTTTTATAAATTAACAAACACTTCGGCAAAAATATATATTTTTTTAAATCATAAAACCTCTACTGGCCGAAGAGTCTCTTATTTCAAGAACAATGAATGCCGGCCAGACAACCTCTATCTACAAGATACTTCGAAATTTACCAAGAAAATCTTCGCATCTGCGAGAATTGATCTATTTGTTGAGGCTAACTTAAATGTTAGTTATATATGACATTTTGTTTACATTTCTGGCACACTTTCAGAGGACATTTTTGAGAAAGATGTTTTAACAATTATACATTATACCACACTTCCCAACTCCGCCTTTGCCGGTCCCAAGCCCGGATGAAAAAGGAGGAGGGGGAGCAGTAACAAGCTCACTAAAAAAACTGGGCTCAGCTGGCCTGGCTGATAGTACCCTGTAAGGGCTCCTGATCCAGGTATACAGGATAAGCAGCGTTTGTACTCCATGTTAGGACCGGCTGCACATGGTGTTTGTTCTTCATGTCAGAGGCGGCCATTTCTTTTGGAGCTAAGTCGGCCTGCCACTGAGTAGTGCTCCCAGTCTTAATGACAAAGGCAGTTGCATTCTACTTCACCCAGTGTGGAGATAAGAAAGAAGAAGAAGACCACACTCCCGTATAAAGGTCTTAAGAGACATTTTATATAAGTTTATTTATTTTACATTTCTACAAATGAAAACACCTAAATGCGAATGTTTCTTTTCACAAATAAATCAAACTTCTACTGCCCTTACTACGATGAAAAATATATTGGGAGAACTTGGCTTATCAGTTGTGAACCATCCCAGCGGTTTCGCCAATTCAATCTACCAGCCCGCTTCTTTTGAGCTCAAACTATAGACATAAGCTTTTAGGACAGTAGAATTACATTTCTTTATTTGCATAGAGAAATGCTTTTCAGCAAACAATGTTTTACATTTTTATCCCAGAAATTCTAAAATCTCGTATATTTTTTCAATATTTCACAAATATGCTCTATAGCCAGAGCTATTCTAGTAAATGATGTGATAATATACTAGATGCATTCGTCAATAATGAACCAAAATGTCTTTTAAATACGAATTATTCTCATAACACACACAACACACCATTAAAAATATAATATCCATAATGAAATAGCAATAAAACATTTTGTTGTTATTTTATCCATGATTATACACGACTCAATAATTATTTAAAACCTACGCTATTATATTTCCAATGATATAAAATGCTATATCAATGCAATAAAAATGGATTATTTTTAATATTAGAGATAAACAAAGGAGTTATATATGATATATAGGTTTTTAACTTTTAATTAGACAATTTTAATTTATATTTAGACATTTTTCATTTTAATTCAGACAGATGGTTGTTGGGATGATTGGCTGGGAGGGTTCACCACTGATGAGCCAGACCCTCCCATTAATTTTTCCATTGCAGTAAGGGCAGTAGAAATTGTTTATTTAAAAAAAAAAAGAATCATACGCGTTGTTTGCGCCTAGTTATGTAAATAACTTGCTAGGCTGCATTGATTTATAATCATGTAAATTTTTATTTCTTTCTTTTAATTATGTAAATATATATGTATATAAAATGAGTGAATGATTCAATAAAGGGAGTCAGTTAGCTAAAACGAGTGAGGCGTCCTTCCTCTATTTAAACAGCTTGCTGCATCGCAGTCTAGCGAAAGGAAAACATTCTCGGTAGTCAATCCGCCGGTCTGGTCTCGTAAAGTACAGTCAATAACAAGCTCTGCCACATATCATCACTCACCTGAGACCAGACTATTTAGGCTGAAGGAGCGAAAGGAAGTCCTGGCTAACATTGTCAGGAACCAAGCTCCAACATATGGTCCTTATCGTGCCGGATTCCAAGAAAAAGAGTGTGATTCTACTGAGAAGGAACTTTCAAAACTGAAAATATGTCTAAAGCAATCAAAAGCCTAAAGGTCAAGATCCGTTCCCAGATAAGACGAATGGATAGATACCTGACATCCATAGATGAAGACATATCGGGAAGCGATCTCCATAAATTGAAACTGATAGATGAAGGTATATCAGAAATAAAAACTGAAACAAAAATCCTATTCGATGAGTTATTTGAACAGGAGGAAGTAGATGAAGAGAAGGAACTCGAAAGTTATGAAACAATTCAAGATAAAATGGAAAAACTGGAAATAAAGCTTAGACGTGCATTAGAAGGAATACAAAGTACAGCTGATACCAAACAAGCAAAAGGCCTCGAAACAGTGAAATTGCCCAAGTTCGAGTTGCCTCACTTCTATGGAGATGCGAACTCTTGATTCAATTTCAAGGAGGTATTCGGAATAGCCATAGATCAAAATCCAGGGTTAAATGATCTACAAAAGCTGCAATATTTAGGCTACGCAGTGAAGGGAGAAGCAGCCAGACTGATACGTTGGTTCCCAATATCATCACAGAGCTACAAGCAAGAATGGGATACTCTAGTATCCAGATACGACAACCAAAGAGATTTGGCTTATGCGCAACTGAATAAAATCTTCAAGATCAAGCAAATGAAGAATCCATCAGCAAAGGCCCTAAGGGAACTCTTAGACACATGTAACGAGTCTGTACGCAATCTAGGATCCCTCGGATTGCAAAGAAATGAGTTGGTGGACATAATATTGGTACAGTTCTTGAGGAACAGAATCGATGAGGATATGAAACGACAGTGGGAGTTGACCCTGGATGAGAGATCATTTCCTTCCTATGAAAACTTCATTCTATTTCTTGAAAGACAAGCTAGAAGTCTGCCACAGGGATCAAGGGAATATCAAAGAAAGGAAAATGAGACTCAAAAGGACTATGCAAATGTACACACAGCGATTAATACAAATGCTCAAATATGTATAGTGTGTAAAGCAGGTCATAGAATCTACAACTGTACTACATTTAGTACAATGCCTATCGAACAAAAATGGAAATTGGTCAAACAACACAAGATGTGCTACAATTGTCTAAAAAACGGTCATGCAAGAAAAAATTGTTACCAAGGACCTTGCAAGAAGTGCGACAAAAGGCACCATACATTACTCCACAATCTGGACACAGAGGTAACCAAAACCCAGAAGGATGCGAAGCCCCAGATTTTTACACCTGTAAGTGAAATCAACAATACCAGTGTTGAACAAGGAAGTGAGACCAACAATCAAGTGCTCCTTGCGACTGCTCAAATAATTGTGGAAGGTGAAAACGGTTCACCGCTGATCTGCCGAGCACTTTTGGATAGTGGACCACAAGTTAGTTTGATCACAAAAGAAAGTTGCGAGAAACTTGGGCTAAAAGGAGAAACATCAGGACGCTCACTTAGGGGTATTGGAAATAATCCCGTCCAGGGGTCATCTACATCTGTTAGCTTGAAATTCAGATCGATTTATAGATCCTTAAAATATGAAACGAATGCTCTAGTAATGGAATTCTTAACAACTGAAATTCCAAACTTCAAAATGGCAGAACCGACCTGGATTATGCAGAGAGGCTTTGAGTTGGCAGACCCTCTGTTTCATATTTCGGCACCAATCGACATTATTCTAGGTGCAGATATGTATGCATATCTGATGCATGGAGAGAAAAAAAATGCTGGGAAGGAACCAGCCTAAAGCAATGAAATCAAAGCTCGGTTGGATTCTAATGGGCAAAGTAGACAGCTCTCTCTCGTCGAACCATAAAGGTGGACCGTGCAGCTTTACGGTTCAAACAACATCAGAATTAGATGGTCTGGTGAGAAATTTCAGGGATTCGGAGTCAGTGCCGTCATTACAAGACCAGAAAACAAGGGAAGAAGATTATGAAACTTATTACATGAAAACCTATTCCAGAAACTGCCAAGGAAGATACAGTGTGAAACTACTATTCAGGAAAGCCCATCTTGCACATACTTCACCTTTTCCTAACTCCTATTCAAGCCATACTTCTCAGAGATTAATGCCTATTGAAAATAGCATGTCCAGAGCTAACAGCGAAGCAAAAATATCACCGCATCTAGGTCATCGCTCCATTATTTCAGAAGTCAACAGGAATTCACCGCAGGCAGCTCATCAAAACAGCTCCATTCCTACCTCTAAATCTCCAATAAATCCACTAAGAGGAATGTCTAGTGAAAATATCTTGTACAAAACTAACCTGGACAGCCGGAGGAGTTTTCAGGAGACCAATCACCAAGCTGGCCCCACTTCCCTTTACGCGTCGAGATCTTAACTGAAGTTCAGCGGTGGGGGGAGTATGTTTGCGCCTAGTTATGTAAATAACTTGCTAGGTTGCATTGATTTATAATCATGTAAATTTTTATTTCTTTCTTTTAATTATGTAAATATATATGTATATGTAATATGATGATGCAATTGTTATTACACTATATTATTTGATGTATTACACTGTTGTAGAATCCTGTCGACTTAACCGATCTGTGGCAATATCGTTGCGGGGTTTCTTGTTGTTGGATGCGAATGGTGAGATTGGGTTGAAGCGCAGTCGTTGAGTGGTAAGTGAAGCACACAGTTAGGAATAATCAGGACACGTGATTGTTTTGAAAATAAAAGGCAACTGGGTTGGAGGGAAGAAAGCTTGAGAAGAGTTGAGCGATTTGACTTATTAATTAGTTGATCACATGGCGGTGATTGTACTTAGCTGTGGGATGAGCAGAGGGAGAGAGGTCTAGAGCAGATGTCACCTTCTTGGAAGCTAAATCACTACTGACAATTCTGGTCTTTCGATTTAACACCACGAGTTGGCTTCTTTCTCATTGGTCGAGAGATAGAACGTGCCCCTTTTCTTATTGGTTGACCTACTTAGTGGTTCCTTCCTAATTGGCCGGCGGTTTCCTTTGGTATTAGTTACGCCCGGCCTGGGTCAGGAAGTGTCGGGTAGCTTGACGCTTATAACTTCGACGGATATTAGATACGTCCTGTCTTTGCCGGAAATATTGGGTGTTAGCTTTAACATTTATAACTTCTGGTCACTAGATACGTCCTGTTTTGCCAGGAAGTGTTGGTTTAAACTTAGCTCGCAGGGTCCCCGGGGTCAGAAGGTTAACTGCGGCGTTATTAATAAATATGTTCTCCTCTAGATCTTACTTCCTATGCCTTTTGTTACTTTCTTTCCTCCAGTTACCTTATTCTTTTATTAAATCTTTGAAAATCATACATGGTACATACATAGTGGGTCGGGGTTGCATTTAATTATATACAAATTATGACAGATGCGCCCCCTACATGTGAAGAATTCAAGAAGGGGTTAGCCTGAGAGAATTCTGTAAAGTGAAAAATAATTTTGTGGGAAAATTAGTTGTGGGTATTCAGGGGCTATATACAAGCATTGCTGGTGACATAAAAGTAAGATAGAATGGTGTTGATGATATAGGTTGAGTATAATTAATAGAAATCAAAAATTTTTAATTGTAAGAAATCAATGAATGCTATGGTACATAGTGGGCTAAAAAAGGAAAATGTGCCTAAACGAATTCTACTCGATATAAGAAAGGAGATCGAGGGAGTTCTATTAAGGTTTTTGAAATCAAAATAAAAACAATATAAAAATAGTTGAATGAAATCAAAATTGAATGTTTTTGGTTGAAAAAGAAAAATTATTTTGTTGCATGGTGATAAGGGAAAATGCCTAGTTACTTTTTTTGCTCGAATTTGGAAAAGAATTCGAGGGAATTTCATAAGGTCTTTTGAAATCAAAATAAAATAAAATAAAAGTTTTTTGAGCGAAATCAAAGTTGAGTGCTTGGTTGAATGGCGAGTAAAAAAAAGGAAAAATGCCTAACCATATTCTATTCGAGATTGGGAATGAAATCGAAGGAATTCTATTAGGTCTTTTGAGAAATCAAAAATAAAAATAAAATAAAAGTTTTTTGAGCGAAATCAAAGTTGAGTGCTTGGTTGAGTGGTGAGAAAAAAAAAGAAAGGAAAAATGCCTAACCATTATTCTAGCTCGAGATTGGGAATGGAAACCGAGGGAATTTTATTAGGGCTTGTGAGAAATCAAAATAAAAATAAAAATAAAATTTCATAAGGTATTTTGAAATCAAATAAAAATAAAAGTGGTTGAGCGAAATCAAAGTCGAGTGTTTGGAAAAAAAGAAAAATGAAAAATAAAAAGGTTTCAACAACAAAGTGTGATTTAATGTTTTTAGTTTAATCGAAAACCAATGAGTTTTCGTTGATAATTGAGTTGTGGCAGTTTAAGCTAAGTGGTAAATAGAATGATAATTGATAAATAAAAATGATAATATAAACTAATTGGGAAAAAAAATGATAATTAATGATTAAAAGTGGTAATAAGTTGAATAAATTGATAAATTGATTAAATATTTAAATTTTAATTGAGAGAAAATAATGAAAATGATTAATATGAACGATAAGGTGTATTGGTTTGACCCTTTTGTATCTACATGCCCTATAAATTTCTTGTCTTTGTGTGTATTGTGAAAAGTGTTAGTAGTTTTTGGTGTAAGAAATGTGTGTGTGAATTCTATGTGTTGTCGAGATCCTAAGGTCTGTGGTATTTATGTGTAGATGGAAGGTGTAGCGTTTTTTTTTTGAAAGTTTGTAAAGTATTTGATCAATTATGATGGGAGTATGAACTCATTTAAATGTGTGCGATGTCTTGTACCTTTTTTTTTTATTTCCGAGTGACAGTTGATTTGACTACATTGTAAAAATCGATACGTAGTTCGAATTGGGATCCACAATTGGTGGCATAGAGGAATCTGTGGCTGGGGAGAGCGGTGACCTAATTTGGATGAGCGGGGCCTTGTAATGAGATGCCGGAAGCGGGACGTGTCGGGGACGCGAGGTCCGGTCTAAACTTATCCACCCACTATTTGCACGTAATTGGAGTCATGGAGTGGGGGAACTACGTTTCCTGTCCGCCTATTTATTTTTGGTGCGGCTCAGATCTTGTTTTTTATAATTGAATCTTTTACTTTTGGCATTGGTTGCGTTGCGTGTGTGATATGTTTGGTGTACGAAATTTTGTTTTGTTTGTGGGTTTTACTTGTTTGACGATGTCTTGTGTCATGTGTTATGGTCTGCCAATACATTGTGAAGAGATAAGTTGGTGTAAGTTCGACGTTATTTGTATTTTGAAAAGCCGGATGTTGTATCCATTTATTAAATCGAATGGTCGTCGTGACTTTAGAAAAAAAAAGCTATTCAGTGATATTAGAGTGGAATTGAGTGAAAATGAGGCTTACGACGTGAACACGTGTTGGGTGGAGACGTGTCACAGGTGTGTTGAAAGGCGTCTGTGGCCTGAAGTGAAAAGGTTTGTGGGGTGACCTGTGACACGAATCGAAAAAAAAAAAATTGTGAATGAAAAGGTGTCACGCGAAATCCTTGTTTGTACAAAATTTAACCTGTTCTCACTATGAACAACAAATTTATTAAAGTCATATATCGAAATTTCTATTGTTAGTGTATATGGTATCTTTTAAGGTGAACATTTTTTTAGTGTTTTGTGTAGACGAGATGATTGTTACTAACGACGGTGCATGCGTTTGTTGGTGGTTGTCGTCTTTTGGCGCGCGTGTTGCGTTTGTTGTGCGGATTGTGCGTGTTTGTTGTGTGGTGACGTATGGGTGCGTGTATGTTGTGAGGTACATTTGCGTAATTATGGCGTGGCGAAGTGTGGTCATGTGTGGATTTTGTGTGGTAAGTGGGTGAGCTGTGTCGGTGTACGGACACTTTTTTGGGCATTATTGGAATTGTAGGTTGAAGTCGTGGTGGCTTTATATGTGGTGGGCATAAAGTATTGGCAATTGGGTTGAGTGAAAAGTTGCGTGGTGTGAGATTAGAATGGTGGCATGTAAATATTGGAGGTTTGGGCAATGAATGCAGGCAAGGGTTTCCATGTGTGAAAGCTTTGTGTGCTGTACGAGTCCTTTGGGACAGGTTTTGGTCTAGCCCGTGCTTGCATTCATTTGGTACATGTTTAGATACATTGTTAAAGGGGTAGGTAGGATTAGCTATGAGTCCAAAGTCAATTTCTTGACGCCATAGGGTGGGTGCCTACCTCAGTTCAACAGGTCTCCTCTGGAACGTCTTGGTTTGGGATGGTTGGCTTGGCTCGGGACTGCTCGTACCGTCCGCGAAATTGAAGTGAAGTCCGGTACTGGAAGATCATTTTGGGATCGTTTGGGTTGTCCCGGATCGCGCGGATTGGTTTCGGGGACTGTGTACGGCATGGCGGTGGATGACTCCTCGGTGGTCGGTGTCCGGTCTTGGTGACACTCGCCTGGGGTTGGTGGGGGGTTGTGTCCGTCGTCCTCCCCGGGGAATGGCGCTCCGGAATTCCGTCTCACTTTGTGGGGCGTTGACACGTCGGATGGCCACGGTCATCTGCCATATGATGGCCGCTAGAAGGCACCTGGTCGCCTCTCTTCTTGTCCGCTTCTTCGTTGTCAGTTTCTTTCCGTTCGTTGCCAGTTTCTTCTCTCTTGGTTTGTCATTGCCTTTTGTTTTGCTGGCGCCTGGGCTAATTTCCATCTTTATCCTGATTAAGTTCCATAATCTTTATCCTGTCGACTCTGTGTAATATGATGATGCAATTGTTATTACACTATATTATTTGATGTATTACACTGTTGTAGAATCCTGTCGACTTAACCGATCTGTGGCAATATCGTTGCGGGTTTTCTTGTTGTTGGATGCGAATGGTGAGATTGGGTTGAAGCGCAGTCGTTGAGTGGTAAGTGAAGCACACAGTTAGGAATAATCAGGACACGTGATTGTTTTGAAAATAAAAGGCAACTGGGTTGGAGGGAAGAAAGCTTGAGAAGAGTTGAGCGATTTGACTTATTAATTAGTTGATCACATGGCGGTGATTGTACTTAGCTGTGGGATGAGCAGAGGGAGAGAGGTCTAGAGCAGATGTCACCTTCTTGGAAGCTAAATCACTACTGACAATTCTGGTCTTTCGATTTAACACCACGAGTTGGCTTCTTTCTCATTGGTCGAGAGATAGAACGTGCCCCTTTTCTTATTGGTTGACCTACTTAGTGGTTCCTTCCTAATTGGCCGGCGGTTTCCTTTGGTATTAGTTACGCCCGGCCTGGGTCAGGAAGTGTCGGGTAGCTTGACGCTTATAACTTCGACGGATATTAGATACGTCCTGTCTTTGCCGGAAATATTGGGTGTTAGCTTTAACATTTATAACTTCTGGTCACTAGATACGTCCTGTTTTGCCAGGAAGTGTTGGTTTAAACTTAGCTCGCAGGGTCCCCGGGGTCAGAAGGTTAACTGCGGCGTTATTAATAAATATGTTCTCCTCTAGATCTTACTTCCTATGCCTTTTGTTACTTTCTTTCCTCCAGTTACCTTATTCTTTTATTAAATCTTTGAAAATCATACATGGTACATACATAGTGGGTCGGGGTTGCATTTAATTATATACAAATTATGACATATATAAAATGAGTGAATGATTCAATAAAGGGAGTCAGTTAGCTAAAAGGAGTGAGGCGTCCTTCCTCTATTTAAACAGCTTGCTGCATCGCAGTCTAGCGAAAGGAAAACATTCTCGGTAGTCAATCCGCCGGTCTGGTCTCGTAAAGTACAGTCAATAACAAGCTCTGCCACATATCGTCACTCACCTGAGACCAGACTATTTAGGCTGAAGGAGCGAAAGGAAGTCCTGGCTAACATTGTCAGGAACCAAGCTCCAACACGCGTCTATAATAGTTTCGAATTTTGATAAAAATGTATAGAGATATAATAATCCAGTTTCTAAAAGTAGTTCAACTATACAGACCTGTTGGAAGCTATTGTAGCTGGGAGGTTGGTCAGGACGTCCGGGGACCACGAGGGACTGATCGGGTCGAAAGTTGGACCCGTAGACGTAGTGCACTCCTTCCCTGTCATTCACGTAGATTCCCTAAGCTAAGGGTAGCTACACATTCTATGGAAATATAAATTTCAAGAATTGAATGTTGCCGTTAGAAGAAATTAAACTACTGTGATACCACTATGAAATGGCTGCGTGTATGATCGACAGAGCGACTACACCGTCAAACCATTGGACGAGAAATGGACGCGAAGCTATTATGTATCCCACTTCAAGAATATTTGTCAATAAGGTCCTACGAACAAAAAGAAAGCTATATTATCTCTCACAGTTGATCTGGCTTTACATGGGCATCAGTTGACGGACTTTCGCTCCAACCATACCCGCTTAAAATTTATGGACTAATAGTGCAACGTTCTTAATTTGTCTTTTTCAAATTTAGCAGTATGCAGGCTCATCTGCCGTATTGAATCATCTTTGTAAGACTTCCGTTAATGCAAATACCTTTGACAGCTAATCATAGTCTGAAAGGGTATGTTGAGGTTCATTGTGCACGTAACGTTAAAATGGTCCTATCCAAGTAGAGGCCACACACTCAGTTATAGAATACAGAACCCTTTGATTTTACATCATCGTCATACCTTATGTTTTATGGTTGCCATTGTAATTGACTCTTGCACTCACCTTATACACATTGCTAATACACTCAACAGCGATCTCCATATCTTCCAATGATTGTAGCCTTCTATCTTCCCTAACCTTCAAAGTTTTCCTAATGCTAAATTTGAAAAAGGCAATTTACAACGTTGCACTCTCCGTTCATAAATTTTAATTGTCCACCAGTTTGAATTGTCTCTTTTGAATATATATTTTCTATAGTATCATCTTTGAGCGCGTATGGTTGGTTATGGCCATGCGATAGTCCGTCAACTGAATGCCCATGTGAAGCCAGATCAACTGTGATCGAGTTTGAAAAAAGAGAATGAACCACTACCACTAGCGCAACATACATACATCTTTATCTTTTCTATCAATGCCTAACTATAACGTAGTAGCTTTTCAAAAAATGAAACTAATAAATATGGCACTTTATTCCTTATGTCTGGTAGAAGTTATTACAAATAATATATTCCAATGTCAATTTTGACATTATGCCATTAATTATGCACATAAATGCCTTTTTATACATGTCCATTTCTCAGTCCTTCATATTGCAGCATTTTAGAAAGCCAACAGTTTATATAAGCATTATACTTTATAAGGTTATAGGATTTTCGTAATAATTTGATACTAAGATTGTTTTTCTGCAATGGCCATCTAACTCTGGCCATAATAGTTAGATATTAGAGTTTGTCCTATGGCCTATATCTAAAACGAAGTTATATTGTCTAAGAATTTCTTAAATGTTTCAAATCTTAAAGATCCCAAGTACTCGGAAAGGAAGGAGTTTGTACCCTTGGCGGATGATCCAGCGCCGAGGTCCACGGCGATCCGCTAGGTCGATGGAGGAGAATCGTCTTCTTTCTTCACATTGCCTGCATCCACACCAACAAGTTAACCCCCAATCTGTGAGCTATATTTGCGAATAAATATTGTAGCAAAGTATTTATTATTAACAGAGTATCATTTTTTATGTTTATATTTTGATACTCTGTACACTTCCCTCATTGCTTATCTTTTGTTTATCATGCATAGTTTGTTCTTGCCTGAAATAAATTGTTGTCTCATCCCAAAGTTGGTCTTCCCTAATTTTCCACGTGGTAATAATAACTTCCTCTTAGATAGGTCTTTGTAAAATATCATATACGAATATGTATACCATATCATCTATATAAATAAGGATGAAATAAAATGTGTGTGTTTGTTTGTTCCGCAATTGTTTCCCAGACCTATCGGGATGAAATTTTGACACCTATAGAGGCAAATTAGGAAGGAGTCTTTGTCATAGTTTTGAGCTCGATATATTCTATTTATTCTGTAATATACGAAAATATGTATATTTTCGGTAAAACGCGTAATAATTGTGGCGCAGCCGTTTTTCTGGCGTAATTGGCTGCAGGAATTCCCGATGAAAAACGGATGCAGGCTGCCACCCGGCGTGTCATGTGGACTGATAAAGATTCCGGATGGTGTGCTGCGGGATTCCTTGCCAAATTGTCTCCAACTGTTGGGCTAAATAGTCAACATTCCGGGATAGTTGCAATCGCTTTCCCATCACGTCCCAGATGTGCTCTATGGGTGAAAGATCAGGCGACCTTGCTTGCCTCAAAAGAGTTCAGCACAATCCATAGTAACATGTGCTGTGTGTGACCGGGACTTTTCTTGTAAAAAGTAAGCCCGGGGTGTGAAGTGAATGTAACTGCAACAAAGCAGGCCGTAGAATGTAATCTAACGTACCGTTGTGCTGTCAGGGTGCCAGGGATGACTACCAATGGGATCCTGCTATCAATTGAAATGGCACCACAGGCACCATAACGCCGTGTTGTGGACGTGTATGGTATTTGATCCACAGGATCCACACACTGCCCAGAATGTGTCCAGATACGTTTGCGAAGGTCGTCATGATATAGTAAAAAATGGGACTCGTCATTGAATACTATAGGTTTGCAGTCAGTGCAGTTCTAAGTTGATCGCTCCCGATACCCCTGTAGTCGGACTTGTCGGTGTACGGGTGTGAAGGGTAGACATCGTAACAGTCGGCGAGCTCTTAGATTCCGCTCTCTCAGTCGTCTGTTGATGGTAATTTTGGATACTTGTGTGCTGGTTACACGTTGGATGGTAGATAACGTCGAATCCGGGGCTGCGAAAGCCGTTCTCACAATTGTTCTGCCTTTCCGTTCTGTTGTATCCCTTGGTCGACCGCTGCGGTCCTGACGTTGCATACTTCCGTTGTTGACCCACTCTTGCCAACATCGTTTAATAGCCGCATCGCGCGATTAGTCGATTTGACCAACCAGCCTCTTTCAATCCAATGGCACGACCTCTTTGAACTTATGTTCGTCTTTCGACACGTGTTCGTAATGAGCACGAATCTTTCGGCGAGGCATTGATAAAAAAGAATAGGCTAACTTAAAAAAAATCACACAAAATTTTGAAATTTAGCTTCTGCCGCGTTGAATATTCAGCCTATAATGCTCGTGTTGAAGGTACAATTCAGATGCGCTGGAGCTTCAAACGATATATATCAATCGGGATAATTGCAAAAGGTTTCTTACTTAAAAGCATTTCTTTGCATAAATAAATTTATATTATACTAAATTTCAATCATTTGCATGCTTGGTCGAATAGTCTTTGTATATATTTTGCATATAAATCGGACAACTCTTCTTGGTGCTTCGAATTTATTTTTTTTTTTATATAGAGAGTGAATATATTTTAAGGTAAATATTTATCACCAAAACTATTATTAGAAGCTTTATTATCTTAGGAGTTATTATATTAATGGTTTACATCGTCATTATTTTACAATTTTACAATATATAAAATGATATATAATAAAAATATCATTTTAATATGATATCAATGACAAAAATTCACTTGGAAAGATTCAGGGCGAAGCCGAATTGTTCCTCTAGTATTAAAAAAAAAGAGAGAAAAGTAAATCATACTTGAAAATATGAATATGAAAGAAGAAGAAATGAGAATTACCCTGTGTTATAAAAACAAACCTAATTAAAAATTTTAATAAAAGTATACAATATTTGTCAAAATGAGAGTATTTGTTAATTTAAAATTGTCAAAATATTTTTTAAAAATATTTTAATACCTTTTTTTTACAATTATACCTTTTAATTCTTATAAGATAAATATTCGAAACTATTATAGACGAGTATGATTCTTTTTAAAATAAAACAATTTCTACTGCCCTTACTGCAATGGAAAATTTAATGTAAATTGCAGTAAAGGCAGTAGAAATTGTTTTATTTTCAAAAGAATCATACGCGTCTATAATAGTTTCGAATTTTGATAACAGATGGCGCGCTAAATGCATCATAAGATAAATATTCAATAATAAATTATTTGTTAATATAGGTGTATTTTTAAATACTATAGAATAAAGCGTTAGGAGAAAATAATTTTTAATAATCGTTTAATCTCTGAGTCGATTATTAAAATTATTTTCTCCTAACGCTTTATTCTATAGTATTTATAATCCAAGGAGAAAGTTTCCATGTTTATAAAAAAAAAATAGGTGTTTTTTTTATTATCTCAATGTGGCACAAGGTCTTGGAGATAATTCAGGTACATTTTGTTTAATCAATTGTGAATTATATATTACACAACACAACACACATGTGTCTGGTAATTTCCCTACAACGAATAAGATTGTCAGGAGTTTGTTTCCTTCTTATTTTAGATTATTTATGTTTGGAATATTCTTTTTTACTCCAAAGTTGAATATGATCTTTGTGTTGACCATTCTGTAGCGGTTAAAACTTGTGCTATTCCCAACTTTCCTATTATGATTGATTTGAACCATATTTGTGCGGGCAGTTGCATTAAACTTTAAGTACATTTCTATTCGACTTATTGTACGAGTATGGTTATAATTTGGATGAACGAGTATTTCTCTCCAGAAAGTCTAAAAAACTACACTTTTTTTACAAAAAGAATTAATACTTTTTTGCATTTTCGAATATTTTAAAACAGTTTTCTAATGAAATATAAATAAATGGGCAAGTTTTCTCTCTTTTGTATAGATAAAACATAATTTAAGTCGTATTTCGAGAGCTACAGCGTTTCAAAATGGTTGTTTTAAAAATTTAACATCCTATGTATATCTGTGAATTGTTAAATTACTAATCTCGACTTTAAACATAATTTTTTATCCACAAAGGGAACCTATAGATAAAGTACATCTATAAGAACACCAGATGTTTTATCTTTTTTTTTTTACCTCTGAGGAATATAATTAGGTGCGGCTGCGATTGGCTTTATCTACTCGGTTTCTACCTCAGAATTGATAGGCGAGATGTTTTTAGAGAACCGTTTCAGGGAAGATTTCCTAAGAGAGATATACATATTAAATATTAACGATTGAGAAAACCCCGTACAATTTATAAATGAATAAAATAAAGCATCAAGGGCTGCGTATCTTTATTAGAACGACGATATTACGAGCTTTCGGGCACATACGCCCTTCTACAGGAATTAATAAACTAATAATCCAACTAGTTTGAAAATAGAATTTATATACACGTAGCTATTGTTTTGCATATCTGTTTAATTAGAAAAATATTGAAATGTTTAAATTTACATGCAGGTGTAATGATTTGGAAAACTAATTCCAATTTATATGAGGTAATATGATATATTTTGATTAAAGCAAACTTATTTTGTCTTTTATATACAAATTTTACAAATTTTACAACTTGCAAGGAATCCCATTAGACATGTGATATCTTATACATGCTTCAATTATTAGTCTTTGATATTTGTTACTGATATTGTTGTAATGTGCTTTAGGTTCATTTAAGTTGAATGTGTGTCCTGTTGAATTGGAGTGCTGTACTATTAGTGATAAAGGGTCATTTCTGTTTATGTTTCTTCTGTGTTCAATGATTCTATTATGTAATTTTCTTCCCGTCTCCCCCACATATCTGGCATTACAGTTATTGCATTCTATGGAATAAATTACCTCTTTTCTATGCGATATGTATTCGGTTTGCCTGTTTTTTGTTATCGGGTTTCTTAAGATATCTGATAAGCTAGGAGAGTTACTATAAAAGGTTTTTATTCCATATTTATCTAATGTTCTGGAAATGTGGATGGATTTCGGGGAATAGGGAATGTAACAATTTTGCCTGTATATTTTGGTTTTTTGTGCTAACATGTTAGATGTGACCTGTACCTGATAGAAATGTTTTAAAATAAATGTTTTGGGGTAACCAGCTGATGTTAAATTTTGGATAACTGTTTGTGTTTCATGAGTTTTGTATTGATTTAGTGAGAAATGAGTATAAATTATTTTGGTTAACGTTTTCACTGTGTTAATTTTATGACTAATGGGGCAAAATGAAGAAAATTTATATAATTAGGAGTGAATGTAGGCTTGTAGTAAACTGTTGTTTGTAATCTATTGTCTATTTTCATAATTTTAATGTCTAAAAATGGCAATGTGCAATTATCTTCTTTTTCTATTGTAAAACGCAAGCTATTGTTGTAATTGTTGAGTGAGGCTAATATGTTGGGAATCTGTTTTTCTGTACAAATGCAAAATATATCATCTATATATCGTCTGTATAATATGATGTCTGCCGGGTATAATGATGTGATCCAATTATCTATTACTCTCATGACTATTTCGGCTAATGGAGTTGATAATGGGCTTCCCATAGGAGAACCCTTGATTTGTTTATACTGTTTCTGGTCAAATGTGAAAATCTTAACTTTAAGACATAATGTAATTAAATCTATTATTTTATCTGTTGTTATCTGTTATATTAAATATTAAAAATAAAGAAGGCATCTCCTGACCACGAGCACATGTGCTTTTTAGATGGCAGAGCGCCATCTAGTGGCGCAAAAATAAACTAAACGTTTATTCAGCTTGCTCCGTGATATTTGGCCAACCCAATTTCTTTATAAATCAAGAAAAGCTATCCACGAACGCGTTTCGCGCTGTTGGCGCTGTTGATTTATCAAGAAATTGGGTTGGCCAAATATCACGGAGCAAGCTAAATAAACGTTTAGTGTATTTTTGCTCCACTAGATGGCGCTCTGCCTTCTAAAAAGCACATGTGCTTGTGGTCAGGAGATGCCTTCTTTTTTTTAAATATCAACACCTGACCCACTTATCTTTTATTTTTTTCTATTGTTTTTCATATATTAAATATGTATTTATTTTTGTATCTTTGTTCTTGTCTTTAACGTCCATTAAGTCGAGTTCAACATTTGCTGATTATTATAAAAATATCAAAAACCCTTACGCAATACGTTTCTTCAATAAGGTTTTTGTAATAAATAAACTTATTGCGTAACTACCCGTTTCATGATTTTTCAAGATGCCTGAAGGACCAGTTTTTTGGTCGTTGAGGTACAGCTTGCACCACGCTGATGAGGGCCAACAGCCCGAAACGCGTACGTGGTTAGCTTTTCTTGATTAATCAAGAATGGGTATTTGGCCAATTCTGGAATAATTATAAATCAACGAGAATAGTTGATATTTATTCCGATAGATGGCGCAAGCCATCAGCAACTTTCAGTTGCACGATAAGGAGATGCCTTTTTCATAAATTATTGCTTAAAGTTTTTTTTTTTCATATTTTTATAAAGGTATATCGCAATTTTCTTATATCTAAATTTGGTGACAATATGTACAAATATTCTCCAATTTAATCTGTTATTGATCATTATTCGCAGCTCACCTAGTGATCTTCCAGTAGCTTTCTTAGACCCTTTCTAGCCATCAGACTGGAAGTCTATAGTCTTATTTCTATTTGAAGATGTTTAATTTGGTCAATTTTTTCACTTTTCCTTTTTGGTTGTTTATTATTTTGTAGCCCAATTTATTGTTTTAAAATCGTGTTGGATCATTTGAATATTATGATTTTGGCCTCCTGAGGTATCCCTCATATGAATATTAAAGATAGCATATATATATATATAGTGTAAAAACTATATAATAAAAATATAACAGTGATTCTACATTTAAAGCTTAAGGAGCAAAGGAAGTAAGGGAGCAAAGAAGTAAAGGATTTTTTTTTTCTCTCTATCTATACTAAATAATAACATTTTACAAATTTTATAATTTGAATTTAATTAATCAAAATAATGAAGATAATTTTAATAAAATACTTAACTATAAAACTATACAACTATTTATTTTTATATATATATATATATATATGTAGTAATGTAGTTGTTGTATCTTGTTGGATGAATGCAGTGTGGCATGTTGATTTGCAGTCGTGGTGGCCACAATGTTTAGAGAGTTTTCAGGCGTGATTGGGATTACACAAAAGGACGAGACATGTTGGATGGCACCATAGAGATGACGAGAGAGCCAGTGTAGCCGACGCCGGTCAGGGGAGATCTCTCAATCGTGTCTCAAAGCGGACTAATCTGTTTGCGCAAGAAGGGGACATACCCGACTTGTTTTTCGGACCCTTTTCCGGCTTTCCGGCGCCGACTATAACTCACTCGATTTTATTTGGCACTTTGGCAATTACATTTCTCTCTCTCTCTACTGTCCCTTTACTGCGATGAAAAAATGATGAACCACTGATAAGCCAAGCCCTCCCAATATATTCTTTAATTGAAGTAAGGACAGTAGAAGTTTGATTTTTGTGAAAAAAAAACACACACACATTCGTGCTTAAATATTTTCATTTCTAATACTAAATATATAGATTGAATGTGTATTTATTTTTATTAGGTTGTTACTGTAAATATAAGTGCATTTATGCCATACACTTTAAACATTTTATCTATTCAATAAAAATTATTAATTAATCATTAGCTACAAATAACCCGCGAAGAGTTTTCTGAAAAATAATTGAATACCTAATCAGTCATCATATTAAATACTTATTTTGATATTTTTATGCATGTTCAACACAGATATCTTAAGGATTCCTTAATTCCACTTCAAATTATACACAAACTCTTGTAAAACAATTGCAGCGTGAAGGATTATCATATGGATGGGATATGATAAATTTCTAAATGGAAGCAGATTAAAGGATTCAGTTTACAATATACATCTGAATTTGGAACATTACAAAATTATATTGATCAAGATAGCATTTCTCATCGATTTTACTGATCGACGTTTCGGCAATCCACTGTCAATATTTTCAAGAATTTCGTTCAGCACGTTTACCTTGAAATTGGTGACAGTGGTCGCCGAAACGCCAAGATATTAAGCTACAAAGTGTTGAAGACTGTTATTTCCATCAATATTTTAAAACACTTAATCAAGTACTCCGCAAAAGTTTTATTCACTAATTTATCAGTATTCGCAAGCTTTTTCGAGTCTAAAACTCTTTTACGGGTGTTTCTCCAAAGTATAAACATTTCAAAAACACCTTTTGCGGAGTATATGATAGCCTATTTAAAAGGATTTCTGCAATTTCCAACACAATGGAATACTTCATCAATATATCAAACCATCAAACCACTATGAATTTTTTTATAGATATTAATTCCATAGTAAACTATTTTATGAAAATTTAGCAACTGAATAGCATATTACAATGACCAGCTTACCTGCAAAGAACACGAAGGCAAATTATCAAGAAGATTCCGACACAGCAACCGGCGATGGCGATTAGTGGAGCATAATCGAAAACCCCTGTACACAGAATCATAAACAATTTGTACAAGATGCGAGTAGATAGTGTTTATTTGCAAAAATACGTCACTCCATTTTTATACTTACTTTATTTTCGCGAAAGGCATCACAGTTTAAAAAATAAGCACAATTGATCAAACACTTTCAATATTTCTAGTTGGTAAATTGAAGAGAACTTTCCGACTCTGTAAGAAAGGACATTTCTCAAGATAACAGGAAATTCATACAATTTTACAAATGCATTCCTTAATTGGTTCGTGGAATGAGACACTCTCTCCATTCTTTTATGAAAATGCAATAAATTCTATCCATTAAAATATCAAAACGAGGCATTTATTCGAATATTTATAACGCAAATTCATATTGTTGAATAAGCAACAACACCAGTTTTGGTCAACAACCTGTATACTATTGTTTGGGTTCTCATCGGTATAGGGAAGGCTGCGATTTCCTAACATTCTTCTTTAGGCAAAAGGACGATTCTACCAGAAATATGTTCAAGCTGGTTTATAAAGTGGCCAATATGTATAACGTATTTATAAAAATGAATTTTTGTACTGTAGAGATTCTATATGCCGATTTGTTCCCCCTTTCTTTTTAAGAAGAGAAAAATGCAGTAAATAAGTATATATTGTATGAAATAAAAGAAAAATTATGTAAATATAAAAGGATAGATATATGGTGTTAATGGTGCTGAAGAAAGAGGTGATTTTGTCAAAAATAAAAGCCTATATTTTATAGTGTCTGAATTTGAGGCAACTAATAGGTAGAAAACACTACATATACATAATTTAAAATATTAACACAGTAAATATGTTTTAAAAAACATACACGCTTTCTCATAACGCGAGCTTCTTTCCTTGTGTGCACAGAGGCCTTGAAGACAGATGTCTTCACCCTTGCATTGCCAGTCGTTGTAGCAAGTGGACTGGAAACCTGGGCATCAACAACTACTCAATTCACCTAACCACTTGTATATATTTACACATTTTTATTAATTATAAGAATAGATACATGTGTGCAGAAACATTATATTTTTAAACACATAAAAAAATAGTTTTGAAACACACTTTTTTGACACATATTAAATATTTTATAATACCTTGATAAAGGTTGGCGTTCAACCAACTGAAATATTGGTAAAATAAATGATATTTGATCCAATAGATGCCTTTTTAATTAAACATAAAAATATATTTATATAAAAAGGGCGTATCTGTAAAGAAACAGATTCATGCAAGCATGTTTAATGCTTGTCAAATTCATAAATATATTAACATGCTTTTGAACTAGATTCGCAATCTACACTTAGAGTAAGTAGAAAGTGTTACACCCAGAAAGAACTAGAGGAATATCATGAAAATTGGAGTCAATGTACGTAGTATTAGACTAATAATTAAAAATAAAAAGAAATGAATAAAGTTTATTGTTGTACAGAACGTGTTTTAGTAAGAAATGTATCCATCATTAAAGGTTATACACTTATATATCGTTGAAAGCTTTACATCAAAGGTGCTTGGATTGAATCTTTTAGGGTAGTTCTCTCCATACCTGGATAGCATGTTCCATCAATTGTTGTACAATCCATGCTTGAAGACAATAATTCATAAGTATTGTTTCATGACATACCACACATGTTTAATTAGAGATGAATCAGAGTTCGAGCTGGCCTGGCCAGTCCATGGCTGTGACAATCTTCAAGTTAGTCATTGTTCCTTCAACAACAACCGATTCTGTCCCGCTTGCATAGCATCTTGATTTCCTGCCCTTCTTAAACCATGACAACATGCGTTGAAAAATTCCCATCAAATTACATCCGTGTATTTTTGTATTTGACATATAATAAAAGAATTGAAGCTGAGATCACAAAAGAATGTTATGGTGTAGCATGTAACAGGAATCAGAAAACAGTATTGAGCAGCGAAGGCTTCCAATCATATAGCCCTCGAAACAAGAACTGACAAAGGTAACACCTGAACGATTCTCCATCAAACCTTTCTGATGGCTATTTTTCAGCCTACACACAAACTAATATAACCTTGTTTGTACCTGGTTTAGAAATATTACAACTTGTTTATTATATGTGGGCCATTTTAGAAAGACATAGGAGACTCATGCTGTTGGTAGAGGTCATGCTTATTTGTTTGTTTTTTGTGTGTTTATTATTAGCAGCAATGATACAATCTTATGTGGCTTCTATTTTGAGGTGAATTTCGCAATTGAAAATAGAATTTCAACTTTTTAGAGTATATGTAAGATTTTATTTACATATATTTTCTAAAACAGAGGCTACACCGTCTGAAAAATTTAAAACACCAAATTTTACTAAGTAAAACATACCTAATTGAGTGTATTTATATATTTTAGGTAATAAAAAGGCATATACCTCTTTGCTCCGAAGTATAACATTTGTATTCCTTTTCCCAATATTTCGTAGAGTTATTCAGTGTTTAGTTTGAAAAATGGCAAGGCCAATTTAAAGGCCAAAATAGAAATATTGTCCGAAGAATAATTTTTGATCTAAAAATTAAAAGGCAATTTATCTTGTCAGAATAGACCCAAAACTTATGTCACATAAGTATATCAACTCCACATTATATTTTTAGACAATCAAAAATCATTCATATATAAGAGCCTACCGCCTAAGTATGCAATATACAGTAAATGTCTGAAAGTGATGGAAATGTACCAAAAACTTACAGAGGCACGATGTCAGCTGGCTGAGTGTCCAAGCGGCCAAGAAAGCCCAACACATCCTGGGCGGCAAAAGAGAGTTTTCCATTTTATCATTGACGAATCCCACCTGGAGATAAGGTTGTCTCGTGATAAACTCGACATGTCGATGGGAAATACAATGCCTTGCATCACAGCTCGGTGTAACCCTTTGGAATCAAATTGAAATGGCATTAATACTTTCTCTTTATACAAGAAGACTTTTCTCCCGTCAATAGTATACATATAGACTTATATTTATTTTTTATTTAAGTAACCCAGGTTCCTGGAGCGTACAGAAGTCGCCATATAGACTTATAGATAAATTTTAAGGAAGATGTAACTTTTAACATGTATATCGTGATTTATACAATAACGCTGTAAGATATTTGATACACTGTGATCTTTATTGAAGATACACCAGATGTGAACAAAATTGCCTCTGTCTCCTTCATAAAAACAGATGACGGGTGACACCAAAATATGAAACTTTCTTAAGTTTTGTCTATGAGTATATATATATATATATGTGTTTATTAATTTAAAGGGAGATGTTGCACATTTAGTACACACAAACATATATGTAAAGACATATCCTCACCTCGAGCACATGAGCTTTTTAGATGGCAAAGCGCCATTTAGTGGAACAGAAATACCTAAACGTTGATTTAGCCTGCTCCCTCATATTTGGGGAAAATTAGAGAACAGGAAAATTATCAGGGAGCAGGTTAAATCAACGTTTAGTTGATTTCTGTTCCACTAGATGGCGCTTTGTCATCTAAAAAAGTTCAAGTGCTCGGGGTCAGAATATGCTTTTTTTATTTTAATACCAGCACTTGGCCTTTTTATTATTTTATTTTATAATTTTTTCACATCTGTGTGTGTCTGTTAAGCAATATAGCACAATCCATTGATGCAGGAACACGTACACCAGACTCGTGAATTGCTTGAAAAGATAAACGACAAATTTGTATAATTAATATAAATTATGTTTATTGTGGGATAAATAACCCTTTTAATAAAATATGCCCTATTATTATTATACCGTAGACAGGTTAAAACGTCTAATAATAATGTAGAGATAAGGGCATCTTGTAAATAGATAAAGCCTATGTAAGCATATGTACATGATGACCATTCTTTCTTAGAAAAACAAAAATGTAGAAAATCGGGAAAGCACTTATTATTATAAAGGACTGCGGCGTATGATTATAAAACAACACTTAAAGTTTCACCGCATAAGTTTCTTTTCTGTGAAAAATCAATATTTATTTCAAAGAGAAATATTTACTATTTCTAACTTTTTGGATGAAGTATGAAAGGGTGAAAATATGAAGAGTAATGGCGAACGGAAAAATAAAAGTGTCCAGGGGCGGAATTATACAAGTTCTATATAGCTAGATTTTTCCTTTAAATAAAGTTGTTTGTTCAATGATAAAAGATAATTTAGCTACAAGGTTGAGTGGAAAGTTTTGAGTCACCTTTAAATATAAAGTTTTTTTAGATGAAAATAATTAAATTTGGTTTTTGATAACATAAAGTTCTACATTGATGACACTTACCATTTGTCCCAGGTGTTCCCCACAAAATACACTGGAAATTTAAAAAGTAACTCGGAACTATGTTTTTCCTAAAAAATCCTATATATTATATTTTGAGAATTATAATAGATTAAAAAGAGAGAGAGAGCATATTTCTGTATATATAAATGCTTTTCGAACCCTTCTGTGATAAATCAAATTTGTGTTCATGTTATTTAATATTCCAAATGTTCTAATTATTTACAATTATGGTAAATTAGGTTTGTGGTATATATTTATTCATTAATTTTTATAATTTTCTAATTTTAAATATCTTTGAATTTTAAAACAAAATAATTGCGCGAAATAATCTTTATCAAACAATTTCTGACTGTCCTTTCTGTGAAGGAAAAAGAGTTGGGAGGGCTTGAATCATCATTAGCGAACCATTCAGCGGTTTCACTAGTTTTCTATGAAATTAAGTATAAAGAATATACGAAGCTACAAGAAGAAAATGGTTAAAAAATCATTTCCTGGTCAACCAACAGAAAAGGGGGGTTGATGATTTCTACTGCCATCTGATAGGATATATATAAACAAGATTTTATTGTCGAATATTGACCAAAATATTTTCTCACACATGTGTAAGCGCTCTTTTGCAAACGTCAAATATTAACTACGCTGATGGGGGGCCAACAGCCCTAAGCATTTGCGTGGTTGACACACTTTAGATCTCAATGAAATTGAATGATATATAAGGTTGTCTCAAAAGTTCGTTTTTTTTTTCTTATTACTTAGCGAATAACATTATTACGGCGAATAAATAATAATACATAATACAATTACTTTATACATAATACAAAGACATTATACATAACGGCGAATAATATTGGTATTTCAATTTTTTGCAAGTGTTTACGAACTTTTGGGACAACCTTGTATGTATCAAACTACAACATAAAGTTGCGGAAGGATGATATTCATGTACCTGAAAAGGCACCTTTTCGTTTAAGGCAAATTTATGGTATTTCATAATTTGGATTATTTCCTAACCCTCCTGTTGGATGTTCTAAATCGAAGCCACTCCTGTATTGATGAGAGCAATAGTCCGAAACCATGGTGTACAGGTTGTTAGCTTTTTGTCTGAATTGGCCAAAACTGATGTTGTGGATCATTCTTTATCACACCACTAGTCAAGTTTTTACCAGAATATTAAACGTATTACATCGTTCTGACGCATAATTAAAGGGAGAGGTGCCTCTTTAGGGATATACATATATTGTAGAACGACATTTGAAAAGTTATCCCGCATGTGTTTCTTTTGAACGAAAAGGTTAGAAATAATCGCTATTTCTTCTTAAAATGAATTCGTTTTCGTTCTAAAAGGAACACATGAGGGATAATTTGCAAATGTCGTTCTACAATCATAAGCCGCATTATATTGTATTATAAATATATATATATATATAATATATATATATATATATATATATATATATATAATATATATATATATATATATCAAATTATATTTACTATTTAATGTCAACTGTTCTTCGATCCACCATTGCTTTTTCCGGTATCATGAGAGATATAGCATCTTAGCTTATAGAGTTCATCTTCTCTAAATTTATCAAGAAAAAATGTTTTTATCCAATATATTCATATTTAAAATCCAACGTTTGTTTATTCCGATAGTTGGCATTAACCATCATCAATTGCATTTATAGGCAAAAGATTTACCTAGCTAACGAAAAAATTAACTCCTTTAAATAAAATAATCAGTTTTGATAAGGAAAGCTTAGAGAGAGTTAGAAAATGAGTTTAAAAAGGTAAACAATGGGTTTCGTAACCAATAACCGAATGATTGCAAGCCTTTGATTTTTTACTTTTAAAAGGGGATTTATATCTAGAATTTGAAATATATTTATTTGAATATTTTAACTTTTATTATGAAATAACTCGATTATTTATAAATGGAAATGATTCTACATAGCGAAGACTGAATTTGGAGAAACATTTGATCATTGGCATTAAACAAGAATCATTCCCAATGTGAGTAGATTCTCGTATTGATCACCAATCAAGATTTCTTTAATTCATCTTTCATATACTCTGAAAGTTCAATTCATCGAATACAAATTGAAACATAATATAAGATAGAATACATATTTCATTAAATAATTGATAAAACGCTCTCTAAAGATTTTATATTGGAGACAATTTTAAAGGAAGATAGAAAATATTATCAAAAGGATTACCAGACTTTTTTTACAGATAACTGTTTGACGGTATATTTCACTATAGAGATGAGAATGGTAATTTTCAAGAGTTATTTATTTCACACCTTTTATACATTCGTATACGAGTTTATTTATAGATAACCTTATATTCAGAAGAACATATAAAATGGGATCAGATAAATTAATAAAAAGACAACTCCTGATAGTGGCACAAGCATCAGAAACTTTTAGTTGCACGATCAGTAGATGCCTCTTTTTCCTTATATATATTTGTGTTAGAATATTTGCAACAAAAATATTTTTATTATCATAATTTAATTTTCCATCTAACTCTACCTATGCCGGTCCCAAGCCCGGATGAAAAAGGAGGAGGGGGAGCAGTAACAAGTTCACTAATAAACCTGGGTTCAGTGGCCCGGCTGATAGTACCCTGTAAGGGCTCCTAATCCAGGGATACAGGATGAGCAGCATCTGTACTCCATGTTGGGAGCGGTTGCACATGGCGTCTGTTCCTCATGTCAGAGGCGGCCATTTCTTTTGGAGTTAAGTCGGCCTGCCACTGAGTAGTGCTCCCCAGTTTTATTGACAAAGGCAGACGCATTCTACTTCACCCAGTCATGATGGTTATCAAACAAGCTTGATACCTTAATATGATTGAGTGGAGATAAGAAAGAAGTAGAATTTGCCATCTATCAATAAAATGTTTAATATAATTTTGTGGGGCAATATGTTCATTTTTATTAATTATTTCCTCTACAGACCTCAATGTAATGATAAAAATTGTTAGATGAGATGCTTGACCAGAGGGTTCACTACTGATAAGTCAAGCCCTCTCATCTTACATTTTCATCATTGCAGTAAGGCTGTAGAGATAATATTGTCAGGCTAATGAATATGGGAAACTTCTTAAGAAAAGTTAATGTTTATATACAAAGATAGTTTAGTTTTACATCCCAAATATCTATCATACTGATATCTATTAGATAATAAAAAAGGAATCAATAAAATATATGTATTTTTATTATCTAATGAATTAAATATAGATTGCTCTATTTTCAAAACTGATATCTATATATAAAGGTTGAAGTCAGCAATAGTTATGCAAATCCTAATAGAGAATTTGCGTATTTTGGTAAATGAATGTTAACGAATAAACTTTTTTTCCTAATGCACGTGGTACAGGCCATGATAATAATGGTATGTATAAGTTGGCGACTGCTTTTACTGCCAGTGCACAACATGTCTACACATGTGAAAAGCAGTTCGACCTTTGTACTTACAAATGTGCTAGAACCACGTTTGGTTACTTGCACTCGCTTATGGGGTTAGACTTTTACAAGAATCGAGGGGCCATTGGATCATTTTTATTAGAAAAAAGTTCCCAATGGCGGGATTCGATCCCGGGTCGTAGCTGTCGAAAACCAACGGTTTAGAACACCCTTCCACCGATCCCCGAAGAATAAACTGATTAACAAGTGTCTCTCTCTCTGTGAGAATATATACAACAACAACAACAAAAATTATTAAGAACACTATTGTCTTACAAGGGGATTCCCTAAAAGGTTATATATGTACATGAGTGAGGAGAAAAAGCAATTTAGAGAGGAGGGGGAGCAAATCAGCCGTTGTCTTGGAGTTGAGCACTTCTTCCCTCATTTTATCAATCGCCTTGAAATATTTAAATATTTATAAACAAATGTTTTATCCAGCTGGAGAGTAGTGAAAATTTTATATACATGTTGTTCATTATAGTGAGTTAGCCCCGAAATTTCGTAAATTTCCAGTTACTTTTTCCTGTAGGAATGGGCAATGGAATAGATAATGGACCAAAATTGTCTTGGATGACAGCATTGCAGAAGTAGCAATTTAAAGGGTCGCTGTTCCAAAATCCTGTGATATCCTCGGGAAAAATTAGCCATAGAATCCTTGACCGGCTATAAGTCGTTTAATTTCCAAAGTGAGGTTGATAGTGTGTGACAATATATAATAATAAATATAAAAAGAAACACATTGCCAAAAATATTTTTACAAATTTATATATCGATGATGATTACTGTTCCAAGAAAAATAACTTTCCTACTTATATAGGATAGATTCATCAAAACCCCAGAGAAAATTCAAATTTGTAATATTCACTTAGCATGGGTAATTACAATAGTAAACAACCTTGCGATATTTTTAAAAAGATAACATAAAGTGTTGATTAGGGGTCCTGCCCAAACATTTATAGAAATCCTTACGGGAAATATTCGGATGACGCCTGGATCACTCGTCAAGTTGAATGTAAATTGCTACAATAAACCTCACTATTGTATCTTTGTGGATAAACCATTTAAAGATATTGTTGCTGTATGTTTTAATGATTTGCTGTATGATTTATGTTTTAATTTAAAAAAAAAAAATAAATATTTCTGATTATTTAATTACTCTTTCTTTCATTCTTTACTTTAAATTTCCTACTTTAATTTAACTCTTTAATCAAACTTTATTATTATTTTATTATTATTCTTGGAATGTTTTAAATTAATTAATTGGTTCTAAATACTTAATTTTCTTTCTATCTGTTTATGTCTTTCCCTGTATATTTAATGTAATAATTTGTATATACTTATTCTTTTTTTTTTTTTTTTAGATTTTTAAAGATTTTTAATAAAGTGAACCGCTGCTGAGGCAACCATTTGACGTACCCCCATGTGGATTTGCAGAGCCGGATTGTTGGGTTTTCTCTTCCCGCTGATATTTGGTTCAATTTATTTTGATAATGACGCAGTCTTTATAGGGGATGCAAGGGCATCTATGCCTATATCATCCCTTGCTAGGTCGTTTGACTGAGCTAAATTTCTTTTCTGTATGTTAAGTGCGCCGGCTTATGGACCGAAATATCTGGGAGGCCATCTGCTTCTAGAATGTATGTTATGTGCACATACAGGTTAAATCTTCTCTATGTCCTTATTTAATTTTGTTAATAATTTTAATCTAACTCATATAAAATGTCAATTCTTTAGTTTTCTACAGGTGTGGTAGCACCGCGGTTGTACTATCTGTTAGAAGGGCTGCAGTTGGGGCACAGCGGGGTACCACAGGGATATGTAAATAATCACAGAGCAGCAACAACGGGATGGGGAATAGATGAAGATATTCCGAGCTTACATGCGGTCAGCTGTCCTGTTATAAGCATAGCGTCGTGCTGTGATAACTGCAGCCGTTAGATATATCAATATATTAAAAATACAAAAGGCATATCCTGACCAGGAGCACATGTGCTTTTCAGAAGGCAGAGCGCCATCTGGTGGAACAGAAATCAACTAATCATTGATTTAGCCTGTTCCCTGATATTGGGCCAACCCAATTCTTGATAAATCAAGAAATTGGGTTGGCCCAATATCAGGGAACAGGCTAAATCAATGATTAGTTGATTTCTGTTCCACCAGATGGCGCTCTGCCTTCTGAAAAGCACATGTATTCCTGATCAGGATATGCCTTTTGTATTTTTAATATTTTTTATATATAATATAATAATATTTTTATTTTTATATGTTTTTTCATGTATCAATATATTTAAATTGATCATACTCCATCATTTCACCCAGGGGCCTGGAATTGTTGCATCTCAAAACTTTTTCCCAGCGATCTTTTCCTTTCTGTCAACCCCATATATCTAAATATATGTTTAATACATATGTGGGGTGGTTATAAAAGCCATAAATATATGAAACAAGAAAGAAGCGTGGAATAATTTTTAAAGGGACAAGTTTGGAGAGATTTTCCAGGTTTTTGAAAGACCTTGGCTATATATTGCCAGGTAGAAAAAATAGGAATACAAACGTTAGCATGGCAAAGCAATTTACTTAATAAAATTAATTTAACTTTTTTATATCAAGATATAAATGAGGCAAGAGAGAATTTTTCTGAGTCACAAAATATCAAAATTAATATTCTTACTATATAGATGCTTGTGCATATTTGATATTTCACCAAGCTTTTAAATATGTTTAATATGTAGTTACTACATGAGTAACATGATAAACAAGTTGTTTATTTCCTGTGAAGTGGAGGGAAAGCGAGGTTCTGGTAGTTGGGCGGAGGGGAGTCCGGGAAGGTGAAGCATGGATGACAGCAGGAGAGATGAGGACCTGCAGTAAACCTCCTCAGTGAGGGAACAAAGGTCAGGTGATAGTGAGACAATGGTGTCAGATAAAAACAAATTACTCACCCACACACAGTCATATAAAACGGGCTCAATAGTTTACGAATAGAGAATCTCATTTCGTAGGTTTTGTCTTATGATCAATTAGAGATGGATCTCCACATCTTAAAAACTGATAACATTTTATCGTGTGTGTTTTTCCTCTCTCTATATATATATAAACATTATCCACTCTAACTTAGTGCGATTAAAAATATATTGGGAGAGGGTTTGGCTCATGTGGTTCCTTTTAATGCTGGTATAAAAACAGAATAGACCAATATCATATTGGATACATTGGAAGAAACTGAGTCATCAGTGGTGAACCCTCCCAACGATTTCACCACTTATTCCAGTAAGGAATCAATGGATAACTCTATATTTAAAATATGACCCACTTTTTTATATTCCTGCTAATTGAATTATCATCGCGTATAAGCAAGTTGAGGAAAATGTCGAAATAGGGTAAATATGATATCTATTATATATAAATAGCCATTTAATTTTGTATAACTTACATATAAAAAATGAGGGTGAATGGTGACAGATGTCATTATATATATTGTGAGAATAGAAAATAACATGCGAAATATTATTGCTAAGAAAGGTCTGGTAAACGTTTCACAAAACAATGGTGAGAAATTCGGTATACGAATTTTGCAGTAATGATTCTTTTTTGGGCTCTTGCAAGGATTTAAATCAGATCACTAAATATCAGTAAGGAGAGGGTAAAATTCTCCTTTAAACTAACTTTATTTGAACCATGTTAAGAGGACAGAGGAAAAGAGACCAATTAGCCAGCAGACCAGGCCGCGCGTTAATCCTTTGTTGCCGGCTGGTGCCGCTGTTTGTTTGTTTGCTGTCACATCGATCCTTCGTCTGCCGGCGTCCCGAAGTGGATCTCCATCATTCCACAATTATATTCTGATAATCAGTGTTTTCTTATTAATTCAAATTAAGTTTAAAATATATTAGTAAAACACATATTCTCAACATATTTTGTTTTTAGCTTTATTAAGATAAAACTTTAATAAGCCTTAGAGAGAACTGGTTGTTGTTCTATTTGTAGAACGGCCTAATGTTCTAGTATTATTATAAGAATGTATTAATACTAACCATGATGTAGCAATCACATTTTATGACTTAAATATAAGTTAGTTATCTGAATTTGGATGTTCTCAAATTCTGAGAGTTCTTTTTTTCATATCATCTCATATTTCTATCAAAAAAAATTAAATTTGTTATCGGTTTAATTTTTGAATAGGATTTGTATAGCCAATATTTAAACTGCATATTCATATATACGTATACTTGAGTATTTATATTATTTTGTAGTTTAAGTGGAAGAGTTTTAGAGTGGTCTTTGAACTTTTATAATATTAATATGACTTAGCTTCACACCGTGTTCTGCTCGAGTGTATGTTTTGCTGAGGAATCTTGTTCCCGCTTACTAAAAATTATCTTCTGTCGTCTTCTGCCTGAGTTAATATTCTTTGAAAAAATTGTGTTTATTCCCATCAAACATAATGCAGCAATTTTATCATCTTCATTTTCTGACTAGATAAAGGGCATATCAGTCTAGTACTTGGTAAATTTTAATTTACTTGGTTGAAAATGTAAGAAACTCCTTCCAGACTTAACTCTAGATCCTAATAAAATTTCATCTAGAATAATTAAATATTGAGGAAACGTATGGGAACAATTAAATGAACATACATACGTTGAATTTATATATATAGAGAGAGAGCATGTATATTCAGTATATAATAAATAACAATATTGGAAGAGACCAAAAGTAAACGCAATTTTTCTTTATTTTAAAATCTGCGAGTTTCGGCCAATGACGTCCTTCAACAGGCCATTACGCGGATACGCGTTGAATACCTGTTGAAGGACTCATGTCCTAAGGTTTACAGACGTTTAAATAAACACGTCTTGGTTTTCCAACAAATGATTTCCTACGATTTCTTCTTTTATAATTGTGATTTGTCTTATATTTAAACTTGATACATTAGCGTACCATCTGTTACTTAGGACGCGAATGTTCTTTAATATAAAACAAACATTTCTACTGCACACACACACACACACACTTGCTACAAGGATAAAATAATGGAAGGGTCTGACTCATCAGTGGTGAAAAGATTAAACTGACGAAACTGCTGGGAAGATTCGCTACGGGTGAGCTATGCCCTGCCTTAATTTGTAGTTTGTGAGTAGTATAAATTGTTTTAAAGAAACATATGCATCATAAATAGTTCTATTTCCTATTATTTGTGGCTAAACTGGGATTTTGAAGATGTTAACATGTGCTATATATTATTACATGAAGCAAGTTTGTAAACTATACCATATATATGTAGACATTAACATTTTAACCATAACTATATTGTAAGATTATAAACTCAAAAGGAGTTTTCTTCTATAGAACATGTTTATTTAGCTAGCTTTCGAATGACATCGTTCTTAAAACGGGCTTATTTCAACGGCAATTGTCTTTACGCCCGTTGAAGAACGATGTGTTTCAAAAACTAGCGAAATAAACATGTTATATAGAAGAAACTACTTTGAGTTTATAAACTTACAATCTACCATTTATATATATATATGTAATAATGCGTTGAAAGTTCTGGTTGACCTCTTGTAGTACCTCGTCGACTCTCGCTATAAGCTGTGGGCAACCGAGGTCAAACCTGTAGTAACCGAGAGGGACAGTCAGGGCGTGGAGAGTTTTTCCAGTACCTCTCTGCACCTTGTAGGACCTTTAACAGTTCTCACAAAGTACAGGCAGTCGTGGTCGAGGCAGAGTGGAAAAGCTTGGGAATGTCCACACACAATAAACGAAGCGACACAGTTGTAGAAGGAAAGTTCCTTGAATAGATAAAAAGGCGAGCCAAGAGCAAGATGGGAGCTAGAGTAGATTTCTTACTGTTTTAACATGGTCGATGAGTTGGTCCTTGGAGACATAAGGGGTGACGCTGACCGAACGACTCACTGGAAGACTGACTTGCCTTCGCTAACCGGGCCTTTTATACTACTTTCTTCTCCACAAAGAGAATTGCATCACGGCACGTGTCGCTGTACTCGAGACTGGCGCCTAACGTCGGCTACCACTTTATTTTTAGAAGATTCTTTGTGATTCAATCTTGCTCTTAACTCAGCTTTTAATCTATTATATAGTTTTAATTTATTCCTCCTCAGTACATTACATATGGTGATGCAAGGACACATGTCAATTATGCGTATAATTATTTATAGATATGTTCTATATACAACATCTTGTTATAAGTATTAATATAGGGTTGTTGTTTAAATTATCATATATAATATATATATATATAATATATGTGTGTGTGTGTTAAATATAGAGCAATCCATTTTGATATTTAAAATAAAAGCATATTTTGGATCAAGTAAATTTATTAAAATTCAATATTTCGACGAGGCTGTACGTCTATCTTCTTCTCGAGAAGAAGATAGACGTACAGCCTCGTCGAAATATTGAATTTTAATAAATTAATTAATCCAAAATTTGTTTTTTTTATTTAAATATATATATATTAGTGAATCATATTATAGAAATCTATAAATAAAATGGCTTTGTGTGGGAGTATCAGGAAAGGAAGATAAAATAACCTGGTCTAAACAACCCCCTTGGGTCACCAAGCCTTCACCCCACTCCCCTGGGGATAATTAATCTTACTCAAAACGGTTTAAAAAGCAGATGGATGTGATTCAAGACCGAGGTGGCCTCGACACCAGTTGTTCCCAGAGTGGTCCTCGGGCTTCTATCTTTCCTCCCCAATCTACTCCCCACGGGTTTTTGCCTATGTATCCTGTCCTCCTGTGTCCCTTCCCACTTTTAACAAAACTACCATTACTGCTTCACAAATCACCACATAAATATCTATGTTTATATTTAGGGATATTCAGAACACATGAACTGACCTGGTGGAAGTGGAAATAGCTGGGAGGAGGGTCTAGCTCAACCGTTCTCCACCTCGTTACTGCCACACAGATGCCATCTAGCCTGGGAATTGTAAATAGAGGGTCTGGTTGGGAAAAGTATTTAAAAATAAAAGAGGCATATCCTGTTCATGCTACATGAGCATTTCTAGACGGCAGAGCGCCATCTAGTGGAACAAAAATAAACTAAACGTTTAATTTAATTTGTTTCGTGATATTTTTCCAACCCCCCCCCCCCCCCCCCCCCCCCCCCCCCCCCAATTTCTTTATAAATCAAGAAAATTCAACCACGTAAAAAGGATTAAACAAAAGTAAAATAAAATTACAAACTACAATGTGCTTCTTAGTTATTATATATTTGTCTATCAATGAGAATCATGGTTTACGGGTTCAGTAGGCTTGAATATTTAACCTTCGGAAACTAGCCGAGTTTAAGATCAATAAAAGAACCTTACAATTTGTTCTTTTATTTCACTGTTATTACGTTCTTTGCTAGTGTATCAATTAGTAAGAAGCATGTAGAGAGGCTTTAAGTTCGGTGTGGATTTATCTAGGCTTAATAAATCGCAAAGTAGGATAATAAGATAAAGCAGACGTTAGAACAAAGTTGTTTATAATGTTGGCTAAAAACCTTGTTCTATCTCAGACAATTATGACGAATCAATTTATTACGGTGACTATGACAGCTAAGATCGCATGATCTTGGCCTCACTTTGGCTACATGGAGACGGGATGATTCAGGTCAAGTCAACTGATGGGATTGTGATATATGTCGAGGTCACAGGTCGTGTTGGAGGACAAAGTAATAGGAGAGATGCCATAAAACTTGAATGAATTATCAATATCGTGGTGATACGAGTACAAGTACAATTTTATAATTTAAAAAAAAACTCAAAATGCATTATATTTATAATAAAGAGAAATATCTATAATCCAGGTTTCTGGAGCGCAGAACGCCAACCACCCGGGAAGTCCAGCTCACTAGTATGGACTGGTGGTTAGCGCTTTTACTCACGTCCTGTTTTGATTGTTGAATTGACCCAGTTTCCCAGGAAGTACATGCTGATGTTGAGTTTGGAAGGCTGGCCATAGATGTAGGGTTGAGGAAGAGAGTATTGAATTTGTTAAGCATAATTAAATAAAAGAGGTGTGTGTTATAATTATAAAACGATTAATTAAAAGAGAAATGGTTATTGACAGTTGATGCTCTATATGGAGCCGACCTCCACATGTATACTAACTACATAATAGAAAAATCGTCAAGAAAAATATTTATCTTATTATCTATTTGAATTCTCCTAATAATTCTAAGATATGAAAATATCTTCTAAAATATGAAAAATATACCATCACATAGATAGTGTATTGCAAACAAATAGTGAATTTTTGTTCATCTCTTTTTTTACCAATCAAAATGCAAGTTTTTTCTGCTTGAAAACTCGCTCGTTTTATAACTTTTATTAAAGATACATATTGATAGCACCAAGTTGTACTGTTGGTCTAACAATTATAATATTTTTAATGAAAGAAAGGCTTACCAGCTTCTCAGCATGGCTGATTGACGAGCCTGTCTTCTATGCACGTATGAGCTGGACACACAATACCAATCTGGAGTTAGATTTCTGCACGTTAATTGGTTATAATATAAAATGAAAGGATTTAAAAGCACGAATGTTTCTTTTATACATAATACAAACTTCTACTGCCCTTACAGCGATGAAAAAATATATTGGGAGGGCTTGGCTCATCAGTAGTGAACCCTCCCAGCGGTTTCTCCAATTTAATCCATAAGACCGCTTCTCAGAGCTCTAATACTGTATTGGACGATTCTGCTTATATACGCAGCAATGAAGGATGGAATCTCAGTTGAATGTAATTCTACTGTCCTATAAGCTCTTATGTCCATAGTTTTCTTGAAAACCATTTCTGAGATTCCATCCTTCAGTGCTGCGTATATAAGCAGAATCGTCCAATACAGTATTAGAGCTCTGAGAAGCGGTCTGGTCGATTAAATTGACGAAACCGCTGGGAGGGTTAACCACTGATGAGCCAAGCCCTCCCAATATATTTTTTCATCGCAGTAAGGGCAGTAGAAGTTTGTATTATGTATAAAATTAACATTCGTGCTTTTAAATCCTTTCATTTTATATGTATAGATGGCGCGTTATTGCTTTGTGTTAATTGGTTATAATCCTCTCTGGCAAATCACTTCCGATAGCTCTCGATGTCCTCTCTCTCCATCCAGAATTTGCCAGAGCCAGTAGACATTTCAGAAAGCTATTGATAATACGGCCGTTTCTTTTATACAAGTACAAGTACTTTTATA
The DNA here is from genome assembly GCA_030710605.1 of Cordylochernes scorpioides. Classification (NCBI taxonomy): domain Eukaryota; kingdom Metazoa; phylum Arthropoda; class Arachnida; order Pseudoscorpiones; family Chernetidae; genus Cordylochernes; species Cordylochernes scorpioides. The sequence goes on along the minus strand of CP092863.1, from coordinate 27,624,441 downwards.
CAAGTATTTAGATAAGTACTTTTATACAAGTACAAGTACTTTTATACAAGTATTTAGATAAGTACTTTTATACAAGTAAGTCCTTTATATATACAAGTATGTTTGACAAATAAAATGATTCTCTACTTTCCTTAATATAATTATTAAAATATTGGGAAGGCTTGGCTCTCGTCAGTGTTGAACCTTTTCATCCGTTTTGTCAGTTATCTTTTTAAATACATGTAGCACGACTAGTGCACCCTGATTGAATTAATAAATTTTGTAGAACATTACCCTACGGGACACTATTTTTAAAACGTCGAAAATGTAAAACTTCTACCTTGCCCCAACTAAAATAGTTCATACAACTTTATTTTCAATCTCTTCCTTTCGGCTATATGTTTGGGACCTAAGTCTACGAAGGTTTTTCTTAATTTTAAAAGCGATAATGGCTTAGTTGTTTTAAATTATCAATTGAAATATGACTTCCTGTCAGTAGCGCAATCTTCCTTGGCGATATACGATGTTCTTTGACCACGTGATTCAGGATTTTGGGTGCAATTGTGTGAAGAAACGTTTGCGATTGGGTGTTTTAAATTGAATGTTTTAGCTGCACGTCAAGAGAGAGATATTTATATTTGATTATCATTGTTGTTGTTATTATTATTATTATTATTATTATTATTATTGTTCTTGTACTGAATTTGCATATACCAATATTTTACCTTCATGGATTTTATATTATGAAGAAAAAAAGATATATTGTTTCCGAAAAGTGAAAAACAAACTTTTAATAAAATTGATTTTTTCACATATTTTTTCCGAATTAAAAGGGAATAATAATTTTTATTTAAGAGAACATTTTAGAAAATCAATTATCGAGTAAAGTAGATATAATTCAAGCTTGACATACGGTACAACGTCACATATTTGGTATTTTATTCTATAGACAACATCTGTGAATATTCCATTTTATATAAAAAGCCTTAATTTACCTTTTGATGGAGCACACACATTTTCAATAGAGCCATAAAACAATATTTAACATAGAAACAAAATTTCAGGTGATATTTGAAATATCGACGCGCTGAACGCTCTACACATTTTTAATAGCTTCATAAGCATTAAAAGATTTTCTTTCTTTGAAAATGGTAACAGTGGGTCACCGAAAAATCGCCATCTAGTGGTATTTAGAATGCTCATGTGGGCAGTATGTCTTTTTTATTTTAATATCAATACCTGAACATTTTTCTATTCTTTATTATTATTTTTTATAATATATATATAAATATTAACCGTTTTTATTTAATTAAATCTTGACGCTTCAGCCACTCACAAGATGATGACTTTCTCAGGGGATTGAATTCTAGCGTCGGGAGGTTAAAATTCAAAAACGGTTGATGTAGTTATACCCTATATAAACTTACTCTCAACCTGCAACTTATTTTGGAAATAGAAAATATTATTTATTTATAGATCACTGAATATCAACATTCTCCAACGTAGAAACACATTTTTTTAAATTCAAACTAACTTAAATGTGCGCATTCACGCAACTAAAAAGTCTGCTCTCCACTTTATTTGATCTTTGAACAAACAATAATTCTCTAACCTAAATATATTATATTGGGGTTATTAGAAACAAATATCGCAAATAATCGTAGGTAATGTAAATGTATGAAGACAAGTATCCAAGAGAATATCAAGAACTTACTTGCACAGATTAACGAGGCAACAGAAGAAAATTACCAGGAGCACAGAAACGCCAGATATCAATGGTCCTCCATATTCCTCGACCCCTAGATAAACATTCGAAAATGGCGTTGTTTGCACGAAGACAACAACTTACAGCTCGTATTGGGCGAGTAGGGGATCTCGGGAGTCGTATTGTGGCACCGGCTTCGTCTACACCCCGTGTCTTGGCAATCCGAGTCCTGAGAGCAGGGTTGGTGTAACATCACTACTGTTGCACACAGAACCTGGAACTATAAGTGAAAGCACACAGTTTTTAAATACAATATTGACTGACTCAAGGGATTGTCTACACCAGGACTTACACTATCTCAAACTATATCGTTACTTGTATTCACACTCTTTTGATGAGATATCTTAACTACAAATTTATTATATTCCTATATATAAATGTCGTAAATTATATAAATACGGTGTGAGATCCTGTCGACTTAATCTATGATGTTTGCGATCCTGTCGACTCTCGCTATACTGTGTTAACCGAGAGGAACAGTCAGAATGTGGAGAGTTTTCCAGTACCTCTCTGCACCTTGGAAGACCTTTAACAGTTCTCACAGAGTACAGGCAGTCGTGGTCGAGGCAGAGTGGAAGACTTGGAACTTTCCATACACAAAATACGAGGAGACACAGTTGTACTAGGAAAGTTCCGTGAACAGATAGAGTCGATCTAGGAGCGAAAGATGGAGATAGAAGAGTTCTTACTGGTCTACATGGTCGATGAGGTGGACCTTGTACACAACCGACGAGGGCTCCCGCTGATGGTGAAGAGACTATTTATTTCTGGCCCTGTTGGAGGCTTATATATCTTTGCAGAAAGGAAGTATTGGGTTTCAGCGGATGCTATAAGGGCGTGGATCGGAAGAAGTGTCACTGTACACTGGCAACGATTTCCTGGCAACGCCCTGACGTCTTCTACATCTTTTAGACGTTGTTGGACTTCTATCTCAATCTCTTGCTTTAGCTCCACTCTTAGTCTATTACAGAGATTTATTTATTTATCCTCAGTCTGCACAAAGTACATTACATATGACGATGTAATGACACATGTCAATCAAGTGTATAATTATTAATAGATGTGTTTCCTATTATACAACATGTGAAAATCTTGTTATATTATATACAATATTAGGTTGTTGGTTTAAATATCGTAATTTGAACATAGCTATATGAGTTAATAATCCTTATTTAAACTTTTACCATATTAATTGCCATTAACTATGTCCCTATCTGCCTTGACCACATACTTCATGTAATCAATTATAACTTTATTAATATAACTTAAATCTTTATTATATTTGTACCAGGGAGATAGACCATAGTTAAATTAGCATAAACCCATATAAATTATAACATCATTAATTATATTTAACCACTCTATTACTATAAAATATCACAAACTACATTATGTAAGTAATAAAGTATGACGTCATCCCAGTCGTGTCAGGATGGCGCCAGTTTTCAACCGGATCCGCAAGAGAGGGGAGGATGACTTACATTAGTCACTGACCAATCAGAATCAATCCCCGGGGCATGACAAAAGAGATGGTTTGCCGGACAAAGGGCAGTCGACAGTTCACAGTTCATATTTCTGACAGGCACGCTCAGTATTAGGTCCGTTGTTATCTCACGGCGGCCAAGATGGCCGCCGTTTTGGCTGGCCCCCTGCCCCCGCGGCTCCAGGCCGGACGCCGAGCTTTCCTCTGGTAGTCCTCTACTTCCCCCCGGTCCTGGTACTACTTGAGACGTCCTGGGAGAGCGCCTTTTGATCCTAAAATTTGTCCTTACTGTCCCTTGCGGGCTTCCCACTCTGCAAGCCTTGCCACTCAACCCCGACTGCTTCCAAATCACTTGTCGACTTACCCGGGTTTACGACATATATATTATAAACTTTACTCTTTTACATTCTTTAGTTTCACATGTATACAACGCCATTTGTGCGCCATTCGATATGTGATAAGGGATTATATACAGTTCAAATTTAAGATGGCATACTTTGGTAATAATAAGACAATGTCGTACCATCTATATTTAATTTTAAAAACAGAAAGCTCAGGAGAGAATTTTTCTTTTTTAATAATTTATCTGTCCTGAAACGCTTATGTCCATTGTTTCTTAAACACCATGACTACGACTCCATTCTTCAGTGTCGCATATATAAGCAGAATCAATTAATATAGTATTATAACTTAAAATTGGTCTGGTGATTATATTAACGAATTTTCTAGGAGGATTTACCACTGATGAGCCAAGTTCTCCCAATATTTTTTTCACTCAGTACAGTAGAAAATTTTTAAAAAGAAAAAATCGTACTTATACTGGTTTTATTTCTTATATACTTTGGTAACATTTTAAAAAAATATTTGTGATGTAGAATATCTCTTTTTAGTGAAAATAATAAGTATTTAAAAGTACGAAAACTCACCATTATCGCAGTCATCTTGATTTCCCGACCACCATACTTGGCACTTGGAGCACCTACAGACTAAGGGAGTTCTGCAGGGAAGGCTAGAGTTGCATAGCTGCCCGTAGTCCGAAGCTGAGCAAAATGCCAACTGTACTGTGATCCAAGAAACCTTGTGATTTTATTACTTTAATCACTTTAATTACTTAAATCCTCACAATTATCTACGGTTTGAATTATAAAATCTTTTTTTTAATCCCCTTCGTGTAAATCTGTCGGAATAGATATCAACTAATCTCCTGTTGAATGAGGTGGTGAGAAACAGAGCTGGAACGTTTCCGTTGTTCAAATTTTGGAAGACGGCTGAAGAGAAGAGGAAGTTATATACATAATCTAATTGATGTAAATAATTATATGTAAATAATCTATGTCAGGATTAGAATGACGAATCCTGCATGGGACTTTGATTCCAGTAAAAGGCTTGTTGCTGCTGTTGTATATAGTCACAGTGTAGAAAATACTATACTATACCTACTAACTTATAGGTTTCTCTCTGTATTCTTAGTTCTCTTCTCTTCAATTACTCTGTAAACTGGCGAATCCTTTATAGGACGAGAGGTCCTCAATAAAGGCTTTTGTTGTTGTTGTTTGTGATATCAACTAATCGTTATTGATATATAATTATTCCAGAATATTATCCAAATATCTTGATTAATCAAGAAAAGCCAACGACGTACGCGTTTCGAGGAGTTGGCCCTCGTCAGTGCCAAAGACATCGAAAGAGTATTCTGGAATAATTTAAGATCTCAAGGATAAGTTGATATATGTTAAGACAGATGACGCAAGCCATCAGAAAATTTCATTTCCACGATCAGTTTTTTTTCTTAATTTATCAACTTAGTCCCAGTACAATTTCACTTAGTGGAACAGAAATCAACAAAACGTCGATTTAGCCTGTTCCCTAATATTTGGTCAACCCATCTTGATAAATCAAGAAAAGCCATCCACGAATGTATAATATTATTTTACAAAATATTTTAATCTGTATTTCAAATAAATTATATTGGTCTAGCCAAGAACAAAACAACTACCTTTATAGCTAGATAGACAGCAAACGATACATCTCCTTCATTTACACAAATAAAGACTGCAAAAAAAAACAAGATAGACTATGTAAAATATTGTCAAAATAAGCAACGGTGAAATATCTCTAGTTATGTTTTTCCATAAAATATGAAATTAATAACATCGTTTGAAGATTGGAAGTCTTAATTTAAAGTTTAAAATTTTCGAACAATTCACTAGTTTCATTTTTTATTTATTACCAGTTGCAAATGAGACACCTATATCCGATCTGATAATTGCGCGCGAAACTATTTATAATAATTCATACTTTAGTAGAGTAGGTAACCGAGTTGTCAAAAAGAAAATACACAATTAAGAAAAGAGCATTAAATAAAAATATACATTAAAATAAGCAGATATTCGAAACCACAATGTAGCTATTTGCAATAGGTTGCGCAATGATGGAAGTTGATTTAATTAAGTTATCTGTAATAATCAGTATCGTGGAGAGAAAATTTGATCAAGTTGAGCTATTTACAATGAGTTATATTCTGAATTAACATATTAATTATTTACATTGATGTAAATCAAGTCGCATAGTAGTGTAGTTCCTCAAGCTGCATGAAGCTGTTTATGATAAAAAAAAAAAAGTCTACAGAACCTATTAAATTTCGTATATCTTTCCCTATTATAAACTATTTGACCCAGATAGGTTCTTTCCATCTTGCTATCTCATGTTTGACTCCAGTGGGCATTAGTTCAGGATATGTTCGGGGGTTTCTTCTTCCGCTCCACAAGAGCATCTGGACGAATCTATTTTTCTAATTCTGAATAGATATGATTTGAAGATACCATGACCCGTAAAGAATTGAAGATTATAGAAATTTGATTTACCAAATTTTGTATTTTAGAGGAGATGAAAAAACGTTTGAAATTATTGTTGGATTCTTCATAGTGTATTCCTGTAATTTTCTTTCAATATAGTTGGCAATTTATTTTCTGTTTGATAAATCAAATTTATTGTTGCCTATTTCATTTTTCAATTTGTTTCATTAGTTTCATCATTTATTTCGTAAAAATATAAAATTTGAAATTTTATGGGGATATGATAAAGATGATGATGATATCCATTCATTACCATTAAAATCATCATAACTTTTTGAAGAAATTTTAAAATAGGTCAATATTCATCTAGCTTGGATATTTGGCCAAAAGAACACTAACATATTTAATTATTTACTTAAAGAATTATTTTTCTCAACTAGCTGCGCGAATAACCTGAGCAATGCACGGGATTTACTCGACTGAATATTTACCCAAGTGTATATACGTATAAACTTTTCAAATAAAATAAAACTTTTACGATTATTATTCGGCTTCGCCTGGATTCCCACCGAGTGACTGTTTGCTCAATGAAGATTGCTTTAACAAATATTATTATTCATTATAATTGTATTATATATTATCAGTCTATAAAAACTCAAACAATTCGAAAATATTTGAAAATGAAACACAAAATTATGATGAGAAAGTTTAATAGTATATCAAATGGAATCCTCATAATTAATAATTATAGAGTGTAATATAATGATATAATTATAACAAATAATATAGGTTAAAGCGATATTGGCCTGGCAAACATTCACCATAGGAGAAGCTGAGCAAAGTTAGATCATTAAGTGTCCCAGTATATGATCATTACCATAATTGTATAACTCCAAAATATGCAAAATTTTTGTTTATTGTCAAATTTTAGTCTTTGATCAGCCTCTCTCTTGTTCCAAAATTACTTTATTAGATACCACTCAACAAGAACAACCTAGTTTATGATATTTGTAATAATAAATAATAAGTGAAGGTTATTCACATATTAAAACAAAATGTTATCGCGGGATTCGATCCCGGTTCATGGCTGTCGGGAATCGAGGGTGTTACCCACTCGTCCACCGACTATTAAAAGCCTATTTTTATATCTATATATCCATCTACCAACATGTAAATTTTTCCAATGGTGTTTTAGTAGTTTTGGTGGAGAAAAGTAATAAAAACATAAATTTATATTTACAAGAATAGATCCATAAGAGAGTGTTTGCTCGGAAAATAGATTTTATAGTAAAAGCTTATCTAAAGCTAGATAGATCTTTCTATAAATCTCAACAATTTCAAACTCTATGTAACAACTACTTAGCCCTTACCTTCCTGTCCAAAGGCTAGATTGAAGAACGGCTCACCAGGAGAACAAGTCCAGAAGACGGCCAGTAACAACGCTAGTCGTGACATCGCCATTAGAGGCGAAGGCACAAATGTTATCTCAGCAGATAGATTGTTGTTTGAGATATGGAATTATCACTTATAATCACAATAGGGTTCTTTCTTTTATCTTATAAACACATCCTGAAATATCAAAATTGCCTAAAATATTCACAACATGTTGCTTAGATCTTTATATAGATATATCAGCCGTCCTTGAGTTGACATTTTCCTCAAAAGAACGCGATAGTGAATCAACTCAAGAAAGGTGAATGTGGGAATCACTAATCTTTTTTAAACAAATCCCCCGTTTGTCACTAAAATTTAAGATCTGAAGAAGGGTTTATAAAAACTTCGTGGAATGTAAAGAGAAACTATGATTCTCAAAAGAAAGAAATGCAATTTAAATATTGATTTTGGATCAAATTCTCTATTACAGTTCAGAAACTCCAGCTATTGCGCGCTCTTATAATTAAACAATACATAGCTCACTTTATATCATGATGCATTAGCGTGCCATCTGTTATCAAAATTCGAAACTATTATAGACACGTATGGTTCTTTTAAAAAATAAATTTCTATTGTCCTTACTGCATTAATTTTTCCGTTGCAGTAAGGACAGTAGAAATTGTTTATTTTTTAAAAGAATCATACCCGTCTATAATAGTTTTGAATTTTGATAGCTCACTTTATATATTGAGTTTTATGAAATTTCTATACTTACTAACGCTCTTCACTTTCTCTTCTTTCCATAGTTTCGTTAAACACCATCACAAGGAATAAACAATAAAGTGCAGACTATATAAGCAGAATGAGCATGAAATAAGTGCAGTAATCTGGTAGATTGATTCAGCTTAATAGATGTAAAGGTTCACTACCGATGAACCAAGCCTTCTCAAATCTCATTCATCTTCAATCCACTAATTGCAGAGAGAGATTAGTCTATATATTTTAGTTAGTTAGTTAAAATATTTTTTCATCGCAGTAAGGGCAGTAGAAGTTTGTATTATGTATAAAAGAAACATTCGTGCTTTTAAATCCTTTCATTTTATGTGAGATTAGTCTCCTGTTTATAGAAAATAAATATGGCGTTGAATAATGCCATCCCCAACTTCGATCTCATAACTTTTTTAAACTGCTATGTCACGTGATCTGATAAGTTCTCCAAAATATCCTTGTAATAACAACTTCATATATAAAATAAGATGGTACAAGTTTTGCGTACCAAACTATAAGACCGGTGGTCTTAATAAAGCTAAAGGTGTGTGTGTGTGCGTATCAAATTTTGATTAATATAAATTCATCGCCTCCAGGGAGATTTTTGGACTTTTCTAGACATTCTAACAAATTTTGGTATCTGATATTTTATATAAATATAATTTATGAAACACTGGTTATTCAATTACATTTTATAAGCGCGCCATCTATATTCAAATTTATAAATTATTTTCAGCGCGTATATTTCGTTTTAAATTAAACAATCTCCAACTTTCCTCAGTGCAATGATAAAAATATTGGAAGGGCCTAGCTCTTCCCAATGGGGCTGTTGGAATTTGCTTAATTAAAAGAGAAGCTTACGCACTTAAAATAGTTAATAATTTTTACCTTTTTCAAAAATTATTTATATATATATTTAAAGAGACAAGGGTCGCCTCTCCCGTCAAAATAGACGTCTAAAACCAGACGCCATCTATTGACCGTCGCCGCAACTAGCGGCCTCGGGTCGGTGACAAAGTCACAACACCAGCTTTGGCAAACTGAAAAGCGTCCACCTAGAGACCATGGTTTCGGGCTAATGGCCCTCGTCAGTCTAGGGCGGACTTTATTCCATGAGATCCACGCGGGATCTAATGGAATCTTGACAATCTGCCAAAGAGGTTTTTAGCTGGCAAAGTGGCTGGACGCTTTTCAGTTTGCCAAAGCTGGTGTTGTGGCTTTGTCACCGACCCGAGGCCGCTAGTTGCGGCGACGGTCAATAGATGGCGTCTGGTTTTAGACGTCTATTTTGACGGGAGAGGCGACCCTTGTCTCTTTAGATCAATTTCCTCCCGGAAAAAAATCCATCTATATATATATATTTGTTTCCTAACGATTAAAACTATCAATTATAAGGCGCATCTTGGATAACTGCGAGCATGATTTATTTCAATATTGCTGTAAAGAGTATGCATGCTAGTATTAAGACAAACAAATCTATAGTGGTAAGGATGTTGGTGCTAAGGATTGAGAGCGTTTTATAAATAGGGTATTACTATGAAAGTGATGCAACATGCTAGTAGACATGTGATTCATTTAGATTAAAAGCAGTCGATATCTATTCATCGTGTTTATTATGGTCTTTACCAGATGTATACTTTGGACATATGCATATATACACTCATGGACAAAACTTAAAGAAGTTTCGTAGAGTAAAAGAAATAATACACCTATTACAATTAGGAAATATTTTAACACCAAGGTGCACGTAAATGTTTGCGAGTTTATCTTAATTTTTTCAAATAATTATATTTTATAAGACATAGTAGTAACAACATGGCTAAATTAAAATGAACGTTAAATGGAATAATGTGTTAGTTTGAAATTCTGTTTCCGAATCGGTAAATCAGATAGTGAAAGCTTTTATTTGTTGTGAAAAGCATATGAAGAAGACTCTTTTAAGAGAAGGACAGCATTTGAGTGGTTTAAATGGTTTAAAGATGGCCGAATTTCCGTGGAAGACGATACAAGGTGTGAACGACCAAATATGATGCGTGTTCATGAAAATGTTTTTAAAAAATCAAGCTCTGGTGTTTTTTTAAATCGGAGAATAATAATCAGAGAGAAGAACCCGGACTGTCGTTTGTGATATACCATTCCATTATCCATTATAATCTGGATCTAAAAAGACGATCCTGAAAGTTTGTCTCTCGGTTTATAACTCTGGAGCAGTAAGAGACACGTAAAGATCTGAGAAAACATGCTTAAATTGGCCGTACAAGACCAAATGTAGAAAAATAAAGTGATAATAGGGGAAAAACATGCGTTTATGACACGAACTCGAGACTAAACGCCAATAAAGTCAATGGTTGGTAGATGACAAACCGAGACCCAAAAAGCCTGGATGGAAAAATCAAAAACGAAGATTCTGCTCGTCACGACAGCTAAGGACTCGTATATCATAAATTAATACCAACTGGGATTACAATTAACCAAGAATCTTAGCTTTCTAGTCTGCATTCCGTTCACTTTGTACATGAACAATTTGTAGATTGCAAACAATATCATAAATTATGTTGTTGATTTCGCTTCAACTTGTCGTTAGAGCTAAACTTCCTCTCTATTAGGAATAAATGCAGGGTTTGACTTGATCGAGTACAAATAAAATCTTTCTAGTATCTATCTCCATTGTTTATCTCTCGAATGCTTGGCTTTTGGTGTATCCCTATTGTTTTTAAACCTTTCTCCATGTCACGCTCTTCCTGAAAAATTCCTTTCACTATCTAGGCTTTATTTGAATGTTCCAATCTTGCCTTTAGACCACATTTGAGAAGTCGTGGGCACTTTCATTGTTTCCTCTTTTTTCTTTTTGGAGCAGAACGGACAAGCACAAGCCTCAAAAAACTAACTTTTAATAAAATATTATTTTATTTCATTAATAAGCTCAATCAATATTCCTCGATAGATCCTGATTTATGATCCCCTTACACACTTGCCCCCTCTCCTATTGATCCTGCAATCAAAAGCTGAATAAATTCTGCGTGAAGCGGCTAAATATGAGACTTCGCCTATATTCTTTCACTTTGAATAAATTTTGAATAATAAAAGGATTTTTCAATCAAAATGGGTACCACGGGAAAATAAGATAAAATATATTTTACAATTCAAAACAACATCAATCAAATTCTAATTTGTGAAATCTTTTAGGAAGCATATTATCGGAAAAAGAAGCCTCTTATTCAATAAACGAGAGTTAAAGCAAGTTCGGCGAATCCTCAAGAAATTTATGCAATGATTCAAAATTTGATTTTTGTTTTTCAAAGGCGCAGTATTTTCGGCCGTATACAATTTTGACGAAATCTTGATCAACCACGATTTAAAATCTCGACGTTGAATCTCCTTACGAAAATATTCTGTTTATAGCGTGCTGTAAGATCATTGCAATACTTTGAGGTCTATACAGGAATATATTGCTTCAAACCCTGCTGTAAACTATCTTGATTTTCATGGATGAAATTCGTAAACGAAATTCTGCTCACCGGTACCTAAACATCTAGATAAAAGAAATGCCACTTTAGGCTTCACCTATCACAGAATGAATTATCCAGTGTCATCCACAAGCCAACGATCAAATGATTTACTAGGAATATAAAGAAATTAAGTACAAGCTTTCCACCCTGGAGGTTATATTCCACAAATTGTACTATTTATGATTTTGAACTACTTATTGAACAGGGCTGCAGACATCAACTGATGGAATTTCTCAGCCAACATCCGACAGTACCACTTATACGACCACCTGAAAAATCCTCAAGGTCATGAAGAATGTTGAAGAAATTATATGAAATATATATATATATGTTCGCTCATTCGTCTACATACGTCAAGCATTCAAGAATAGCTTTCACAAAACCAAGGTATGTTTTAGTTAGATTATTTGAGGAATTAGCTGGGTTCTCACACTACACTTGGCACTTGCAAACACAGCTTGGTGACATTGCTAATGTCCTTGCATGAACCTAATAGTTCTGGTTGTGGAGAGAATATCTCGGCAGGTGGGCTGATGCTTATATGTCGAAGAAAAATATTTTCATAGTAAGCAAGTACCTAAAAAGTATAGCATTTACAATTCAGGAGTTCCACTAAAATTTTACAAATTAATCAAAATGTTTATTTAATTGTACAAATAAAAAAGGAACATAGTAGTGTTTACAAATTGTGCTATATATTTTTTAATGTAATTGTGTGGATCTATTTAAAAGACAATTAAATCTTTGCAAAACACTTTATTTAATAGAGAGCAAACAATGTATAATAATTTTATTAATATAAATAAATAAATTTGAAACAATGTATCAATAAATCTTTGTTAAAAGTATAAAGTTTACAAAATTAGTATCTTTTATTTAATTTTTAAAATGTTTTTTAACTAAATATACTGGGGCATTTATTCCAACATTATATTTAATAAGTTTAAAATAAATATCTTGGGATTTTAGGTTGAATTAAATATTTGATATCAATTTGTAGAGAAACGGCGAGATTTCCTAAATCTTCAATATGTTAATTTATAATACAATATAATGCGGCTTATGATTGTAGAACGATACTTTTGACAAGTTTTACCGCAAATGTTTCTTTTGAACGAAAATTCGTAATTTATTTTAAGGAAAAATAACGACTATTTCTATCCTTAGAGATGAAGTATGACAGGATGAATTGTAATATTTTCCGTTCATTATTACTCTTCACAATTCATCCTGTCATACTTCATTCCTAAGGATAGAAATAGTCGTTATTTCTCCTTGAAATAAAATACGTTTTTTCGTTCAAAAGAAACATTTGCGGTAAAACTTGTCGTTCTTCTATATGTCTTTGATCAGTAGAGAAGCTTCATTGCCTGATGGTCTGGAGCTGAGGGTGGGGAGACTGGATATCTGAAGACCTGCAACACAACGTTTGTGTGTCAGTTTACTTCGAGTAAAGAAATAAAAGTTATAGAACAACTACAGTAAATTGTTTTTTCTTCTTCTTCTGAAAGCGTCCTAGTTCGGCCACATTTATTTATGATGTATTAGCGTGCCATCTAATCCCATAAATTTTTCCATTGCAGTAAGGACAGTAGAGATTAACAAAAAGCAATAACGCGCCATCTATACATATAAAATGAAAGGATTTAAAAGCACGAATGTTTCTTTTATACATAATACGAACTTCTACTGCCCTTACTGCGATGAAAAAATATATTGGGAGGGCTTGGCTCATCAGTGGTGAATCCTCCCAGCGGTTTCGCCAATTTAATCCACCAGACCGCTTCTCAGAGCTCTAATACTGTATTGGACGATTCCGCTTATATATACAGCACTGAAGGATGGAATCTCAGAAATGGTTTTCAAGAAAACTATGGACTTAAGCTTATAGGACAGTAGAATTACATTGTTTATTTTTAAAAAGAATCATACTCGTCTATAATAGTTTCGAATTTTGACATTTATACCTATATTTTAATTCCAAAATATATTGAACTAAGATAAGTAATCTAATATTTAAAAATAAAAAAGGCATCTCCTGACCGTTCACATGAGCATTTCTAGATGACAGAGCGCCATCTAGTGAAATAAAAATCAACTAAACGTTGATTTAGACTTTTTTTTCACGTAATCTTACATTATAAAATGTTTAATTCTATGTCCATACACATGCCTTGGTGTAATCTCTGGATATGGCGGGTAGGTTTTGAGCCGCTGGACCCCAAGATATGGTGGGTAGGCCTTGAGCCGCTGGACCCCAAGATATGGTGGGTAGGTCTGAAGCCGCTGGACCCCCAGATATGGTAGAGGGTCCGAGCTGCAAAGTGGCCGCGGTCCCTGGACTAGAGATATCGGGGGTCTGTTGTTCTCTGGAACTCACGGAAATAAAATTACCCAAACTTATTTATTGAAATCAATTCATTAATTTAATTGCCATCTATAGATAAAATTTATAACAAATAAATTTACTGTGTTTATTTTCAATAATACAGACCTTACTGCAATGATATATTAAGGTCTGTAGAGATAATATCTGATGATATTATTGAAAAGAAACACATTGCCAGTAAATTTATTTGTTGCAAATTTTATATATTGAATGTAATGCGTATTAGCATCTATATTAAACGCATCTATACTGAATAATTAACTATTTATGACCAACGTTCCTTTATTTCAAATAACACAACTTTCTACTGTCCTTACTTCTATGGAAACTATTGGTTTGACTCATCAGCGGCAAAACCGCTGGGAGGATTTACCAATAATGAGTCAGATTCTCTCAATATGTTTCATTGCAGTAAGGACAGTAGGGGAAGTTGGTTTATTTGCATTAAAGAAAAAAAATATCGCGCTAAATCGTTTCTCTAATCTATATATATAACTATTTGAAAATCTTTAAATAAAAAGGCATATATTGGATCAAAATATAATTTATTTTTACCAATATTTCAGTTGGCTGAACGCCAACCTTTATCAAGGTGCCATTGAATATAAGTAAAAATATTTTTAAACTTAATTCTAATGACGGTATGTAGCGCTGAGTTTGTTGTTGACACACTTTAAAATGTTATAACACCTTGATAAAGGTTGGCGTTCAGTCAACTGATATATTGGTAAAAATAAATGATATTTTGATCCAATATATTCCTTTCTAATTAAAAATATATAACTATATTTAGAACCCTCGGAACCTAGGTGTTCCAGTATAATTCCTATATTCTCAATACAATATAATACAATTATATGGCGACCTCAATGTGCATTTATAGATTGAAAGAGAGAGAGAGAGCTGTATGATTTTATATTCTTCCTAATTTCATTATCAAAATTAAATATTACTTTTTCCGCATATAAATAATCTTAATAACTCCACATAACCTTCTATTATATACCTCTCTTGTTTAGAGAATAGGAATAAATATAAAGAGAATATAATCATATGAAAATTAAAACTATTAGTGAGAAAGAGGTATCTGTAAAACTAAATTATTAATGAACTCTTTTCGCCTGTAGTAATATTCTATATTTTTTAGAATATTTATCACACCTGTATATATTGAAGAATATCTGGTTCGTTACCCCATTTGTTTTTTTTTTTTTTTTTTTTGCTTTTTTTGTTTTTTGAACAAGCTCATGACGTGTCAAAGCCGATTTAAATGCTTGGTTCCATTATTAAATCTTGCTGTTAAACAACTTAAATATTTATCAATACATTCATAATATTCACCTCAAAAATAATAATATAAACTTATCTTACTCCTTATATTTCTCTTTTCTTCTACATTATTATTTAGGTATATATATATATGATGATGATTTAAGACCATAGAAATATTGTAATATATCCAAATATGTAATACCACATGTGTCCCCACGTGAATGTACATAACTTGCTATTTAGTGTAAGTATGAAATATCAAATAACATCAATCTGTACCGATTAAGACTGTAATAAAGTATAGCAACTGTACAGCTAGAAGGAATGGAGAATTACAGGAGAAACTTAAGTCTAAAACTAATTAGGCCTAGTACAAATTAGGAAACGATGCTTCAGAAACCCAGTCCAAGTTTTACGAGGTCATGGCACTCTTGCTTGGTGTAACCCCCCCCCCCCCCCCCTGATTACATCAGAAAGGGGAGAGACCTGCCTGGACCCGTGGACGCTATAAAAGGAGGCTTCCAGACCTAAGTAGTTAGTACGTTTACTTTCGTCAGCGAGAGCCCTTGGTCCACGTCTCATCGATTGCCAGGTAATCCTTTCCTGCCTGAATCCTCCTCTTTCCATTCCTTCTTGACGACAGCCGCTTCTTCTGTGGAATCTTTGTTTGCTTATTCCACCTTTGGTCGAGCTCTGTCGCCTTCCCCACGACTGCGCGGTAGCGGTGAAATCGAGGCTCATCTAGTATCAGGTAACACTGGTCCGAGAGGTCCCAAGATATCACATATATACCTAACAAGTGGTATACCTAACAAGTCTGAGAGGCATATTTTTTAAAGTTTATGCTTATTCTATCCTTCTTTTTTTTCCCTATTTAGATATATAAATCTTACATTTAATATTGGAAAAAAGAGTAGTTGGTCCATAATCCAAACTAAAGCTAGATTCAACATCCATAAGTTACCATCAAGGTTTTTGCTAATTAACTTAATTGGTGCTACAAATGAACATATCAATATGCATGCGCAAATTTCATTTTTATGTACAAAAATATCAAATCTGAAACATAACAACAAAACAAAATTACAACCAAGAAAATATATTTTTATCTTAACCAGGAATAACTTTTAGAATGAGAGTCTTGTCTTTAAGAAAAGAGACTTCAAGCTACGCAGCAGAGATAACCATTCAGCGGCTCTGTAGTTAGTTAAAATGTTTGATCCTCTTAGAGGTGAGTTTATACGTAGCAACGCGTCAGCTTCTCGCCACATCTCGGCCAACCGAGACCTACCCAGTCGTGGTGGATTCTGAACTGGATTGGACTTGACGACGCCTTCTCTTCCTATACACACATCACGTTTGTTAACAATATTCTTCGATATTAATATCTTATTTTAGAGAAAGAAAGTGGAATAAACACAAGTCGGGGGAGAAGAGCTTCTTTTATAAGAGGACGATCTTTCAAGCTTTCGGTCAAGACGACCTTCTACAGGTACAAAATAACACGAGAGTGTGACAATGGTTTATATATATATTTCTTGATTTTTTCATATATATATGTTATATAAAAATATTATTTTATTTTAAATTATAATTTCATATATTCAAATACTCTGCTAAATCGACCGCCAGAGGTCACTCTTCCCCTATAAAAACTCGTTGTTGTTTTATCCCAATGGCCGGCTCAAAACTTGTGTACATTATGTAAATAATCTTTTGTTTTCATTATTCTACTCGCCTTAAGCCAGGCATTACTTTTATAAAATTATGTTTTTCATATATATTCCTCAGCTCAAATAAAGAAATCTCTTATCAAAAAACAACAGAAATCTCTCTCATTTTTATTTATAACATATATACACTTCAAGAATTTTTTCACATTTTTCTAAATTTTTTCTAAGCTATATTACTAAGTTTATTATGTACAAAGTGTGAGAAAGATTGACAAAATATGTAGAAAATGAATATATGCAAATTCAATCATATACTGGAAGTAAGGAAACAAGTGCAAAAGAAACAATAAATTAAAAATGGTTAGCCGGGATTACTAAAAATAATGGTTATAGTTATATGGCAACTCTTTCTTTCTTTTAATTCTGTGAAGTTTGCTGTATACTATTGCTTCCAACACCAATCTTGGGTGCAAGATTGGAATATGTTCATAGTGGGGGTTTTAGGATTGTTAAAATTGAAAGAGTGTCCAGTTGTAGAAGTATGCTGAAATATTAATGACCGGAAATCTCTATTTCTAAAATTTCTGCAGTGTTCTGATATTCTGATTCCTGCGGATCTACCCGTCTCTCCCACGTATGTAGCATCACATTTCTTGCAGGAGACCGAGTAGACAACGCAGGAATTGTAAAGAGGGTTAAATGGTGTACTGGATCTAGTTAATGGGTGTCTAAGACGGATGGATAGGTTGGGACTATTGGTGTTAATGCCATACCTTTTTAGGAATCTTGATATGTTAACTGCTTGAGGTGTAAAGGAGATAATACCTTTATATTTGTAGCCTGTAGGAGTTGGAGGGTGTCCGATAGTATAAGTATGTTTGTTAATGATAGATAACGGGTATGCAGAAGCGGTAAGGTGACTGATTATATTTTCTTTTTCTATTGTTTTAAGATAGGGAGGGGGCAATGGGTGTTAATTCGTTTGGTTAAAGTCTTAACAATATTGATTTTGTGAGTAAGTGGATAGTAGGAGAGTTAAAATGAGTATAATCTGGTTTGAAGTTTATATTGTAATGGACTGTAGTGTGGTGTGTAAGCATTGGGGGTCTGTATTATCAGTATGTCCAAAAACGGGATTGCCTGTTTGTATTATTTTTCGATGGTGAAAGATAGGTCAGAATGATAGTTGTTTAACTGGTTAGTATGCTTTCCTCTAACCTTTCCTAAATACGAAAACACTAAGACGCGAATGTTTCTTTTCACAAATAAATCAAACTTCTACTGTCCTTACTGGGATAAAAAAAATATTGGGAGGGCTTGGCTCATCAGTGGTGAACCCTCCCAGCGGTTTCGCTGATTTAATCTACCAGACCGCTTCTTTAGAGCTCTAATACTGTATTAGATCATTCTGCTTTTATATGCTACACTGAAGGGTGGAATCTTAGAAATGGTATTTAATCAAACTATGGACATAAGCTTTTAGGACAGTAGAATTACATATAAATATTTGCCTCGAGCAATGCTCTTCCTAAATATGCAAAATACATCGTCAATGTAACGACGCTATATATTTAAATATATTGGGTGTTGTAGGTTAATCCACAGGTGTTTAGGTGAGACATTACTATTTCAGTAACTACTGTTGAAAGAGGGCTACCCATTGGGGGACCTCGGACTTGCTATAATATTGTGAACTGAAGGTAAAGGTATTCATTTTTAAAAATTATTTCTCTAAGTGTAGCAATCCTATAAATAGTATCTGGGTCTATATTAAGGGTGGTTAGCAAATATTTTATCTTTTATGAGGGAATGGGGTAAACTAAGGTATAAGTATGTAACATCATATGAATACATGGTGAAGCCTTGCCTGAATGAAGTTAAGATATTTCCTGTATGAAGATCGGGCTACTGGAGATAGTGAAGCTATTACTGTGGTCTCTTAATAATGGAGAAAAAACTTTTCTAGGAATATAGATAAAGGAGCCGCGGGTGAAAGGTGGTACGCTATGATTGGATACTTGTGTACCTTTGGTAATCTATATATGTATATAAGCATTACCTGACATATTTGAAATAAAAACTTTATGATCTTCAGGAATGATATGACCTCTTTAGTCTATTTAGAGCTGTCTTGTATTCATTTAGTATTAGGGAACTGTAAGGCTGAGCTATGGGAATCAAGGTTGATCTATCTTGCAAAATTTCAAGAATTTTAGAATAATAGGAGGTCCGTTCTCTCCAAGATCACGGCTTGGGTTCCTTTATCAGAGTTGCAAATAAAAATTGACTTTCTGTTTGTTTTTTCAAGGCTGTGATGTTTAAACCGATGCTTACAGGTAGATTGAAATGTTTTCTTAATATTAATGTAACTTATGTTGTTTATATCTTCAGGTTTCTATCAAATTCCATAGCCATCCTGACGGCTCACGTGAGTTTTTTAGATGGCAGAGCGCCATCTAGTAGAACAAAAAACAACTAACCGTTTATTTAGGCTTGTTCCATTATTTTTTTTCGCATATTCATATATACCAACTAAAAAGCACATGTGCTCGTGGTCAGGAGATGCCTTCTTTATTTTTAATATTCATATATATATTCAAAATAAAAAATGCATATTCTGACCACTCACATGGATATATATAACAACAATATTTTCATAATAGAAGCGTATTGTTTGATAAAGATGACTCGAAATACCAATAAAATATTAAGTGTACAAATCCAATATAATCCTCCTGAAGTCTGTTGAGTGCGATATGTACGTTTCTAGAAGATTCTTAATTCAATTTATTATATCCTTCCTATAATAATAGAAATATTAAGTGAATATTCGATCTAAATTACACACACGCGTTAGGTTTTCTACAAAATCTGTTTAAAATATGTGTATCGAAATATAAAGTAGGACTTTATAAAGGGTCCCAGCTTACCTGCAGGCACGTACGTACAGAGTGACGATCACTATGACTATTGTGATCATGGTTGATATTCCTATGTGTATCAGCCTTGAATGGTTAATATTTGCTACACAACAACAACAAACATTCAGACATATGAAAAATAGTACAAATGTGATATTGTACTGGGATAAGGTTAATAAATTATGAAAAAGGCATCTCCTTATCGTTCAACTGAAAGTTTCTGATGGCTTGCGCCATCTATCGGAATTAATATCAACTATTCTCGTTGAAATGTAATGATATTTATTCCGATAGATGGCGCAAGCCATCAGCAACTTTCAGTTGCATGATAAGGAGATGTCTTTTTCATAATTCAGACATATGTATAGGTAAGGTATCAACACCCTTACAGTAGTCTATCCAGCACTTCTCCAAGACCTTGTGGTAGATGAATCCCTCGGAGCAGTCACAGAAACCCGAACTGGAGCACACGAAGTCCGGCAGGCAGTCCGAGGCCAGGAAACAGGAGTCCTGATATCCTGAGCAGTGTGGACCTCTCTTCAATTATCACAGAATATAGTTAACGATATGAAGTTAACAATATGTTTCTTTGCAAAACGACACCTGAAGTTACACCGCATGAGTTTCTTTTCAACGAAAAATCATAATTTTATTTCAAGGTGAAATATTGACTATTTCTAACCTTTTTGTATGAGGTATGAAAGGGTGAATTATGAAGAATAATGATGAACGGAAAAATAAAAGTGTCCAGGGATGGGAATTGAACCAACAATGTTCCGCTTACCGGGCAGATGCCATGTCCACTAGGCTACCCTGGACGTTTTTTTCCGCTCGTAAATGAAAGAAATTTGAAAAGAAACTCATGCGGTGTAACTTCAGGTTTCGTTTTGCAATCACAGGCCGCAGTGTATTATATTGTAATATGTTTCTTTCTCGATGTAGGAATCAAAGATAACGGCGCCGAGTTTCGTTATTTGTGCGGTATAATCTTGGCAAGCTTTCGGACTCTGTCCTTAAACAGGCTACTATACAAAAACTAGAGAATAATATATATATTGTATAGTAGCCTGTTGTAGGACCTCACAGTCCGAAAGCTTGCCAAGATTATACCGCACAAATAAAGAAACTCGTTGCCGTTAGCTTTGATTCTTTTTTCAAAATGATATCTGGCAATTCCTTCTCTTGTAATGTTTCTTTCTCATAATAGGGCTATAGATTTCGGACATGTATTGTCCTTCCACACAGACAGACCTATAGCTATAGGATTCTATAGATTAGTATGTCTATATTCGCCTAGATAAGCCACATTACAAAAATTATAGTTAATTTAAATTATTGTTTGAGTCAAAAGGCGATCCATTAATTAAGATTATATAAAAAGGCGTACCTGGATCTGTAAAGAAAATATATATATATATATATATGTTATTATTAAATTTTTTAATGTATCTTTATCAATAATTATTTTTGACCCATGACAAATTTGTTTTCATATGATGTACAATAATTTGTAAATTAAATTCACTGTGCAATATATTGATAAAGAGGAGCAATCTCTCGAAATATTTTAAGAAAAATATTGTTTTTTTTTTTTTAAGATCCAGGTACGCCCTTTTATATATAATCTTAAATTATTGTGTTATTATAAAAGTTGGCAAATCAACTTGTGATTGGCTTTGTGGAAATATTAATAATAGGAGCATATATATTTTTATATTCAGTGTTGAATCTATATAATTATTTTATTTTAGGCTGTTTTATGATATTTAATATCAAAGCGTTAGGGTTTCCATAGAGAATAACGGTCATTTGCCAAATATAATGTTGTCATAGACTGCTGCAGGACAACCGCTAGGCGGTCGGAAGACTGGACAGCCCGACCGTGCGACTAGGTAGCAGTCAGGACCCACAGAGACTCATAGAGAAAATTGATGATCTTACAATGTTTCCAGAGCTATTTGTTCAGATTGTAGGTACCATAGCTATTTTATTTATTATGCCACTATATCAACCGAATTTATAGTCTGACAACGTTATATTTCCAAAACAATGATTTCATGGTGTTTTTAAGAATTACACACAATTTTGAGTGTTCGGTACACTTCGCTGGTTTCATGCAATTCACTCCTTGAATTCTAGGTATAGTTGGCGCGAGAGTCTACCCTAAGAATGCAACGGAGCCCCCCTGGATCCGAACAACCACTCTTCAGACAACTGATCTTACACACACTTTATTTTCTGTCAATTCATACAGATGATCAGATATTGTTGGTCAAATATATTTACAGATTATTATTAAATAATAAAAACTCTAATAGAGAGCATTAATTATTTTTCTTTGTTTGACTTTACGAGGTAATTATTCTTATGCAAATACAAGTTTAAATTTCTTTTTATGGCACTTACAATTACTGTTACCATTGTGACCTTGGTTAAATCGCGAAATTTATTGTTTCCATAAAGTCCATTAGGTGAATTTTCATTGTCGTTTTTACCGTAATTAGTTGAATCTCCATTGTTGATGTTGCCATAACGACCATTAGTTGAATCTCCATTGTTGATGTTGCCATAACGACCATTAGTTGAATCTCCATTGTTGATGTTGCCATAACGACCATTAGTTGAATCTCCATTGTTGATGTTGCCATAACGACCATTAGTTGAATCTCCATTGTTGCCATAACAACCATTAGTTGAATATCCATTGTTGCCATAACAACCATTAGTTGAATATCCATTGTTGATGTTGCCATAACGACCATTAGTTGAATCTCCATTGTTATTATTGCCATAACGACCATTAGTTGAATCTCCATTGTTATTATTTCCATAACGACCATTAGTTGAATCTCAATTGTTATTATTGCCATAACGACCATTAGTTGAATCTCAATTGTTGTTGTTGCCATAACGAACATTAGTTGAATCTCTATTGTTATTATTGCCATAACCACCCTTAGTTAAATCTCCATTGTTGATGTTGCCATAACGACCATTAGTTGAATCTCCATTGTTGCCATAACGACCATTAGTTGAATATCCATTGTTGATGTTGTCATAACGACCATTAGTTGAATCTCCATTGTTGATGTTGCCATAACGACCATTAGTTGAATCTCCAATTTTGTTATTTCCATAACGACCATTAGTTGAATCTCCATTGTTGTTATTGCCATAACGACCATTAGTTGAATCTCCATTGTTATTATTGCCATAACGACCATTAGTTGAATCTCAATTGTTGTTGTTGCCATAACGACCATTAGTTGAATCTCTATTGTTATTATTGCCATAACCACCCTTAGTTAAATCTCCATTGTTGATGTTGCCATAACGACCATTAATTGAATCTCCATTGTTGCCATAACGACCATTAGTTGAATATCCATTGTTGATGTTGTCATAACGACCATTAGTTGAATCTCCATTGCTGATGTTGCCATAGCGACCATTAGTTGAATCTCCATTGTTGATGTTGCCATAACGACCATTAGTTGAATCTCCATTGTTGATGTTGCCATAATGACCATTAGTTGAATCTCCATTGTTGATGTTGTCATAACGACCATTAGTTGAATCTCCATTGTTGATGTTGCCTTAACGGCCATTAGTTGAATTTCCAATTTTGTTATTGCCATAACGACCATTAGTTGAATCTCCATTGTTGTTATTGCCATAACAACCATTAGTTGAATCTCCATTGTTGTTATTGCCATAACGACAATTAGTTGAATCTCCATTGTTGATGTTGCCATAACGACCATTAGTTGAATCTTCATTGTTGTTTTTTGCCATAACGACAATTAGTTTAATCTCCATTGTTGCTGTTGCCATAACGATCATTAGTTGAATCTCCATTGTTGATGTTACCATAACAACCATTAGTTAAATCTCCATTGTTGCTTTTGCCATAACGACCATTAGTAGAATCTCCATTGTTGCTGTTTCCATAACGACCATTAGTTAAATCTCCATTGTTACTGTTGCCATAACGACCATTAGTTGAATCTCCATTGTTGCTGTTGCCATAACGGCCATTAGTTGATCTCCATTGTTGCTATTGCCATAACAACCATTAGTTGAATATTCATTGTTGTTATTTCCATAACGACCAATAGTTAAATCTCCATTAATACTATAGACAAAACGTCGATTAATTGGACCTCCATTGAGGCTGTTGCCATAAAAATAATTCGTTAAAACTCCATAGTTGCTGTTGACATGACGGCCATTAGTTGAATAATCATTGATGCTGCTCATACAAAGGCCGTTATATGGATCTCCATTAAATTTGGTAAATAATGGCCATTAGTCATATTAGTTGAATCCCTATTGTTGCTGAGGCCATAATGACGAGTTGTTAAATATCCATTATTTCCGTTGCCATAACGAGGTCAATTCCCATTGTTTCTGTTGCCATAATGACCATTACCTGGATTTTATTGTTGCTGAGGCCATAATTACGAGTTTTTAAATATCCATTATTTCCTTGCCATAGCTAGGTCAATTCCCATTGTTGCTGTTGCCATAACGACCATTAGCTCTGGATTCTATTGTTGCTGTGGACATAATGACTATTAGTTGAATTTCCAATGCTGATGTTGCCGCTTCGGCCAATAATTGAATCTCTCTAGTTGCTGTTGCCAATAAAACATTAGTTGATTCTTAATTGTTGCTATTTCCATGACTTTATTAAAAATTAAATATCTTGTTTTACTCTGTTTATAAAACGGCTATTTTCTTAATCTCCATTATAATGATTATTTGTTGAATCTCCTCACTGTTGAAGTTGCCATCACGAATTGAATTTCCATTGTTGCCGTCACCATAACGACAATGAGTTGAATAACCATTATTGCTGTGGAGAGAACGACCATTGTTGCTGCCATTCCACATATCTGTTGTTTACATAACGAGAGAGTTTAATCTCCATTTTTACTCTTGTCATAAAGATCATTAGTTGAATCTCCATTTTTTCTGTTTTGATAATGACCATTAGTAGAATCCCATTGTTACTGTTGCTCTAATGAGTTGAATCTCCATTGTGTCTGTCGCCATAACGACAATTAGTTAAATCTCAATTGTTGCTGTTTTCATAGTTTTATCTTCAACGAAGATACCAAAACGTCCATTATTTGAATCTTCATTGATGATGAAGCTATAACGACATTTTTCAAAACTCAAATGTTGATATTGTTATAACGAATTGAATCGCTATTACTGTTATTGCTATGACAAGTTGAATATCCATTGTTGCTGTTGCCGTAACGATTCGAATCTCCATTGTTGTTTTTGCCATATCGGTCAATATTTGAATCAATATTTTTCTGTTGACATAACGAGTAAAATTAGCATTTTTATTGTGCCATAATAATAATTAATTTGTATCTCTATTGTTTCTGTTGCTTTAGTAATCATTACTTGTATTTTGCTGTTAAAGTAAAAGGTTATATCTTCATTTGTGCTCTTGCCTTATTGACTTTTAGTTATATCTGTATTTTTGTTCAGTCCAAAATGGCCATTAGTTGAATATAAATTATGGATGTTTCCGTTAAGGATATTCGTTCATTTTTGCTATCGTCCTTACAAGTCAAAATTTCAATGTTGATGTCGCCATAATGACCCCTAGTTGAGTCTCCATCTTTGTTGCTGAGATATTGCAGAAAATTGATATTTATATTTTTAAGTTATTTATTCCATCATTTACTTGCCCAGAAATCTAACCCCTCTTCTACGTGGCGGGCGGTAGAAGCTGCACAAGTAAGGGACTACCCTGTAGAGTAAAGTACGTTGTCGTGAGCCCCGAGCCGCTACGGTAACCGTGAACAGGGAACTCTGAAATGTAGCTGACTAACGGGGCAATGGCACTCCCCCCCCCATTCCATGGATCAAGGACAAGACACCACCATTCCATCATTTTATTCCCATAAACTTTTCTTCGTTCCTTATGAAGCAAGCTCTCAACATTTAGTCGCCAAACTACGATATCTTAAAACTGTGAAACGTTCATAAATAAACTTCCTCGTTATAAAGAAATATATCATCGATAAAGCTGTTTTAATGTCCCGTAGTTTTGAATAAAACCACCTATTTATATGCCACGTCCATCTATGATGTATTTTATGCCTCCTTATATATGTAAAATGAAAACTGTTCAAAAAACACTATATATTCCCCAAATACCCGCTCTAGATATGCTATCTCTTATAAGCTTTATGCAACTCAAAAAGCTCTACTAAATACTTTGTGGATAGATTTCAAAAACGTTAATATATATGGAACTAGTTTAACTAGAATCTTAGTTTCCTAAACATATAGCGTATCTTGGATTATGAATATAGCCAACTTGATTGAGAATTGTTAATTGAAATATATATCGACGTCTGTGTCAAAAAGACGTACAGCTACTGGTGTAGCAACGTCGGATGAGCCTGGTTTTCTAAATTTCAATTTTTATGAGAAGAAATAAAAGGAATCTTGTTGCTGTACACATTTTTGTCAAATGCCGATATATTAATTGAGATTGTTAGCTGCACCACTCACCTTTCCCGCAAGTTACAGTTCCATTTTTGCAGGTACATATACCGTCCTGGCATTCCATGTTCGGATAGCAGTCCGTGGTCTTGATGCAAAGCTCCCCAAGTTTGGCGCCATCTTAAAACAAATCCTATATTAACGATCTACACTAAATAAACATCCTAACATGTAAGTATGTATATATGATGTCCTGTTTATTCGCCCTGTGATTGGTTCTCTACTGTCACATGACTTTAACCGGCCAATCAGTATTGAAGCAGTGAATTTCTTGGTTCAATTTTTCTCCGAGATTTTAAATGTGTTGTTAGGATATTAAAGGTGTTCGCGACTAGGGGTTCAAATCTTGGAATAACTTCGTTTGTTGTTGTTGTTGCAGCGTTATGTCGGAGCCTGTTGCCACTTCGTCTTTTATGCGACCACGCCGCTTCTTCTACTGTGGATCACCAACCGCGACACCGTTGCCCCCCCCTCTTCAATTCTTGGATCCTGAACACGTTCTAACGCTTCTAGTTTTCAAAAACAGCAGTAGCTCGAACGCAGACATCGCGCGACTCGTGTCGCGCTTTGTTCGCACGGAAGGAAACGGCTAAAGTCTTGAAGCATGCCATCTGTTAACGGAGGTTGCAATTGTTTTCTTTTCCAGGCCAATACCCGTAACACTGCCTCTCCCTTAAACCGGATCGTCCCGATCAGGTCCAATCAGCCTTCGTAGCACGCCTTGAATCGTAGCGAGTCTTCAACCGGTGACTTGCAGTAGACACAAAGATATGCATTATCTAACGACAATCTTTGAAATCTAGCAGATCCAGTCAGTGACAAAGCCACAACACTAGTTTTGACAAATTCAGAAAGAACCCTAGAGAACATGGTTTGGTCTATACGGCCCTCCTTAGTCCATGACGGCCTTTATAACATGTAATCTAAAGGAAATACACTGGTGGACAAAAACTTAAAGAAATCTCGTATTTTTGATGTCGCCAGTTGTCTGGTGTTTTTTTTTTTTTTTTTGTAAGGAGATAAAGGTATTACACTTGGTTATCTCGCATGTCGTTAATAAAGGTCACTGGGTATCAAATATCTTTCAGAGTTATTGTCTGAATCCCGATATACATGCTAAAAGGTACAACATCCCTAAGTTTTGTCAATGAATGTATATTGCTAAAGTAATTCAATATGCTCGATTACTTAATTAAGTACAGTAATATTGTACATATATACATATATGTATAGTAAAGTTGTTATACATTCGATATTTGTCTGTGAAAGAGTTTAATACTCAAAATTCTCGCCTATACCTTACAAATTATAATAATGCGTATTTTATATAAAGAGAAGAAAAATTTATTAATTCAGCAAGCGTATTTCTTCTTTCTATAAACACGTACAGAATATGCTAATAGATAGCTGATTTCTCATCAGGTTGGTAGTTATAGAAATCTTGTTAAATAAATTATGATTGATATATGCAAAATAGAAATAATTTATAAACGTGTTTATATAGCTATATGAAAATTCGAAACTATTATAGACGCGTATTGTTCTTTTAAAATTTAAACAATTCCTACTGCCCTCACTGCAATGGAAAAATTAATGGTAAGGCATGGCTCATCAGTGGTGTACCCTCCCAGCGGTTTCGCAAGTTTAATCTACCATAACGCTGTTATATTGCATTTTCCGGTTTTCATTTTATAGTGATACTGATGCTAGACTCTTGAAATGGGTAATTTAGATGAACTATGGACATAAGCTTTGAGGACAGTATAAATACAAACAATTATAAATATATAATATGCTTCGAGCAATCGCTCTTCCGCAAACATCAAATTGAGTCTTTTATTAGAACAATTAATTTTTCCGTTGCAGTAAGGGCAGTAGAGTAATTGTTTACTTTTTAAAAGAATCATACGTGTCTATAATAGTTTCGATAACAGATGGCGCGCTAATGTATCATAATCCCTATATTATAAAAGTCAGTGTGTGTATGTTTGTTTGTTTGTCGGCTATACACGTCCACAATACGTAACTAATCTGACTAAATTTTTAACAGTATATAGAGTAGAATCTGGAAAACTTATGGTGAAAATTTCAGGTCTCTATCCCGAATATTCGTCGAGTTATTTGCAAATTTGCTTTGCAAATTTACCCTTTCGCTTGCGAGCAGCGCGTCTAGCGGTGAAGATGGGAGGTAATATCAGCTGACCTAATGTACATGTAAAGTTAGGAGCGGGACGTTTCACCAGAGTGACATCCACGGAGCCAATTTATAATTGTAACGAATAGTATTTGAATAAAACATTTAACCGGGTGAACCCGGGTCATTCGGCTAGTATAGCTATATATAAATGATCAACAGTTAGAAATCGATAATAAAGTACAAAGAGTCCATCAGCTCACAAACAAAAAGAGCAGGATCAATATTATCAGATTGTAAGAAGATTAAAATGAACACCTTATTGCAACATCATAGCAATCATTGTGTGAAAACTGACGTATTCCAGAAGGTGAGCGACGTTTGAATCCTATCATTTCAGAATGAGAGGAGATAAGTGTAACAATAGGTGTGGGCGGTAGTATCCCCACTGTCACTTCAACTAAATTGATCTCTTTTTATTGAGATTATGAAATTATATCGCAATTATTTTATTATATTTGATTAATTTCTTAATGTTTAGAGATGAAGTAAAATCGACATTTAGGTTTTAACAAATTAATTGAATAAATGCTGATTTATATAAGGACTTTCATATACTCTATTGTGTTTTATTAATACGGTGTATCTTGTTTCAGTAGTCCACTAGCTTCTGATTTCTAATAAGATTGTAATGGCCTAAAATCAAACACCTTAAAACCCAAGTCATTGAGTATTTTCTGGTTCTTTGTTTTATACATACTAGCCGAATGACCTGGGCAACGCCCGTGTTTTACCCGATTGAATGTTTTGATTCAAATACTATTTGTTACATTTATAAATTGGCGCCTTAAATAAATGCATATATTAGTTAATAACTATAGCCTATGTGCTTTATCTGTCTATGTACTGTTGGCTTCCGTAGGCGTCTCTTACTGGGAAAAAGAAAGAGAGGATTCCATTTAGTTATTAACTAATATATGCATTTATTTAAGGAGCGACCCGCTCCAACACAATAGTTACAAAAACGAAAAAGCGAGTGGGGGGGCATGATGGGGGGGGGGGGGGGGGGGCAAAGGTGGCGTGATCGTAGCCAACCAATAGAAGAGCGCCATTCAAAAAAAAAAAGCAAACGGTGACAGAGATGAAAACTGAAGAATTAAGAGATGAAGAACGCATGACGCTCGTAACTGTATATTGGATATTGTTGCATCATGATTAATGCGCCTATTTTTAAAATTATTTATAATATTATTTTTAATATATTTAAAATTTAAATTATAAATTTATTTATTTTTATAAAACAGATTATTAATATAAAATATTATGTACTATAAAACATTTGTATTTTGATACACTAAATACCCTACATGCTTTAAACTTTGATGTGGTAAATAAAGAGAGATTCGAGGTGCTACCTAAATTTATAGTTGTCTTATTATTGACTGGTTTAACCTTGTAAGATGGTTGAGACACGTTCTGGAAAGATGCAAGACACGTCTGAGGAGAGACTCAAGACTGAAGAATCTGCCAAACCGCAGCCCAGTGCAACAATATGGGCGCATTTCAACAACCTATTCTCTGACTTTAAACCATCCGTCTTTGATGTTAAATGTAGATATCAAATTGTTACCTATCAAATCACTGTTCTGTAAAGGGTTGATCATGCATCCCTTTTCCAAGCATTTTTATATTATAGTACCGAATCCCAGTATATTTTAATGTGATCAATTTTCCGCTGAATGCTGAGTATTTTATTCTTCATAGGCGAGAGATGCCTGATGTTTTCACTCGATACTCTCTCTCTCTCTCTCTCTCTTTCAAGCGGTGGGCACCACTAATGAAGACTCTATATATTTATATATATATGTATATTTATCAATTATTTTACATATTTATATCTATTTATTCATATATTTATCATTATATAATATGATTTATTTATATTTATATTAATTCTGTATTTAACCTTATATAATCTTATATGGACATTGAAATAAAGTAGTTTCAATCTTAATGTATATTTGATTCTGTGATGCCCACAATTCGCATCCATCTCCGGGGATTATTCTATTCAAATTATCTTCATCTTTTTTTCTATTGTAGTTGTCGAGATATATCCGGCTGGCCTGGAAATATTTGAGCTTACCAATTTTATCATCAAGCTTTCTTTACACCAACGAAGAACACTATCTTACATATCTCTTCAATATATGAATGGTAATTCGCTGGTTTTTGTCGTTATTAATTCTTGAATTAAATAAACCATAGGGAGTTTGTGGAAGGATGGTCTAAACCGTTGGTTTTCGACCGCTACAACCCAGGTTCGATTCCCGCATTGGGTACTTTTTTCTGATTAAAAAAAATGCTCCAATGGCCCCCGATTCTTGCAAAGGTCCAACCCCAGCGAGTGCAAGTAACCAAACGGGGCTCTGGCACATTTGTAAGTGCAAAGTCGAACTGCTTTTCACATGTGTAGACATGTGGTGCACTTACAGTAAAAGCAGTCGCCTACTTCTACCCACCATGATTATCATGGCCTGTACCACGTGTACATAAGCATACATACACACATACATAAACCATTTCTTCAGTGGCTGAAGTTAACAGGAATCATGTCTCCCTCTTCTCGAGTCAATTCCGTGCGTCCACTTTAAACTTTCCCATCCATTTTAGTATGCCTCTAAATTATAAAATAATATCCCACATATATTTTTTTTTTTGAAAACCTCAAATGCATTTTTCGTGATTTTCACTTCTTTCGATTAAAAATATCCTATATGATTTGAATAATTTGAAATTTAGAAGTTCTCTATTATTTGACACAGCCATAAATATTTTCCAAAAATAAAATATGCACTCAATTTGTCTACTATAGATAAAACGGAATTCAGCCTTCAGATTTCTGCAAAGTTCGGAAGATGGTATGCGAATCATGATGTTGGTATAACTGGGACCTATGGTCTTCCTTGGTTAGAATGTATTAATAGTTAGGTTATTATATCTTTGTGGAAAATGTATTCCTATTACATCTAAATGCGGTTGTGACCTAATAGTAATGATTAGTAATGATTAATATATATATACTAGCCGAATGACCCGGGCAACGCCCGGGTTTTACCCGATTAAATGTTTTTATTCAAATACTATTCGTTACAATTATAAATTGGCGCCGTGGATGTCACTCTTGTGAAACGTCCCGCTCCAAATTTGTGTCTGAGAAGCGATATTTTTATAGAGAGATGATCTGGCTTTGTGTCTTCTGCTCGAATGATTTTTTTTTTCTGTTAGAATTTTGTTCCAGAATACTAAAAATGAACTGGCTTCACCCGTGATCTCTGCTCTTTGGAATTTTTCCCGATATAATTTTGTATCTGATAATCAAATGATGATACAGCAATATTGTCATCATCATTTTCTGACTAAAAAAAAAACAACTATTTTTGCCCAAAACCTGTCAATTTCAATTTTTCTTGGCTAAAAATGCGACAAATATCCCTTCCATATTTTTCTCTATGTCCTGTTGAAACCCCTTTTTACATGTACATTAGGTCAGCTGATATTACCTTCCATCTTCACCGCTAGAGGCGCTGCTTGCGAGCGAAAGGGCAAATTTGCAACGCAATTTGCAAATAACTCGACGAATATTCGGTATAGAGACCTGAAATTTTCACTATAAGTTTTTTTCAGAGTCTACTCTATATACTTTTAAAATTTCAGTCAGATTAGTAACGTATTGTGGACGTGTATAGCCGACATAGGAACAAACACACATACATACATACATACACTGACTTTTATATATATAGGGATATATAATTCGTTTATTAATGTATGAAAGTATTAATTCGATTCGAAAATCACTTTATTAGGTACCGCTCAAAAATTGCAACCTAGTTTATGATATTTGCAATAATGAATAATATGTGAAGGTTATTCACATATTAAACAAAATGTTAACGCGGGATTCAAACCCGGTTAATGGCTGTCGGGAATCGAGGGTGTTACCCACTCGTCCACCGACTTTTTTTTTTTTTTTTGTGTATCAAATTTAAATGCGGTTGTGACCTATAATAATAATTAATATATATAATTCGTTTATTAATGTATGAAAGTATTAAGAAACATTTAAAACCCCGATTTAATGTATACAAATAACTAAAATGTCGTTTGATTGATTGTCTTGACGCCAAACACAAATCTTCTTTCCAGTGAAAAAAATAACAAAGTAATATATATATATATATATATATATGTGATAAGATCCTGTCGACTCTTTATGTGATATGATCCTGTCGACTCTTTATGTGATATGATCCTGTCGACTCTTCTGTGATATGATCCTGTCGACTTTCAATGTGGCAATATGATAATAATGTGGGGAGAGAGAAATAAGGAAACAACAAGTTTTGGAAAAGGAATTCCAGGCAACCAGCGAGAGAGAGGTAGCGCGAGGGGCTGCCACCGCTGAACGACCGTTTGTGTCGCACACCACCCCCCGACTGTCCAAAAATAGTCCTGAGGGTTCCAAGAAAAGCCCCCTCCGGAATGTGGCCAGTGGTTCAAAATGGCCGTAACTTAGTTGCCTTCTATCGACGTCTCTCTCTCGTTGACTGTAGGTTTACTTTATTATTCCTGGAAGAGCATATATTATGACATATATATATATATATATATATATATATATATATATATATATATATATCTCAACTTCAAGTGTATATTATGAAAAAGGCATCTCCTTATCGTGCAACTGAATAGATGCCTTTTTCATAATTTATACACCTTATTCCAGTACAATATGACATTTGTACTATTTTTTCAATCTATAGTTCAAATAATAGCGTCGCGCGGCTTGACTTTTAATTTGGACATATCGTTAGTAAATAATTTATTAATTATAAAACATCACTGATTAAAATTAATTAATCTGTCTGTCAATTGAACTAGCCCCACTGTTGTTTCATGTACCTTGTTGATTATTGGTATTGTAAATCATTGGATCTGATCTGTATAACTCATACTATCTTTTTAATTGCCATCTATCGATAAATGATGTAATCAATAAATTTACTGGCAATATGTTTCTTTTCAATAATATCATCAAATATTATCTCTACAGACCTTACTGCAATGA
Source organism: Cordylochernes scorpioides (assembly GCA_030710605.1). Classification (NCBI taxonomy): domain Eukaryota; kingdom Metazoa; phylum Arthropoda; class Arachnida; order Pseudoscorpiones; family Chernetidae; genus Cordylochernes; species Cordylochernes scorpioides. The sequence goes on along the minus strand of CP092863.1, from coordinate 27,590,711 downwards.
TATAAGTTATTGAATGAGAGGGCTTGGCTCATCTGTAGTGAACCCTTCCAGCAGTTTCGCCAAAATAATCTCTAGACCGCTCTACTTTTGTATTGGATGTTGATCCAAAATCACTTTTTTAGGTACCGCTCAAAAAGAGCAATCTAATTTATGATATTTGCAACAATGAATAATATGTGATGGTTATTCACATATTAAACAAAATGTTAACGCGGGATTCAATCTTGGTTCATGGCTGTCGGGAATCGAGGGTGTTACCCACTCGTCCACCGACTCTTTTGTATTGAATTGGTTCGGGATATACCCTGCATTTTCTATAGAAGGCAGCTTAGGGGTGTTTAGTAAACCTATGAAGATAAGCTTATTATACTATCTTATTGAGATAAATAAACATTTTGTTTATCTTGATTAAAGGACTCCTCGGCATCACTACCGTGACAATATTTAATTGGTTAAAAGAAATATCTCATTAAAAATTAATTTCTTTGAATTAACACATCATGTATCTCTCAATGTACTATACACAAAAATAAAATTAGGCAATATGCAATATGAATTAGGATTAAACTAAAACAAGAAGAAAAATCTAAATATAAAAAAAGATAGAAAAACAATATAAATTCCTTGCTATCAGCTATGGAACGGGCCGAGCTCTTTTGGAAATCACACACACTTTGGGACTTGCCCCATACAGATTCTCCCAATTGGGTAAGGTAATAATCATTTTGTGTTATTTACATAGGTAGTGGAATAGAAACTGAACTGGCTTTACTCTTCGTCTAAAAGTTATTCACTTGTTGAATGGTCCTTACATAATGATGATCTAAAATATTTATGGTAAGCTCTTGCCTTAGATTTGTTTGCTGATATTTTTGAAAGCAATACGTAGGGTGAAATGTTGGTACATTTAATTTGTTGATATAGAGCCTTCTTCTCTGCATCAAGGACTGCACAATTAAGCAGGTAATGGGCTCTCCTGGAAATCAGTGTATCAGAAGAGGAAACAACACAATAACGAACTATGGCATCAGGATATCATCAAATATTCTGTGGAAATTGGAATCTCATTATCCCGAAGACTTACGTGTATGTTCAAATTGTTCAGTGAGACAGGAGAAAAGGATCGTATATTGGTATATAAATATTAAATATGAATAACATCAACTTCCATCTTCTTGTATATGGTGGTAGCTATTTGGTGTCCTTGATTATATTGCCACGTGGAAAATTAGGGAACACAAAAACAGGATGAGACAACAATTTATTTAAGGCAAGAACAAACTATGAATGGTAAACAAAAGATAAGCCACGAGGGAAATTCAAAGAGTAGCAAAATATAAACATAAAAATGACCACTCTGTTAATAAAAATAATGAAATTAATAAATACTTTAAAATTACTTGAAAACTTTCTCCGTAGATTGTAAAAACGATAAAGAAGAGTAAGGAGAAAAGATTTTTATTCAATTAAACTTGTGACAAGTTTAATTGAATAAAAATATTTTCTCCTTACTCTTCTTTATCGTTTTTAATAAATACTTTGTTACAATATTGTCGCGTTGAGAAAATAGACGCGAGGAGAGGTAAACTCAACCGAACTTTATTCTCTCTAACTGTCTACCTTAAAATCTACGCGCATTTATATAGCTATATGACATAATTAAAAACTTATGTAAATCAGTACAATCTAAAAATTATGAAAACAAATCAACCACGCTACAATATTTATAAGCGTCATATTTCAATGTTTCATTTTAATCCTCACCGAATGGACCAACTGAACAGACTATGGCTATAGATGGATTGCCTTGATAGAGAGAGCAGGATTGAGGAGGTACACCAGTTTTAGGACTGATTCACCTGAAATAAATATTCGAATTGAGAAATGTTGTTGCTTATTCCTCAAGTCGTTTAAACGATCTCCATTAGGTCCCATTGTCTCAGCTTTTCTATTATAGTCTTGGGGTTTTCCTAGAGGTCTTTTTTGGAGGATTTGATATAATTCAATAGATGTTCAGGACTGGCTGGTTGGGAATCGCATTTGGGCATTTCCATTTCCATTGGAATTAAAAAATAGAAATGCTATATATCACTTTTGTAAGACTGTAATTACGTGGGAAAAAAACATTGATAATACTCACACATCTATAGCACACTATGAAAGTAACTTACTGAGAGCTGCGACATTGGACAGAATGAGGAGGATCCAAACAATGAAGGGCGACATCTTGTTCTAGAATGAGAGGACGAGAGGATAAAATCAACTTTTTATTGTCTGACTTATCAATGACATTGATGGGATGGTCACCTGGTCAAAGAGAACAAAGACCACGTAACTACATGAGTAATATACCACTTGCCATTTCGAATGAAATACTATATCGTTATATAAACTTGCAAAAATTTGATTTTCAAAATGTTTCTCCCGATGCCCTTCATCCAGTTGGATAGAAATTTTCTGACCCCTTCTGATGATCCTTTATCTTGACATAATATCGCTGTTCTTCCTTCTTACTCTAAGCCAATAGAAGCAAAATTTTCTATGTTGAGTATGAAATATCATTTTTAATTGAGTTTTTTATCAAACGCAATGTTTAAGCGATTTAGAATCAAATGATAATTAAAATTTGGATTCATTCGGTATATTACGGTTATACACGATTTAACTATTCATTTTCTCCTCAAAAATATTTGCGGCCAAATGGTAAAAGTGGGAGAGATTCTCATAGAACTCGAGTTCCTCGGAACTTCCTGTAGATATCCCAAGGCTTCTCAGAGCAAACTTTTGAAATCAACATGGAGGACGTGTCTCGATGTTAAGTTGTCTCGATGTTAAGTGTGAAGGATTTACTAATGAAAAATACTTTTTAAAACATCTATCGATTAACAAATTACGAAAGGGAAAAGCACCTATTGTAAATATTATAAAAATATACTAACTTGTACTACTTGATCATTTATTTTCTCGTGAAAATAAAGAAATTTGGTAACTTAGCGACGCCACATTGATTTCCTAACTTTGATCTGAGAATAATTCTTTAATTATCTAAATGAAATTTTTCAAGTATTCCGAGAATCTCTCTCCTTCCTTCACAGCTTGATTACAAGTTCTTTTTGACGAGGAACTTATCGTATGATTATCGTGATATGCAGAATAATCGAATTCAACTCATACTATTTTATTATTGTCCATCTTTAATATTCTTTTTTTCTCGGCAGGTGGATATTGAGAACTTTGAATATACGTGCAACACATTGAGTCTCCTGCAACTGGCATCAAAAAAGATTAGACTTCCAACATCTTGACAGTGTTTCAACGATAAATATTAAAAACACAAAATACCTATCCTGACCACGCTCAAATGAGCTTTTTAGTATAGTGTAGCAAGTAAAGATATAGATACAGAATGTAATATAGATACAGAGAACACATAAACATAATAAATATATTTATAATTACATGTAATTCTGCTGTTCTCAAAGCTTATGTCCATAGTTCATCTAAAATACCCATTCCAAGAGTCTATCATCAGCATCCCTATAAAAGGAAGTTCCAAAAATGCAATATAACAGCGGTATGGTAGATTAAACTGGCAAAACCATTGGGAGGGTTCACCACTGATGAGTCAGGCCCTCCCATAAATTTTTCCATTGCAGTAAGGGCAGTAGAAATTGTTTTATTTTTAAAAGAATCTTACGCGTCTATAATAGTTTCGAATTTTGATAACAGATGGCGCGCTAATGCATCATAATATAATAAAAGGTAACAATAATTAACATACAAACAACAAGTCTTCCACGTAGCTGGTCTGTCTTGCGGAATTCTACATAGTTGAGTTAATGTTTTGTTATTATCAAACTATTTCTCGTCGGACTACTGTTTTAGTGTTTTATATGTTTTTTATCAACTCATCTTGATTATAGCGCTAGATGTAATAAAATACGTCGGTGGACTAGTGGGTAACACCCTCGATTCCCGACAGTCATGAACCGGGATTGAATCCCGCGTTAACATTTTGTTTAATATGTGAATAACCATCACATATTATTCATTGTTACAAATATCATAAACTAGGTTGCTCTTTTTGAGCAGTACCTAATAAAGTGATTTTGAGGAGGAGGAGGAGGAGCGCTAGATGTGTGAGACCTAAAGATCGATATATCCCTGTACTTTATGTAATATATTCCGGCAATTTTAACGTTTTCACATGGATAACATTGTTTGAAGTACACATACATCAATATAGTATTCTAATCATATTGTAAGATAATTAATTCCTGAGAGAGAATATCTTATAAATATTATGTATGAAAGTGATCGCAAAATACTGTCGCGAAATGTGTTTAGAGTGAAATAATTGGTTGCAGTGGTACAGCCTATTCCACGCTGACGAGCGCCAACGTGTTCGTGGATGGCTTTTCTTGATTTATCAAGAAATTAGGTTGGGCAAATATCACGGGGGGGGCAAGTTAAAAAAGTTTGTTCATTTTTCCTCCACTAGATGGCGCTCTGCTATCTAAAAAGCACATGTGCTCGTGGTCAGGATAAGCCTTCTTTATTTTTATTATTAAATATGTAAATATTTTAATAGTTTGATGTTATATAAGAACTGTAAATTCTGTAACTGTATCAAATTATAAAACTATTTTAGAGGCGTAATATTCTTTTTAAAATAAAACAATTTCTACTGTCCTTACTGCGATGGAAAAATTAAGGGAGGGCCTGGCTTTCCATCGCAGTAAGGACAGTAGAAATTGTTTTATTTTAAAAAGAATATTACGCCTCTAAAATAGTTTTATAATTTGATAACAGATGGCGCTCTAGTACATTGTAACATCATTGTTCTAATAAAAGACACAATTTGATATTTGCGGAAGAGCGATTGCTCGAAGCATATTATATATTTATAATTATATTTAATTCTGCTGTCCTAAAAGCTTATGTCCATAGTTCTTCTAAAATACCCATTCCAAGAGTCTTACAACAGTCACCTATAAAAGGAAGTTCCAAAAATGCAATATAACAGCGGTATGGTAGATTAAACTGGCGAAACCGCTGGGAGGGTTCACCACTGATGAGCCAGGCCCTCCCTTAATTTTTCCATCGCAGTAAGGACAGTAGAAATTGTTTTATTTTAAAAAGAATATTACGCCTCTAAAATAGTTTTATAATTTTATAACAGATGGCGCTCTAGTACATCTGTAACTGTATATTTCTTTTTTTTTTGTTGTTGTTGTGAGGAAGTCATCACTTTATGCCTTTATTTAATACTAAAAACTGCTAAGATAGCTCTGTTTACCTCTATTCTTTAATTGCGACAATACTATAGATCTTTTATACGATTGCAATTTGATGAGAGATTAAGTTCTTCTAAAACCACACAGGCAAAGCTTTCAGCATAGAGAGAATATGCACATACCAATGTGAACATTCGATTTGACCATCGAGTTACCTACTCAGTCTAATTCCATAGAGAGAAGAACTTGCCAAGGCAAAACCTACTTCATGTATCAAGGTAACTATGACGATGGCCTTCTTTCACATAATCGACATTCTAAAAAGTTGAGAATTGCAATGCTTTTTCTAAAAGAGTTTAAAATTTATTTTTATTCACCTAGACAACAAAAACTCATCCCTATTGGCTTATTTTCAACAAAGGACAAATATAAAAAAAGTTAATGCTACAAAACTAAAATTTATTTGAAATTCTTTGGTGATAACGAGTTTTTAATTAATAGATTTAAAGTTGTGGTACATCTTTGTAATGAATTAGGCACCATAGCATGCACTAATAAGGGTAATTTATAATACAATATAATGCAGCTTATGATATCATTACTCTTCACAATTCATCCTTTCATACTTCATCCCTAAGGTTAGAAATAATCGTTATTTCTTCTTAAAATAAATTTCGATTTTCATTCAAAAGAAACATTTGCGGTATAATTTTCAAACTTCGTTCTACTAATTAATAGCTATCAGAAAAACCTAATTGGCATATACAATTCAAAATGGAAAGAAAATATACATAATGTGCGCTTGTATTCAGGTATAACTGTATAGAAGTGTGAGAAAACAACCCTGTGCTATAACGTAAATCAAAAGAATTTTACAAAAAAAAATGATATTTTTGCCGTCTATGATTATAATACAGCCAAAAAGTAAAATTGAATCTTTAGAAGATTTAAATAAACAAAATACAATTGAAATTTTGACTGAAAATATTGATAAAACAATGATAGAAAATTTGAAAATATTTTTAAAATGATTTTTTTTTTCTCTTTCTCCTTGTTAATATCATATGGCTATTCCTTACGGCCTAAAATTATTGTAAGCATATATGCATAGACAAATGTGGAGACATACATGTATGACATTGCAAGTGTCCCTAGAGGGACATAGCGCCTTAAATTGAAATAAATAAAAATTACATAGATCACGTAGTTCTAAATCAACACCATTGTGTCTGTGTTTATTGCTTATCTTTTGTTTATCATTCATAGTTAGTTCTTGCCTTAACTAAATTTCTCTGTCATCCTGAAGTTTGTCTTACCTAATTTTCCACGTGGCAATATCATGATCACCTGAATATTTTTCTAATAACCTCCTATATAAATTGTTCTTGAATGTAAATAACATACCACTGATATTCTATAAAATATTTCTTCTACGTAGATATCACCGCCAATTAAAAAGAACATTTCTTCCATGTAAATGACCACTCATCGAAATATTTCCTCAATGTAAACCCCACTCATCTAAATATATTTTTACATGAATGACTTCCAATCCAAGTATTTATCTTTGTCCAATGGGGGGGTCGGTGGAAGGCTGGTTAAACCGTTTTGTTTTCGACCACTATGACCCGGGTTCGATTCCCGCATTCGACACTTTTTTCTGTTAAAAAAAATGCTTCAATGGCCCCCGATTCTTGCAAAAGTTCAACCCCACCAGCGAGTGTAAGTAACCAAATGGGGCTCTGGCACATTTGTAAGTGCAAAGTCGAACTGCTTTTCACATGTGTAGACATGTGGTGCGCTTACAGTAAAAGCAGTCGCTAACTACCCACCATGATTATCATGGCCTGTACCACGTGTACTAGGGATAAGCAAAAAAAAAAATCTTTGTCCATCCATTTGTAAATTTTTAAATAGTTCCAAGCTAACCTAAATATTTTCTCCCCTCGTGTAGCCAATGTAGTGCATATGTATGAAATTCAGAACGAAAACAAAATTTGTTTAATAATTTATATAAATTATATTTATTCATTTTATAACACAATAATTTTTTGTTAAATTAAAAAGTTTCCGTTGTCACTGGAGATGTTTGGCGTCTAGAGGCTGAGGGAAGTACGGAGGAGGTGGAGATGTCTGGAACACAACAACATTCTGGTGATGTGACACTGAGTGAAATATCGAATTTGAACAAATTCTTGTCACATTTTGATGATCTCTGATTGTATTAGATTTCTGAAAACTAATAACAAATATACAGTTAACGAACGGAAAAATACGTCCAGGGTAGCCTAGTGGACATGGCATCTGCCCGGTAAGCGGAACATTGTGGGTTCGATTCCCATCGCTGGACACTTTTATTTTTCCGTTCGTCATTACTCTTCATAATTCATCCTTTCACACCTCATCCAAAAAGGTTAGAAATAGTCGATATTTCACCTTGAAATAAAATTTTAATTTGTCGTTGAAAAGAAACTCAAGCGGTGTAACTTCAAGTGTCGTTTTACAGTTAAACCTGTCTATAGCGCCCCCTCTTGGGACTCACCAAAATAGGGTGTTATAGACAGGTCACTTTTAATGTAAAATGTTTACATTTTAATGTTTAAAACCTGGCGCTATAGAGAGGAAGGCGCTATTTAGAGGGGCGCTATAGACAGGTTTAACTGTATATTCGAAAATATTATAGACGCGTATGATTCTTTTAAAAACCTTTTTTTTTCTACTGCCCTTACTGCAATAGAAAAATTAATGGGAGAGTCATAGCAGTAAAGGTAGTAGAAATTGTTTAATGTTTAAAAGAATCATACGCGTCTATAATAGTTTCGAATTTTTATCACAGATAGCGCGCTAATACATCATAATAACATATTTATGTGAAAAATTAATTTAAAAATAAAAGGTCAGGTGTTTATATTAAAAATATAATATTTTGGTCGCAGTGGTTACAGCCTACTCCACGCTGACGAGCGCGAAACGCGTTCGTGTAGGCTTTTCTTGATTTATCAAGAAATTGGGTTGGCCCAATATCACGGAGCAAGCTAAATAAACGCTTAGTTTATTTTTGCTCCACTAGATGGCGCTCTGCCATCTAAAAAGCACATGTGTTCGTGGTCAGGAGATGCCTTCTTTATTTTTAGTATATATATATATGAAAAATTAATTTAAAAATAAAAAGGTCAGGTGTTGATATTAAAAACAAAGAAGGTATTTCCTGACCACGAGCACATGTGCTTTTTAGATGGCAGAGCGCCATCTAATAGAACAGAAATCAACTAAACATTGATTTAGCCTGTTCCCTGATATTTGACCAACCCATTTTCTTGATAAATCAAATAAAGCCATCCACGAATTGATTTCTGTTCCACTAGATGGCACTCTGCTATTTATTTGTTTTTAATATATATATATACAAGGTGCGTTCATTAATTTCCAGGACTGCTCTGTATCTTTGAAAAAATAAAACAAATAAAAAACCTAATTTAATATTTTTCAAAATATTCCCCTCCTGCATCAATACACCTGTTTCATCTTTTTTTCCAATATTCGAAGCAGGAGATAAAATCACTTTTTGAGAGGTTTCTCAAGGTTGCCTTCGATTCAGCTTGTATCATATCAACGTTGTCAAATTTCCTTCCTTTTAACTTCATTTTCAATTTAGGATAGAGGAAAAAGTCATTGGGGGCTAAGTCGAGGGAATAGGGTGGATGAGGGATCTGTATGGTTGAATGCCTGGCCAAGAACTGCAAAACAACATGGACTGTGTGCGGCCGCGCATTATCGACGTGAAGTATCCAGTCATTGTTTTGCCATCTTTCAGGAATTTTAAGGCGCACTGCCTCCCTTAAGCGCCTCATTATCCCCAAATAAACCTCTTGATTAATTGTACGTTCGAAAGAAATAAATTCATGGTGAACCAAACCATTAATATAAAAAAAAATGTAACAAACAATGTCTTGACTTTGGATTTTGTAAATCTTGCCTTTTTGGGTTTCGGTTCCCCATTTTCAATCCATTGGCTGGATTGACGTTTGGTTTCCGGGTCATACTGATACACCCATGTCTCATCCCCGGTAATGATTTTTTGCATCCATTCTGGATCGGTCCGAGTCATTTCAACCATGGTTTTGCAGACATCCATTCTAGGCTCCTTTTGTTCCTCTGTTAGAATCCGGGGAACAAATTTTGAAGACGTCCGGATCATGTCCAAATCTTTTGTTACTATTTGATGACACAGTCCTACAGATAGTCCAGTCTCTGAAGATAAGTCTTTAATAGAAATTCTTCTGTTAGATTTAATTAATTCCTTTATTTTGAGCTTGTTTTCTTCGCAACGTAATGATCTTGGACGCCCAGTATGCTGATCATCGTTTACCTTTTCCCGACCTTTTTGGAAGCGTGAAAACCATTCAAAAGTTCTTGAACGGGATAAAGCTGCATCGCCAAAAGCTTCTTTAATCAATTCATACGTCTCAGTAGCACTTTTTTCAATTTAAAACAAAACTTAATGCAGATTCTCTGCTCTTCGAAAATGGCCATTTTAAAATTAGAAATGCGAACCTTACAAGGAAGTTGTTTTGTTCTATTTTTAGATCGGCGCGTGCGCCACGAGACTCGTGCTTTCAGTCAGGTGTGGTCGAATGTCCAATATTTAACTCTGTATACATTTTTTTTCTTTAGCTTTTTTATTCATTTTATTTTTCAACCAGTCCTGGAAATTAATGAACGCACCTTGTATATATGTGTCATAATATATACTCTTCCAGGAATAATAAAGCAAACCTAGAGCCAGCCCAGAGAGAGACGGAATGTAAAGTCCGGTCACTTGAGACAGCAGCGACATTCCAAGGGGCGGAAACTGGGGCCCGTCCGTCAACACCTTGGGACTTTTAAGACAGTTGGGGATTGTGTGCGACCCGAACGGCCGCCCGGCTTTGCCGGGGCCGTCTCTCTCCCTCTCTCTCTGGTTGCCTGGATTCCTCTTCCAACTTGTGGTGTGATTATTTCTCTTTCCCCACCTTATTATATTGCCACATATATATGCTTCTCACAATAGTTTAAAATCAATACTTAATAAGTTGTAAGATGTGAAAACAACGAGAAAATATTATTTGTTATATATATGGCTTGATGAATACCCATTCAGAAGACCATTAATTTTGCATGATGAAAACGTCAGCATAAAACATGATGAATAAAGGCAAATACAAGTATTCTAATTCCCCATAATATCTATTAAATAACCAGTAAATCATTCAGCTAAATTCATGGTTTTCTTTTAACAATTATAATTATTTTATTTTCAAAACGCTATATCCCGCAAGGGATACTTGCGCCAAACAAGGAGAAAAGTTTATTTACATAAGTTATTTACATTATTCAACGCATGAAAACATTATAGATCCAGATTTTGTAGAAAGTTTAGAATGTATTTACAAAATGAATTGAACTTTAAATATGATTTTTTATCGGAAATCAAATCGTTAAGTTTACAAACAACTAGTTCATTCTTCATTCTATAATCTTGAAATACGTACTTTACAAAAATAAAAACATGTTCCTGGTGATGAACTTAGTGCGAGATATGATATATAAATAAACATGAACTTGTTCGTGAAGAATTTAACTTATTTGGATCATTTATTCGGAACAAGAGCTCTGGGCTGTTTGCAAAAGTTTCAGAATTCTTAGCATCCAGACTACACGAGAACCTTGGAAATGTATAGAAGGTATAAAACAAGTTTATCATATTGATTTTTTGGAAGCAAGGCACTACTACCTTTTTTAAAATTGATTTCAATTAACACTAAAAAACCTCTATCTAAGAGAAAATTCGTAAAAATTTTAATACTTCGAAATATTTTTCGCTGCATATTTCTTCGCATGTTTATTTTGAGTGAATTTTGCGACAAATTTAGAATATCCTGGTCCTTTGAAAGATATCGGTGCTAGAGAAAAACTGAAGCCATCCATCTCTCTCTCTTCGGATTAAAATACCAAATGCTAGTCAGAGAGAGAAACACAAGTTACTCAAATAATATAATAGGTTTCTGGATATGATTTTTCTTTTCATTTTTATTGATGTATTTATTCATAATAATGAAAATAAACTTATCTCCAGAAGCCTGTTGGATAATTAATATCCAGAAGAATTAAATCAATTGACACAAGTTTCGTATCAGAATAAACAAAATTATGTTTAAATATTATTGTCCATCTCTTATCTCTAAAAAGGTCTATCAATTTAGTAGTTTATTGTGAATTTGTATTTATTCTTAGTGTTCACAAAAATGTGTTTACTGGATGTATTTACCTTAGTGGCAATCCCATAATTCGGAGGCGAGTCTGGGACTGTTGAACCCGCAAAATTGGACGGGGGATCAAGGTGGAAGGTTGCTGTGGAAGCTGGACTGGATATGACGTGGGTGTTCTGACCTCTGGAACCCCAAATGGCATGTCGTACATACATACAAGTCAGATTTACAAAAAAAAAAAGATAATTTTTCTTATTTGTTGAACACACATGATCATGAATAATCATAACCCCAACTGGAATAACAGTGAAATTTGACACCCTAACACCATTGATCCTGAAAAGTTGGTCTTCCTTAATTGACATGAACACTACAAATAAGAAAATAGTGACTCCTAGGAACTATATACAATTCATAGAATGAGGCCCATAAGAATACATCAACATTCCACTTCAGTAACATTGCAAAGATACGCATCCAAATAGTGAGCCATCATCGTTTGAAAAGGTGTTCGGTCTCTCGAAATATCTCGTGTATACTGCTCTGAATGAAATTAGTCGAATTTTTATAATACACCTTATTATTGTAATAACATATATAGGATAATTCATAAGATATATAAATATCAAGATAATAAATCAACACCATAGAAGTATTTATATTCCCATAAATATTTTTTTTTCTTATCCTTAGTACACGTGGTACAGGCCATGATAATCATGGTGGGTAGAAGTAGGCGACTGTTTTTGCTGTAAGTGCACCACATGTCTAAACATGTGAAAAGCAGTTCGACTTTTGTACTTACAAGTGTGCCAGAACCCGTTTGGTGACTTGCACTCGCTGGTGGGTTGGTTGGACTTTTGCAAGAATCGGGGGCCATTGGAGCATTTTTTTAAATCAGAAAAAAAGTGCCCAATGCGGGATTCGATCCCGGGTCGTAGCCATCGTAAACCAGCGGTTTAGACCACCCTTCCTGAAGTCTAAAAATGTGTAAATTTGCATTGTCAGGAGTATTTAACTCTTATATAAAATACCAGACTTATACGTGGTATGGAAGTCTATTAAAGTACATCACAAAATTCAAAAATAAATATTGAGATTAAAATTAGTTAATTCCCGACCATGCAAAAGTTTAAAAACGTGTCAACTTGCATTGTCATTAGATTTGAATAAGTGTGCCAAATTTCAGCCTTCTAGATGCTCTGTAAGTATATTGAAACTTGATTACAAGATTTGTGGACAGACAGACATGGAAGCAAGTTAAATAAAAGCTTTTCGTTGTTCCAGTTAGCGAAAATATACTATTTTAACCATACCAAAATAAAGGCGTGTTTAAAATATTTTTATTAAATATTTATTCAATTGTAACATTATAACTCAATCTGTAATATAGAGAGCTTCCTACTTCAGCTTGAAGAAAATACTAGTAGAGACTTGGGAATCTCTGATCATTGGGTCACAAAACACACGTCATTTTATAAGTAGCATCAAAACTTTTCTCACACAGCGTTCAAGATTTCGAGATTCAAGAGAGTCGATGGACAAGTAGCCTGAACCGTTGGATTTAGACTGCTACAACCCAGGATCGAATCCCGCAATGGACACTTTTTTCTAAAAATTGCTCCAATGGCCCCCGATTCTTGAGAATGTCCAGCGAGTGCAAGTAACCAAATGAGAATCTGGCACGTTTGTAAGTGCAAAAGTCGAATAGCGCACTTTTCACATATGTAGATATGTGATGCACTTAAAATCAATCGTCAACTTCAACTCAACATTGGTAGGCGATGATGTATCATGGTCTGTACCACATGTACTAGGGATAATAAAAGAATTCCATCAATAGCGTTCTTCCACGAGATGCTACGTACCCAGGTCGGATGATCCAGCGCTGGGTCCCTCCGTCTGTGGTGGTATTCCCCGACTCAGAACTCCTGTAGCTTGAACCACATGGTCATTACAATCTCTTTTATCATTTTTATGGAAGCATCACTTATGTATCTACCAAATTTGCTTTCTTAAAAACACGGCACGTGAGATTGATGCATGTTAAAATGCAAGGCTTAATTACAAACTAAATTTGAATACGTGTATATATTTAAATATATAGTTGTGTAATAAATAAAAATACATTTTTAAAAAAGCTTTTATTCAAATGCACTAAAAAAGGGAAATAAAATATTGTATCTTCTGTCATTGAGCAATTAGATATATCTGAGTGAAAATAAAAGCGGCGGGGGACGATCATCATGAATTTCGAACCTAATGTGATTTAAAATGTAGCAACTGATTAGCGATTTTTATAAGTGTTTGATATATTTTTATCTCTTCTCTAAATATGATCGTCCCCCGCCGCTTTTATTTTCACTCAGATACATCTAATTGCTCAATGACAGAAGATACAATATTATATTTTTTTCCTTTTTGGTGCAATTAAATAAAAGATTTTTTAAATGTATTTTTATTTATTAATTATTTAGTTAGTTTTTAGTCATCAATTTACAAAACTTAGAATAAAAAGTTTCACTGGGGATTAGGCCTTAAATAGACGGAAGCTTTCTCGCGGCGGATTGGGTCAATTCTTTGTTAGAGGCGTAACATAAGACTTTAAAAGAAATTTGTTCATTCCTGGCCACTCCTATCACCAAGAAGTCTGTAAATACGTACACTTGCATTGTCATCGGGTTCTGAAAAGTGTACCAAATATCATATTCCCACGTGACCTAAAAGTATATTAAAAATCGATTGCAAGATTTGTGGACAAACAGATAGTCAGGCTTACAGGAAAGCAGGTTAAATAAAAGCTTTTAATAGAATAGGATGAAAAAGGATTGAACTTACTAATTTTTAATTCCACAGTAAATTAACACAAGGACAATACAGAAGGTCCCGATTCCTCCAAGGATGTAAAGTAAGAAGTACCCAGGATTACCTGCTGGACAACATGAGGACTTAGAGGTGGAGACAGAAGGAATTCAAGGTCATTACTTTCTTCTTTCTCACACTGATCCCTGTAATCCGAGTAGAACTCTCCGCTGTGACAGTTGCATAAGCCCGAGTGGCCGCACACGTAGCCCGACAGACACTCCGAGTCCTGGGTGCAAGATTTGAGGTAACCTGCAGCACGTCAGCGCAGTTTATATACTCTGGGGGTCACACTTTAAACACATATATAGGAAAATATAAACTATTTTAGACGCGCATGATTCTTTTTGAAATTAAACAATTTCTACTGCCCTTACTGCAATGAATATTATAAATCTTACTCGTCTAAAATAGTTTCGAATTTTCATAACAGATGGCGCGATAGTGTATCATAACATATATAGGAATAAAGAAGAAAAAAGGCATTTCCTGATCTACAACTGTAAGTTGCTGATGGCTTGCGCCATCTATCGGAATAAATATCAACAGCCCGAAACGCGTACGTGATTAGCTTTTCTTGATTAATCAAGAAACGGTATTTGGCCAATTCTGGAATAATTAAAAATCAACGATTAGTTGATATTTATTCCGATAGAAGGCGCAAGCCATCAGCAACTTTCAGTTGCACGATCAGGAAATGCCTTTTTTTTCTTAATTTATCCACCTGATCCAAGTACAAATTCACTTTTGTACTATTTAGCATATTAGGAATATCTAAAATACAATCCAGAAATAATAGGTTCACTTTTGTTTATACAGTACCACTTGGATAATTCGAACGTCGTCTTTAATTCGAATATTTATCTTGGTCCCTAGAACTTCCTATAAATATAATTTCCGTTTTTAATTTGATTTTTTTTTTTTTTTGGTCCCTTGGGCTTCGAATTTTCCAAGTTCTATTGTATAATTAAAATATATCCTTACCAGGAGCACATGTGATTTTCAGAAGGCAGAGCGCCATCTGGTGGAACAGAAATCAACTATTCATTGATTTCTTGATTTATCAAGAAATTGGGTTGGCCAAATATCAGGGAACAGGTTAAATCAATGAATAGTTTATTTCTGTTCCACCAGACGGCGCTCTGCCTTCTGAAAAGCACATGTGCTCCTGGTCAGGATATGCCTTTTTTATTTTTATAATCAACACCTGACCTTTTTATATATTTTTTTCTATTGTTTTTTCATATCCTTATATGTGAAAAAATATTTTTTAAGAAACAAAAAAAAATGATGGCGTCTGGTTTTGACGTCTGTTTTGACGGGAAAGGCGACCTTTGTCTCTTTAGATCAATATCCTCCCGGCAAAATTTCTTTCTATGAAAAAAAAAGTCAGGTGTTGATATTAAAAATACAAAAAACCTATCCTGACCGCACTCACATGAGCAGTTTTATATGGTAGAGCGCCATCTAGTGGAACAAAAATAAACTAAATGTTTATTTAACTTGATATTTGGTCATCCTAAGTGTCTTGATAAATCAAGAAAAGCCAACCATTTGGGTTGAATTGAAACAGAAATTGGGTTGACCAAATATCACGGAACAAGTTAAATAAACATTTTGTTCCACCAGACGACGTTCTGCCATCTCAAAATGCTCGTGTGAACGCAGTCAGGATATATTTTTTTGTTTTTAATATCCTTATCTCTTGGGTGATTTATCCTTGTCTCAATCCGATAGTCAACAAATTTATAACTGGATGAATGTAATGACGTTTCATCAAGGTCTTCTTTTTGGTTCATATAAATTCTACAAGGCCGCAGTCACCGTTCGGAGGAGATTAATTGAATCGCCGATTGCCGTGGTCCATTTGGACGAGGAAAGCGAAGACTAGAACGCGGCTGATTCCACACTAGCCTGTTCAGTGATTCGCTAACCATGACGTATGCACAAAGGAACGTGTGGCCATTGGACATGCGTCGGACCAGGTGGCTGTTGTTGGGTGCTGCGCTGCCTGGAGTATAGGAGCTCCATCTATTATTTCTTCCTGTGGTGAATCTGTATAAGACCGCTGGTCTTAATAAAGTGTGTGTTTTTTTAAATCTCCTTATATACAAGTATATACTTGTATAATATATAACTCAAAATTGCGAGAAGGTGGTATTGATGTTTCAAGTTAAAATTGTGAAATGTATTACTCAGCGTCCAGTATATATATTAGGAATTTAAAACACACACAATCCAAAAATAAATGGGTTCATTCGTTAATTAAATTATTATATACACTCATGGACAAAACTTAAGTTAGTTGTACCTTTTAGCATATATATCGACATTCAGACAATAACTCTGAAAGATATTACAGTGACCTTTATTAAAGACACACGAGATAACCAAGTGTAGATAAATTTGCCTCTGTCTCCTTCAAAAAATAGACAACTGATGTCTGATTACTTAAGTTTTGCCCATGAGTGCATTCTTTATATATATATGACGCAAAATTTCTAACGGATGGTGGTATTCATGTACAAGAAGAAGGTACCTCTTCTTTTAAAGTGAATTGAGCAATAGATCCCGGTGTAAAAGGCAAAGGTGATGCTGAATTAATGCGCTAAAACACTAGTTCAGGCAAATTCAGGCAAAATATTCTGGTGCATAAATACCATTTTCTTACAATGGATTCTAAGCTGAAAGTTAACTCTTTACCAGTTCAGACACCGTTTTGGAAAATTCAACCTATTACTTAACTTCTCTCGTTGGATATTATAAAATCTTTATTATAAAATTGATTATTTTTCTCTCAAAAATATTATAACGGAATGTTTCTTTGTACATCTTGAAGCATTACTTGACCTTGAATATAAAATGGATCATCAGACAGCTCTCTATTTCATCAAGGTGAATTATCAATATTTTATTAGAGAAATAGACATCTAGACGTATAATTAATTATAAGGTTATCCCAAAATTTCGTGTTTTTCTTAAAACGTTGTTTTTCTTATTGGCAAATATTTTTATTATGGCAAATAGATAATAATAATTATTCAAATTAAAGATACTTCAACCAGTAAATCTTGTTTACTAACCGAAGTATCTTTAATTTGAATAACTATGAATTCCGGCCAGGCAGCCTTTATCTTTACAATAGATAATAATAAATAATACAAAGACATTATACATAACGGCGAATGATATTATGGTGAATAATATTGGTATTTCAATTTTTTGTAAGTGTTTACAAACTTTTGGAGCAAACTTGTATATGATTCTAAAATCTGAAATTATCATTTATATGTATGTCATAATTTGTATATAACTGGATGTAACCCCACCACAATATGTATGCAATGTATGATCTAAAGATTTTAATAAAAGCTAGGCTTAGCGAATCTGGGAGAAAGGCCATCAGAGAAGAAACAATCATTAGCAGGTTTTCATTATCCAGGAAGCAAAAGTTATTACCCAGGAACTCATAAAACTGAGTTCAAGAACCTCTTCTTCCGGGAGCATGTTAAAACAAGACAAAGACAAAGGAATAGCTAAGATCCAATCAGAGTCCAGCAGGACTAGCTAAGAGCCAATGAGAGACCGCCACGAGAGGAGAATCCTCCAATGAGGGCACTGAAGAGTTAACGAGTTAAATCTCGGACTCAGGTTAATGAGTCAGGACCTCGGCACCATCGCAACAAGTTAGGACCTGAACCGGCCAAGGAACAAGTTAGGAGCTCGCCACCATCTGCTCATCACCCAGATAAGTCCAATGTTCAATATGTGAACAGCCTAGCCACATTAGTCAAAAACGCCAATAGTCTAAACACTTCTCTCCTTGATCTCGCTGGCCTATTTCTCAATCTAATTCTGTGTCCTGTCTCGTTATTTTCCCCTGTGAGAAAACTTTACTATTTCAGCCAAAACGACTGCGTCCACATCAACCACCAAGTAAGTCAACAGGGACTTACTGCTTACGACAACCATCAATCACTCAACAAACAACCAATCCCTTAATCAATCACCCCAAAAGTCCCGTATATTACATGTATATATGAAAAAAACAATAGAAAAAAATGAAAGATAAGTGGGTCAGGTATTGGCCAAATATCACGGAGCAAGCTAAATAAACGTTTAGTTTATTTTTGCTCCACTAGATGGCGCTCTGCCATCTAAAAAGCACATGTGCTCGTGGTCAGGAGATGCCTTCTTTATTTTTAATATGTATATATGTATGTACGTGTATATTGCATGTGCGCGTGTTGAAGGGAGGGTGAAATGATGATGGTCTAGCATCTATTTTTGACCATAAATTCATTTGAGGAAATGGGAGCTCCATTTTGACAATTTGTGGTCACTTTTAAGTAATCTATAAGTAAGGCAAAACAATATCATCTAATGTGTGGACAATTGACAATTCGAAATATCAAAATATACCGACAATTGAAGAGAAGTGTCTTATAATAACTTTATTCGCAAGCTTTCGGAAGCATGCGTCTTTCTACAGGCTTTACAATGACTATAGGGGGGCCGGTGGAAGGATGGTCTAAACTGTTGGTTTTGGACCGCTACGACCCGGGTTCAATTCCCGCATTGGACACTTTTTTCTGATTAAAATAAATTCTCCAATGGCCCCCGATTCTTGCAAAAGTCCAACCCCACCAGCGAGTGCAAGTAACCAAACGGGACGCTGGCACATTTGTAAGTGCAAAGTCGAACTGCTTTTCACATGTGTAGAGATGTGATGCACTTACAGTTAAAGCAGTCGCCTTCTTTTACCCACCATGATTATCATGGCCTGTATCACGTGTACTAGGGATAAACAAAAAAAGAAAGACTACAATTAGTACAATTCATTGTAAAGCCTGTAGAAGAACATCCGAAAGTTTGCGAATAAATTTCTTATAAGACATTCCTCTTCAATCATTGTTATATTTTGATATTTTTATTCGAAGAGTTTAATTTAGTCAATTCGAAATATATAAATGACACTTAGTCAATTTGAAAAAATAAATAGTACAAATGTGATATGGTACTGGGATAAGTTTCATGAATTAAGAAAAGAAAAAAAATGGCATCTCCTTATCGATCAACTTAAAGTTGCTGAATATCTATCGGAATAAATATCAACTATTCGTTGATTTTTAATTAATCCAGAATTGGTCAAATATCCATTCTTGATTAATTCAGTTACCTGATATGGAAATGTCATTTTTATCTTTACTTTGGTAATTGTTACAAAATATTATATGAGAAATTAAACAATGTAAAATTGATTTATTTATAATGTTTGATAAAAATGTGTAGGGGGTATAAGGTGAGCTAAACCTCCCGTAATACCTTGAGTACAGCCCTCGTCAGTTTTCTTCCATCGTGCCTGGCAACTACAGACATAATTCAGGCACAAGTAGGGCCTTAGACAGTCACCGGATAAACTGCCACAGCTTTCCCCGTACGTCGGCCCTGATAAAACACATACGTTTATATGGGATATAACCTTGTCTGTTATACAGAGTATACAAATAGTATAGGAATAGTCAAATATAAATATGAAGTATTATGACATACGTTTATATGGGATATAACCTTGTCTGTTATACAGAGTATACAAATAGTATAGGAATAGTCAAATATAAATATGAAGTATTATGACATACGTTTATATGGGATATAACCTTGTCTGTTATACAGAGTATACAAATAGTATAGGAATAGTCAAATATAAATATGAAGTATTATGACATACGTTTATATGGGATATAACCTTGTCTGTTATCCAGAGTATACAAATAGTATAGGAATAGTCAAAAATAAATATGAAGAATTATGACATACGTTTATATGGGATATAACCTTGTCTGTTATACAGAGTATACAAATAGTATAGGAATAGTCAAAAATAAACGTTCAAATATAAATATGAAGTATTATAACATACGTTTATATGGGATATAACCTTGTCTGTTATACAGAGTATACAAATAGTATAGGAATAGTCAAAAATAAACGTTCAAATATAAATATGAAGTATTATGACATACGTTTATATGGGATATAACCTTGTCTGTTATACAGAGTATACAAATAGTATAGGAATAGTCAAAAATAAACGTTCTAATATAAATATGAAGTATTATGACATACGTTTATATGGGATATAACCTTGTCTGTTATCCAGAGTATACAAATAGTATAGGAATAGTCAAAAATAAACGTTCAAATATAAATATTAAGTAATACTTATAAATGACTGCGGCGTATAATTATAAAGCTATACAACCAGTTTAACCGCATAAGTTTCTTTTTATTTATGAAAAATCATTTTAATTTCAAAGAGAAATAATTTAATATTCTAACTTTTGGATGACGTATGAAAAGGTTGAATATATGAAGAGTGATGGTCTATATATGAATGGATGACGTATGGAGGGTGAAAAATATGAAGAGTAATGGCGAACGGAAAAAAAAAGTGTCCAGGAGCGAGAATCGAACCCACAACCTTCTGCTTACCGGGCAGGTGCCTTGTCCACTAGGCTATCCTGGACGATATTTTTCCGTTCGCCATTACTCTTCATATTTTTCACCCTCCATACGTCATCCATTCATATATAGACCATCACTCTTCATATATTCAACCTTTTCATACGTCATCTAAAAGTTAGAAATATTAAATTATTTCTCTTTGAAATTAAAAATGATTTTTCATAAATAAAAAGAAACTTATGCGGTTAAACTGGTTGTATAGCTTTATAATTATACGCCGCAGTCATTCATAAGTATTATTAGTCAGTTTAAATATTAGTTACGAACGGAGAAATATCGTCCAGGATAGCCTAGTGGACATGGCACCTGCCCGGTAAGCAGAAGGTTGTGGGTTCGATTCCCGCTCCTGGACACTTTTATTTTTCCGTTCGCCATTACTCTTCATATTTTCACCCTCCATACGTCATCCATTCATATATAGACTATCACTCTTCATATATTCAACCTTTTCATACGTCATCCAAAAGTTAGAAATATTAAATTATTTCTCTTTGAAATTAAAAATGATTTTTCATAAATAAAAAGAAACTTATGCGGTTAAACTGGTTGTATAGCTTTATAAATATGAAGTATTATGACATACGTTTATATGGGATATAACCTTGTCTGTTATACAGAATATACAAATAGTATAGGAATAGTCAAAAATAAACGCTTAAATATAAATATGAAGTATTATGACATACGTTTATATGGAATATAACCTTGTCTGTTATCCAGAGTATACAAATAGTATAGGAATAGTCAAATATAAACGTTCAAATATAAATATGAAGTATTATATGACAGGTTACCTCCGTTTATATGGGATATAAACCTTGTCTGTTATCCAAAGTATACAAATAGTATAGGAATAGTCAAATATAAATATGAAGTATTATATGACAGGTTACCTCCGTTTATATGGGATATAACCTTGTCTGCTATCCAGAGTATGCAAATAGTATATCTAAAGTGATATAATTTGAAAAATGAAAATTTAGTAATGAAACATAGATTATTATGATGGTGATATTATATAGAATAGTAATAATAATACATTAATTAGAATCCTCATGACTACTAATTAGAGTAATAATGAAATAGTTATAATAATTAACATTTGTTGTAATAAAATTCGCCTGGAAAACATCCATTAGAATAGAAGCTGGGCCATTCAATCAATATATAATCTTTGTTCCTTGTTCCAAAATCACTTTATTAGGTACCGCTCAAAAATAGCAACCTAGTTTATGATATTTGCAACAATGAATATTAAGTGAAGGTTATTCACATATTAAAACAAAGTGTACAATGCAGGTTTAGATCCCGGTTCATGGCTGTCGGGAATCGAGGGTTTTACCCACTCGTCCACCGACTTTTTTCAATATATGATAATTATTATCATTTTATATATAACTCCCCAAAATATATGTAAATGGTTTTCTTATTGTCTAATTTTAGTCCTTTAAAAACTTATATGTTAAAATATATATTCATCATACATACAAAATTTTCCAATGGTGTATTCAGTAGTTTTGACACGGAGAAGAATAACAAACATGAATTTATATAATGAATAAAAGATTCAGTAGGGAGTGGATATTTTCCCTGAAAATATTGTTTTATTAAATGTTCGTTAGGCAAACTTTCACTTGCGTAAAAACCGGGCGAAGCCGGGTACATTCGCTAGTCATTTACAAATATGAATATTGGAATAATACACATATTTGAATAAATTTTTATCGATCAATATTTTTATTCAATAAAATATTTTTTGTACCCTGACTTTTGAACCTTTGTGTATTTTAAGATCAATTATGCATATTTAGTTATAATGTAATATAAAAATTTACATGGATATAGAAATAAGAAGGAGTTACTATCATAATTTCAACACCCGAATATGGAAGCTAGCCATATAAAGGAATAAGTTGAATGTTTTGATCCAGAAAATGATTATGGTGAATTCAATCGATTGCTTTTGTTAAACACTCAATCCTGGCGAATGTGTCAGATAAGGCTATCTCAATGGTGAGAGAAACCACAGTTTGACCTATTGCTTTAGTGATTTCATGGACAGGAGTGCCACATTCGCAATAAAAATACCAAATGTCAATTCAGACTAACTAAACTCCTAATTGTGCGTAGGCTGGATTCCTGACGCGTACAGAAATTGCCAACAATCCTGCAACAATATCAATTCAGATCTTTCCCACCGCCAATGTGTAAGGCATTATCTTCCTGGTGATTAGATAGGGGTATTTCTGAGTTCTTGTTCTTTCAGCTCTCCCTTCCATAAATCATTACCAAAAAGAACACTTCAAACATAGCGTGGTATTACATGGCTTCAAGATAAAACACTAGAGGGT
This sequence comes from Cordylochernes scorpioides, assembly GCA_030710605.1. Classification (NCBI taxonomy): domain Eukaryota; kingdom Metazoa; phylum Arthropoda; class Arachnida; order Pseudoscorpiones; family Chernetidae; genus Cordylochernes; species Cordylochernes scorpioides. Next base: position 27,567,485 of record CP092863.1, on the reverse strand, counting down.
GGAACTGAGGATTGTTTAAACATTACAAGCGCTAAAACTGCCTTCTGAGTAGTTAAAATCAAACCGCTAGGAGAGTTCACAACTGATGATTCACTACTCCCTTCCAATATTTATTTCATCTTTCAATAGTGTGAGAGTATGATTGTAGCAATTATTTTTTTTTAAGAATCATAAATTATCACAAAATTTAGCATAAAATTTTCTTGGCCTTGAAGTTATAAACATATTCTAAAGGTAGATGAACCTTCTATTAGGTTAACAGAATATGGATGCAGAAGGCAAGGGGAAACACTATTGCCTTATTCCCCCCATGAAAATCCTAATTACAAATTTTAAGGATAGATGGAAATTGAGTTTATAAAAAAAATAAAACCCTAAATAAATTGACCAACTAGACTCAAAGCAACCTTGCTTTAGTCAATGAAGTTCTTGGATAAGCCTAATTAAGGAAGCACACCAGGCTTAGGATTGATTCTCCTGAAATATATATATACAGTTAAAAGGTCTATAGAGTCTATAGTCTTGGGACTCACCAAAATAGGGTCCTATAGAGAGGGGGTGCTATAGACAGGTCACTTTTAATGTGAATCGCATCGTACTACGTATTCAAAATCGGGCGCTTTAGAGAGGGAGGCGCTATTTAGAGGGGGCGCTATAGAGAGGTTTAACTGTAAATATATATAATTATCATTAATAATAATGGTTATGATATATTCACATATCTAGTCGCAGATAAATGGCGCTGTGTGTAATTTGTGCTCTAATACTAAGGTCTATCCCAGCGTTGAAACGATGGTGTGTAGGTTTGATAAAATTTATCTGATAAAATAATTCTTTCGTCACATGATGTTATTATCATGGCGAAAGACAAATATTAAAAACTAGTTATGCAAATTTCTCAGTGTCGCGTATTGATACTTGTATATGAGTTACACCAATTCGAGTTCAATGCTTTTCTTTTTTTTTACTATCGTGTTTGCTTTCTGGGAAATTTTCCCTTTTTTCTATTATGATAGAACTAATAGTAAGAAAAAGGTTATATACACAATTATTACGTTTATATTTTCTCTATCTTAAAAACACAAAATCATCAATGCCATCTGAAAGCTACAAGTATATGATGCATCATGCACTTACCTTGATTGCAGGTTTGAGTACCATCTTTGCATACGCATTTACTCCCATTGCATTTCATGGTAGTATAGCAGTCCATGTCCCAGAAGCAATGCCGACCCAGTTTTCCATCTCCTACACAAACGCACTTTTAAAAAATAATTTCAAAATTTAAAATATACTTCTCTCTCTCTCTCTCTCTCTCTCTTTCTAAAATATATAATTCGTTCAAAAGAGGCTGGGACAAATATAAGGGTCAGTTCAAAAGTTTTTGCAATCACTTATTTTTATTAAAGGTGCAACTTTTAAATTTTCAGAATTTCTCAAAGTATTCACCCTTAGCACCTATGCAAGATTTCATCCGTGAAAACCAATTATCGAAGCACTTACACCAGTCATCTTCGGGGATGGAATTTACGGCATTGATAAAGGCTTGCAGTGCTTCATCATCAGTGTCAAATTTTATCCCTTTCAACAATAACTTAACTTTTGGAAATAAAAAAAGACACAAGGTGCTTGTATAATAGAGAGAGTGTTCAAAGAGAATATTCTAAAATCTCTCACCAAATCCCAGGCCATGGCAATAAGCGGCTAAACAGAGTGGAAGTTTATGAAATCGCTACCTTCTTTCAGTGTTCTTATATGTGAATCACTTAACCAACTCTTCGGAATTCTGTTTATTCGAAGTATAAGAATTGATTCTTTCAGAAGTAAGAGTGTGTACGAGAACCGAAGAACCTTGAATATGCGTATGATTTATTTATTTATTTTATTCAAAGGCAATTAGAAAATTTAAAAAGATTTGTGTTCGACCGAAGTACCACATAAATCTCATATATAGATGTATATATACAATTTAAAATCAAAGTTACATAATATTGTCAAGAGGCTTTGCGGCTCCAATCACGAGAGTCCCCATGGGACGCCTGTCAATCATCCTTGGACTCCGGGAGTGGGGGCCACGGGTGTGAGGGGTTCTCGGAATCTGATCGGGGGGTGGCTGACGACGCTGATTAGGATTATCTTTAACTTTGGGTAAGTTGTATTATTTTCTGACTCTCTCTCTCCCTATAAATACCTCTTGTAAATAATTTTATTGAAGAGCTAGAAGGTAAATACCCCTTATAATAAATTAATTATTCCCAAACTCGCCCTTTTTTTATTTATCTCCGCGACTATTTATAAGCATATAAATATTTTTTAAAATAATAATATACCTTTTACACAATATATAATAATAATATACATGTGGTGATGTGTTTAACTTGTAAGATGACTGTAGTGTGGTATGTTTGGTTGTCTTGTCGTGGTAGGGAAGTTGGTTAGATGCAGCCGTGGTGACCACAATGGTCAGAGTGGTTTCAGACGTGATTGGGATAACACAAAAGGACGAGGCATGTTGGATGTCACCTCAGAGAGCGGGAGGCCGGCGCCGATTAAGGAAGGTCTGATCTATTTCAGAGCCAGAGGGGAACTGTCTGTAATCCGACCATGTTTTCGGACTGACTGTGTAATAGGAGACCTTTCTCCTGTCTGGGCGCCGGCTGGCTCTCAATCAAACTTTATTATTCCGTTTTGTATTACATGATGGCCAAACTGGCGAGTTGGATAGTGTCTACAATTTAGGTTGTTACACTATAACTATATTACATATGGGTATCAAGTATATATTGAAATATATTACAACATATATATATATATAATAGTGCTATTTACATTTAGAATATATACAATTATTAAACAATTGTGTCATTTCATATATAGGTTTGAAGTTATATATTTATAATAAATCTCTGTAGTTCAATGATAGGTGTGTTTATAATTTGTTCTTTCAAAATAAACTGTCAATATCGTTGATACTTAGTTTGTGTTGAGTGCGTCGTTTGCGTTAAGGAATTTTACAATTTCATGCTGTAATTCTCTTCAAATAAATTTTAACTTGTATCTCTGATCCTTAGCAATTTTTACAACTTCTTCGTGTTCAGCATTTGTGCATTTAATCTTATCCTATTCCACCATAGCTCAAATATATATATGTTATTCCAGAGCTTTTAGTCGAGAATTTTAAATTCTGTTTACAGCAATCAAACCCTGGTTTGAAAACCGGAATTTCAACAGTTTTAAAAAAGTAATATAAAAATAGATTTAATGGCTCCAGATTTCTACAAAAGTAACATTGATTGCAAGTAAACAAATTGGAACCTTGAAGTTCAAAATATTGTAGCAAGGTATTTATTGTTTTATTAACAGAGTGTCAATTTTTATATTTATATTTTGTTACTCTGTAAACTTCCCTTTTGGTTTATCTTTTATTTTAGCAATTATAGTTTGTTCTTGCCTTAAATAAATTTCTGTGTCATTCTGAAGTTTTTCTTTCCTAATTTTCCACGTGGCATTTTGGTGGAGATGCTGGGTAAATTAGGGAAGACAAACTGAAGATCGCCGACAAGACCTTGGGGCCATGGGTGCTGTGATCTACATTTTCAGAGACTGGCTCTAGTAATGTGTATGAGTTGTCTGAACAAACTCGCTACGACTTACAAGTTGAACTGAAATGTTTATTCAATCTAGCAATCTTCTTATATACAAGATAGAGATAAAAAGGAAATAATTTACATAAGTTTTTTTTTTTTAAACAATTGACAAATGGAATAATTTTGCATAGTTAACAATAGGTAACAATTATAACACTTAACATAGATTATTTACATATCCCAACATGTTTCCCTTCTGCTACAACAATTAAAGAATGTCAGGAATCCAGACAACCATCAACAATCAGATCAGGCAAATCAAAAGGCGGTTGACATGCCTCCCTTCTGCTTAAAAACAAAATCTTTGTGGTTTTCTTAACTCTCTTCCAAACCTTGAAAACCGGGGCCTTCCTCCGGATGGTTCTGGTGAAATCCCAGCGGATGTAGTCGCGCCTTCCCTCTGGTCAATATTGGTCTCTTCACTTGACCGCTGTATCGGGGCTGTGGATGACTCGCCCATCGTTGGACTGTCGCACTGCGGATGTTGAGCTTCTGGGGAGGCGGTAATTGGTTCTGAAGACAACTGGCTTTTTTCGTAGCCTCCATCCCTTGGCCTAATAAATTGTTGATTTCTTATCAACCTATTTCCCGATGGTGTCACAACTTCAAAGCTCTGAGGAGAATCAGCCTGCGCTGAAATCTTCACCGGTGTCCATGTCTCCCTTGGATGTATTTGACACCATGCATCCTCTCCTACATTGACCTTGGGATAGCTTTTACTATTTCTGTCATACTGCTCTTTCATTGAGCTCTGTCTTTTTCTTTTGGTATTCTCTATACTTCTCCAATTAGTTTGATAGGGTCTATATAGCGGTGTAATTCTGGGGATCTGACATCGAAGGCTCCTCGATAAACATAGCTGTGCGGGTGACGGTAGGTCATTTTTTGGTGTATTCCTATATGCCAGAATAGCCAGATATGGGTCGGACCCTTCATCTCTACATTTAATTAGTTGATTTTTTATTGTTTGAATGTTTCTCTCGGCCAGACCATTAGATCTATGAAGGTGTGGACTTGAAAATAGCTGTTTTATACCCCATCTTATACAGAAGTCAGTCATAATCTCTGAGCGAAACGGTGGTCCATTGTCGGACATCATGGTTTCCGGAATCCCGAATCGTGCAAATGTTTCTCTGAATTTATTTTTTACATTAATCGCCGTAGGTGGGTCCAATGTAAATACCTCCGGGTAGCCACTATATCTGTCGACCACTAACAAATGGGGCTTTTTCTGAATATAAAATATGTCCAATGATACTGTCTGCCATGGATAATCTGGAACTGGGAAAGGTTTTAACGGCTGCCGTATTTTTGATTTCTGATGTTTTTGACAAATTTCACATTTTTTTACTTTTTCAGCAATGTCGATGGACATTCTCGGCCAAAATAAAGATTCTCGCGCCAAACCCTGAATCGCAGATATCCCTTGGTGCGATTGGTGCAACAAATTAAGCATATTGTTCCTTTGTGTCTTCGGAATCACTATGGCCGATCCTATACATAATAGATCATTCCATAAATATAAACGGTGTCTGAAATCGAAAAATACTTTGGCATCTTCATCGACGTCTTTTTTGCATATAGGCCATCCCTCAATCACATAATCGATTACTTTAACCAAAGCAGGATCCTCTCGGGTATCTTTCTGCATCGCTACCAGTTTTTCGTCCGAGATATTAACACGTACCATCTTGACCATTCTTTTGTCTTCAAGAAAAGGCGTTGGTAGTTCGTCCATGGGGTGAGTATCCCTGGATAGGGTATCAGCCACAATCAAGTATTTTCCTGGTTTGTACTGCAATTTGAAGTCAAATGCTATAAGCTTCATTACTAATCTTTGTAGACGCGGAGATATATCACTCAGCGGTTTTTTGACTAGAGGCAATAAAGGCTGGTGATCCGTCTGGACAACGAAAGTGTGTCCTGACAATAGATATTCGAACTTTTTGCATCCATAATAAACACTCAGTAACTCCTTCTCAATCTGAGAGTACTGTTTCTGCGAGTCGCTAAATGACGCGGATGCGAATGCTAGAGGTCGATCTTCCTGTAGCAGAGCAGCTCCCATTGCATCTTTGCTGGCATCACACTGCAAAATCAGCATCTTGCTTTTGTCAAAATGTGCCAACGAAGGAGCATTCCTCACGCATTCCTTAATATGATCGAATTCCCCATCCTGTTTAGGCCCCCAATGCCAGACAATATTCTTTCTTAATATTCCTCTTATATTGGATGTGGACGCAGCTAAATTTGGAATGAATTTTCCCAAGTAATTATAAAGACCCATGATTCTTTGCAGCGACTTTTTATCCTCTGGCCTTTTAAAGGTAATTAATTTATCAATCTTATTTGGCTCTGGATCATTTCCATTTTGTGATATCAAATGGCCCAAGAAACGAACCTTCGTTAGACATATTTGAGCCTTTGTTAAATCAAATTTGATATTTTTTTCTTTTGCTTTTTCTAGAATTCCCTTTAATTTTTTATTGTGCTCTTGAATGGTATCCGCATATATCAGCAAATCGTCTACATATGTAATATTTTGAAAGCTATCCCTAAAGATATTCGTCATTTTCTCAACAAAAATTTGTGCCGATATTTTCAAACCAAATGGCAATCGGTTATATCTGAATTTGCCAAATGGCGTGGTCATCACCAACAGATCTCTGTATTCCTTTGCAACCGGAATATGCCAATAGGCTGATTTCACGTCTAACACGGTATAATACTTAGCTTTGGGTATCTCGTGCAATAGTTCAGCTGGAGCCGGAGTCTGGAAATGTCTTCCCACAAGGGCCTCATTTAATTTCCGAGGATCCAGGCCTATTCTGATTTGACCAGATTTTTTTTTGCAACGACCATAGGATGAGACCACTCTGTTTCATGATATATTTTTGTTACGATTCCTTGCTTCACCATCTTTTCCAATTCAGACTGAACTTCGGCTCCGAGGCTTGTTGGGATGCGCCTGGGAGGGACTTGCACAGGAGAATATTCAGGCTTTGTGTAAATCTTACATTCCGAGTTGATTAATCCTACTCCTTGAAATACTTCGTGGTATTGTTCGAGGATTTTTTGAGTTTCAGAACACAATTTCATTTCATCCGTGTTTATATGATTAATTCGCCTCAATATTTCAAGCTTCTCGCAAGTATCGCCCGTGATAAGTGTCTGCGCTTCTACATCGGCTACGATAAATTCAAACATTCCTTTCTTTTCACCATATTGGCATAGCACATTGTGTGCAGAGTATTAGGCTCATAGATTGTTGAGCTCTGGAAACCAAAAGGAATAATACTCTGCTAGTGATCTCTTTTGACTTGTATATAATATATATAATATAATAGGAAATAAACAAATGCTTAGTTAACCTTGCCTCGTCTTGGATAACAACACATGGTGGCAGCGGTAAACTGAATTCATAAAGAAAGTCGTTGTTCGAAGAAAATTTGAAATTCGACATCAAGCAAGCTTAGAAGCGGTAAACTGAATTCATAAAGAAGGTCGTTGTTCGAAGAAAATTTGAAATTCGACATCAAGCAAGCTTAGAAGCAGTAAACTGAATTCATAAAGAAGGTCGTTGTTCGAAGAAAATTTGAAATTCGACATCAAGCAAGCTTAGAAGCGGTAAACTGAATTCATAAAGAAAGTCGTTGTTCGAAGAAAATTTGAAAATTGACATCAAGCAAACTTTTGGTAAGTTATATTATATTATAAGTAAATCTTTATAATGTCCCAAAATTATAATTGTGTAGCCCCAGAACCTTTTAATTTTTCAAATCCAGGTGATTGGCCAAAATGGATTAGGAGATTTGAACGTTTTAGGCAGGCAAGCGGGTTAATTTATAACCCAGAAAATGAGCAAGTTAATATGCTCGTGTACTGCATGGGTGATAATGCAGATGACATTTTGTTGTCATGTAAAATAGCAAGTGACAAACTAGAAAAAATTATGATAAAGTTATTGAATGCTTTGAAAGTCACTTTATTCCAAGACGTAATATAATTTATGAAAGGGCAAGATTTAATCAAAGATGTCAGCAGGAAGGGGAAAAGGTGAATGAATTTATCACAGCACTCCATAGCCTAGCTGAGCACTGCAATTTTGGGATGTTACATGATGAGTTGATTAGGGATAGGATAGTTGTTGGAGTAAGGGATAGAGCATTATCTGAAAGAATGCAACTTGATACAGACTTGACCTTAGTAAAAGCCACACTAATGGCAAAGCAATTAGAAAGTGTCAAAGAACAGCAGTCTAGCCTTTACCAACAAGATTCTATAGATCAAATAAAGAAAATGCCAAATCACATAAAAGAAACAAAAAGGCACGAACCAAAAATAAGACAATTCAAGTCAAACCAGTTGGGAGGGTCATCACATGGATGCACCAGGTGTGGCAATTCAAATAATCATGATTGGAAAAATTGTCCAGCTATGAACTCGTATTGTAGTAAATGCAAGAAAAAGGGCCATTATGCCAAAGTATGTAGATCAGAAGCCATAAATGAAATAAAATCAGAGATAGCTTTTTTGGGATCTATAGAGGATAATTTCAAGAAATGGATAGTACCAATTAAGGTAAATAATGGACAAATTAATTTTAAAATTGACACCGGAGCGGATGTCAACGTGCTCCCCCTACATAATTATTATCAAAGTTTCCAAAGAATAAAACTGGAAAAATCTGATAAAATATTACAAGGTCCAAATGGAATACCCTTGGAAACAGTTGGAATGATCCACGTAAAACTTCAAAATAAAGGCCAGCACTTAAACTCGAAAATATACATTGTTGATAAACTAAAGCAGCCACTTCTCTCTGGAGAGACAAGTGAAAAATTAAACATTGTGAGAATGATTCAGCAATTTTCATCAGGAGGCCGCGGCGGACAGCGTGATAGACTCGGAAGTGGAGATAACAGAGGCTGCTACAACTGCGGGGAAGAAGGCCACCGCAAGTTTGAATGTACCAAACCTGCCCGTGGTGGTGGACGTGGCCGTGGACAGAGCCGTGATGGAGGCAGCAACAACACCTGCTACAACTGCGAAGAAGTTGGCCACCGTAAATATGAGTGTACCAACAACACGGCTGAAGATGGAGGACAGGAGGAGAACCAGCGCAAGTCCAAGAAGGCTTGCTACACCTGTGGGGAGTTTGGCCATAAGAAGGACGACTGCCACAAATCTGGAACTCAAGAGTCCGGAGATGAGGAGGAGTCCTCTGACAATGAGGAGGAAGAGACTCCCCAGAAGAGGAAGCAAGCTGAGGACAGTGAGGAGGAGGAAGTAGAAGCTGAAGAACCTCCCAAGAAGAAATCTAAGAAGCCCAAGTCCAAGAAGAAAGAAGAAGATTGCTATCTGACTCTTCAAGCACATAGGACGATGCCCCTGGAAAGCGCCAGGAGCAGAGAAATGAGGAGAACCCCACTTCGACATCAACCTGGCTCTCAAGGAGATGCAAGGATGACCAGGAGCAAGAGACCGAGGAGGATCGCCCTACACCAACGGCCTCATCTACAAGAGATGGAAGGATGCAGAGGGACAACCAAGACCAGGATCCAGAGAAGAGCCTCCCTTCAATGCCAGCCGTGCATACAAGATGGAAGGGCAGTCAAGATACCTCGAAGGTCCCTGTAAAGTTAAGGGAGGAGATGTGCAGAGTATTAGGCTCATAGATTGTTGAGCTCTGGAAACCAAAAGGAATAATACTCTGCTAGTGATCTCTTTTGACTTGTATATAATATATATAATATAATAGGAAATAAACAAATGCTTAGTTAACCTTGCCTCGTCTTGGATAACAACACACATTGCATTTGCCGACGATAGGCAATTCTGTATTTCCATATGCGAACGCCTTTAATGACGTGGGTCTGATTTCTGGTCTTGATGGCCATTGGTTTATTACTTTATGAGGAAGCACATTTATCTGTGCGCCAGTGTCCAAATGTACCGTGGTCTTCTTGCCATTAATTATTATTATCGCGGACCACTTGTCCGACCGAACAGTCTTTACAGCAACTTCATTTAGATTTATCTGGTCACAGGATTCTTCAGCTTCACTTTCCGCTAAGAGATTTCTTATACGTTTTGTTCGGCAAACTACTGAGAAATGATTGGTTTTTCCGCATGCATTACATTTCTTCCCATATGCTGGACACTTTCCATACTTGTGTCGTTGTCCACACCACTTACATGGTTCTATTATTCTTTCTCTTCTCGGGTTTATACCGCTTGGTCCTGCTTCTGCATTTTCCATTCGAATTGTATCTTTCACCCAATTACGTTTTTCAATTTTTTCAATCATTTTTTGCTCATTCAACGATGCTACTTGTGAACATGTTGACTCGGAGATCATAGCTATCGAAATTGCCCTTGGTAGTGTCAACTGTGGATCTTCTAACAATTTTCTTTTCACTTCTCGGTCAAGTATTCCAATTATAAGGCGATCCCTTATGAGAGATTCTGTTAAATTCTCGAATTCACATTCTTGTGCCAGATGCTTTAATTCTGTGACAAATTCCATGATTCCCTGCCTTTCCTTTTGTACACAGGTAAAAAAATGCATTTCTCCTTTGAATCGTATTTTTGAAGGGCTTAAAATGGTTCGTAAACATATCAAGCATTTCCTTTACATTTGGGTAGGTATCATTTTCACTTATGTGAAATGTTTTGTATATCATCACTGTTTTCTCACCAGCAATATGCTTCAAGATTGCTCGCTGACGCACCAGCGGCATGCTTTCTAAATTTACCGCTATTGCAAAAATTTCAAATGACTCTCTCCAGGTTTCCCTTTTTTTTTTCGTTGCTGTACGGGACAAATTCCGCCGGCGGCTTGATTCCTTCCATTCTACTCACTGTTGAATTAATCTGTTTTAATTCGATACTTTTATCGGCTGCGCCATATTGTAATGTGTATGAGTTGTCTGAACAAACTCGCTACGACTTACAAGTTGAACTGAAATGTTTATTCAATCTAGCAATCTTCTTATATACAAGATAGAGATAAAAAGGAAATAATTTACATAAGTTTTTTTTTTTAAACAATTGACAAATGGAATAATTTTGCATAGTTAACAATAGGTAACAATTATAACACTTAACATAGGTTATTTACATATCACAACACAGACCACAATCCACAGACCACAGTGATTTTTCTAATCATCAATATATATTTAAAGATATTGTAACATAGTATTTATTAATTTTATTTATGTAACATAGTATTTATTAATTTTATTATTTTTCATTAACAGAGTGGTCATTTTTATGTTTATATCTTGCGACTCTGTAAATTTCCCTCGTGGCTTATTTTTTGTTTACAATGCATATTTTGTTCTTGCCTGAAATAAATTTTGTTTCCTCCTGAAGTTTTTGTATTCCCTAATTTTCCACGTGGCAATATCATTAACTTTTAGAGTTGATTTGAGATTTCATATCCGCGATATTGTGGGAATAAAAACATATAATGAAAATTTAGAGTGGTAAACAACCGTTCCATCTAATCAGCCCCCGTTCAGATAGCAGTTATCTCTGGGGGTTGTCGCGCATCGGCAGTTTTTGTTTCAGACTTTTTTTTATAATCAATTCCATTTTCCTAAATATTTGTATGGCGGAATCTGAGGCTACTGGATATGCGTTAGACCTGGAGGCTGTTTTTGTTTTCTGTGCTGCCTGGAGTATAAGAGCTCCATCTCTGCTTCCTTCCTGCGGTGAATCTGTATAAGTCCGGTAGTCTTAATAAAGCTGTATGTGTGTATATATGTATTTATAATTTGGAATTCTCCTTTTACAATTATCATATTCAAAACCCTATCTTGGTATATAAATTTTAGACATTATTTATCCAATATTTCACTACACTGTAAAATATATTTCTTTATTACAGCATAAAAAAAATCTATATAACAATATTTAGAGTGTTGAGAACTCTTCTATGGGCTTTTTTAATGAAAGACTAGTAAAGAAAAATACACTGGCCACAAAAAATATTTCATCACCTATAAACACTTTAACAAATTAAACAATTTTCTGAAACCATAGCTAGAATATAAGTGCATAAAAAATAGTCCTGTTTATTCATGAAAGGGTATTTAAATAACCTCCTAGTGTATTATTTTATAATTTAATTTATCTTGTTTTTTTATTATATATATTATTCTTAAGAAAATCTTTAATCTGTAGAATGGCAAGGCAGAAAAAAGGGCGACATACAAGAAAATTTCTTATTTTACGAGAGGCAAAATCATATGCTTCAGAGAAGATGGAATTTCGACTATAGAGAAATTTCTATGTAAGTAGGCGCTGAAATAAAAGTACCGTTGTAAGGATTTGGTCTCAGTAGTTAGAGAGGAAAATTCAAGAAAACCTTACTCAAATCGCCCTAGAGTAATACCAGAGAGAGATAGGAGGATTTGAAGAATAGTTTTAGCAAACAGTACAACAACTGTACCAATGATTCAAGCAGCTTTACATGTGCAGAAAGGACCATCTCTGAACACTATTAATAACCGTCTTATCGAAGCAGAACTTCGTAGTCGCTGGCTTTCATTAAGAATTCCACTCTCTGCCAGACACTAAAACGACAGGCTCAGCTGGTGTGAAGAGAGACATCTTTGGGCCTAAAAATTGGCATTCTGTCATTTTTTTATGAATCTAGATTCCCTTTGTATGTTCATGACGGCAGGATACATGTTGGACATAGGCCCCAAGAAAGATCCCATCAGGACTGTATTGTGAAAAGGCATACAGCAAGAACCCTTCGCTTCATGGTGTGGGGTGGCATCAGCTATAAAAGCAAGACCCCTTTAGTCTTTGTTCAAGACACGATTACTGCTCAGTCATACATTTCAGATGTGTTGCAATCTGTTGTGTTATCATTTCTTGAGCAGACTAATAATGCCATTTTCCAACAAGATAATGCCCGACCACATATAGACAGCATCTCACAAGCATTCCTTTAAAATTCCGGCATCCTTCCCTGATCCACATGTTCCCCATGTCTTCAATTGAGCATTTATGGGACATGATGGGGAAGAAAATTTCCAGCAATATGGCTGTTTGGCAATTTGGTAAATTCCAAAGCCAAGTAATCTTCAACAGCTTCGGCAAAAAAAAATTGATATTGCTTGGTCTCTTGCATCCGACAAGAAGCCATAAAAAGAACTGTGTGACATTATGCTTAACCGTGTAGCTGCTTGTATACGTGCCAAAGGAGAACACGCCAACTATTATTAAAATCTGTGTATCTCAATAAATTTTACATTCCTTTTTTTCATTTCAATCAAATATTTCCACATTAGTATTATAAAGCTCACCAATTTTCTGAAAATATTTCTAGGTGATGCAATTTTTTGCGGCCATTGTATATATAAGTCTTAAAACGCAAAAAAAAAGTAAGACTAGACTTATTACATACACGTGAATGATACACTTATAATAAAGAAATATTAACTCGAAATTATATAAAATAGACCTATCTCCGACCAATTTACATATACCGGTTTCGAAAAATATGACTGTGATTCGACCTATATTTATTATATTAGGTCAAAGTTTACACCAGAAAGAACAATTATTGCTATAATGGATATAAAATGAACAAAATCACAATTTTGAATATTCAAAGTAGAATGTCCAATCTTCCAGAACTACAGAAAGCGGGAAGACATTGAATACAAGGATCTTTTTATGTTTATAAACAGTAAGAACTCATATTTAAAATTTAGAAAATTTTGTAAATATATCTATAATTTTCTCTCTTGGTTTAAAAAAAACCTTAATTGCTAACTATGTATATATTTGTATTTGTTTCATTGGTTATTTTATTTTTTGGTTTCAATTGTTTCTGTGAAATAGTTCTCTGATTTTGGTATTATTGCTTGACGCAAGCATCCTTTGTGGAGATATCACGTCTGATTTGATAATAAATACTAATAATAAAGTATACGCAGACGTAGATAGAATGGTCATGATAATAGAAATGTATTGGTAAACATGGAGTCGAAATTCTGGTTTCTTCCAGACAATTATCACAAGTTGCTGCTAAAACTCCATCCACCTAGGTCGAATATTGTAGAATCGTATACATGGAACAAATAAACACACACGCATTTCTCTCCTATTTTTATAGAGATTATACAAAACAGAATTATTCCGTTTGTAACTAATAAGTATTTACAGTTAAACCTATCTATAGCGCCCCCTCTAAATAGCGCCTTCCTCTCTATTGCGCCCGATTTTAAATACGTAGTACGATGCGATTTACATTAAAAGTGACCTGCCTATAGCACCCTCTCTCTATAGCATCCTATTTTGGTGAGTCCCAAGAGGGGGCGCTATAGACAGGCTTAACTGTATTTATAGACTTCATATTGGAAATAATAAAAATAATTTATGAAAAATAATAATACAGTCAAACCTTCCCAAGACCATCACACGAAAATTCAGCCAAAATTGGACGCTTTAGAGAAATAGAACGCTTTGTGGGGAGATAGGTAAAATTCACTCAATAATGTAAAATATCTAATCTGTTTTGTTTAAAGATAATATATCAGTGATATATTATTACTTTACTCTGTTTTGATCATCTTGTTTTTATCATCATCTTGTAGACAACAACTTGTTCGATATAATGAGCACGTGTGCAAGAATTGTAAAAAGAATAAAATAATTATAGTAGCTTAAAAATGGTGTATCTTTCATTTATCATTAAATATATATAAAGTGCAATTTCTTATAAAATAATTTTCACCATTAATATTCAACATTTAATAGAAACGTATCAAATGGCGACGAGGAATTAATGTAAGTATGGCCACCACTAATTCAAATTATCCAAGGTTTCGTGAAGGTGAAGATCTAAATTGTTATTTGGAACAATTAGAAGAATGTTTTAAATTGAACAAAACATTAGAAGCAGACAAGTATCTGTGTTATTAACGTCCATTGATGTTAATGTTTATAAGACTTTGCGCGATTTGTTGGTACCCAGTAGGCCAAGTGACCATAAATATAAAGATTTAGTAGAGGTTTTAACCAACCATTTATATACAATAAAAAATAAGCACTATGAAAGATATTTATTTCACAAGATTGTACAAAAAGAAAATGAGCCTGTGGGAAAATTTGTTTTGAGGCTTAAATCTCAGGCAGACAAGTGCAAATTTACTGACATAAATGAAAATTTGTGTGACCAATTTGTAAGTGGTTGCTACGATGAAGCTACGCTTAAAAGGCTGCTAAGTGAACCTTTTTTAACGTTTGATAGTGCAATAAATATTGCAAATTCTGTAGAGGCGCAGCGAAGTCACAAGTAAATTTGATGAAAAATCCTGGTCATGATATTGATAAGTTGAAAGCCAGATCTAATAATTTTAAATTCCCATGTAAATACAATAATCCTTGCAAAATTTGTGGAAAGTCTAACCACGATACGAAGTTATGCAAATTTAAAAATGCTCAATGTTATATTTGCAATAAGAAGGGCACATTGCTCCAGTATGTTGGAATAAAAAATCGGCCCAAAATTCTGGAATGAATAAACCCAATCTGAATAAATTGAATACTATTCAGTGCAACACATTAGAAAACGCACCAAAAATATTGGTAAACGTTAAAATTGAAGATACAGACACTATAATGGAGGTTGACACTGGTGCAGACGTGTCTGTAGTTTCAAATAAATTTTTTCTTACAAATCTCAAAAATGTCACTCTAGAGAAATACAGTGGACATTTGAAAAGTTTTTCGGGAAATTTGATTCCAGTTTTTGGAAAATGCTTGGTAAATGTTAGTTACAAAAACTATCAGGAAAAACTATCTCTAATTGTGACAGGCCAGTTTAATAACCAAACGCCGTTACTGGGCAGAAATTGGATAAGAATTTTAAAAGCTGATTGGCCCAATTGCGTTTTTGATATCTGTAATAATATAAATGTAATTTCAAATTTAGAACTGTTTTTAGAAGCATATAAAAGAGTATTTGAAAATAAAGATTTACCAATTCAGGGCATTAAAGGTTCAATATCATTGAGGCCAAATGCAAAGCCCAAATTTTTTAAATTTAGACCAGTACCCTTTTCCATTAAAGAGAAGATAGACAAAGAACTAGACAGACTTGAACAAAGTCAAATAATTGAAAAGGTTAATGCTAGTGATTGGTCCACGCCTTTAGTAACGGTAATAAAGTCAAATGGAGAACTACGTTTGTGTGGTGATTTTAAAAATACTTTGAATAATTGCATTGAAGATGAGAAATATCCATTACCTACTATAGAAACTATGTTGGGAAATCTAGGAGGAAACAAGATTTTTACCAAATTGGATCTCTCCTCCGCATATCATCAAATTGAAATGGATGAAGCATCAAAAAATCTGCTAGTGGTATCTACCCATAGAGGACTTTACCGATATAATAGATTGCCCTTTGGCATCAGTCCAGCTTCAGCCATTTTCCAGAGGTGTATGGACAGCCTTTTTCATGATGTTCCCAACATGGTGATATACTTAGATGATATTTTCATTGGTTCTAAAGATGAACAAGAACATTACAGAATTTTAAAAATGATCTTCGATAAATTGAAAGAGCTAAATTTCACCCTTAATAAAGAAAAATGCTTATTTTTAAAAAAAGACATTTGTTTTCTAGGTCAAATTATAAATGAAGATGGTGTTAGACCAGATTCAAAGAAATTGGAAGCATTAGAAAGGTGTAAAAAGCCTTTCGACAAAACATCATTGAAGAGTTTTCTAGGGATGTTGAGCTTCTATTCAAAATGCATACCTAATATGTCAACTTTGGCTGGTCCTCTTTATCAACTCCTAAAGAAGGACAATCGTTGGAAATGGTCTAGCCAATGCGAAAAGGCATTTCTGAATTTGAAGTTAACTCTATTAAATTCCCAGGCGCTTATTCACTATTCAATGAAGCTTCCATTAACTTTAACCTGCGATGCATCTGCCTATGGCATAAGTGGGGTCTTGTGTCATATTGTGGAAGGGGAAGAGAAGCCAATCACCTTTGTTTCCAGAACATTGTCAAGTGCAGAAGCCAAATACTCTCAGACTGAGAAAGAAGAACTTGCTATTGTGTTTGCAACTTCCAAACTGAGACAATACTTGTTTGGGAGAAAATTTGTGTTAAAGAGTGATCATAAAGCTTTAACGACTGTTTTTGGAAACAAAAGACTTCTTCCGCCATTAATTGCAAATCGCTTGCATAGGTGGGCTTTAGAGTTGTCAAATTTCGATTTCGATATTAGATATACAAATAAAGATACCATGCTCTGTGCGGATGCATTTTCAAGACTTCCACTTGAGGAAATAAATTCAAGGGAAGACAACATTGATTTGGTGACACATGATATATCATTTTTAAATGTAACTCCAGTGGACCACCTCATTATTGAAGAAGAAACCAATAAAGATCCGGTTTTAAATAAGCTCAAGGAATATCTATTAGAAGACCCTCAGTTAGCAAAAAAAGGATGAAACAATGAAACCATTCCTTTCAAAATTGGAAAATTTTTCTATACTGCAGGGATGCATTTGTTGAAAAAAAGGAAGGAGAAGGCCGGGAAATGGTCTTTAAAGGTAGAAAGTTTAATAAGTTATGCTCAAATTTTACATAAAGTTAAAGCAGCTTGCTTTACATACTCCACTACTACAATGGTAGAAATAATTTATATATATATCGGTCAATTGGTCAAAACAAATAAAAGAAGAGTAGAATGTTGAAATTGATTATTCCAACACCCTCCCTCAATCTCTACATTCCCAATTCACGAATACATCTCTCATGAGAGACCTTTGTCGGACTCTTGGTGAAGATATCCGCAACATTCTCCTGGGTTAGTGTATGGACGACCTCGACAAGACCTTCACCATAAATATCTCTGATGTAATGCCATTTGATGTCAATGTGCTTTGTTCGCGCATGGTACACAGGATTCCATGTCAATTGCCGAGCTCCCTGATTGTCAGTCTTCAAAACTGTAGGTCCTTCCAATATTTCACCAAATCCTAATTCATCCAAAAGCATCCTTATGTGAACAGCCTCCTTACCAGCTTCACAAAGTGCGATGTACTCCGATTCAGTGCTTGAAAGGGAAACAGTTTGTTGTTTTTTGGATTCCCACGCTATTGGACCGCCCGCCAAGTAAAACACAAATCCTGAATGAGACTTTCTGTCCATGAGGTTTCCGCCCCAATCCGCGTCTACATAACCATAAAGTTCCTTCGTCGATTTTTTGAAAGTAATCTTTAGGCCCGATGTTTTTCTCAAGTAGCGGAGAACACGCTTTGCAATATTCCAATGTTGTCTTCTAGGATCGTTGCTAAATTGCCCTAAAGTACTGATCGTATAGGCAATATCAGGCCTTGTTGAGACAGATAGGTAGATCAGTGATCCTATCAAAGATTGATACTCTACCTTATCTACTGGCTCATTCTCACCATCTATAGGTGATATTTTTGTCATTTTGTAATTAGGGTCCATGGGCGTAGAGATCGGTTTTGATTCTTTCATCTCATATTTCTCTAGAAGTTCTTCAATGTATCTTTCCTGATCGAGAGATATAGATCCATCCACTCCTCTCTGTACCCATATCCCAAGACAATAATTCAATGCTCCAAGATCATTTATCTCAAACAACTTCTTCATACTTTCTTTGAAGCAAATCAGCGTGTTCTCTTCTTCTGCAGCAATAATCATATCATCAACATATATTGCAACCAGAAGAACTCCTTCTTCTCTTTTAATGTAGACACAGTTATCAGTTTTCATCTGTTCTAGGCCCATTTCTTTTAATACTGAATCGAGCTTTGCATGCCAAGTCATTCCAGCCTGTTTCAGACCATATATAGCCTTCTTTAGTTTACATACCCTTCTTGGATATTTCTTTGACTCGAAATTTTCTGGTTGTGTCATGTAAATTTCTTCTTTGACATCACCATTCAAGAAGGCAGACTGAACATCCATTTGATGGACCAGCAAATCATATTCAACGGCCAAGGCTAAAACTGTTCTGATCGTACTGTGGCGTACAACTGGTGCAAAGGTTTCCTCATAATCAATACCGTATTTTTGGGAATAACCTTTTGCTACAAGTCGAGCCTTATACCGTTCAATAGAGCCGTCGGCTCTAAATTTCTTTCGGAAGACCCATTTATTTCCTATTATGTTTTTGTTTTTAGGAGGATCGACAAGTTCCCAAGTTCCATTCTTCAAAGGGGAACTGTACTCTTCGTTCATTGCCCCTTTCCATAGATGCGAATCTTCACTAGACAAGGCTTGATCTAAATCCTTTGGATCTGGTAAACTGGTGTTCTGTCTAAAATCCTTGGACAAATTAGCTTCAACGTATTCCTTTCGTGGTCTTCCCGGTTTTCCAGTACGTAAAATTCTTGGTCTTCCTCTTCCTCTCTGCGAGATGACCTCCATTGTTTCTGATGGTTCGCTTAAAAACTCCGAATCAGTTCCGGGCAAAGTTTTTTCATCATCCTGAAGACTTTCCTTCTCCAATGATGTATCTTCCTTTTTCTGTGGTATAGCTTCAATTTGCACCACGTCATTTCTTAAGGTAGAATTTTCAGATTCAAGGAAACGTACATCTCGACTTTTTATCATCATGCCTGTTCCAGGCTTCCATAATCTGTACGCCTTTGATTCGGGAGAATAGCCAACCAGTCGGTATTCTTCACTACGAGGAGCGAATTTTCCTCTTCTCGGACGGTTGTCAACAGCGAAACATTTACATCCAATCATTCTTAAATGAGAAACGGTTGGTTTTCTTCCTGTAAATATTTCATGCGGAGTTCGACTTTCATTTGTTCTTGGGCATCTGTTTCTGATATATGTAGATGTATGCACAAGTTCAGCCCAAAGTGGATCTGGGAGGTTCGCTTGAATTATGAAACATCTAGTCATTTCTACCAGAGTTCTGTTCGCTCTTTCAGCAACTCCATTTTGTTGCGGAGAATATTCAACTGAGAGCTGATGTCTAATTCCTTCCTCTAATAAATATTCTTTAAAATCTGTACTCAAATACTCTGCTGCATTGTCACTTCTGATTGCTTTAATTTTCTTGCCAGTTTGTTTCTCAGCAAATATTTTAAAGACTTTAAATCCTTTGAAAATTTCACTTTTTCGTTTCATAACAAAAGTGAATATCATTCGTGAGAAATCGTCAATGAAAGTTGCGAAGTACAATGCACCGCCATATGACTTTGTTCTCATCGGTCCACATATGTCAGAATGAATAAGTTACAGTGGCTCTGTTGACTTTGTCAGAGAGACTTCTGGGAATGGTAATCGAGTCTGTTTACCCCTAATACAAGTTTCACAACTTGATATACTTTTAAATTCACCCTTGGGTAATCCATTGACTAAATTTTCTCTCTGCAATTTCTTAAGGTCATCAAAATTAATATGACCAAACCTACTATGCCAAATTTCACTGCTATTTTTGTCTATACACATTCTGGTAAATTGTATTTTTGCATATTTAGTTTGACGCAATATGTAAAGTCCGTTTCTTTTGTAAGCTTCTATGCAAATTTTCCTCAATGGATTCACAATTTCCGCTTTTCTTCTCATAAATTTTACAAAGAATGATTTTTCTGTGCAGGTGCTGACTGAAAACAAATTTCCCTTCAGTCCTGGGACAAACAACACATTTTCTAATTTTAATAAAAATGGTTCACCATGTTCGAAAACCTCCAATTCTACCGTTCCTGTACCTAAAGCTTCTATGCTTTGGTCGTTCGCTAATTTAACGGCTATTGGCTCTGTTTCTCTTAAATTTGAAAATGCTGTTCTTAAGCAGCACATGTGTGCAGTTGCACCGCTATCCAGGCACCACTCGTCAACCTCAAGAATATTTTCATCTCTAATTCCTAGAGAAGCAGCCATTCGCGTATTGTTTCTTTTAGAGTTCCTTTTTGACCAGCAGTCAGCCGCTTTGTGGCCTTTCTTGCCACAGTAATAGCAGTTAAATTTGAACTCCTTCCGATTTGATGGTTTAGTGGAATTGGTAGTTTTTCTTTCTGGATTTCCAAAAAAGGCATTTTGTTCTCCAGACGAAGTTCCCTCCATTTCACGTTGTCTTTGATCTTCTTCTATAATCTTCACCTTTAAAGTTTCAAGTTTTGGGAGCTAATCTCTGGTTTCTATTGCAGTCCTGAATCCTTCATACGATTCTGGAAGACTACACAACAAGAGTATAACTAAAAAGTCTTCGGGTACTTGAGCCCCAATTTCACCTAGATTGTCTACCAATGAAGTAAATTTACTCAGGTAATCTTTTAAATCATCACTAGGCCTCATTTTCATCTGTATTAGCCTTTTGGTCAGGGAAACTCTCGTCGCAGGTCCTTTTGGTCGATAAACTTCTTCTATCTTTTTCCAGGCCTCCTCGGCAGTCTTGCAGTTCTTAACATGAACTAGTTCTGATGGATTCAAGATCAATACAATTGTAGCGAGAGCCTTCTGATCCTTATTTTGCCAATTAGTAAACTCTTGGTTACCGGGTTCAGGTTTGATATTGGCTTCATTAACATAATTCCACAGATCACAGTGAATAAGAATCATTTGCATTTGAAGCCTCCATGTCTCAAAGTTTTGCTTATTCAACTTCTCAATTTGATATAAACTGGACATTCTTAATTTCTTAGGCAATCAGTTCTGGGCCCATAACCTGTTGGAAAAAAAGGAAGGAGAAGGCCGGGAAATGGTCTTTAAAGGTAGAAAGTTTAATAAGTTATGCTCAAATTTTACATAAAGTTAAAGCAGCTTGCTTTACATACTCCACTACTACAATGGGAGAAATAATTTATATATATAGCGGTCAATTGGTCAAAACAAATAAAAGAAGAGTAGAATGTTGAAATTGATTATTCCAACAGGTGACACATGATATATCATTTTTAAATGTAACTCCATTGGACCACCTCATTATTGAAGAAGAAACCAATAAAGATCCGGTTTTAAATAAGCTCAAGGAATATCTATTAGAAGACCCTCAGTTAGCAAAAAAGGATGAAACAATGAAACCATTCCTTTCAAAATTGGAAAATTTTTCTATACTGCAGGGATGCATTTTTGTTGATTCTAGGGCAGTAATTCCAAGAACCTGTCAAGATCAAATGTTGAAGTTACTTCATCAAGGTCATATAGGAATCAATCGCATGAAATCTCTAGCCAGATTTTCGGTTTGGTGGCCAAAAATGGATAGTCAAATTGAAGAGTTTGTGAAGGAATGTTCTCCCTGTATGCATCATCAGACAGCTCCTCCTGCTGAGAACACACCTTGGCCCAGGACTAACCAACCGTGGCAGCGAGTTCATGTTGACCATTTCTATTTTGGAGGTGATTGTTATTTATTGGTAGTAGATGCAAATTCAAATTGGATTGAAGTATTCCCAGTTAGAGGTACTACTTCGCAAGAAAATATTAAGCTTCTACGGGAGTGTTTCGCCAGGTATGGATTACCGCAATGCTTAGTGTCTGACAATGGCCCCCCCTTCAATTCGCTTGAATTTAAGGAGTTCTTACGGAAAAATAATATATACCACTTAACCTCGCCAGCATATAATCCCTCGTCTAACGGAATTGCTGAAGTTTCGGTAAGAATAATAAAAAAATCTCTGGAAAAGTCGTTAGAGGAATCTCCAAACTCAAATATGGACTGTATTTTACAAAATGTTCTGTTTAATTATAGAAATACGCCTACCTCTTTAGATAAGCCTCCTGTAGAACGTCTCCTAAGTTATGTGCCTAGAACATTTGTAAATTGCTTGAACTCTGAATTTATCCAGAGGACTTTTGGGAGGAATGAGTGTGGAAGGCGACATTTTCAAGTTGGAGATAAAGTGCTGTTTACAAGAGTAATACAAAATAGGCGCAAATGGTTCAAGGCCCAGGTGATACGACGACTAGGTTACAATGTTTATCTAGTAAAGAACCTAAAAGGCACATTTAAAGTGCATGTCAATCAGATGAGGACAGGTTCAGATACTAAATATGCTGAAGATTCTGATTGGACCTTGGACAACGCTGGAGCAGGACCTCACCGACTGGAACAAGACCCTCAAATTTCCACGTCACCTCCGCCTAGGAAATCTACCCGACCTCGATGCCCTCCTTGCCGGTTTTCTCCAACTATGTACAATATAAGGAAGGAGGAATGATCTGTTTTGTTTAAAGATAATATATCAGTGATATATTATTACTTTACTCTGTTTTGATCATCTTGTTTTTATCATCATCTTGTAGACAACAACTTGTTCGATATAATGAGCACGTGTGCAAGAATTGTAAAAAGAATAAAATAATTATAGTAGCTTAAAAATGGTGTATCTTTCATTTATCATTAAATATATATAAATTGCAATTTCTTATAAAATAATTTTCACCATTAATATTCAACATTTAATAGAAACGTATCAATATCCAAAAGTGCAAAGTGTCGGAATGAAATTATCTGAGTTAATAGAAAAATACATAAATTTAAAATAATAATTTGAAAATCGCTTTCTCGGGAAGTTAATTTCTTTGGGAATTTCATTTTAATATCTGGAAAAAAAGTAGTTTTGCTTTAACAAAATTATATTTTCATGGTTTTTAAAAAGGGGGTTCGCTTTAAAGAAAAATTTGCCTTCAGGAGGGGTCACATTCAGCAGGTTTGACTGTATATTGACTGTATACTATAAACTGTCATTTCTTGTTATCCTGACTTGCTCTAAGGCCGTTTTTTAAATAATTATTAATTTATGGCTTCTGATTCTTACACAAGATCGACCTGATTCGTGAGTGCAAGTAACCAAACAGTAGTCTGGTAGCTTTTAAGTAAAAACTCTAACTACAAATATAGAGAGGCATTTACAGTAAACGCATTTACAGTAGAAACAGCCTTGAACTTCCACTGATTTCTATGGCCGGTACTTTGTGTGGTTAGAAGAAGTAATATCTATCGCTATGATTTGACAACTATTTGAAAATTTAAATAGTTCGTCCATTAAATCTTATCTTTAAACACCGACATTTACATCTGTACATAATAAATGGTACTATTTTCACAAATTTGTATTATTAAACTAAAACAATGTTCCACAGTTCCTACTGAGATGTAAAAATATTGGGATTGGCTCAAGAGAGAAATAATGATAACCCAGGCCCCTGGAGCGCAAGATTGATTGGCTCAACAATGGATTTTCCATTTTAACATGTTTGGTTGAATAAACCGATGGAGGGTTCTCTCTCATTACCATTGAGCCAGGCGCTGTCAATAAATGTATATGGCGTAGGGACTGTACGACATTATTTTATTTGAAGTAGAAAAAATCGTGCTAAATAATGATATTTTATGCATTAGCTCGCCATCTTTTATAAGAAATTTAAACTATTTTGACGCATATGATTCTTTTGAAATTAAAAATATATATGTAATATTGTTGCAAATGTGGCGACGAATGGATGAACTGGCAGTCGTGTACGTGAGGCGAGTGTTGATGATCTTCCCACACGCGGACAACAAGAAGCAGAGGCAGGGCTAGATGTTAGCACATAGAGGGATCAGGGACAACCCACGGGACAGAGGTAGAAGCCATGACACCAACTTGAATGCTTATCACCGAGACATGGAGGGAGAGAGTGTGTGTATGAAAGACAGCCTGAAGCGGACTGTCGATGGCCACCCTCCAGAACATCCGCCGACCCCCTGCCAAAACTTGTCCTGTTTTCAGGGGTCGTCTCTAAAGAGTCCCTGGGGGCCCCACATGGGCTGGGCGTTGTCTTTTCCTCCCCTCTGTCCTGCCACCAGCTGACCGCACTCTCTTTGGATCTTTATTTTGACGTCACCATTTTTTAGTTCAAATACAAATAGGGGGTTAAAATATAAATAGTTTATATACAAAACATGGGGTGGTAGTAAATAGAAAGTGTCATTATTATACAGTTTAAAATATACGATATATATATATATATTTAGAGAAGTAGAAATTGTTTCAAAGAGAATCATACGCATCAAAAATAGTTTAAATTTCTCATAGTGACATTTCTTGAATGTTCTTCAAATTAAAGATACTTCGGCCAGTAAATATTTTTTATTGTCTCGACAAAAATATTTTGTCCTCGTCAGGAGCGAACAAAAATTACAACATAGAAACGTTTGTCAAATGTTTTAATTTTTGTTCGCTACTGACGAGGACGTCAATTGTCGAAACGTCGAGATAATAAAAAAGATTTACTGGCTAAAGTATCTTTAATTTGAAGAACTAGGAATACCGGCCAGGTAACCTCTATCTTTACGATTTCTTGAATGATATTATCAATTAGTTCTTAGTAGAGCAAACTATAGTTGTCGTAAAAATCAATTCTATAGAGAAGGAATGTCTGGTTAATAGAGAGTACTCACGTAATGCGATGCCATAAGGTAGTACAACCACTAGCATCCACAGCCACCACATCTTATCTCCAAGCCCTTCTGCTGCCTTGTTATCTTTGACGTCGGTCACCTAGTCTCTAATACAATAGATTAGCACCACGTGATCTCATTGTGAGTCAACTTGGCCTTACACATTTACCAATGTTTCGCTACGGAGAGAAAGAAAGATATTCTTGAGGTGACAAGGAGATCAGATTTGTACGTTTGTCCATCTACGTAACCATCTATTTATTGTTCTTTTTTTATCTACATCTCTCTCTCTCATCCTATTTCTCAAATAACTTTACTAGGTGCCGCTCAAATAGAGAAACCTAGCTTATGATATTTACAACAATGAATAATAAGTGATGTTTATTCACATATTAAAACAAAGTTTCCAATACGGGATTATATCCTGGTTCATGGCTGCCGGGAATCGAGAGTTTTAACCATTCGTCCACCGACTTCAATCTACATCATTTATATATTCCTATTATGGTGTTTTTTTGAATATTTAGATCGTAAATACTTCAATTTGGATTGATTCCTTTTTATTTATTAATTCATGATATATTAGTTTCACTCCTCTCCACTTTTTTCTTTCAATTTTTAAATTAAAATATGAGGAAATTTGTAAAACTAAAGATGACGATCAAAACAGCCGTCTAGGAATATACAGAGTTTCTCCAGATATTTGGTGCGTAATTTATACCAGCGGATGCTGTGTGTATTCGGTTTTTACCCGAGTGAAAGCTTGCCTAACGACCATTGTTTTAACAATGGTATCTTATTCATAGAAGTAAAAAAATCATTAATTCATCATCGTAATCATTTTTTTATCACAAAATATGTAAATAAGTCATTTGTTTAATTTGAAATAGTCTTTGATTAGCCTATATATTTTAGATTGCATCTTCATCTACATATAATTAAATTTTATTTATTTTCATTCTATCTGATTTTTTTAACAAAAATTTTATGTGGTTATATTTATGAATTATTAACATATATTTTCATTATAGAGATCAGACGTTTGATCTTTTTATTCAGTAACGGGGCTCTGGCACACTTGTAAGTGCAAAAGTCGAACTGCTTTTCACATGTGTAGACATGTGATGCACTTACAGTAAAGGCAGTCGCCAACTTCTACCCACCATGATTATAATGGTCTGTACCACATATACTAAGGACAATAAAAAATAATAATAATTCAGTAATGGAGAATTTTATCAGCTTAAATATAGTTCGATTTTGTTACATTGATACGCTTTAGATCTAATTATTCTTGAAATGTGCGCCGGGGGCTAATGCTCAAGTAATCACCGAAGTCTGGCTGGGATGCACGATTTTAACTCGAAAACTGTGCTGGGAGTTAAGTCATTATATTTTCAGATATTGTTTATAACCTAAAAGAAGGATTAAATACAAAAATTCTCGGGTTTCTATTTCAAACCTCTCCTTGAAATTACAAGTTCAAACTGGCAAAAATCAAGACAAATTTATCTGTTATAATTAAGTAACATGTGTGCTTTAAATATCATCATGAATTTACATATATACAGTAGAACACCTCCCTGTAAAGGACACCTAATTGCAGAACCAAACTGTCCTTTAGAGAGAGGTGTCCTCTTACCGGAGAGTTGCTAAATATTTAAAATGGTAATTTTGCAAATGAAAACTGTCCTTTGTAGAGAGGTGTCCGCGAGCGGGGAGTCCACTAAACACGCTTGTTCGGCGGTACATATACTAAAATTGGAACGATACAGAGAAGATTAGCATGGCCCCTGCGCAAGGATGACACGCAAAATCGTGAAGCGTTCTCTCTCTCTCTCTCTCATTTTATCATTTATAATTTTCTATCTATAATAAATATTTACAAGTTTTCATAATTATAAGTTTTATTATTTTAAAATATATAATATTGATCCGTGCATTAAGTAATCTATATATATATAAATGAATGTATGTGTGTGTGTGTCCTTTATGCCTGACCAAACTACTCATTGGAACGCCATGAAACTTTGGGAAGTTATTTAGTATAGTACTGGGAAGGTTTCTAGCAAATAAAATTTTTGAAATAACTTTTCGCCTAAAAATAATCAGATAAATATTCTAATTTATCTGTTATAATTCAACAATCTGCTCTAAATATTATCATGATGATACGATGATTTTGTAATGTAGAAAATTAGGAAAGACAAAATGAGACAAGAATAATGATACAATTCCAAGGCAAGATACTATTCCTTTAACTTCCAATTACCGAGGGAACCAATTAATATTGATTTTATTCAACTTATCGAGTATTTTTCAAGGGACCGGGAAAAAATGTTCACTTTATCGAGAGATTCATTAGACAAACCTTTACTCGGGTAAAACCCGGGCGAAGCCGGGTACATCCATACAAGAATAATGATACAATTCCAAGGCAAGATACTATTCCTTTAACTTCCAATTACCGAGGGAACCAATTAATATTGATTTTATTCAACTTATCGAGTATTTTTCAAGGGACCGGGAAAAAATGTTCACTTTATCGAGAGATTCGTTAGACAATCCTTTACTCGGGTAAAACCCGGGCGAAGCCGGGTACATATCCGCTAGTTATACATATTTTAATCAAATGGGTCATGGTTTTATTATTAAAAATATGATCCAATTAAACATGTTCCAAGTAATTGATTTCTTATCGCGAGTGAGCAAGTGTTGAAAATTATGAAATAGTTAATATAAATATAAAAAGCGTTTATATATGAATTGAATAGGAATGAGGGTGTAGGATGGCTGACGTCATCATATAAATTGTGTTGGCTTCCGTAGGCGTTTCTTACTGGGAAAAAGAAAGAGAGGATCCAATAAAATAATTTAGTAGTGTTTATTAGAACAAAATCATAATAGTGAACAACAAATATAACAGAGAGTACCGTCGTCTTCCGGGTATTCCTTCTACTGGGGAGCTCGGATTCTATATTCTGTGCGTTTATAATCTGTTTATCTGTGGCTCTCTGGTCGGGATGGCGCCTACATTCGGCCATTCCTGGATTTCAATCGTCCTCGATTGAACCTTGCGTTGCAGGAACGTCGTGGGTTGCGTCGGGGGGTATCTTCTACTTCTGGCTCCTCGTCCGGACTTTCTTCTGTAGCTGAGTCATCTTCTTCACTGTGCCAAGACTTCAGTTGACTGATATGGGCCGTTGTCGTGTAGAACCGTCCACTGGTTCTTTCGCTTAACTGAGTCACTCTATACGTGTCGCTTGGCAGAACCTCGGTAATTATCAAAGGTCCTCGATATTTGGGTTGTGCCTTGGTTGGTTCACCCGTCATTTTGGGTACATGCCTCATCACTACAATTTCTCCTACTTCGAATTGGATTGTACGGCACCTCTTCTTATCGTAGTATGTCTTCATAATTTCTTGTTTGTTCTCAATTTGGGATCTCACACTCTCTTGAATTCTATCCGGCTCGGTCCATGGGTCCACGTCTTCGTCGGCTAATCTTCTAAGTATCCCATCGTGGAATCGAGGGGAATAGCCGTGGAGTGTTTCGAACGGTGTTTTATTCGTCGTCTTGTTCACCGCATTGTTCAGGTCTCGCTCTACCTCCTTGATCTTCAGGTCCCAATCCTTCCGTCGCGGATCCTCGATACTGGTTGCTATAGTGGACAATACTGTTCGGTTCACACTTTCGACCATCCCGTTCCCTTGCGGATGTTTCGTAGAGTTCAGAGTATGATGTATTCCATTTCCTCGACAGAATTCTTCAAATTGCCTTGAGGTAAAACATGACCCTCTGTCGCTGATGATCTTGTCGGGTAGTCCGAAATCATTCACAAAACTTTTCATTACCTTCAGGACGTTCTGCGTCGATGTATTCCTTACAGGGCTTAATCGGACAAATCTTGTCAGATTATCGACAATCACTAAAAGTTCCTGGTTACCTTTTGTACTTCTCACGAAGGGGCCTACGTGGTCCATGTGTACGATGGAAAACGGTCTCTTGCCTGACTTAATGGGATGTAGGAAGCCTTGTTGTTTTCCACCGGGAACTTTGTTAAATAGACACTCGAGACACATAGCCACATGGCGTCGAACGTACCTCTTCATTGAAGGAAACCAGTACAATTCCTTAATTTTGTTGACAGTCCTATCAGTCGCAAAATGTCCCATTAGATCATGGAATTTGACAACTAAGCTTTTCCTCATACTTTTGGGTATAACATACAGGGCTCGTTCCTCTTCTCCATTTTTCACCATGCGGAAAAGTCTGCCTCCTTTGTAGCTGTAGTCGTTAATTCTATTTTGTTCTCCTACTGTCCTATCACACGGGTCCTTTCGAAAGATCTGGATCAGGTCTCTCAATTCAGGGTCGGAATGCTGAATCATCAAGATTTGTTCTTCCAGTGTGATTGTGAGGCACACTTCAAGGTTTTTCTCCACGATTTCCTCCATCGTGTCTCTAGGGTCGTCGACTGGAGCTCTACTCATTCCGTCTACGTGGGCCATCTTCTCCCCTGGTTTATGTCGAATTTCGAAATCGTATTCCTGAATCAGATTGTACCATCGCGCTATCTGAGGATTTGTAGTCTTCTTCGCGTTCATGTAGACCAGTGCTTGGCAATCTGTAACCACTGTAAACTTGATTCCTACGAGGAACTGACGTAGTCGATCCAAGGTCCACACTATCGCCATCAGCTCCAATTTGCTTGAGTGGTACATCTTCTCGGCCTCTGTTGTCTTCTTGCTCACACAGTAGACCAAGCGCCATTTGCAGTCTTCGTCCATCTGTAGCACCATTCCTGCTAATCCCTCAGCACTCGCATCGCAATGTACTTCTGTCTTGAGTTCAGGGTTGTAATGAGCTAGTACCGGATATTCGACCAGATCCTTTCGTAGTCCTCCAAATGACCTTCGCTGTTCTTCCTTCCATTCAAATTGTGAACCTTTCTTCGTAAGTCTGCTTAGCGGTTCTGCTTTCCTCGCGAAGTCCTTTACAAATCGTCTGAAGAAGTTCGTCAGTCCCAGAAAGCGTCGTATGTCGTGGACATTCTTGGGTTCTGGAAATTCTTCTATCGCCTTGATCTTTCTTGGGCCTGGCTTAAGTCCGCCTGTACTGATGACATACCCTAAGAACTCAACTTCCCTCCTTCCGAACTCACATTTGGAGGGTTTCAGTGTCAACTTCGCTGATCTTATTCTTTCGAGGACTTCCCTCAACCTTTCGATCATCTCCCGCCAATCCTTTGCCGGGATAATCACGTCGTCGAGATAGCAGAATGCCTTCTTGTTCAGCAGCGGACCTAGGACAGTGTGCATCAGTCTTTGGAATTCAGCTGGTGCGTTGGCGAGTCCAAAAATCATCCTTTCGAATTGACCTGTATCATCTGGGGTGATGAATGCTGTCTTTAATTTTGCCTTATCGGTCAGTGGTATCTGCAGATATCCATGCGCCAGATCCAGAGTGGTGAAGAATTTCGCATTCCTTAGGCCTTCCAGAAGGTCGTCTATCCTTGGTAATGGGAACTTGTCCTTAACTGTTTGAATGTTGAGTCTCCTATAATCTACCACCAGACGATGATCTCCAGTTTTCTTCCTCACAAGTAGGACGGGACTAGCGTAGGGTGATCTAGTTTCCGTGACTATTCCATTGTCCTTCCACTCTCTGACAATCTCCCTGATTGCTTCGCGTTCACTTGCAGTCGTCTTATACGGTCTCAGACAGACTGGCTTGCTTCCATCAACCTCCTTAATGTCCATCTTGGTGACATCAGTGCACCCTAATTCCTCCATGCCAAGAGCGAAACAGTCTCTATACTCGTTTACTACATCTAGGATTTCTTGTCTCTCTTTCGAAGTCAGAGAATGATTGACGTTGATGTCCTCAGGCAGTATGGGGCGCTTACGTTTCATTTGGTCTTGTCCTTCCCTCTTCTCTTCATTTTTAGTCTGAAACGAATCCTCTGCGACGTCCAGGTTAACAACAATATCATCAAGGTTCAGTAGTTCAACTCGCCCTACACATTGGTTCTTCCTTACTCTCAACTTGCCCTTGCCAGCTGAGATGATGGGTACGGTCGTCTTTCCGTCGACCACTTCCAATAGGGAATCGACACAGGCGTCATCTACTCCTGTGAACAATACATATCCGTCCTTTACCTCGTCTGTGATTGCACTTGTAAAGTTAATGGAGTCGCTCTCCAACTGAACAGTTTCGGTTGCTCTCAGTTCGATGCGACGCGACTTGATTTCTTCTTGCAGATTAGCAAACGGAAATTCGGATGAATAGCCAATATGCAAGTTTTTACCAATTCTGGCGAAGGATACGTAGGGCAGATCTGTCCATGTTCTTCCAATTAATAGGTCATAGGGTTGGGCATCATCGTTGACAATGAATACAGTGATTTCCCTTCCGACGATGCCATCAATCTCCAGGTCGACTGTCGTCTTCCCAACGGTCCTGGCAGCTGGTGCAGTCTGGTTACCGATGCCGTACAGACTAGTCGAGTCTGGTTCGATGTCGACGCTGATCCTCCTTGCGACCGATTCTCTCATTAGACAACTGCTGCTCCCGGTGTCTATCATTGCCTTCACGGTTTCCTTGTTGTCGATCTTGACATCCTTCAAATATACATCTGGCGGGACAGTCTCCAGTCCTTCGACTTCCAGGTTGGCTACTTTTAGTCCTTCTTTGGGTCTTGTGCAATTCCTTTCCTTGTGTCCCGTTTGACCGCATCCTCGGCATGTCAACGTAGTCCTGGGTGCTGGGCAGTCTCTGGCAATGTGTCCAAACTGATTGCAGTTGAAGCACTTCGGTTCTCCCTTGTCGTTTCTGATTGCACGGTTGACCATTCTCCTCAAGGTGTTAGGGTACGTTTCACTGATTTCGTTCCTTGCAGCGTCTTGACCCGAAACATTCGTTCCTTGTTTAGTCTCTTTAACTTCGCTTTGGTTGGGGAATCTCGCAGATTTCTGCTGAAACGACGGTGGTATGAGGTGTTTCGCATTCCAATGCGGAGGTCCCATCTCGGTGCGAACATTTTCGTACTCGTCCAGTTTATCCGCCAACTCATCTGGGTTGTTTAACTTGGTCCAATCGTCAATGAGATGATTACGCAGCACATTTGGAACTTTTTTCTTTAGTTGGTTAGTGACGGACAAATCCTTTAGGGCGTCGAAATTTTCCACGTTCATTCCTTCGATCCATTCGTTGAAATATCCTCGCAATTCGAAAGCGAAGTCTCTCCAGGAACCCTTTTGAGATCTCTCGTGCTTCTCGAATTTTTGTCTGAATTGTTCGGGGCTCAACTTGTACCGTTTTAGGAGCAACCTTTTCACGAACCTATAATCGCCGCTTTGTTCTTCTGTTTCCCGAGCGATTAATTGAGTCATTTCGTAAGGTAGCAATCCTAGGAGGCTGAACGCCCATTGGTCTTCATCCAATCCTAGTCGCTTTGCCTGTCTTTCGAAAAGAATTAGGTAAAAACTCAAATCATTGTCCTTCGACTCGTACTTGGGCATCAGTTTACGTATCTCGTAATGTGCGTCATTGCTGGTACTTCGAGACGTATCGTTGTTTCCGCGTGTAGTCTGGATGCGCAGCTTCTCAAGCTCGAATTCCATTACCATTTGTTCTTTTCGTTCGATTCGTTCCCGATCCTCGATTCGTTTCCGATCCTCGATTCGTTCCCGTTCTATACGTTCTGCTTGCTCTGTTTGTGCTGTTTGTTCCATTCGCTCCCGTTCTGCTCGTTCTGTTTGTTCCCGTTCCTCGATCAGAGTCTCCAACAGTTGCTTTGCGAATTCTTCTTCGTAAGATTGACTATTCAGGATAAGGCGTTTTAAGTCGACGATCCTGCTCTCTGGCGGTACTACCTCGCCGAGTTCATACGCCAACTTGCTCAAATCGCATTTCCTTACTTTCGCTAAGTAAGTCATGTTTTTCAAAAGGAAAAATAAACAAGGCAAAGTTTTTTTTTTTTTTAAATAAACAAATAAACTGACTAAACCAGATACGTACTGTTTCAATTATTTCTTTCAACGAAATCAACTTTTCTTTGGTAATTTTGAGACAATACTTTTTTTTTCTTTTTACCGCGATACTTTGCGATAATACTTTTTATTTGTTTCTTCAATTTACTTTAAAAATACTTTCTTTAGAATACTTTACTTTACTTTAAAATACTTTCTTTAGAATACTGTACTTTACTTTAAAATACTTTCTTTAAAATACTTCACTTTACTTTAAAATACTTTCTTTAAAATACTTCACTTTACTTTAAAATGCTTTCTTTAAAATACTTTCTTTAAAATACTTCACTTTAAAATACTTCACTTTACTTTAAAATGCTTACTTTAAAATACTTCACTTTACTTTAAAATACTTTCTTTAAAATACTTCACTTTAAAATACTTCACTTTACTTTAAAATGCTTACTTTAAAATACTTCAATTTACTTTAAAATGCTTACTTTAAAATACTTCACTTTACTTTAAAATGCTTACTTTAAAATACTTTCTTATCGAGATGATTTTGCAATAATATTTTACCGAGGTGACTTGTAATAATACTTTTAGGAATAGGTAATTAAATTTCGTACATACCATGCAACTCCTCTTACGTTGATCGGTCACCGCGCCACGTCCTTCTCGTTTCCAAATTATTCCAGTGAATCTTCAATTTTCTTCAGGACCATCCCACTTCTGAATTTCTGTTGGCTTCCGTAGGCGTTTCTTACTGGGAAAAAGAAAGAGAGGATCCAATAAAATAATTTAGTAGTGTTTATTAGAACAAAATCATAATAGTGAACAACAAATATAACAGAGAGTACCGTCGTCTTCCGGGTATTCCTTCTACTGGGGAGCTCGGATTCTATATTCTGTGCGTTTATAATCTGTTTATCTGTGGCTCTCTGGTCGGGATGGCGCCTACAATTGATAGACTATATAAAAGATATACAGTAGAACCTCCTATTAGAGGACACCCCGATAGCAGACACCTCTCTACAAAGGACAGTTTTCATTTGAAAAATGACCATTTTTACAATTTATCAACTCTCCAGTAAGAGGACACCTCTCCATAAAGGACACTTTGGCTCTGCAATTAGGTACTGTCTTTTACAGGAAAGTTCTACTGTATATGAACGGCTATATCATGATAATCGTTTTTTTCCTATTTATTTACATATTAGGGGCGAGTTAGAGTTAAACATCAATTAGTGAATTATTTTTATTTTTAGCTTTATTAGCTTTCTTTCTATACTCGTTCTTAGAACGGGCTACTGTTCTAATAATCTCTATAACACGATGTCTGTCTGTCGGTGATTTCAACTCAGAAACTAAACTGTGAGTTGATACGTGATATTTTCAGAGATTTTTTTATTATCTAAGAGGAGAAACAAATCCAAAAATTCAGGTTTCTATCTCAAACCTCCTTGGAAATTACTATAAAAATGGATAAAATCAAGATAAATATTAATGTATCTGTTATAATTGATCAATCTGCTTAAATCTATAATCATCATCCTCTATATAAATATGATTTCTGTGTGGATGTGGCGTGTATGTAATGTGTTGAACAACTCAGAAGCTGCTGGGAGTTGAGACTTTATTTTTAAACGATTGTTCATGACTTCAAATTAGTAACCTTTACAAGCAAAAATAGTTATTGAAATTCAAAATAAATACTATTTTATCTGTAAAATATTATTAATCTGTATAAAATATCACCAATGTATATTTTCTTTATATATATGTTGTAAATGAGTGGAGCCGACAACGTCACAGTGAGCTCCTCATCCAACATGCAGTCATGGGCCGGAAGTGGAGGTGCACTAGCGAAGGTACTTCTATTCCGGGTTAATTGGCCTTTTAAAGCAAGGTCTTCTAACCCCCGAAGCGCCCTAGCCTGAAGACAAAATAAGACCACACGCATAGGAACATGGTTACCTCGGTTTAGGGGTGGTTCCCGGGAAGGGTGAGACTAAGGAGGAGTCCTGGGACCGCTCATATACACTGGAACTCTTGCTTTGTATAAATCGGCCATCAAATTTCAATCATTCGCATGTTTGGTCGAAACGTATACGTATTTTCATTTAAATCGGACAACTCCTTCTTGTTGCGTAGATTTTTTTGTAGAGTGTATTTTAAAAAGGCTAATTGCATAGTTTTTTTAACATTTTAATTTTATTTTCGTAAATAAAATTGAAATCGCCAGTTTAAACTACCATACAGCTTGTTAGAGCTCTACTATTGTATTGAGCTATTCTGATTATACACTCATGGACAAAACTTGGGGAAGTTGTACCTTTTAGCATTTATATCAGGATTCAGACAATAACTCTGAAAGATATTTTATACACAGTGACCTTTATTGAAGACACACGAGATAACCAAATGTGAACAAAATTTCCTCTGTCTCCTAAAAAAAAAAAACAAGACGATGAAACTTCCTTTAGTCTTCTCCATGAGTGGATATCCGACACTGTGGGTTGATATTGGTTGTGGTATTTAATCAAACTATCGACATAAGGTTTGAAGAGACAGTAGAATTACATGTGAATTTTCCATTGGGTAATGCTCTTCCGCAATCAATTAATACAAGGGATTTTTTCTTATTTGAAAAACAAAATGAATCGTCGTAAAGATATGCCTGGCCGGGATTCATAATTCTTGAAAATAAAGATACTTCGGCCAGAAAATCTTTTTATTGTCTCGACGTTTCGACAATAAAAAAAGATTTACTGGCCGAAGTATCTTTATTTTCAAGAAAAATGAATCGTGTTTAATAGTTCCATTTTCTGTTTTATGGGGAACATTCTTCATAAAACCTGGTAGGACATGCATTGAGTGGTAAAGATAAACTTGTACAGTAAGATATATCCCTGTATTCGATAAAACAGGTCCAGTAATTCAGTTTCTATTAATTTTTGTCCCGCAGAATAATCCTAAATTCACGTTTTATGAAATAGAATGAGAGTTCAATGTGTATTTTCTTCCACCCATATGTAATGGGAGTTAAAACAACAACGCACCTCTTGTAAATCCAGTTTCATCACAGGCCGATACGATATTACCAGGATCGCACCTATTTCTCTAAATATCACCTTATGCAAACAGGTAATATTGTGTGCTGTAAACTGTTGTACGTAAATTTCAAGGCGTGGTTCAGGTAGTTGGCGACTTCTGTACGTTCCAAGAACCTGGGTTACCTATATAATACGTGGCGGCATGTGGAGTTCGCATGAAGCGAAGGAAATAAATTATAAGGCGCTTATAAAATAATAGAGAGGCAGCGCGATAAAATGCCAATAACAGCATTATTTTTACAAAGATTACAGGACCTCCATGAGATGACACTCTCACTAGAAGACGCCTTTCTACAAAGAACATTTTTCATCGTCGAAATTCTCTTATTTACCCATTAGCTACTCTCCGGTAAGATGACACCTTCTTTCTCTAAGGGACACTTTGGCTCTGCAATTAGGTGTCCCTCTTATAAATAGGTTCTATTGCACTTATCTTTAAATATGAAAACAAAGAATTTTCACCAACTTCTATTCTTAAATCGCGCAGAAAGAAATATAGATATTTGTATAAATAACTTTCCTACAAAATCAGCATTTAGAAAAGTCGAAAAATCATACGAATTTGAAAACCCGTGATCAACACAATCACCCGAACTATTCATCTAGAAAGACAGCATCTTCTCTCTTTGCATTATTACAGAAATAGATATTCCATGGGTACGGCAGTAATATATTTAGAGTTAACTCTCTCCGGACACATAAAATAAAAACATTTATTATATAGTATAGCCTTAGAGTGAATGGTTCGGCTTAAGATAGCTTAAATGGTAGCTTATGGGAGCCTTGGTGCTCGTAGCTCGTGGAGCGCGGAGAGCTCATCATTCAGTCAGGATGCCCCTACAAGATGGGGAACTGCATGAGGACCGGGGAGGCGGGCGAACCCTGGCGACTTCAGCGCCGGCCCGTGGTGTGGAAGACCGAGCATGAGGAACTGTCGTGCGAGCAGCTGGCACGGCTACGGGAGGAGTTCTGGGCCACTGCCCCGGCCTACGGCGGCGAGCAGGTCGTGTGGGACACGCTGCGCGGGGCCGTCGAAGCCTTTGAGAGGAACGACTACGACCTGGCGGAGGCCATCGTGCACAGCGCGGGTCTGGCCGTGCAAGACGGCGACCTGAGGGTGGTGTGGGACCCGCGAGGGGTGCGGTACCAAGTCCCATCTTACTGTTTCTCCGCCCCCAACAACATTTCGCGCAAGATCCCCTCTTCAGAGACGCCCCACACTTGCTCGATCCGAGAATTCCCTATCTGCCTGCGGATGTCTTACAATGACCCAGACGTCCAGCTCACGGTGTCCGAGGACGAGACTGTGCTTGACGCCAAGCTCAAACTCCAGGCGCTCACTGATGAGCCGCCTGGCTCCCAACGCTGGTTCTTTGCCGGAAACCTGCTACTCGACCACAAAAAGATCGGCGCCTACCATCTAGACTCCAACTACGTAGTGCAAGTTCAAACCTTGAAACCAGAACCTGCCTCATTGACGATACCAGAGTGACTTCTGGAGATAGTTTAGTAAGGAAAAAACATCATAAATTATGATGTTAAGAGAAGAAAAAAGGGGGAAACAACAACGACTATAACAATACAAAACGAGAATGTGTGATATTTTTTTGTACAATAAACCCTTATTTCTTAGTGATATGTAAAGTTCGTGCATCAGCTTTGTTACATAAGGACCTGTGGCTTCGGATGAAGACAAACACAGGGAGCTGAGACGAGTATTAGAGAGTTGTGTTTCTTTTAGGACATTCCTTTCTGTAACTGAAGGCTTTGGGAACAACATTCTTGTAATCCCCACACACACAGCGGCGGACTCCACCCTTTACCTCTTCCGCCAGCTCTCCAACCATTCGTCTTCAGGCCTGCCAACGTCCTGTCTGCCATCTTCCACGTATCGACTGCTATTCTTGGCTTGTTTATTTGGAAACTGCAATGCTGAAATCAGTTCCTTCCCTTACACTTTTTTATTTGATGAACCTACAGAAAATTCCTTTTCAATTTGTAAATTAAAACATTGGAAAAAAAAATGCGATATAAAATTATAAAAGAAATAAAACTTTTTGCAATAAGAAAAAAACATAGTACAAAAGTGAAATTGTACCGGGATCAGGTGGATAAATTAAGAAAAAGGCATTTTCGGATCGTGAAAATAAAATTTGCTGCTGGCTTAGAATCTTATTGCGAGAAAGGATTTATTTATTTTTATAATTTGTAAACTATTGAAATGTATATATAGTTTCAAAAACTTGTTGTAAGATATGATAGGAAAACGCCCACACACAAACACCGGAATCATTTGTGAACTTTAATAAGAATTAAGAAACACTAAAGGTTTTATACAGTTTGAAACCTTTCCTGTTTAAGTTTTTTAAGATTATTTTTATTTAAAGGATGGTGTGATATTCTTTCTCTCTTGTGTTCTGCTATTTGGTTTGTATGTAATGTTTCATATAAAAGCTCTGTAATTTACCGTAATTGGCTTGTATATATCAAAATAACACTTTGTTCATTAAAAAAACGAGAGTGAAAGAAATAAGAACGATACAGAGACAAAAAATACAAGTCGGTGGACGAGTGGGTAACCCCCTCGATTCCCGACAGTCATGAACCGGGATTGAATCCCGTGTTAAAATTTGTTTAATATGTGAATAACCTTCACATATTATTCATTGTTCAATTATCATGAACTAGGTTGCTCTTGCTGAGCGGTACCTATTAATAATAATAATAAAAAAAGATACAGAGACAAAGTCTAACATTTGACTATATAGCATGCTACGTTCGCAAGTAGAACACACAGGTAAACTATATAACTCTAGCTATAGTCGTCCAAACAAGAACAAAGGTCTGTAATACGTTTCCTTGTTGCTGAAGAATCCTAACCTCCAGAAATATTCCGTCGCCTCAAAGCTCTATATATGAAATTTGAACTATTTTTGGCGTGCATGATTATTTTTAAAATAAATTAATTAAATTGGCGCTGGGAGGGTTCACCACTGATAAGCCAGACCCTCTCATTATTTTATCATTGCAGTAAGGGCAGTAGAAAATTGATTTATTTTTAAAAGAATCATACGCGTCAAAAATAGATTAAATTTCTTATAAGAGGTGGCGCGCTAATTCATCATATTGATATTGTGTTTTATAAAGCTCTATATGGTGGCATGGCACACAGGCAAGGGTGTTCCATTGGGCGAAATTGTTTGACAAAGGTCATTCGCGAATAACAGAATATCGGCAAAGCGGTACCCTTTACCATGTCGTCGTTGATCTGAAGAGATGCTTCAAAAAAAAAAGAATCGCTGTCTTTTCGGAGAAGCCACGAATTGCCATACATGGGCAATACAAACCACACATCCTGTTCGGACCAAATACCTAGAGCTGCAAAAAAAAAAAAAAAAAAGTGTCTGATCCACATCATCTCACGCCTGCAAACCAGAAGTAATTCTTTCAACTTTCACGACCGAGGAGCGTATGGACTTCTTGAAGCACATTGTGACTAATCATGAAACATGGGGCCACCAATACGATCCCGAAGCCAGTACTGGTTAACCTCGGGTGTAGAAATACCAAAGTAATTTCGATTCTCTTTATCTTTTTTAAACTGTGTTCTTTGATTGACTTATCGGTGTTTCATTTGCGCCCCTTGGGAACACAAGTAACGTTGTGTAATATTACATACATTTATATTCTTGTTTGAGAGAACGCCTCCACACACACACACACATTTCTCGAATTCGATAGTTGAACCGCGTGCTACTCGCGGCATTCTTGCGCCTGACTAATTTAAATAAATGTTAAGTAAAATGGGCTTCTCTCTGTATCGTATTTCTTTGACTATCACACTTTTTTTTTTTTTCAAAATTAAACA
Organism: Cordylochernes scorpioides; assembly: GCA_030710605.1. Taxonomy (NCBI): domain Eukaryota; kingdom Metazoa; phylum Arthropoda; class Arachnida; order Pseudoscorpiones; family Chernetidae; genus Cordylochernes; species Cordylochernes scorpioides. The sequence goes on along the minus strand of CP092863.1, from coordinate 27,527,458 downwards.
CAAATTCTCCTTTTATTTTATACAACTCGACTATTTCCATTCATTTATTTCGTTCTTCATTTTCTTACTTATTCCTTTATCCAATTATCTTGTATATGGATAATAAATTAGTTTTTCTTTATGGTTTCTATTTTCTAAGCTTTATTGTTTTTGCATATATCTCTATATACTATTTGTTGTGATGTGTAGAGAGATGTGGCCGTTATAATTTGTCTTCTCTCCTGTCAGTGGGGTTCCTAAGAACCAATGTTTTGATTGTGTTGTCATCGTTTCTAATGATAATATATATGTAGAAAGGTAATTCTTCATTTGTAGTCTTCGATCTCTTTGTAAAAGTTGGACACCTCCTGTGTGTGTAAGTAAACAAATATATATATGGGGCTCTGGCAACTTATGTATTTATTTATTTTGCGGGGTCTGTGGAAGGATGGTCTAAACGGTTGGTTTTCGACTGCATTGGGCACTTTTTTCTGATTTAAAAAAAAAAAATGCTCCAATGGCCCCCAATTCTTGCAAAAGTCCAACCCCACCAGCGAGTGCAAGTAACCAAACAGGGCTCTGGCACATTTATAAGTACAAAGTCGAACTGCTTTTCACATGTGTAGACATGTGGTGCACTTACAGTAAAAGCAGTCGCTTACCTCTACCTACCATGATTATCATCAAAATGAGAAAGTGATGGCACTCCCTCAAAATATATATATATATATTTTAATTTTTGTCCTTTTTTCACACAGATCCAGTATGTTTATCTAATATTCCTATATTTAATTGGATCACTAATTAACCCAAACTATATGAAATGGTTTCATTTATGTAAATAATGGTTTATATTTTATGTTCAAAGAAACATCCGTGTGCCTTAATGTTTGTATGTCTTATATAGAGATGGCATATTATTGCCTTATCTATATATATATAAAAATGAATGTCTGTCTGTCTGTGTGTACTCTATAGATTCAAAAACCGTACATCCAATCGCCGTGAAATTTTGGAATATTATTAGGCATATCCCCGGAAAGGTTTTCGAAAAATATCTTGAATATCTTTAATATAACACAAGGCAATAACGCGCCATCTATACATATAAAATAAAAGGACTTAAAAGCGCGAATGTTTCTTTTAAACATAATACAAATTTCTACTGTCCTTACTGCGATGAAAAAATATATTGGGAGGGCTTGGCTCATCAGTGGTGAACCCTCCCAGCGGTTTCGCCAATTTAATCCACCAGACCGCTTCTCAGAGCTCTAATACTGTATTGGATCATTCTGCTTTTATATGCTACACTGAAGGATGGAATCTTAGAAATGGTTTTCAAGTAAACTATGGACATAAGCTTATAGGACAGTAGATTTACATTCCAAACTACTACTACTACTCTACTGTCCTATAAGCTTATGTCCATAGTTTATATTTCTCTGCTATAAGATTCCAAGAGGGTGGAGTCTGTATTCACTTCCAGCAGATCTAAGATTTCTGCCAAATTGACACTAATCATAAAAAAAAAAAAGAATCCCTCAAAGACAGCCACTATAATTTTTCTGAAGTCAATCTCAATTCTAAAATCAATCTCGCCTTTGCCGGTCCCAAGCCCAGATGAAAAAGGAGGAGGGGGAGCAGTAACAAGCTCGCTAAAAAACCTGGGCTCAGCTGGTTCGGCTGATAGTACCTTGTAAGGGCTCCTATAATCCAGGGATACAGGATGAGTCTGTACTCCATGTTAGGAGCGGCTGCACATGGCATCTGTTCCTCATGTCAGAGGTGGCCATTTCTTTTGGAGCTAAGTCGGCCTGCCCCTGAGTGGTGCTCCCAGCCTTAATGACAAAGGCAAACACATTCTACTTCACCCTGTCATGATGGTTGTCAAACAGACACCATCAAGGGTCACAACTTGATACCCTAATATGATTGAGTGGAGATAAGAAAGAAGAGAATTGCTTTGTAAAGTAACGAGTGTTGGGAAGAATATATGTAAATAAAACACTTTCTTCATTTAGGAAATAACTCCACTTTACTGGGAGCCAAACCTAGATGAAAAAGGAGGAACAATAATAAGCTAAAAAAAATAGGATTCAGCTGGCCTGGCAGATAGTATAGACACCTGATCCAGGTACAAAGGCATCTGTACTCCCAGAGTAGATGCACATGGCATCTGTTCCTTTTCTTATTTCTTATCTCCTCTCAATCATATCAGGGTATCAAGCCTGTAGAACTTGAGATAGTGTCTGCTAGGGAATCTATTCCTATTGGAGCTAATTACAAAAAAAGCATAAGACACCTCAACTCCTTTTATTTGCTTGGTTAAAGAAGCTTTCAGGCAAGTCCTTTTTCAGTTAACTAAAACTTTTTATATTATTATGCATCAGCGCGCCATCTGTTATGAATATTCGAAACTATTATAGACACGTATGATTCTTTTGAAAATTAAACAATTTCTACTGTCTTTACTGCAATGGAATCATACGTGTCTATAATAGTTTCGAATATTCATAACTAAAACTTTGAGCTGGTGAAATGGTAGTGTTGATCTCAGGCTATGAATACTTTGTAACTTTGTTGGAAGATTTTATTGAGAAATGTATTTCTAAAGGGGAAGGTACCACTTCTTGTTAATAAATAAAGGTATTTTGATTATATTCACCTCAGAGAATTAAAACAGTATTAAAAAAGGAAAAAGCATTAAGGCACGAACCTTTATTTTACAATGATAAAGAACAATTTGGAATATAGATTATAATACAAGAAAATAAGACCTAATCCAAATAATTTATTAGTGTGTGACGTTTCGGCAACAGCATTGTCACCATCATCAGACAAAACTGGTTATGGTGACAATGCTGTTGCCGAAACATCACAAACTATTAAATTATTTGGATTAGGTCTTATTTTCTTGCTTTCTTTTACAAATAAAATAAACTTCTACTATCCTTACTGAGATGAAAAAATATTGGGAGGGCTTGGCTTATCAGTAATGAACCCTCCCAGAAGTTTAGCCAATTTAATCTACCAGACCATGCTGTGAAACAAACATTCATGCTTTAATGTGTCCATTTATTTAAGTATTGATGTCACATTATTGCCTTATAAAACAGTATTGTTCATTCTTGTTGAGAAAAGTAGACCATGTGTTGAGCAATCATATGTTCCATCTTTTCCCCACACATGTAAACTATGGTATTGTCTTATAAAACTCTACATTGTCTTTTAATAAATCCTTCTGAAATAAAAGTTCACATCAAATATAAGGTTATAAAAAGAATAGATTTTATTTAAATATATATTTTGCGAGTGTGTGTGAAAGATGAAAGAATGACAATGTGATCAGCTGGTCTCTGAAACAAACAAACAGGTGTAAGAGGACAATCACTCCACAATACCTAGCTACAAAAATAGAATCTGATATCAATATATAACATAACAAAGGTGCAGGAGGATGGTATTAATATACCTCTTCCTTTAATCATGTATTGAAGCAATGAACTTTGTTTATAACCCTAGTAAACAACTTTACCAGTGGTGATAAGGAATGAGGTACAACACCAGTGTTGGCAAATTCAGACAAAAAGCCAACCTGTATAGCCAGAAACTGTGTCAAATTCAGACAAAAAGCCAACCTGTATAGCCAGAAACCATGGCAAATTCAGACAAAAAGCCAACCTGTATAGCCAGAAACCATGGCAAATTCAGACAGAAAGCCAACCTGTATAGCCAGAAACCATGGCAAATTCAGACAGAAAGCCAACCTGTATAGCCAGAAACCATGGCAAATTCAGACAAAAAGCCAACCTGTATAGCCAGAAACCATGGCAAATTCAGACAAAAAGCCAACCTGTATAGCCAGAAACCATGGCAAATTCAGACAGAAAGCCAACCTGTATAGCCAGAAACCATGGCAAATTCAGACAAAAAGCCAACCTGTATAGCCAGAAACCATGGCAAATTCAGATAAAAAGCCAACCTGTATAGCCAGAAACCATGGCAAATTCAGACAAAAAGCCAACCTGTATAGCCAGAAACCATGGCAAATTCAGATAAAAAGCCAACCTGTATAGCCAGAAACCATGGCAAATTCAGACAAAAAGCCAACCTGTATAGCCAGAAACCATGGCAAATTCAGACAGAAAGCCAACCTGTATAGTCAGAAACCATGGCAAATTCAGACAGAAAGCCAACCTGTATAGCCAGAAACCATGGCAAATTCAGACAGAAAGCCAACCTGTATAGCCAGAAACCCATAGCAAATTCAGACAAAAAGCCAACCTGTATAGCCAGAAACAATGGCAAATTCAGACAAAAAAGCCAACCTGTATAGCCAGAAACCATGGCAAATTCAGACAAAAAGCCAACCTGTATAGCCAGAAACAATGGCAAATTCAGACAAAAGGCCAACCTGTATAGCCAGAAACAATGGCAAATTCAGACAAAAAGCCAACCTGTATAGCCAGAAACAATGGCAAATTCAGACAAAAAGCCAACAACCTGTATAGCCAGAAACCATGGCAAATTCAGACAAAAATCCAACCTGTATAGCCAGAAAGCATGGCAAATTCAGACAAAATGCCAACCTGTATAGCCAGAAACAATGGCAAATTCAGACAAAAAGCCAACCTGTATAGCCAGAAACAATGGCAAATTCAGACAAAAAGCCAACCTGTATAGCCAGAAACAATGGCAAATTCAGACAAAAAGCCAACAACCTGTATAGCCAGAAACCATGGCAAATTCAGACAAAAATCCAACCTGTATAGCCAGAAAGCATGGCAAATTCAGACAAAATGCCAACCTGTATAGCCAGAAACAATGGCAAATTCAGACAGAAAGCCAACCTGTATAGCCAGAAACCATGGCAAATTCAGACAAAAAGCCAACCTGTATAGCCAGAAACCATGGCAAATTCAGACAAAAAGCCAACCTGTATAGCCAGAAACCATGGCAAATTCAGACAAAAAGTCAACCTGTATAGCCAGAAACCAGGGTATATATGTAAATATGATAATACACAGAGGAAGATCACAATATCTACCTTTGTTGGTGTTTGTTGGGGTTCACTTCTTCGAGGTGAGGAGGGAATTCCCTGAAATCCACATCTCTTCAACACAGGAGACCCCAGCACACATCAGTTACAGATCATTACCTTCAACTGATGATCTCCGTTTTCTGGAAGGAGATTTTGAAGATAACTTCCTTCTCTTTCCTGAAATTCACACAAGGAAATTTCTAGTGGCAGTCAGGAACTTTAGGATGTCCTTTGTGAAAGGGGCAAAGAAAACAATTTGGAAAAATTATACAACTAATCCTTATTATAACCATATCACTTGGTACTGTTGTTGTAACTATGTTGTTGTTATATAACAATGGCTAAAACAATGCCTTATTATAGCCATATCACTTGGTACTGTTGTTATAACAATGGATAAAACAATGCCTTATAATGGATAAAACAATAACCTTAAAACTTAGGATTAAGGAATTATGATGTCAAAACCATGATGTTATATGAAAGGCTGTTATAACAAGGTCAAATTATATCTGGTTAAAATAAGAGGCAAAACATTCAAAAGCTTTGGGTAAAATGAGAAGAGGGCAAGATTATTCTATATACAGTTACGAGCGTCATTCCTCATCTCCTAATCAACTCTGTCACCGTTTGCTTTTTTTTTGGAATGGCGCCCTCCTATTGGTTGGCTACGAACACGCCACCTTTGCCCCCCCCCCCCCCCCCCCCCCCCCCCACTCGCTTTTTCGTTTTTGTAACTATTGTGTTGGAGCGGGTCGCTCCTTAAATAAATGCATATATTAGATAATAACTAAATGGAATCCTCTCTTTCTTTTTCCTAGTATGAGACGGAAGCCAACAGTACATAGACAGATAAAGCACATAGGCTATAGTTATTAACTAATATATGCATTTATTTAAGGCGCCAATTTATAATTGTAACAAATAGTATTTGAATAAAAACATTCAATCGGGTAAAACACGGGCGTTGCCCGGGTCATTCGGCTAGTTAGCTATATGAACAAGTTTTAGGAAAATAATATTGACCCTTGAAATATTCAAATCTGCCATTGAGGTAACTCTATTTTTTCAAGAAAATCATGCATACTCCTAAAAATTTGATAAAGATTTTTTTAGTCTTTTCATGTTTAAAAAAAAAAGAGAGATGTGATATCAGACAGATTTGATAGAAAAACAATTCAAATGAAAATAGTATGACAGTTATACTGTACTGGGATCAGTTTAATACATTAAGAGAAAGCATCTGATAATGCAACTAAAAGTTGATGAAGGCTTGTAATATGTAAAAGTGACTTTCACCAAAGTGTGCCTGGATCATGGTGCCATGATCAACGAAAGCTGCACCCCTACACTCCATTCCATTAAATCAGTAGCTCGAGGAGCATGAACTCATCTTCTTCTTTCTTATCTCCATCCAATCATATTTAGGGTATCAAGCTTTGACAACCATCATGACTAGGTGAAGTAGAATGCGTCTACCTTTGTCATTAAGACTGGGAGCACTACTCAGTGGCAGGCCGACTTAGCTCCAAAAGAAATGGCCGCATGAACTCGTGGAATTTGTGTAATCTTTACACAAGGGAAAATAAACAACAACAACAATATGTAAAGGTTTATAAAGGTACTAGTGAATGAACCAGCTTTTCTTGAATTCTTCCCACATGAATGTCAAACCCATGTTTTGTTCAACTAATGTTATTTTTTAAATCTGGTGAACAGTCCCTCACTCAGGGCTATCCAAGACCATCAAACCAGAGTCTGGGTGGTAAGACCTTGATCCAGTTTGTTCTCATTCTCTCATTGAAGATTTTCAAGAAAAAAAATAGGGGTCGGTGGAAGGCTGGTTAAACCGTTTGGTTTCCTACCACTACGACCCGGGTTCGATTCCCGCATTGGACACTTTTTTCTGTTTAAAAAAAAAAATGCTCCAATGGCCCCCGATTCTTGCAAAAGTCCAACCCCACCAGCGAGTGCATGTAACCAAACGGGGCTCTGGCACATTTGTAAGTGCAAAGTCGAACTGCTTTTCACATGTGTAGACATGTGGTGCGCTTCAGTAAAAGCAGTCGCTAACTACCCACCATGATTATCATGGCCTGTACCACGTGTACTAGGGATATGCAAAAAAAAAAAATTAATGAAGTGAATGTTGTGATGAATAAGATAATCATCTTAACCAGCTAAAATTCAACCAAAAATTCTGATTCTTTGAGATACAGTTAAACCTGTCTATAGCACTCCCTCTAAATAGCGCCTTCCTCTCTATAGTGCCTGATTTTAAACATTAAAATGTAAACCTTTTACATTAAAAGTGACCTGTCTATAGCAACCCCTCTCTATAGCACACTATTTTGGTGAGTCCCAAGTGGGGGCGCTATAGACAGGTTTAACTGTATATTGAATTTAAATTAGTTTGTGTCATATGGTAATAAGACTAAATCCAAATAAATAAATAGAGTGATGTTCTGTAACAGCATTATCATCATCATACAAAAGTACTGAATGATTTGGTCTTGTTAACTTATGTTTCTAATCTATAATATCCTAATTGTACCTTATGAAGTAGGAAAATATGTTAATTAATGGACTATGCAAATTCATAAAATAAAATAATCAAAAGAGGTTATCATTACTAAAAGAAAAAAAAATTACTGAATTCATAACGAGAGCTTTCATTCTCTTGTGAGAGAAAGAACTCGGAGTCACCAATCATCTTCCTGGCAGGCCCATTCTTAGATTCACCAATCGTCTTCCTGGCAGGCCCATTCTCAGATTCACCAATCGTCTTCCTGGCAGGCCCATTCTTAGATTCACCAATCATCTTCCTGGCAGGCCCATTCTCAGATTCACGAATCTTCTTCCTGGCAGGCCCATTCTCAGATTCATCAATCGTCTTCCTGGCAGGCCCATTCTCAGATTCACCAATCTTCTTCCTGGCAGGCCCATTCTCAGATTCACCAATTGTCTTCCTGGCAGGCCCATTCTTAGATTCACCAATCATCTTCCTGGCAGGCCCATTCTCAGATTCACCAATCTTCTTCCTGGCAGGCCCATTCTCAGATTCACCAATCTTCTTCCTGGCAGGCCCATTCTCAGATTCACCAATCTTCTTCCTGGCAGGCCCATTCTTAGATTCACCGATCTTCTTCCTGGCAGGCTCATTCTCAGACTCTTCCTCTTCCTCGTCGGAGAAGTCCACCAGAGCTGACACACACACAACAAGCTTGAATGATAAAGGTAGGGAATAAATAGGAATTTATTTTAAGATACATGGGGACATGGGGGGGGGGGGGCAGACACAAAAGAGTAATTTTATTTTGTGACTTAACCGCTAACCTACAGCTATGAAACAAACATCGTTCTCTTACAGATTACCTATAAAGATTAGAAGCAAAATCTTCAGCATGTGTCTTATGAAAGGAGTTGAAAGATTTCTTTATATCATTTATATAAACAGAACAACATCCATGATCTTTATACAAAGGACAGTCTTCCTCGCCCCAAAATTATAATTTTTGACAATTAACTGCACTCCGATATGAAGACACCTCTCTCTAAAGGACACTTTGACTCAGAAATGTGGCCAGGTCCTTTAAAGAGAGGTTCTACTGTATAAAAAAATTATAATAAAATAAAATGCAAGCAAGACTAATAAATAACCTTCATGATTCTTTTTTCTTTCTTTCTTATTGCCACTCAATCATATTAGGGTATCAAGCTTGTAAAGCTTGAGATCATGACTGGGTGAAGTAGAATGTGTCTGCCTTTGTCATTAAGACTGGGAGCACTACACAGTGGCAGGCTGACTTAGCTCTAAAAGAAATGGCCGCCTCTGACATGAGGAACAAACACTCTGCAGCCGCTCCTAAAATGGAGTACAAATGCTGCTCATCCTGTATCCCTGGATTAGGAGTCGTTACAGGGTACTATCAGCTGGACCAGCTGAGTCCAGGTTTTTTTGTGAGCTTGTTACTGCTCCCCCTCCTCCTTTTTCATCCAGGCTTGGGACTGGCAAAGGCGGAGTTACTTTGATGATTGATATCAGATAGTGAAGAACAGAAATCAAAACTGTAATAAGTAGAGGTTGCTCTCTCTTGAACCTGTTAGGAAAATATTTTTTTTTTTTTTACATTAGAAATTAAGTTCCATTTGTATTTAACATTAACTTAAGCCTGGATTTGAATGTTTTTTTAAAATTTATATTGAGTAATAAAGTATATTAGGCGGGATTTATGACCAAAATTTTTTATTTCTAAACTTGGCCTTGAATCCAGTTTAAATATTTTCAAAACATTACATACATTAAAACATCCTTAGTTCAACACTGATTATAATTCAACAATTTATCAAATCTCAATAAGCCTATTTACTTTAACCGGCCATAATTCAACATCCGCTTAAGTGTTGACAACAGAATGTCTTGGAAAAATGTCCATAAGAAGTGATTCTGATCCCTAGGGTGTTGAATTAAAGAAGTTGGATTGAATGGCACAAAACTCTGCTCAAATCTCATATTAACTTAAAACCTCCTTTAGTGCCAAACACACCACTAGAGTAAAATGGCCACGTACCATATGGAATCATCTCTTCCGGAGTGTTGGTGGAGGACTCTCCATCTGAAACCAACTGGATATCAACACATATGGGAACAAACCAGGCAAACAGTACAATGGGTGCACATGTGGAAATCCACACATAGTGTAACTGTACAATGGGCACATCATACAGGAACCCGCACAGAGAAGTGGAACTGTACAATGGGCACATCATACAGGAACCTGCACAGAGAAGTGGAACTGTACAATGGGCACATCATACAGGAATCCGCACAGAGAAGTGGAACTGTACAATGGGCACATCATGCAGGAACCCGCACAGAGAAGTGGAACTGTACAATGGGCACATCATGCAGGAACCCGCACAGAGAAGTGGAACTGTACAATGGGCACATCATGCAGGAACCCGCACAGAGAAGTGGAACTGTACAATGGGCACATCATGCAGGAACCCGCACAGAGAAGTGGAACTGTACAATGGGCACATCATGCAGGAACCCGCACAGAGGAGTGGAACTGTACAATGGGCACATCATGCAGGAACCCGCACAGAGGAGTGGAACTGTACAATGGGCACATCATGCAGGAACCCACACAGAGGAGTGGAACTGTACAATGGGCACATCATGCAGGAACCCACACAGAGAAGGAGTGGAGCTGTACAATGGGTACCTCATTCAGGAACCCACAGAAACTGTACAATGGGCACATCATGCAGGAACCCACACAGAGGAGTGGAACTGTACAATGGGCACATCATGCAGGAACCCACACAGAGAAGGAGTGGAGCTGTACAATGGGTACCTCATTCAGGAACCCACAGAAACAGAATGCAGCTGTACAATGGGTACATCATGCAGGAACCCACAGAAACAGAATGCAGCTGTACAATGGGTACATCATGCAGGAACCCACAAATGGAGTGAAGCTGTACAATGGGTACATCATGCAGGAACCCACAAATAGTGAAGCTGTACAATGGGTACATCATGCAGGAACTCACAAATAGAGTGAAGCTGTACAATGGGTACATCATGCAGGAACCCAACAAAACAGAATGCAGCTGTAGAATGGGTACATCATGCAGGAACCCACAAATGGAGTAAAGCTGTACATTGGGTACATCATGCAGGAACCCACAGAAACAGAATGCAGCTGTACAATGGGTACATCATGCAGGAACCCACAAATAGAGTGAAGCTGCGCAATGGGTACATCATGCAGGAACCCACAAATGGAGTGAAGCTGTACAATGGGTACATCATGCAGGAACCCACAAATGGAGTGAAGCTGTACAATGGGTACATCATGCAGGAACCCACAAATGGAGTGAAGCTGTACAATGGGTACATCATGCAGGAACCCACAAATGGAGTGAAGCTGTACAATGGGTACATCATGCAGGAACCCACAAATGGAGTGAAGCTGTACAATGGGTACATCATGCAGGAACCCACAAATGGAGTGAAGCTGTACAATGGGTACATCATGCAGGAACCCACAAATTGAGTGAAGCTGTACAATGGGTACATCATGCAGGAACCCACAAATGGAGTGAAGCTGTACAATGGGTACATCATGCAGGAACCCACAATAAGAGTGAAGCTGTACAATGGGTACATCATGCAGGAACCCACAATAAGAGTGAAGCTGTACAATGGGTACATCATGCAGGAACCCACAAATGGAGTGAAGCTGTACAATGGGTACATCATGCAGGAAGCCACAAATGGAGTCTTCTTCTTCTTCTTTCTTATCTCCAATCACACTAAGGTATTGGGTATATCTACTATAGCAGCCTTCATCGAACTTTCCCAAGCCTTCGACAGAGTCTGGAAGGAAAAGCTAATTCTCAAACTCAACGAACTTGGAATAGAGGGAAGTATGCTGAGTTGGATGAGCAATTTTCTATCCAAACGCACCATACAGGTTAACTTCAACAACATCAAATCAAAAACCACTCATATTTACCAAGGTCTACCCCAAGGATCAATCCTAAGCCCTATTCTCTTCAATATTTGCCTAAATGATGTACACACCTTTATCAAACCACCAGCTAAAATTGCCCTTTACGCAGATGACATAATCATCTGGTTCTCCAAAAACAACCTCTCCGATGCAGAACAATCTCTGAATAAAGCCATGAAAGGTCTGCAAAAGGTAACTCAGAAACTAAAATTATCCATCAACATCAGCAAATCTGAAATCGGCCTCTTCACCATCAACAACCACCTTCGCCACTGGACCCCAAATATTTCCTTAAATAATTCAAAACTCCAATATTCAGATTCCCCAAGATATCTTGGTGTCACACTCGACCCTGCGCTCACTTTTAAAAAACATATTGACACCATGATAAGCAAAACCAAAAATAGGCTCAAAATCCTGAAAAATATATCAGGCTTAAACTGGGGTGCAAATGCCAATATCTTACGCACAATGTACCTTGCACTCGTAAGACCTATTTTGGAATATGCTACACCAGCCTGGATCAATGCAAGCAAAACTAACCTACCCAAAATAAACAGAATCCAAGCAAGCGCAGCTAAAATCATCAGCGGACTTCAAGGATCCTGCCCAAATCGCATTGCTGAACTCGAATCCAACCTTCTTCCCCTGCACCTAAGGAGAAAAATCTGCTTTTCAAAATTTATAACAAAAAAGATTAACTCTCCAAAAGAACATCTTACAGGAAAATTTATTAGAAATTGGGTCCCAAACCAAAGATTAAAACGCCCCACTCCTCTCAACCTGGCTCACAACTCTTATCTCTTAGACATCCCAATTAATCCCAAACACAGAACTTCCTATCCCCCACACAAAACTCGCAACAAACTCATCTGTTTCCCTCATCTACCAGACAATCCCCACAAACATGAAACTCAGCCAGAATTGCTTAAAGCTCTTGGCCTCCAAATCATTGAGGAAAATAGCTCCCTCTTCGACATCACAATTTACACTGACGGTAGCCAACTTGAAACTGGACTGTCTGGCACAGTGGAATTGCTATCTACAAAGATAAGATCCTGGAAAAAATCTCCCTCTCCCACCCTAGACATCTTTCAGTTTATAAATCAGAACTCTCTGCTATAGGTACGGCTCTAAAAGACATCAACATCAACTCGCCAAGCAAAATAATAATCTACTCTGACTCAAGAGCAGCCATTTATACCCTTCAAAGCTGCTTCTCCAGTCAAGAACCTCTCCTCAAGAGCATTGATAAGTCTATAAACCAACTCCCAGCCAACAGCTCAGTCACAGTGCAATGGCTTCCAGCTCACGTTGGAATTCCTGGTAATGAGCTGGCAGACTCTCTGGCAAAGGCTGGAGCTCTTGGCCTACCTGAAGCAAGAGAATCTACCACCCAACTAGACGAAAGAGACCTCCTCCGTACTATCAAAACCCAATGCCTGCAGGAATGGAAATCTGATGCTGCAAATGACTGGTACAGAGCAGGAGGGACAAGCACCAGTTCTGTCCTCCCAAGAGAACAACAGTCTTTGATTTCGAGACTTAAGTCTGGTCATCTACGGACAATGACTTTCCAGAATGGTTGCAGGGTTTTCCCACTATGTACTAAGTGCAATTCTCAGCCTGCAACCCCAAGACATATTATTGACTGTATTGACTCATCCATTGATGAGCTCTACTCTTCCCCGGCAGACACCATCAAAAATCTCAAGCTTTACAGGCTTGATACCTTAGTGTGATTGAGTGGAGATAAGAAAGAAGAAGACACTAAGGTATCAAGCTTGTAAAGCTTGAGATACAAATGGAGTGAAGCTGTACAATGGGTACATCATGCAGGAACCCACAAATGGAGTGAAGCTGTACAATGGGTACATCATGCAGGAACCCACAAATGGAGTGAAGATGTACAATGGGTACATCATGCAATAACCCACAAATAAAGAGAAGCATTTACCTTTGGATTTCTTTGATGTAACCACCTTCCAGGAGTAGTTCTTGAAAAAGTTGCTTTGGTTCAAATTCCATCCTGAAAAATTCATTTTAATCCAAACTACAGGTTGCATTTTCAATATCAAGAAGTACACACTAGCACACCAGAAGCAAGTCAAAGCCTATTCTCATTACTTTTATTGGTTGGAAGAAACTTTTTTGGTAAGTTACATTAATACATTTCAATCTCGAAATTTTGATTTTTAACTTAAATTTTATTTTTGAAGAGAATATTTAAACACAAAAAACACATCTGTGAAAATATAAAATTATAATCTTTATCAACATACTCTAATTACAGAAAAAGTTCTTGGTAATTTGAGAGGATCGAATTTTGAATTTTTTCAAAAATTAGAATTTTTGGGCCTAATTTTAAACAAAAAATCTAAATTAGAAAATATACTAGTGAACTTTTTTTACACTCCTATAGTAAACCAAATCATCATTTTTAACCACAATATATATTGTGGTACAAATTATTTTGAAAATTTGAAACTATTATAGACGTGTATGATTTTTTAAAAAATAAAACAATTTCTACTGCTCTTGCTGCAATGGAAAAATTAATGGGAGGGTCTGACTCATCAGTGGTGAACCCTCCCAGGGGTTTCGCCAGTTTAATCTACCATACCATTGTTATAATAGTTTGAATTTTCATAACAGATGACGCGCTAATGCATCATAATATAATGTTCTAATAAAAGACACAATTTGATATTTGCGGAAGAACAGTTGCTCAAAGCATATTATATATTTATAATTATAAGTAATTCTGCTGTCCTCAAAGCTTATGTCCATAGTTCATCTAAAATACCCATTCCGAAGAGTCTAGCATCAGTATCACTATAAAAGGAAGATCAAAAAATGCAATATAACAGCAGTATGGTAGATTGAACTGGCAAAACCGCTGGGAGGGTTCACCACTGATGAGCCAGGCCCTCCCATTAATTATTTCAATTGCAGTAAGGGCAGTAGAAATCATTTTATTTTTAAAAGAATCATACGCCACTATAATAGTTTTAAATTTTCATAACAGATGGCGCACTAATGCATCATAAAAAATTATTTTAATCATCTTCTTTTAACTTGCCCTCTGACTAATCAAATTGTATGTAGATACTTTGAAACATTACCAAATTCTCTTTGTGTATATAATCTATCTTATGAGAACTTTGTTAAGTTTAGAACTATTTGTACAATAATTTACAAAACACTACTAATCCATCGTGTAAATAATTAATCATATATATATAAATAATACTGGCACAGCACAATAGTCCTTTGGACTTCGTGCTTTTTGTAACAATAAATAAATAAAATAAATCATGGTGATAACAAAAAAAACTTCTTATGGTCCCACAAGTTTTTTTTTTTTTTTGCTTATCCCTAGTACACGTGGTACAGGCCATGATAATCATGGTGGGTAGTTAGCGTCTGCTTTTTACTGTAAGCGCACCACATGTCTACACATGTGAAAAGCAGTTTGACTTTGCACTTACAAATGCCAGAGCCCAGTTTGGTTACTTGCACTCGCTGGTGGGGTTGGACTTTTGCAAGAATCGGGGGCCATTGGAGCATTTTTTTTTTTTTTTAAACAGAAAAAAGTGTCCAATGCAGGAATCGAACCCGGGTCCTAGTGGTCGAAAACCAAACGGTTTAACCAGCCTTCCACCGATTATGGTCCCACAAGTGATGTTATAGAGAAGTTGACTGTAATATTGGTTTGTTAACATGTGTGTGTCTGGTACAGAGCCCATTCCTCATTCATGGAATAATATTATATTACTTTCAAATATTATCAGAGTTTCACCAAGAGATATGTTGTGTGATTTCTATTTATTTATTTATTATCCAACAAGACGGGATATTGAAGCAATGTTGATGACACTGACCCCCATTTTTTTTTTAAGACAAACAAAACCTACTCATGATTAGATACATTTCGGGTTCAGTACTTTCATAGATTCTGATATGATTCAGTACCTTTCTATCTGATGATGGTAACAACCCTGTTACTGAAATATCCCACACTTTATTTGGATTTGGTTTTATCACCTTCTGTTTAAAATCTATTAATTTAAAGAAGAAAAGTTGGGGGCAGCATTCAAAGGAAAGAATAACAATTTAGTCGGCATACACAAATATGGATGCCACAGCATGCCAAATCCTTTGGACTATGTATAATAGAGTAAATTTTTGTTCGTGGGGGTTGGTGGAAGGCTGGTTAAACCATTGGTTTTCGACCGCTACGACCCGGGTTCGATTCCCACATTGGGCACTTTTTTCTGATTAAAAATAAGTGCTCCAATGGCCCCCAATTCTTGCAAAAGTCCAACTCCACCAGTGAGTGCAAGTAACCAAACGGGACTCTGGCACATTTGTAGGTGCAAAGTCGAACTGCTTTTCACATGTGTAGAAATGGGGTGCACTTACATTAAAAGCAGTCGCCTACTTCTACCCACCATGATTATCATGACTTCTACCATGTGTACTAGGGATAAGTAAAAAAAATTTTGTTCTTCCGATTTCAAATAAGTTTTCAATGAAGAATGCAAAATACCCTCTCAATATTTAACACAATACACACACATTACTGAAGGTTTGAAGCCATAAAGGTACAATTTTTGCCACCAAATATCACCAGAATATTACAAGCCAAGAGATAATCAAAGAAGGATCCTAAAGAATTTAAAAGGTCATTATAGGAAAGGATTAATAAGAAAATGATTCATCATACAGTAAAGTCTCTCATGAGCGCCACTACGTGGTTTAAACCAGTCTTTCCCGGAGGTGGTTTCTTATCAGAGATTCTGTGAACTGAGACTAATGAATTTTTGTCTCTCAAATGATGAATTACCTTGTGTTCATCTCTCAAATTTTACAAGGAATTATTATTTTCAGAATTAACCCACTTTATTATCTGTAATGTCAACCTGTGGTGGTCTGATCATTGTTGTTTTTGTCACAGAGGTAAAACCTGAATTAAAGCCATTTAATTGACTTGTTCCATTATATGTATGTTCCATATGTAAATACCTGTTTTCTTTCCTCTCTTCGCTCTCCACTTCTCCCATCCATATTTCCAATTTTTTTTTTTTCTTATTTTCCATAGGATTATTCAAATAATAATCTGTATATATTTACCATACGTATATAATCTTTCTCCATTTTTACCCCTTTGTATATTTCCCACTTTCATAGGTTTCTCCGTCTTGTAACCCCAAGGAGAATCCTCTGTAAGACCTGTGTGTCTTAATAAAGGCTTTTGTGTGTGTGTGTGAATTAAAGCCATTTAAAAAAAAAAATTAAATAGAGCAGAATCTATTTTAATTCAACAGTTTTTCTAATACCCACACAGCCAATTTTATTTATTCTAACCAACTATAATTTAACACAGACTTTTTATTTCAACTGAAAATTCTTTATCTTTCCCTTAGAGTGTTAAATTTAAAAAAAGTTGGACTGTGATAGGGTAAAACTTGTGTAAATTGCTCAAATTCCTTCTCTCTTTTTTTTTTTTCCTAAGAGGAGACTGCAAGTAAACAGGGTTTGGCACCTTTTAAAGGCAAAAGTCAAATAGCTTACACATGAGTCCCAAGCACTTCAAATAAAAGATACTTCGGCCAGTAAATCTTTTTATTGTCTCGACGTTTTGACAAAAATCTTTTGCCCTAATCAGGAGCGAATAATTTCTAACGCTTTGCCAAATGTTTTCATTTTTATTCTCTCCTGAAGAGGACAAAAGATTTTTGCCGAAACGTCGAGACAATAAATAAGATTTACTGGCCGAAGTATCTTTTATTTGAAGAACTATGAATGCCGGCCAGGCAGCCTCTATCTTTACGATAGTCACAAGCAGTTACACAAATCAAAATTACCGTCTCAGTACCAGTGTATAAATGATGGGGGCCATCTCAGTACCAGTGTATAAATGATGGGGGCCACCTCAGTACCAGTGTATAAATGATGGGGGCCATCTCAGTACCAGTGTATAAATGATGGGGGCCATCTCAGTACCAGTGTATAAATGATGGGGGCCATCTCAGTACCAGTGTATAAATGATGGGGGCCATCTCAGTACCAGTGTATAAATGATGGGGGCCATCTCAGTACCAGTGTATAAATGATGGGGGTCATCTCAGTACCAGTGTATAAATGATGGGGGCCATCTCAGTACCAGTGTATAAATGATGGGGGCCATCTCAGTACCAGTGTATAAATGATGGGGGCCATCTCAGTACCAGTGTATAAATGATGGGGGCCATCTCAGTACCAGTGTATAAATGATGGGGGCCATCTCAGTACCAGTGTATAAATGATGGGGGCCATCTCAGTACCAGTGTATAAATGATGGGGGCCATCTCAGTACCAGTGGATAAATGATGGGGGCCATCTCAGTACCAGTGTATAAATGATGGGGGCCATCTCAGTACCAGTGTATAAATGATGGGGGCCATCTCAGTACCAGTGTATAAATGATGGGGGCCATCTCAGTACCAGTGTATAAATGATGGGGGCCATCTCAGTACCAGTGTATAAATGATGGGGGCCATCTCAGTACCAGTGTATAAATGATGGGGGCCATCTCAGTACCAGTGTATAAATGATGGGGGCCATCTCAGTACCAGTGTATAAATGATGGGGGCCATCTCAGTACCAGTGTATAAATGATGGGGGCCATCTCAGTACCAGTGTATAAATGATGGGGGCCATCTCAGTACCAGTGTATAAATGATGCTAAAATGAATATTCATACTGTGTTTGTTCCCTTCCAGGAGGTCTTCCTGAATGACATTGGAGAATTTACTTACTTTGGCTATATGGCACCAAATACTCATTTCCTGGAGTGCTGTTGAAGTCAGACTGGCACCGCTTCTCTGAAGTCAGCACCAAAATACTGTTATAAATACAGGAGTAGTTTCTATCAACCACATTTCAATCTATACAACTGTCATTCTATCCTACCCTCCTTCTCTCTGTATTCACAAAAATAAAAGTTATTATTTTTTATGCAAAGTATTTTTTTGTCAAAACAAAGCCTTATTATTTTTGGTGCAAAGTGTGTGTGTGTCTTATCATTTTTGTCAAAACAAACAAAGCCTTATTATTTTTGATACAAAGTATTTTTTGTCAAAACAAATAAGGCCTTTTTTTTTTCTGCAAACAAAGGGAATCAAACAAAACAAAGGAATCAAAACATTTTTAAAAAGGCTGTTTTTGGAGGGATGGGAATCTGAGACCTGTAGAAATATGGGATTTACTCTTGGCCCAAATATTCAAAGCTGTATGGGACCTAGCATTGGTTGCCAACCTCTAAAACCTGCCAAACTTCTTTTCCAATTGCAGATTTTCGTGAATATTGGAAGGAACTAATTCAACCCAAGGACCTGTTATTGGCGAAGTTTCTAGTACAACAATTTATTACTTATGGCAATTTTTTCTGCAATTTGGTTGATTTTTTTTTTTTTTTTTATGTTCTCTATAAGTTGTCTGACTCTTGGATCATCTTGGATTGAATTCTATCTTTTCTCTCTTTGTTGTCCTCTTTTAACCCTTAGTTACTGGCGCCTATTTTCCTTACACAATTACTGGCGTTCGGCCTCTCAGGCCATCTTTTAAAATCAATAATAAACCATGTTATTTATAAAATAAAAAAAGAAATTAAACGTATACACATAATTTCCAAAGAATAAATATTTTGTTTTTTTCGAATAAACAGAGCTCTAAACAAAATTAAATGAAAATGTACAAGGAACTCTTTCTATCAAAAATACTCTAAATATATTCTAAAAAGTTCTATCTGAAATATTTTATTCAAGATTAGGTGCACAATTCAAGCATATTTCAATAGAATGATCTTTGCAGATTGGTTATTTGCATTTTTTGAATTGCATTTCAGTTCGACGATCTTTTTTACATAGGTAGCATCTTTTGCGTTTTTTGGACAAAGGACTGCCGCTTGTGGATTCCTAGATAACATATATTATTGATATTTCGTTTGAATATCAAATAAATATTTGCCTACCTCAAGTGATGAAGTTCCAGCATGCTTCTGAATTAATACTTGCAGATCTCTTGACAAATATTTGGCTTGATTTCTCATATTCAAGGCATCTCTCATTAGTTGTAGAGCAAGCTGCTTTATAAAATCTTTTCGAGCCATTCCGCCGTCTTGCTTGACAGCCTTATAAATTACTGCTGAATTTATTGCAACCACATCCAAAAAGTTGAAAAATAAACACAGGGGCCATCTTTTGGTTCTTCTTCCAACTGAATACATGTCTGATCAACTACATCTACACCACCTTTGGTCATATTATAAAATGTGATTATCTCGGGCTTTTATTGTTCAGCAGTTTCTTGATCAATTGTTGTGGTCAAATGCATTGTGGAGAGTAATATAACATATTTTCCAATTTTAGGGACATAGGGTACCAAATTTTTGTTTTTTGAAAAACCAAAAGTGGAACCGAACTTCTATTATATTATACAAAATTACAATCACAAAACACAATTTAGAATGCATATAATTGAAACAAGAGTAATAAAAAACGAATGCTCAACTTATTTGTTGCGTTTGAACGTCTATAAAACAAAAGTGAAACGGCCAATAATAGGGGCGCTAAAATTCCCAGTGACGTAATTACTGGCGCTCGGCTTTAAAGGCCGTTTGATTTAATAACTCGGGATATACAAAATAGATTTCTCTTAAAATGAAAAGTTCTTCAAATAAATGCATTTTATTAAGCTACCTAAAATTTTGATGAAAAATATTGCATTTTGAAAATTTCGCAAACATTTTAAATTTTCACACGGCCTTTCAAGCCGAACGCCAGTAATTACGGGTTAAAGCAACTATAGCATTTTTGTCAAAACAAACAAGACCTTATTATGTTGTTGTTGTTTCTTATCCCCTTGTGTAAAGATTACACGAATTCCATGAGTTCATGCTCCTCGAGCTGTTTTATGATGAGCAGCAGCCTCTCTCAAAGGTCCTGTTTAGTGCATCTAATGCAAGCCAAAATGTGTTCTGTTGGTGCAAGAAGGTCTCAACTTCAGAAGGATGCTACATTGTGATATAAACTACTCAACCCTTATAATTTACACTCATGGACAAAATTTAAGAAGGTGAAAAGACTGATGTCACCGATACTCTATTTTCTAAGAGACAAAGACAATTTTGTTCACACTTGATTATTTAGTGTGTCTTCAATAAAGGTCACTGTGTATTAAATATCTTTCACAATTATTGTCTTAATCCCGATATACATTCTAAAAGGTACAACTTCCTTAAGTTTTGTCCATGAGTGTATGTTAACACAAACTCCTCTATACTTACAATTGCAGTTATACACTTGATTTCTTTTTTTACAATGGAATATTTCATTGATGAGATTTCTTCTGAATAATTTTTAATAAAAATTTGTTTTTTTTTTCAATACAAAACAGTGAGAAAAAGTTTTAAAAAAGTAAGAAGAAAGTTAAGTCTGATAATACAAAAGAACCTTCATGAGAGGACACCTCTCTACAAAGGACAGTTTTCATAACCAAAATTACCATTTGTACTAATTAGTAACTCTCCAGTAAGAAGATATCTCTCTAAAGGACACTTTGGCTATGCAACTGTCCTATAGAGAGGTTCTACTGTACAAGGAATAAGTAAACGTATCCTGACAGCATTTAGAGAGCAGAGTGCCCTCCCTCATCATGTCTTAGTGTACTCACACAAATTTGGCCTCAACTATCCATTTAGTGATTTTTCAGAAAGCCTTTAGGACCATATTTTTGGTCATTGAGATACAGCCTGCATCATGTTGAAGAGACTTGCAGGGGGTCCGTTAAAGGGAGGTCCTACTGTACTACCAAAAAAAAATTGCAATTGTAAATATCTCATCTAAGAGTTAAAAAAGGCTAAAAAGATACATCCTCTTTTAAAAGGACAACTTAGTTATAACATAATTCGAAAATCCTAAATTTTAAATCCTAATTGTTTTAACTGTAGTTATAACAACAACATGGGAGGGAGTATAAGAATAGAAAATCATTGTTCCAAATGGTATTATTATATTAAAATGTGATTAATAAAAAGTTATCACTCATCACCAAAGTGCTAAAATTTTAAACATAAAAAAAAAAAAAAACATTATTACTTATTTTTTTCTTGATTGGGCTTTTATCCTCTGCTGCCTTCACCCCTTCATTGACATTTGAGGAACGGGTTGGCTGCTCTGAAACATTGTTTGGAAGGTCAGAATTTGTGGTTTACTTACAGCTTGAAATACAGTAAAACCTGTGAAACGTACAATTTGGATTATAGAACAGAAACAAAAGGTAATAAGACCAAATCTAATTTGTTTCTAAAATATAATCCAAATCGTACCTAATTGTTTTTGATAAATTGTAATGGACCTAAGAAGTTATTCTTCTTAGGAGCTGAAGAAAATGAATTTTGATTTGGTCTTATTACCTTTTGCTACAGTAGAAACTAGTTATAACAGTCTCTTTTATAACAGCAACTTGGCTATAGCATCATAATTCTAAAGTCCCAATTATTTTAACATAATTATACCAACATAAAACCTTGGTCCAAAGTGATGTTGCTATAAGCCAGGGAACACTGTATTAAAGTAAGGTTGAGTCCAACAGTAATAGGTAAGTAAAAGGCTAATTGGAAACAATCTTAAGATTCCTATGGATTCAGACGGACCACAATGCTATGAGCCACTCAAGCTGTCCATAAGCCAAAGAGGATCATGGAGATGAACCAAATCTCAAGGTAATAAGACCAAATCCAAATAAATAAATAGTATGCAACGTTTCGGTAACATTTCATTCAGCACTTTTGTGTGAAGATGGTAACAATGCTGTTACCGGAACGTCACAATATTTATTTATTTGGATTTGGTCATATTACCTTGTGTTTATAAAATATAATCCAAATTGTGCCATTATCATGAACCAAACTGTTCACAGGAATATCAGGTAACAACGCTGTTACCAAAACATAAAGCACAAGTTATTGAAATTAGATGTCACCTTATATGTTTAGAATCCAAATTATACTTTAGTAATTTTTTTTTTACTTTTTATTTCAAACATGGATCTGGTGCTTCAAGACTTTGTGGATGAAATTGAGAGTACTCACTTCTTTTCCGCTTGTTGGCAGAACTTTCTACGGCCTTGTATTCTGGAGTGGTTCCATGGCAGGACCATGGCTGGTCTGGAACCCACACAGGTCTCAATGGGTGCAAACCCACATCTACAGTGGAACCTCACTATAACAGCAATATAATTACATCAGAATTCTAAAGTCCCCAAGAAGACAAGAGGCAATTTTGTTCACACTTGGTTATCTTGTGTCTTCAATAAAGGTCACTGTGTATTAAATATATTTCAAAATTATTGTCTGAATCCCAATATACATGCTAAAAGGTACAACTTACTTAAGTTTTGTCCATGAGTGTATATTGTTGCACCAGGTTGCAGCTTGGCAGACTCTTCAGCCTTGATTCTCTCCTGTGCTGGGTTTTGCCTCTTACCAGAACGTGTTTCAACCATCCTACAATTTTGTATAAGGGAATAATGAGATAACTCTACTTTAAGTAGCCTCCAGAATAATCTATTTATTTTTCACATTAAAGAGAGCAGTGAAGTCACACAGTTTACCTAAATACAAATGATGATTCTATAATACATATATTCTGTTTATAATACATATATTCTGTTTAATAAAATAATTATAAATATAAAATATAATTTTGAATTTAAAATATATGAAAAATAATATTACAAATTAAAATAAAATAGGTTCATTAGCCATGATGCAACACTTCCCCCTCTCCAGAGGTCGTCACGTCCTCGTGAGTTACCTCATCAATTCTCTCAAAATAGGGTTTGAGTCTCGAGACATGGACAATCAATGGGTCTTGGCCAGGATTATCTTTCGGCTCAATTAAGTAATTTACGTTAGACAGCTTCTTTAATATTCGATATGGGCCAAAATATTTTCTCAATAGTTTTTCACATTTTCCGATTTTCCTGACTGGTGCCCAAACTGCCACTAAATGTCCTGGTTCATAGATTTTCTCATTGTGTTTTTTGTCATAGTTTCTTTTCATTCTTTCCTGAGTCTTCTCTGTGTTGTTAATGACTACCTGTCTCGTCCTTGCTATTTTATCTAAGTAGTTTTCTATATATTCGTCGTAATCGTCCATGTTACTGTCCGTTGGGATATTCTCGTCGTCTAAAAGGGACATAGGTTCCCTTCCAAACAACAGGAAAAATGGAGAGTAGCCTGTGGTTTCTTGAATCGTGGTATTATACGCGTGGGTGATAAAAGGGTGGATTTCGTCCCAGTTCTTCTGGTCTGTGTTCACATACATGCTGATCATATTGACTAAAGTTCTATTTAGCCGTTCCGTTAGTCCGTTAGTCTGGGGGTGGTAGCTCGTTGTGAACAGTGTTTAACTTTGCACATTTTCATTACCTCCTTCATCAAATTGCTAGTGAATTATGAACCTCTATCGCTAATAAGAAATCTTGGGGCCCCGTGACGTAAAATAATATGTTCGATTAAAAATGTAGAGACTTCTTTCACGGTTGCTTCTGATACTGCCTTTGTTTCAGCATACTTGGTATAATAATCAGTCAACACAATTATCCATTTCCTTCCTCTTTTCGTTGATGACAAGGGGCCAACAAGGTCAATTCCGATTCTTTCAAAAGGGTAGTTAGCTGGGGGAATAGGTTGTAAAAGTCCAGAAGGCAAGTGATTTGAACCTTTCCGACTTTGGCAAAGGTGGCACGTCTTTACAAATTCTGAAACATCTTTCAACATGGAAGGCCAATAGTATTTATTCTTCAATCAGTAAGTGGTTCTGGCGACGCCCAGATGGCCATTCAGCATATGGTTATGGTATTCACTCATGATTTCCTTCCTTCTCTTCTTTGGCACTACCAGCAACCATGCCCTACCTTCAGGATTTGGATTTTTCTTGTAGAGACACCCATTTTCTTCTTTGAAGTTCTGTGTAATTGAATGCTTGTTTGCACTAAGGTTCTCCTTAATATTCTCAATAAAATCATCCTTTTTGTCTATTATTTGATTCAGAAATAGTCTTTCATATTCCTCGTCCCATTCGTTGTCTGGTAAGGGTCCTCTAGATAGATCATCAGCGTCCAGATGTTTTTTACCCGATTTGTGTATAATTTCAAAATTATATTCCTGAATCTTCAGTGCCCATCGTGCTAATCAGCCGGTCGGATCTTTAAGATTCTTAAGCCAGCATAGTGCGTGATGATCAGTTACGATTTTGAAGTGCCTTCCATATAGGTAGGGTCGTAACTTGGACATTGACCACACAACAGCTAGACATTCTTTTTCGGTAGTCGAATAATTTTGCTCAGGTTTGCTCAGTGTTCGACTTAAATATGAGATCACCTTTTCTTTATCGCCGAACTTTTGGACTAATGTTGCACCCAGGCCGATGTTAGATGCGTCAGTATGAATGTAAGTAATTGCATTCGGATCAAAGTGCCCTAAGATTGGAGGATTTATCAATGCTACTTTAAGGGTTTGAAATGCTTTTTCTTGATTTTCTGTCCAGGTAAAAGGTACATTCTTTTTTATAAGACTGGTTAATGGATCGGCAATTTTTGAAAAACCTTTGATAAATTTTCTATAATATGAGCACATTCCTAAAAATGATTGAACTTCTTTTATCTTTTTGGGCCGAGGAAAATCTCTAATAGGCTTGATATTATGCTCCGCTGGTTTTATACCATGTTGATTAGTTATATGGCCAAGAATCTCCAGTTCTTCGAAAGCAAATTGGCATTTTTTGTTGTTCAATTTTAAATTAGCCTCGCGAAAACATCTTAAAACAGCTTCTATTCTCTTGAGATGTGTTGAAAAATCCGAGCTATAAATGATTACTTCATCTAGATAACATAAGCAAATTTGCCATCTAAGATTACCAAGCATATTTTCCATGTTCCTCTCAAATGTAGCAGGGGCATTGCATAGACCAAAGGGCATTACGTTGAACTCATATAGGCCATGTGCTGTAGTGAAGGCTGTCTTTTCTTTATCTTTCTCCTCAACCTCTACTTGCCAATATCCTGATTTAAGGTCAATTGCTGAAAAGTATTTGGTTCCTTGAAGTGTATCCAATACTTCATCAATTCTGAGAATTGGGTAAACATCCTTCACTGTTACATCATTCAATTTTCTGTAGTCAACGCAAAATCTGTACTTACCATCTCGCTTCTTGACCAAGATTACAGGGAAGGACCATGGGCTCGAGGATGGTCTAATTATGCCGTCTCTGAGCATTTCATCAATTTGCTCTTTTATGATTTCTCGCTCTTTCGCACTCACCCTATACGGATTGTGTTTGATCGGTTTCGCGCCTTCTGTATCAATTCGATGTTTCGCTAAGTTGGATCTTCCTAATCCCGACGAAAACAAATCCGCGTACTTTTCCAAAACTTGTTTCAATTGCTCCTTTTCCTTATATGATAAATTTTTGTTTATCTGAAATTGGGGTTCTTCATGCTCTTTTTGTTCACTTTCTTCTATAAGATTCACTTCGGCTGGCTGGCTTCCAAAGCACAATGTTTGGTTTTTTAACATTTTTAATGGTCGAGGGTAAGGGTTTGTTATCCAGATATATGTTTCCTTATTCACAACATTTATTAAGCTTCTCGCTAGTCGAAGTCCATTTGTTTGAAACATTTTATGGTTCTCCTCGATGATGTATTCGCCATCCTCTGCTTCTACAAATGCATTAATCAATTTAATAGAAAGTTCTGGTATAATGGCATCCTTTGCACTTTTTATTTTCTTCTGTTGATATTTGATTATGTCACGATTTTCTGTCATGTCATATTTGATTATTTCACGCTGACAATCAATTTTTGCGTTCATTTTCTTAAGAAAATCTCGTCCAAGTATAAATATTCGCAAATGTGTTCTCATTATCACAAATTGATGTGTAATTGTTTTGTCATCAAATTTTATATTTAAAATAATATTTCCTACGATATCTAAATTCTTTGCCATCGGGTCCGGAGCACATTTTATAAGGATTTATTATTTCAAGACCTGTGTTAAGAGCTGTACTAAGGTCGACCACTGAAAGATCGGCGCCTGTATCAATCAAAGCTTCGCAGATACCGATTCTATCCACGTTAATGTTCATTTTATATTTGGGGTCCAACTTTTTAATTCCATTTATGGTCGACTTGCTTTGATTGACGGACTCAGGCGCGATGCTTAGTTTAAATCTTCTAATGCGGCATATCTATTCCTTGTAGGGATACCAGAGTACGTGCTATTACTTACGTCAGCATAGAGCAGAGGTCTCGACTTCTCAGTTCCATTATCCATTCGGATTTCTTCTTCGACCTTGTCTTGTGTAACTATGGGGTCCTCTTCCACAATTCTTACAAACCTGACTCTGCAATACCGCGCTACGTGTCCTGGCTTGTTACACTTGAAACATATTGGTCTCCCGTCTTCTGTCCTATTCCTGTTTGAATTTGGACTCTTATTGTATGTTTTACTTGGGTAAACCGGTTTTGGCTCAGGATTGGGAGTGTAAGATCATCTAGGGGCAGATACCTGGGGCAGAGGCTTGTTCTGGTAGTACCTCGGAGTGGGGGCCTGGGGCTTGGAGGTGTTCTGGTAGTACCTCGGAGCGGGGGCCTGGGGCTTGGAGGTGTCCTGGTATGGTCTTCTGAACGACGGAGCGTTCTTCCATTGCTCTTGATGATGGGGACGAGGAGAGCGTGGTCCATTATAAAGAGCTTTTGATTTTTCCACACGTTCTTGGTAATTCTTTTCGAACAAATCCAGCTTTTTACAAATTTCAAGAAGTTCATTGGTATTTTTAGGGGGGTTTAGGTGAAGGGCAAAAGAGTATTCTTTCTATAACCCTCCAATAACCCAGTTTATTTTAGTCTCTTCTTCCATTTGGGGGTCGACCTTGTTGCACAATACAAGGATATCTTCTGCGAACCTGATTGCAGGTTCATTCCACTGTTGAATCCTGTTTCTTCTCATCCTCATTTCTTCTTTGTTGGCGTCTGAGGCAAAATCCTCAATTAGGCGGCTCTTGAAATTTTCCCAGATGGTGAAACTTATCTTGTGTAGGTTCAGCCAGGTTTTGGCACTACCAATCATATTCATGGCAGCATACCGGGAGATAATGTAGTCTGCCCAATGGTACAGGAAGCCAATTTCTTCAAGAGATTCAATCCATGGGCGAGGGTCTTCTGTTCCATCATACTTGGGGATGTCGATGTTGGGATTCAGGACAACTGGGTCGGAACTAGCATCTCTACCAATTGTTGCACCAGGTTGCGGCTTGGCAGACTCTTCAGCCTTGATTCTCTCCTGTGCTGGGTCTTGCATCTTACCAGAGCGTGTTTCAACCATCCTACAATCTATATATATAATTACCTTATTCTGTCTGAAGCTCACGGATAGAATGCGCGCCCATTGGCTGCCGGCGAACACGTGTCCTCCCTGCCCCCCTCTAGACAACCCTGTTATCAGCTGTGTGATACATACACCTGTCTATAGCGGCCCTTCTAGACAACCCTGTTATCAGCAGTGTGTTACATCCACCTGTCTATACAGACCACCCTGTCTATAGCGGCCACTTTAGGCAACCCTGTAATCAGCAGTGTGTTACAACCACCTGTCTATACAGACCACCCTGTCTATAGCGACCACCCTAGACAACCCTGTTATCAGCTGTGTGATACATCCACCTGTCTATACAGACCACCCTGTATATAGCGGCCATTCTAGATACCCCTGTTATCATCTGTGTGATACATACACCTGTCTATAGCGGCCACTCTAGACAACCCTGTTATCAGCTGTGTGATACATCCACCTGTCTATACAGACCACCCTGTCTATAGCGGTCACTTTAGGCAACCCTGTTATCAGCAGTGTGATACATACACCTGTCTATACAGACCACCCTGTCTATAGCGGCCACTCTAGACAACCCTGTTATCGGCTGTGTGATACATACACCTGTCTATACAGACCACCCTGTCTATAGCGACCACCCAAGACAACGTTTTTAAAATATATTCGCACTCTGGTAAAACCCGGGCGTTGCCCGGGCCATTCGTCTAGTTTTGTATAAGGGAATAATGAGATAACTCTACTTTAAGTAGCCTCCAGAATAATCTATTTATTTTTCACATCAAAGAGAGCAGTGAAGTCACACAGTTTACCTAAATACAAATGATGATTCTATAATACATATATTCTGTTTATAATACATATATTCTGTTTAATAAAATAATTATATAAATATAAAATATAATTTTGAATTTAAAATATATGAAAAATAATATTACAAATTAAAATAAAATAGGTTCATTAGCCATGATGCAACAATATATAAATATATCTCCCTGTCTGATATTTTACAAGCTTGTACAGAAAACCCCTCAAGTGACATTGTTATTATTTATTGATTTGTTTCAAATTTCACCTTTATTTATTTATACAGTAGTCTCTAATGAGAGACCAAAGATTAAAAAAATCATGGCTGAATTCAATCTCTTTTGGAGGTGGTATCTTATCAAAGACTCAGGCCAAGTCTTTCGGGAGAAGTCTTTCAGCTGAGAGTCCACTTCCAGGAGAGAATGGGTTTTTGTGGTCTTTTTAGGCTTTGGTCTCTCCAGGAAGACTACTGTTCTTCTTTCTTATCTCCACTCAATCACACTAAGGTATCAAGCTTGTAAAGCTTGAGATAAGACTACTGTAATGTAGTATAGTATCAAGGGACCAGGCAGACTACACCAGGATAAGGGATTTGCTGTACTGAGGGAAAAATTAAGTATCAAATGACTTAAAATACTGATTCTATGCAGTAAGAATGGCTACATTGTGGCAGCAACAGACCTATGAGTCACCCTGGTGACATTCTGTTGTCATGTTGGGAACTGACCTTTCTTCTTTGTTGAAGGTTCTTCTTCATCCTCACTTTCAGTGAAGTCAATCTCTCTGTCACCCACATCTGGAACACCAAGTTGGCTCTGACAACAATAAGTAAAGGAGATGGACATATACTTGAATTATATACAGCAGAACCTCTCTGTAAGGGACAATATCTAGTTGAGCCAATGGGTCAATTTTGTTCATACTATGTCTTCAATAAAAGTCACTGTATATCTACAAGAAAATACGATCTAATCTAAATAAATTAATAGTTTGTGACGTTTTGGTAACAATGCTGTTACCGTCACACACAATTAATTTATTTGGATTAGGTCTTTTTTTTTTTTCTTGTAGCTATAATCTATAATCCAAATTGTGCTTTATCAGTCACTGTGTATCAAATATCTTTCAGAGTTATTGTCTGAACACCGATATCTATATATATAAAAATGAATGTTTGTATGTTTGTTGGTCTGTTTGTATGCACGGTATACAAATTCGCAGTAGTTCACTAAATCAAACCAAAATTTCCATACATAGGTAAAAAATAACGGGGATGACGATAGGCTATTTTAAAAAATATATAAATCAATTATTAAAACTATATATTCAAATTATTCTACTTAGCTCACGAGCAGCGCCCTCTAGAACGCGTGGCGGTCTGACGACGGGGGGCGTCCATTGGCTGGCGGCGAGCACTTGACTTCCCTGCCCCCGGAGCGCCCCCCCCCCCCTCTGAGAAAATGGAATCGTCCGGCTGCCGGCCGGCTGGCCAGTTCGAGTTCCCACCGCGCACGGTCCTGGCGTTGGTGACACAGCTGTGCCAAGTGCCAAAAAAGCCTCGTGGGTGACCTCCGGGAACTACGTCCATCTTCCATATGTAAAATACATTTAATCGGGTAAACCCGGGCGTTGCCCGGGTCATTCGTCTAGTACATGATAAAAGGTACAACTTTCGTAAGTTTTGTCCATGTGTAGACCAAACCTGACCACCAATCTTCTCCTAGCTCACATGATTCTAACCATTACACAAGTTAATCTGTATATAAATCTTACACGTCATATACAAAACAACCTCCATGAGAGGCCACTCTCGCTAGAGGTCTCTTCTTTACAAAGGACAGTTTTAATCACCAAAATTATCATTTTTACTAATTAACAACTCTCCAGGAACAGGACAACTCTCCATTAAGGACACTTTGGCTCTGCATCTAGGTGGTTTTTTTTTTTGCTCATCCCTAGTACACGTGGTACAGGCCATGATAATCGCGGTGGGAAGAAGTAGGCGACTGCTTTTACTGTAAGTGCACCACATGTCTACACATGTGAAAAGCAGTTTGATTTGCACTTACAAATGTGACAGAGCCCCGTTTGGTTACTTGCACTCACTGGTGGGGTTGGACTTTTGCAAGAATCGTGGGCCATTAAAGCATTTTTTTTTTAAATCATAAAAAAGTGCCCAATGCGGGGATCGAACCCAGGTCGTAGCGGTCAGAAACCAATGGTTCAGACCATCCTTCCACCGACCCCCCTGCAACTAGGTGTTGTTCTTTAAAAAGAGATTCTACTGTACAATCATGTATAACCTTGATTATGGAACATTTTGTAGATAGGCATAGTAAGAGAGTTTTCACATGGAGTAAATGTTTCAAATAAATTGTTGTCAATGTAGTGCAGCTGTGGTAGATAGGCATAGTAAGGCATAGTGAGAGAGTTTTCACATGGAGTAAATGTTTCAAATAAATTGTTGTTAATGTAGTGCAGCTGTGGTAGATAGGCATAGTAAGGCATAGTGAGAGAGTTTTCACATGGAGTAAATGTTTCAAATAAATTGTTGTTAATGTAGTGCAGCTGTGGTAGATAGGCATAGTAAGGCATAGTGAGTGAGTTAACATGGAGTAAATGTTTCAAATAAATTGTTGTCAATGTAGTGCAGCTGTGGTAGATAGGCATAGTAAGGCATAGTAAGAGAGTTTTCACATGGAGTAAATGTTTCAAATAAATTGTTGTTAATGTAGTGCAGCTGTGGTAGATAGGCATAGTAAGGCATAGTGAGAGAGTTTTCACATGGAGTAAATGTTTCAAATAAATTGTTGTAGTACACACTGTGCTTCAACAACCTACCAAGATTCCATTAGGTCACCACCCTAAACTTTTCTCTACTTTCTACTTTTTTTTTTTTAAATATGTTCCAGTGCATTAACACACATTTAATGCCCTCAACACCTACCTTGGTGAATGTTTGAGACTCAGTTCTTATTAATTCAAGAAAATTATTGGCCAGTTTCCTGGAATAAAAAATATTCATTTGATTCCTATTCCTAAATATGGCACTTTGGCCCCTCATCAACAAGGTAATAAGATGTTATACGGGGGTCGGTGGAAGGCTGGTTAAACCGTTTGGTTTTCGACCACTAGGACCCGGGTTCGATTCCCGCATTGGACACTTTTTTCTGTTTAAAAAAAAAAATGCTCCAATGGCCCCCGATTCTTGCAAAAGTCCAACCCCACCAGCGAGTGCAAGTAACCAAACGGGGCTCTGGCATTTGTAAGTGCAAAGTCGAACTGCTTTTCACATGTGTAGACATGTGGTGCGCTTACAGTAAAAGCAGTCGCTAACTACCCACCATGATTATCATGGCCTGTACCACGTGTACTAGGGATAAGCAAAAAAAAAAAAGATGTTATACTCCTTCATTATAAAGAAATAAATATATTTCTGTCTTCTCCATGTGATAGAAGGCAGTAATACACCTCTGACGTAGATTTCAAGGGATATTGACATTTGTGAATATCTCTATTAAAGGTAAAAAAAAAAATTTTTTTTTAATTAAAAAATCATCATGGATCAAAAAATCATTTATTTTACCAATATTTCAATCAAGGTGTTAAAACATTGATAAAGGTTGGCGTTCAGCCAACTGAAATATTGGTAAAATAAATCATTTTTTGATCCAATATATGCCTTTTTAATTAAAGATTTATTTATGGATTGCTCTATTTTCAAAAGGTAAAAAATATTTTATTTATTCAAATTTAAATAAAAATATACAGTAAAACCTCCCTGTAAAGGACACCTAATTGCAAAACCAAAGTGTCCTTTATGGAAAAGTGTCCTCTTACCGGAGAGTTGCTAAATAACAAAAAATGGTAATTTTGACAATGAAAACTGTCCTTTGTAGAGAGGTGTCCTCTAGCATGAGTGTCCCTTCATGGAGGTTCTACTGTATATACACTTAATATTTATTAATTTTAAAAATAAATTTCTAAATTTTGGTTCAAATGACGATAATAAAAAAAATAATAATAATAACTGAATAAGACTAAATACATATAATTTTTAGGGAAATTTTTGTGTTAAATATTTTTTCAAGCGATTCATTTTTGGGAGATATTTGTCAATTGATGAATTATTCACCTATTAAACTTTTATTTTTATTGAACTTAGTGTCCATCAAATCAAATTGAACTTTTGGTGACTGTATGGGCAAATATTTTCCAATTTGATCTGTAGGTGGTCATCATTCGTAGTTCATCTACCTTCCAGTAGCGTCCTTGACCCATTCCAGAGCCAGCTCTTTGGAGGTGATTCTCTTTTTTCTTATCCTTCAATTTTTTCAAATATATTTTCTATTCCATTTACTCTCATTATGTGTTCGAAGTAGGTCAGTCTTTGTATGCATATTTGAGATTCTAGGAATCTACTCAGCTTAATGAGATATTGTAACAAAGAATTTTTTTTATTTTTTTTTTTGCAGAATATATCGTTGGATCAAAGCTTTCGAAGAGGAAAATTAATATTTTATGATGTCAAACACAAGGTAATAAGACCAAATCCAAATAAATAAATAGTGTGTGACGTTTCAGTAACAGCATCTGAAGATGGTAACAACGCTGTTACCGAAACATCACACACTATTTATTTATTTGGATTTGGTCTTATTACCTTGTGTTTATAATCTATAATCCAAATTGTGCCTTATCATTTTATGTTAAAAAAACTACTACACCCTGCCTTAATGAAGAACAAACTGTAATTTAAGAAAAACAGGTTCATCCATCATGATAATGCTACATTTTCTATTGATCTAGACACAAGGCTGCCATGATCCACACAAGTTCTACCAGTAACAAATCAAATGGTGGTAATCTGCCTGAATTTGTTTTAGCTCATGACACCAGTGTGATACTTGGGAAGAGAAAAAAGATAAACTCACCATCTTTCACCTGTCTAATATCGATGATTTCATCATCTGGCATTGGCTGTTGGTACTGCAACAGCAAGACATCACAACAGAAGGCCAACAAAAGATTAGCAGTTTTGGGCACACATTTTCTATATGTGTGAATGGATCCTTGGCACCAGCTCCAAGGTGCATTGAACTGGATTATTGATCCTAAGAGAATGATAAAATTTGGATCACAGATAAGAATAACAAGGTAACAGGATGGGGAGTTCCTGGAAATGTTATTTATTTATATATTATTAATATTAATAATAATATAAATAATATTATTCTATTAAATGTAGAAGGCTGGGCATATGGTCACCTAGGGTTGTTCTGATTCTCTTCCCTCTCAGCTCATACTCACACAAACCATCTTTATTTAAATATTTCTATAATATGCATTTTTACATGTGATATTATGACATATATACTTATTTGGCATTAACTTTTCATGCTGAAAGGTTCAGGTTCCTAATATATATTACTAGAAGAATGACCCGGCTTCGCCCGAGAAATCCCCTGAGTGAAGTATCCTTCATACTGAAAGTACGTCAATAATAAATAGTAGAAGTGCCATAGAATAGCAATACAGAAGAAACACATAAACTACAGGAAAAAAAAGTGTGTAATGGCAAAAATTGTATTATATTAGTGTTTAGGTATTTAATTTAATTATTTTTTGCAATCCATTTAGTTGTTTCAAAATTAATATAGTTTAAATAGACGGCAGCTTTTTCACCAAACCCCCATTAACCTTTGAAATTGCCTGAGTTGAGTGACTGACTGTAAAGAATCCTGACTGCGATGCCCATCTTCTCAGTAAGAATTTAAAAAAATAGGTTTATAAAAAAAATTAATCCAAAATACTGGCATGTAAATATTTTTCTGTAAAAAAATAAAAGAGCATATGGAAATATTAGGCAAACATATGTGTTCGCTAATGATTGCGACTGCATTTTAAACGATTTTTAAAAAGAGATTTAAACAAATAAAGGCCAGAACAAAATTTAATAAAAAATATGAAATCCATTATTTACATACATTCACAAAAGCAAACGATGACAGAATTGATTACTCTGATACTTGTATATTTTAATAATAATAATATAAATGAGTTTTAAAAATTGTAAAAAAAATTTTAAAAATGCATCGGCCGGGAAACGAACCCTGGCCGCCCGTGTGGCAGGCGAGCATTCTACCACTGAACCACCGATGCTTATAAGAAATGGCCATATTTGGGTATTTATTCCATTCACAAAAGCAAACGATGACAGAATTGATTGATAACTCTGATACTTGTATATTTTAATTGTTTCTCTTTATTTTTCTTACTTTTTCTTGTTTAATATGTTTATAACTATTTCTGTTTAAAAAAAATGTAAATTGATGCAATTATTCCTAGCCGGGATATCGCATTTTGTGTGTTGAAATAAATAGATGCTGTGGTGTCAGAAGTAAAGCTAAGGTGGGACTCTTCTCATACAACCAAAGAGTTGGTTCCCAACTGATATATGGTAATATTCCCTACAATAGAGATGAACATCATGTATGATAGAATAGCTATAGATACAAGAAAATAAGACCTAATCCAAATAATTTAATAGTGTGTGACATTTAGGTAATAGCATTGTACACACCATCATCGACAAAAGAATAAATAGATGATGGTAACAATGCAGTTACCGAAACGTCACACACTATTATTTGGATTAGGTCTTATTTTCTTGTATCTATAATCTATAATCCAAATTGTGCTTTATCAATAGCTATGGATGGTTACACACTACAAAAGATAGCTGGCATGAGTTTCCCTTATGTCTGGACTTGTGAGCAGCAATTGCTGATAGCAGCTGGAGGTTCAGCATTGTAACATGACAGCATGATACACTTCCACTGCCCCCACTACACTACCATTGGGAAGATCACACACGACACAAGCACTGAGACTTAGAGAGAGTGGACCTGTGATTTTACCAATCCCCTTCTTGCCTGATCTGGTTCATTGAACCTCCAGCTGCTAACAGAAATTGCTGCTCATATGTCCAGACATCTTTTGTAGTTCTGTAAACATACATAGCTATTCTATCAGACATGATTGTTCATCTCCATGGAAATTGTATAGAATATTACCACATGTCAGTTTGGAAGTGGATAAATTATTGCAAAATCAAACTAAATTAGAATTCCACATTCTAATCAAATCAGTAAAAAATTGGAATAAATCACTTTTGTGTGAAAGTGAGTGATAGGGTGGGTTGATAGTTTATACCCCCTCCCTCTCTGAACTGAGACTGCTGTACAATTTAAAATAAATACAGTAGAACTTCCCTGTAAAGGACAACACCTAATTGCAGAGCCAAAGTGTCCTTTAGGGAGAAGTGTCCTCTTACCGGAGAGTTGCTAAATAGTAAAAATGGTAATTTTACAAATGAAAACTGTCCTTTGTAGAGAGGTGTTCTCTCACGGAGGTTCTACTGTACCAAAATTTGGACAAAAATACACCTCCATAAGTGTGAAACTCAATAAAATGGAGAATGTACATGAAGACCTGGCTTAGGGGCCACCTATCTTGGGTGCGTTCTGACTTAAGAGTAGATTTTTGATGGGAGATTCATTTATTTTTCCAAAAATTTAGTTTACTTTGGCATCAGATCCTGTCTATTATATTCACGTCTAAATTTTTTAAGCACACACACCTAAAGGCTAAATCTGTGTTGAATACCCTATATTAAGAGCATAATTGAAATTACATAATAAAGAATATGTTTTGGTTTATTGTAACCTAATGTATTCAACCTATCTTAGGAGTCAACCTGTCTAGTGAGTACATTTTTGTTTGGAACCAAATGGAAACTCTCAAGACAGGTTTTACTGTATTTGTTTTGATAACTGTACAAGATAATAGGTCTAAGTCCAAATAAATAAATAGTGTGGGATGTTTCAGTAACAACACTGTTACTACGTTGTCTGAAGATGGTAACAACACTGTTACCAAAACGTCACACACTAATTATTTATTTGGATTTGGTCTTATTACCTTGTGTTTATAATCTATAATCCAAATTGTGCCTTAACACTGTTACTGAAGCGTCATACACTATTTATTTGGAGATTTGGTGTTATTATCTTGTATTTCTAATCTATAATCCAAATTTTGCCTTTTATATCATGTATTTAATTGTATTCATAGGTAGCAGAAGTTTCAGTTGAAAAGATATAAGAATTTGTACAAACTTAACCTAAAAAAAAAAACACCTTCAAAATTTTCAACATGAAAATACTCCCAATATTAACCTACACGCCATAAGATCTACACTTCTAAATGTCAGAGATTTGCTAGAGCGAGACAATAATTGAAGAGATTCCATGGAGAATGCTCTCTATACATCATTCTGGTTCAAGGTAACAAACACAGAAAGAATTTGACATGATACAGTAGAACCTCCATGAGAGGACACTCCCGCTAGAGGACACCTCTCTACAAAGGACAGTTTTCATTTACAAAATTACCATTTTTACTATTTTAACACTCTCCGGTAAGAGGACACCTCTTCCTAAAGGACACTTTGGCTTTGCAATTAGGTGTCCTTTACAGGGAGTTTCTACTGTATATAATAAAAATTAGAATTGAAAAAAGGGGATTGGTAGAAGGATGGTCTAAACCATTGGTTTTTGACCGCTACGACCCGGGTTCGAATCCTGCGCAATGGACACTTTTTTCTAATTTAAAAAAAAAATGCTCCAATAGTCCCCAATTCTTGCAAAAATCCATCCTCAACAGCAAGTGCAAGTAACTAAATGGGGCTCTGGCACATTTGTAAGTGCAAAGTCGAACTGCTTTTCACATGTGTAGACGTGGTGCACTTACAGTAAAAGCAGTCGCCAAATTCTACCGTCATGATTATCATGGCATGTACCATGTACTAGGGATAATAAAAAAAAAGAATTAAATTAAATCAAAAAGACAAGGTAATAAGATCCAATCCAAATAAATAAATAGTGTGTGACGTTTGTAATCTATAATCCAAATTGTGCCTTATCATAAATCAAAAAGAGAAATTCAAATATGAAAAATTGAAGATAAACAACATAAATTCCTTGTTTCAAACTACTGTCCAGGTCCAGCATTTGAAACCTCATCCTGGGACAAAGAGACATTTTACTGAAATCTACCAATCATAGATTTTATCCTCTAATCTGTAAAAACTTGGAATCAGGTAAACTTTGCGAGGAGCCGGCAGAAAATAAACAAATGCTATTACACACTCACAAAATCCTTTATTAAGATATATATATTTTTTTTTTTCTTATCCCTAGTACACATGGTACAGGCCATGATAATCATGGTGGGTAGAGGTAGGCTACTGCTTTTTACTGTAAGCGCACCACATGTCTACACATGTGAAAAGCAGTTCGACTTTGCACTTACAAATGTGCCAGAGCCCCGTTTGGTTACTTGCACTCGCTGCAATCGAGAGCCATTGGAGCATTTTTTTTTTTTTTTTTTTAAACAGAAAAAAAAAGTGTCCAATGCGGGAATCGAACCCGGGTCGTAGTGGTCGAAAACTAAATGGTTTAAACAGCCTTCCACCGACCCCCCAAGACATATATAGTCTATAGGAGCCATGCTTCTTTCCTGTGGTGAGAATCAACAACAACAAAACAACTTTATTAGGGCGTCTTGCTCTGTACAGATTCGCCGTGGAATTACAGACAATATTCGACATAAGAGAAAAGGGAGAGATAGAGTATTTACAATTAAGGTATGGTAAACAGGGCGACTTTTTTTTTATTGTGCCCCTGTTCTTCTCTCATCCACGAGTGCAATTTTATTTACAACCGCTTTTTGATAGTTGAACAGTTCTATTGCCCAACTTTTCTTATCTGAAACAGTTTTTATTATCTTTATTGAGTTCAAATGCGGTCTAGGAAGACTTTTCAGGATCTTTTTTCTCTCTCCTTCCAGATCCCCGCACTCAGCAGTAAAATGGTATATTTCATCGGTTATCTGACTTCCACATAACCTACAGTACAAATCTTTCTTAATTACGTAGATATGATTTTCTTTGATCAATGTTGATATTAATCTGATCTGTGCAATAAAACTCACTAAAGCTGAGGACAGATTGCATGAAAAATAATTTTCTGGAATAAATGAATCATAAAGTAACCTATAGTTTGAGTATGTTTTCGTAAGAGATAATTTTGCCAGATCTTGCTGCAATAGCTGTTCAATTTTTATTTTTAGTATATTCGGAAGTTCGATCTGTATGTCATCATAATTTAACCTATAGTTTAGCCATGTGAGTCCACAATGATTGATGATATCCATAATATTCTTACAGAATCCTATAGGTTTTTTTGTCATTAAGGAAATTTCCTTCAATCTATTCCAGCATAGCTTAGGTAGTCTATTGTCTTCCATTTTTTGTAATCTAATGAAATATTTCATAATTAATTTGATCGTTGTAAAAGTCAGAGATATTCTGCCTGTTTCCAACCTTACAATATACCCTGGTATATATCTTGGTAGATTCAGAAAGTTTTTGATAAACGTATTCTGTATTTGGTCTATAATATCAGTATTGTCCCAAGCCCACACAGGGGCCGCATAGAGTAGTATTGATTTAATAACTGAGTCAAATAAATTCAGTGCCACTTTTAATGAATTAATTTTTTTCCTTTTTTATCAGTCTAATAGTTGCATTTATTGCCGTATTTGCTTTGGCTTTATAAAAGAGGGCTACCTTTTTGCTATTATTAGTGGTAGTGAATGGATATCCCAAATACATAATATTGGACGCAACAGTCAGTGGGATGTCCCCCCAGTACCAGTTTTCGTGTCTTGCCGGTCTTCCTCCATTTCTAAATACCATTATTTTGGACTTATTTTCATTTAAAACTAATTTGTTACTATCCAGGTAAGACTTTAAAAAATTGATTTTAATTTGTAGATTAATTTTCCATTCTCCAATTATGGCTATGTCATCCGCATACAGAAGTAGGTGTAAAACACCAAAATCAGGGAGATGAAATCCTGTAAGTGCTGAGTTATTATAAAGTTCTATTAGGTCGGCCATATATAATATAAATAAAAGTGGGGAAAGTGATTCTCCCTGCAACACTCCAGAATTAATTTTCACATTACTTGAATATTGCCCTTTCCATCGGATAGTAATCTTAGCTTCTTGGTAAAAGTTTTTTATCAGCATTACAAATTTATTGCTAATGCCCATTTTATGCAATTTTTGCCAAAGTAAATCATGTGGTACTGTGTCGAAAGCTTTAGTCAAATCGATGAAGAAGACATATAGCTTGCCTCGTTTTCTTCTCAAAGATAATTGGATGAGTGAATTCAGTAGTAGTATGTGGTCAGTGCATGATCTGTTCTTACGGAAACCTGCTTGATTTTCTAAAATAACCTCTCTTTTTTCTATCCAGTTGTTTAATCTGTTTCTTAGTATTGTAGTAAATAATTTAGATATATTACTGCAGAGGGCAATCCCTCTATAATTTGTTGGGTTATTCTTATCACCGCTTTTATATATGGGGTGTACTATTGAGTTCGTCCAGAGTTGCGGGTATTTTTCTGTGGACATTATTTTGTTGAATAGGTTTTTCAATTTAGTTAAAGTCGGTATCGGTAAATTCTTTAGCAACTCATTTGGTATACCATCGAGTCCCACTGATTTGCCATTCGCTAGTTTTTTTACTACATCATAGATCTCTTCAAGGGTTATTTCCGCGTCTAAATCTGGATCTTTCCAACCGATCATCTGGTTTAACGTAAAAGTAGCTTCATTATTTTCTTTGTTCAGTAAATTTTTATAAAATAAAAACCATTCTTTTATATCAATCTCTCCTTGTATTATTGGTTTTTTTCTAAAGGCTGCAATGGCATTCCAGAAGGATTTGGGATCTTTGGCGTTTTTTATCATTTCATTCTTGTCCTTATTAAATTCATCTCTTTTTCTTTGCAGGAGCTTAAAATATTCCCTCCTAGCCTCAATATATTTTTGGCGGTCGTGTGTGTTATTTGAGTTCCTACATCTTTGTAAACTTGCTTTGGTCGTTTTTTTCATAATGTAACAATCTTTGTCATACCAAGGTTTTGAAAGTTGATGTCGTCGTTTTGCGAATTTAATTATATTTGCCGATTCCATTGCCGTGTAGATCTGTTTAGTAAAATTTACTGTTTTTGTGTTAATATCGGTTTCATTTCCATCTTCTATATCACTTAAATTATGTTTTAGCATCACCACATTTTCTTTCGTCCAAATGAATTTTCGTGTTAGTATTTCATTGTTGTACGAGGATTTAATAGCTTCATACCCAGTATTAATTTGTAAAACAATTGGTAAGTGGTCTGAATATGACAGTTCTTCGATCCACATATCCGATATGATCTGTGTTAAACCGTGTGTGTACATAAAATAATCCAAAACCGATGAACCTCTTTCTGAAATAAAAGTGAATGAGCCGTACGTATCTCCTTTAGTTCTGCCATTAGCTATTGTTATAGAATTTGAATCTGTGAAGGAAATTAGTTTGTCAGATAGTTTCGAAGATATTAGGTCTTTAGATTTTCTATATTTGTTGAGGGATGAATTTAGTTTCAGTGGGTTATGGAAGCCTCCAGCATTGCCTATTCTTATATTGATATCACCGGCTATTAGCACTTCGTTACCTTCACTCATGTGATATTCAATGTGCCTAAGTAAGTTTGTTAGATTTTGTTCTTGTAATGCATTAGGAGGTAAATATACAAACAACAAACAAATACTCTCGGTGGTTTTGTCTAGAAATTTGTGCGTCAAGACAGATATCCAATAAGGGTTTGTTTCGATTTTTCTAACCGTATGTTGAAAGTTTTTTTTTATTCCAATCAGAATTCCCCCCCGAGCCCCTTCCCTTTAGTTCTGTTTTCATTGCTGGGCTTTGAATTATGTAGTATTCCTCTGTTAATAATTCAAAATCATTCGTAATCCATGTTTCACTTAGTGCAAAAAGTTCGTATTTTTTTAGGTATTCAACGAGTGGAAATATTGATGTTATTCTATTAAATCCATTTATATTCCATTGTAACATTTTTATTTTAGTATCTATATGTTTGGCCTGGGTTACTTGTTTGTCTTTTATTGCCGATTCACAGTTTTTCGTATGTGGATATCTAATTTTAGTTGTATTTCTATCTGATATATTTTTCGTAACCTTTGGGTTTTTAAATTTAGAAGTTTTAGCCGTGCGTGTTTTATCATAAAGTGACTGTACGGTCACTATATTAGAAATCTGATTATCTGTCTGGAAAGTCCTATTTACATTCAGTGTTATGTTCTGTTTTGCTATATCTTATTTCCATTTTTATTGACAACTTGGCCATTTACAGCTTCATAAACTACACCGTTTACAATAAGTTTAATATCTCTCAGCTTTAATCGAGTGCCTTTTTCAAAAAGTTCTTTCCTTTTAGCAATAAGAATAAGCCGTTGGTCTCTAATCTTTTTACTATAATCTTTGTTTATGTAAATTTTGCTATCTCTAAGTTTAGTCGTATTTTTGAATAATTTAATTCTATCCTCATATTCAGGCAATGAAATCAAAATAGGCGATTTATTAGCCTTTCCAAGTCTATGGCATTTAGTTATATTTATACTTTCTAGAATCTGCATTTTTTCTTTTATAATAGATTTAACTTTTTGAAGACTTTCAGCTGGTCCTTCATTCGCTTCTCCCTCAACTCCGTAGAAAACGAGATTTGGCTCCCGCAGCTTCATCTCCAGAAAGTCGGTCCTGGCTTCAATTTCCCTTAACTTAGTTACATTCTCAGAGACTATCTCGTTCGTAGCAGCCAAGGTTTCCACATAAGTTGTTAACTTCATTTCAACTCCAAGAAGTCTCTGGTCCCACTCTATCATTCTTTTTTCGATGTTTGACAATCTCGTATCTATTCTCTCGCCAAGATTTCTGATCTCTGATGACATTTGAACGATCATTGTCTTCAACTCTGTATCAGCCGATTCCTTCACTGTGGGAGTTGGCTCTGTCAACAAAGTTGTCTGCTTTTTGGGGCCAGGGTTAGGCTCAATACCACTGATCATTAGGGGTAAACAAATGACCTGGATACAATAGCCACTGGATATGTTCAGTAGTAGTATAGGAATGCCGTCATATCCAAATCCAGCGTTTGATTTCCGATACATTCTCAGTTTGCGTTTAACAAACTCTTGTATTAGGCATTCTGGCCGTTTGAAACAAATTATGACATGGAGAACTAGCAACAAGTATGCAAATTTCAGAATTTTCATCTCGTCCTTACAACAATTTTATTATTATTATCTTATAAATAAGTTATAACTTAGCTTTTCCCCTTTTTTTCAGTAATTATCCGCTTTAACTAAGAAAAAATATAAATTACTTACAAATTATTTGGGAGCGTTTTTCAGTGCGGCCGCTTGCCTTGGCCTCCTGGCGGCGAATCCCTGTGGTGAGAATCTCTATAAGACCTATGGTTGTCTTAATAAAGCTGTGTGTGTGTGTGTTTACATATTTTTTTCTAATCATCCCATATATCATTATGTCATGGAGAGTATGAAGATCTTATTAGATCACTTGTGGATCTCATGAAGTCTGCCTTGGGCTGAAGAGGGCCATTAGCCCATTGTGTGGACACTTCTCAGTTAACCAAAGCTGGCTGTCACCAACCTGAGTCCACTAGTTGACGCTCAATAGATGACTCTTAGTTTTAGATCATTTTGACAGGAGAGGTAACCTTTATTTTTTATAGACCAATTTCTTACTGGAAAAATGTCCATCTATATTCCAAGATCTAAAACCCTTTGAAACTTATTGTGAAGGTTTTTGATATTTTATGATAGTAAATCGTGATAAGGGGGCACAATTTTGATTATCTTTAATACAGTTACGAGCGTCATTCTTCATCTCCTAATCAATCAACTCTGTCACTGTTTGCTTTTTTTTTTGGAATGGCGCCCTCCTATTGGGTGGCTACGGTCACGCCACCTTTGACCCCCCCCATCATGCCCCCCCCACTCGCTATTTATGTTACTATTGTGTTGGAGCGGGTTGCTCCCTAAATAAATGCATATATTAGATAATAACCAAATGGAATCCTCTCTTTCTTTTTCCCAGTAAGATACGCCTACGGAAGCCAACAGTACATAGACAGATAAAGCACATAGGCTATAGTTATTAACTAACATATGCAATTATTTAAGGCGCCAATTTATAATTGTAACAAATAGTATTTGAATCAAAACATTCAATCGGGTAAAACACGGGCGTTGCCCGGGTCATTCGGCTAGTAGATTATAAACACAAGGTAATAAGACCAAATCTAAATAAATAAATAGTGTGTGACATTTCGGCAACAGCATTGTTACCATCTTCAGACAAAAGTACTGAATGGTTATCATGAATGGTCCTCTGAATGGAACTCATTCAATATTTTTGTCTTAAGATGGTAACAACGCTGTTGCCGAAACGCCACACACTATTTATTTATTTGGATTTGGTCTTATTACCTTGTGTTTATAATAGTAAATCACAATTTTCCTATATCTGAATTCCAAGATCTGTTAAGGGCTATGCAATAAGTCCTATCTAGTGCTTGTGTGAGGGTCAGGGGCTGCCTCCATGCTACATCATTGATTGTAATCACTCATTAATTTTATTTTTTGCTTATCCCTAGTACATGTGGTACAGGACATGACTACA
This sequence comes from Cordylochernes scorpioides, assembly GCA_030710605.1. Lineage (NCBI taxonomy): Eukaryota > Metazoa > Arthropoda > Arachnida > Pseudoscorpiones > Chernetidae > Cordylochernes > Cordylochernes scorpioides. The sequence continues at coordinate 27,482,989 of CP092863.1, read as the reverse complement.
CACATGAGGTGCATTTACAGTAAAAGCAGTAGCCTACTTCTACCCACCATGATTATCATGGCCTGTACCACATGCACTAGGGATAAGCAAAAAAAAATTATTATATATATATATTTTTTGGTTAGGTTAGCTTCAGATTATATTGGATTATTTCAGTTTTCAATGATAGGATCCAGTTAGCTGTCAAATTTGGGATGTCTCTGGACTAGTTCCTTGGTTTACTAACCAAAACTGAAACTAACCTGAACCAGCTTTGTTATGGATGTAAACACTTTTTATGCTAGATTTGGGTTAGTAAGCCAGAGTCCTGAGACATTCCCCAATTTTACAGATGATCCAAAATGGGAAATCCACAGATATTCAGCCAAATCCATATCATTGCCTTTGAATGGTCAGTGTATAATGTAAACAAACAAAAATTATTAAATTTTCATGTTTGGTTGGGTTCAGGATAGGCTTGATTTTGTATTTGTTTAATTCTCTCTGTGTGGATCTCCCAAAAAGGAAAACTATATAAGATATACAATTTGATCAAGTTGTAGATTTAGTTTGTAAACCTACCTTAAGAAAAAATTTGTGTATCATGTTTAACCGCTTTTGCAAAATGAGTTGGTGAAGGTTTTTTGTTTCATTTGCCTCTATCTGATCTAAAATATTGTACATTTTGATTTGATATTTTGAATTGAAGAAAATGGTAATTATCGAGTGAGTGTATGATAAATATTATTTTAATGGTGCATCAGTTTTTATTTATTAATATTATTATTATTATTTTTATGTTTCCAATTACAACATGAGCTATAAAAAAAGGACACTATTAGTACTTGTAAAATAAAGGTAACCCAGGCTCCTGGACAATTAAAAAATTGGCGCTAAAATAGTGTAAATAAATAATTAAAAAGCGTTGCCGAATTTAACATAATTTATTAACAATCGGAGATAAGCCCGGTCTAGAATAACATCAAGTTCTAAGAGCTTCATTAAAGTTTTTATCGTAATAAATATATAATAAAGAAATTGACATTTCAAAATATCAACTTTCAGTCAATAGGATTAAATAAGAGAACAATTAAATGAAACAAAAATTATACAGGAAAATATATACAGTAATATAAATGAATAAAACTAAGCTTCGAGGGCTGCGTATCTTTTATTAGAACGAATATAATACGAGCTTTCGGGCACATACGCCCTTTTACAGGAATTAATGAAACAAGAATCCAACTAGTTTGAAATAGGATTTATATACACGTAACTATTGTTTTGCATATCACGCGCAATTTGAAAAATATTAAAATGTTTAATTTTACATGCAAGTGTAATGATTTGGAAAAACTAATTCTAATTAATATGAGATAATATGATACATTTTGGTTAAGGCAATCTTATTTTGTATTTTAAAATATAATTGCCTTAACCAAAATATATCATATTATCTCATATTAATTAGAATTAGTTTTTCCAAATCATTACACTTGCATGTAAATTTAAACATTTTAATATTTTTCAAATTGCGCGTGATATGCAAAACAATAGTTAGGTGTATATAAATCCTATTTCAAACTAGTTGGATTATTGTTTCATTAATTCCTGTAGAAGGGCGTATGTGCCCAAAAGCTCGTATATTATATTCGTTCTAATAAAAGATATGCAGCCCTCGAAGCTTAGTTTTATTCATTTATAAATCGTACAGCGTTTTTCAATCGATACAGTATTATATATTGCAACATCTTCGTACACATTTATTTTTAGCAAATCTTTATTGTCTTAGTAAAGTCTGATACAGCCTTTTATTGTTTATTTTCGAAACGCCAAAAAGTGACAAAAACAAATCAAAAAGGGATGATGATAACCTGCGTCTTGCAGATTAACATTTTCATAGAAACATATATATATACATATTTATTGCTAGCTATATATCACCATCTTCTCTCTTCAAACACGAAATCTCACAGGCGGTCTCCTCGCTCGAGGTGGGTTCCGCCTTAGGACAGGACCCTCCTCTTTCAAGGCCTCGGGGTCCAGCGAGCGAAGAGGCTCCAATGACTTTCCATCGTCTGTATCACTCTGAACCTCTGAATCTTGACCGACCTCTGGCTAGTTAGTCCTGGCGACAGCGACTCCATATAACCTCTGTCTCGTTACAACCTCGAGATTATGGCACTGGGACCTGCTCCTCTTGAGTGCTCGGGTTGACGCTCTCCATCTCCACTCTCATCTTCCTCACCATTCCTCCACCTTTTTCTAATTTGATCCCTGTGATAGGCCTTTACCTGTCCGTGGATCAAAATGGTGTAGACTCTAGTTCCCTTCTTGCCCACAATTTTTTCTGGGATCCATTTATCACCACCTCTAAAGTTTTTACACCACACTAAATCATCTATCTGGAATTCTTCCAAATGGGTTCGCCGATCATACTTCATTTGCCTGGCTTGCTGGTCCCTAACTCTAGATGCCAAGCTGGGATGTATCAACGATACTCTGGTACGAAGCGCACGCCCAATAAAGAGCTCTGATACAGCCTTTTATTGTTTATTTTCGAAACGCCAAAAAGTGACAAAAACAAATCAAAAAGGGATGATGATAACCTGCGTCTTGCAGATTAACATTTTCATAGAAACATATATATATGTGACAATATCGTTGCGGAATTTCTTGTTGTTCGATGAGAATGGTGAGGTTTGATTGAAACGCAGTCGTTTGAGTGGAAGTTGAAGCATACAGTTAGGAATAATCAGGACACGTGATGGGGTTTGAAAATAAAAGGCAACTGGTTTGGAGGAAAGAAAGCTTGAGAAGAGCGGAGCGATTTTGACTTATTAATTATCTGATCACATGGCGGTGATTGACTTAGCTATGGGATGAGCGGGGAGGTCTCGAGAGCAGATGTTACCTTGTTGGGAGCGAAGGCGCTACTCTAGGTGTTGTTCCGATGGGAGCGAAATCACTACTGACAATTCTTGCTTCTCGATTTAACACCAAGAGTTGTCTTCTTTCCCATTGGTCGAAAGATGTCACATGACCGTTTTCTATTGGTTGACCTACTTAGGTGTCGTTTCCTAATTGGTAGGAAGATATCACGCGGCCGTTTTTCTATTGGTTGACCTACTTAGGTATTGCTTCCTAATTGGGCCTTGCGGCTTTCTTTGGTGGAAGATACCACCGGCCTCGCCCAGGAAATATTGGGCGTTAAACTTAGCTTGCAGGATTTCCGGGGTCAGAAGGTTAACTGTGACTTTATTAATAGTTATGTTCTCTTCTAGATCTACTTCCTAGGTTTCTCTCTAAGGCGTTCTATCCTCCAGTTACCTTTGTTCTTTTATTAATTCTTTTAAAACATATATTGTACATACATAGTAGGTCGGAGGTGCATACAGTTATATACAAATTATGACAGATGCGCCCCCTACATGTGAAGAATTCAAGAAGGGGTTAGCCTAGGAGAATTTTGTAAAGGGAAAAATAATTTTGTGGGAAAATTAGTTGTGGGTATTGAGAGATTATATACAAGCATTGGTGGTGATATAAGAGGTAAAATAGAATGGTGTTGATGATATAGGTTGAGTATAATTAATAGAAATCAAAAATTTTTTAATTGTAAGAAATCAAAATGAATGCTATGGTACATAGTGGATTAAAAAGAAAAGAAAATGCGCCTAACTAATTTCTACTCGAAATTGGAAATAAAATCGAGGGAGTTCTATTAGGGCTTTTGAGAAATCAAAAAATAAAAATAAAAAGTTGGAAAAATCAAAGTGAATGCTTGATGCATGGTGGAAAAAAAAGGAAAAATGTTTTTTGTAAATCAAAATAAAATATAATATCTAATTTTAAAAGAAAACCAGTGAGTTTTCGTTGATTTGAAGCTATGATAATATAAACTAATTGGTAAATAAAATGATAATTAATGATTAAAAGTGATAATAAATTGAATAAATTGCTAAGTTGGTTAAATATTTAATTTTTAATTGAGAGAAAATAATGAAAATAGTTAATATGAACAATAAGATGTATTGGTTTGACCCCTTTTGTATCTACATGCCCTGATCTAAATGTTTTAATTGCTCAATTATGCCCTATAAATTTTTTGTCTCATCTGTAGCGACACTTCGGTGGAAACGTGATCCTAGCCCTCAAGTGCACGTTTATGCTATGTGTACAGGAGACATGGAAATCTATATAACCTTTATGTATTTTTTTTTTGTCTTTGTGGGTATTGTTGTTTTGAGATCTCAGTGTAAGTGGAATATGTAACGTTTTTGGAAGTTTGTAAAGTAATTATGATCAATTATAATAGGAATGTGAACTCATTTATAAGTGTGTACGTGTAGTTTGTTTGGTTTTCGAGTGACAGTCGATTTGACTACATTTTGTAAAAGTCGATGCGCAGGCTTGAACTGGAATCCAAAATCGGTGGCATGAAAAAGTGGGATGATATGGAGAAATCTGAGGCAGGGGAAAAGCGGTGTCCTATTTTTGTGTGTTGGCCGGAAATGAGGGGTGGTAATTGGATCCGGACTGGGGCGTTACGTCCTTGTCGCGGCGTCTCAAAATTCTCACTTCCTTCCGCTTATTTGTTTTTTGGGTGCGACTCGGATCTTGTTACTTTCAGTTACTTCTATTTCCTCGGATTTTATTTAGATTTTCTGCAAAAATGGTTCCTAAAATTATGAGAAGTTTTATAAGTGCTTGTCCACAATGAAAAACTGCCTCTTGTAGTTCGAAAATTCTATGAGAGGGCATGGTATAGATAAACAAATAACTAAGAAATAAAACTGGGATATATTTGTATGGTAGAACTAACAAACAAAGGATAAAAATCAGATGAAAGATAGGGTATTGTCCCATGTTCTTCCATATTATTGTAAATGGGGACTCTGAAATATTTGTTCTAACCTTATTCATTGTTGGTCGTTTAATTTCGCACTGTTTGATATCTTTGGGGAGTGGTGTGATATGATTGAAATGGTTGTCAGGTTTGCAGTTTTTAACATCGGGGAGGAGTGGTGCAAATCGCCTTGTTGCAAAAATGGCAGGGTCTAAATGCCTGAAAGGCTCGCTGCTGGTGGGTTTGAACCTTAATGACTCTGCTGGGAATAATTCGGGTGTTAAATGTTTGAAAGGGAACGTGGAATCGGGTTCGTGCTTTATGTGATATGTGCTAATGGCGGGTGGTGATATATAACGGATTATTTCTGTATACAGCTTAAGTTTGTTGACGTGGATTGTGTCATTGTCTCTTTGAAGAGGTTGATTTGGTCGATCTATACGGACCACATTTGGTGAAATAATTTCTAATATTGTGTGGGGTCCTGTGAAATATGGCGCAAGTTTCCCTGTATTTGGGTGGTGATATAATTTTACTAACACTAGATCACCTACTTCAAAATGTGGTTGTTTGTGTCGTTGATCATAAATGTTTTTGTCTTGTAAATGCTTGTTTTGTGTGCGTGTGTGTGCAATTATTCTAGCTTTGTCTATATCTGGGTAAGGTGTGCTATGGTCAGAGAGTTCGGGGGGTAGGATACCAAACATTAAGTAGATGGGTGGAAAACCTGTGGTAGAGTGTGGGGTTTTGTTATATATAATTGTAACTCTTTTGACCAACTTGGTCCATGCGATCTTAGGATTTTCTAGATGCAATAGCCTAAGTTTTCCCGTGAGGGTGGCGTTCAGGCGTTCACATAGACCGTTGGCCTGTGGATTGTTGCTGGTTGTGAGTAATGGGTGAATATTTCTATTAAGTAGGAAACTACGAAATTTTGGCGAAGTGAAAGCAGGAGCTCTATCCGTAAGAAGGCGTTTTGGAGAGCCATCCTGTAATACTCGCTTAAGTACTTGTTGGTAGGTGATGATGCTGGTGGATTTAGATGGAAAAGTCCACGCGTAGCGCGAAAAATGATCGACTACCACATGGAGGTATATTTTGGTGTTGCCATATTTGGCAAATCCTGCTATGGTGTAAAGGGATAATAGGTCAAAGGGTTCTTTGGCTTCCGGAGGCTGACTTAATTCCCCGTAAGTGGGTCCCAATGGCCGTTTTGTTAACTGGCAGGTGGGACAGGTCTTAATATTTTGTTTAATATCTTTTGACATACCTTGCCAGTAATATTGCGTGGAGATGAGTCGTGACATTTGTGAAATACCGGGGTGATTGTATTGTGTGTGTACTGTTTGTAAGAGTTGTTGTATGAGTGGTTTTGGAATTATAATCTTGGTTACACCTTTTCGGGAAACTGTATGTAATCCATTATGATCAATGGTCAAACTAGACTCTTTCGATGGAGGAGGTTGGTGTGTCTTGATAAGGGTGGCGTCCAAGAATCCACAAAACGGGTTACGGGACAAGAGATCTGCTTCATATTGTAGTTTTCCCTTTATGTAGCGGACCTCATATTCGTAACTCGATAGTCGTAAACTCCATCGAAACAGTCTGCCGGACGGGTTTTTGATGGTTTTCAGCCACTGTAAGGCGTGATGGTCAGAAAATATAGTAAATTTTATGCCCATAAGGTAGATGCGAAACTTCTCCACACTCTCAACGATTGCTAAGCACTCAAGTTCAGAGATGGAGTAGTTTTTCTCGTGTGGGCGCAATGTTCGGCTGAAATACTGAACTGGATATACGTTCCCGTCAGGGTGAACTTGTTTTAGAATGCCTGCTATACCGAGGGTGGATGCATCGCAATACACTTGGCATGGCAGACCTTCTTTGTAAAGGTGTAAAATGGGGTGTTGTGTGAGGTTTCCTTTCAGGTCAATGAACGCCTCTTGACAAACTTCATTCCAGTTCCACACGACATCCTTTTTGAGGAGGTTATTGAGTGGTGCTCGCAAGCGAGCGTATTCCGGAATGAATTTGTTATAGACGTTCACAGCGCCTAAAAAGGATTGTAGCGTTTTCGGTTGTGTGGCTGTTTGATGGCGTGGATAATGTCGGTGTTGCGTGTGAGCGGTGTAATTGTACCAGCTGTAATGGTGTAACCTAGGAAATCTATGGACTGCTTAAAAAATTCGCATTTTACGAAGTTAAGTTGTAGCTTCTCTGCTTCGCAAAAGGCGAAAAATTGTCACAGGTGGTTTTGATGCTCCTCCAATGAGTTGGAGTAAATGATGAAATCATCAAAGTAATGTGCCACACAGTCAAGTCCGTGTCTCTGTAGGACCTGACTTATGGCTCTTTCGTAGATCTGAGGGCTGGTTTTTAATCCGAAAGGTAATCGAGTGGGTTGGTATAACCCTTCGAGGGTGGCAAATGCTAAAAATGGTCGAGAATCGGGGTGTATTGGGACTTGCCAATACGCAGAGGATATGTCTGCCGTGGAGAAATATTTGGCCTGTGCGAGGCGGTCTAGGATATCCTCGATTCTCGGGAGGGGATGGACATCAGAGCTGATTAGCTCGTTCACCTTCCTGTAATCGATACAAAACCGTTTGGTCTTGTCGCGCTTAGTGACGAGGGTGACAGGGCTCGAGAAAGGTGAAAAAGATTGCTCTATGATGCCGTTCTCCAGCATTTGCTGGACTTGATTACGGATTTCTTGTTGGTCACATATCGGAACACGATATGGACGTATGGTAATTATTTTATCGGAATTCGTGGGTATTTTTACTGGTGGAATCCGTAAGCATGGTACGTTGAATTTGTTCTGTGTGAAAATGTGAGTGTATCTTTGTAGAAGTGTTGTGAACTGCGGTGTATAGTGAGTGTTAGATGTTGTGTTGTAGTATGCATGTGGCAAAGGATTTTGTTGTGTATCAATGGGAGTGTCGAGTTCGTTGTGTGGTTTTGTCATGTGATAGTTGTGTGACGACGTGTGATCGCCTATGTGCTTGGTATGCGAGTTGTCCTGCTGTATTGACATGTTTTGGGCAGGTTTTTTACAAGTTAAAGCCGTTGTGGCTTTGTTATTTGAGGGCATGTAAAAAAGGCAATTGGCCTTAGTGAAAAAAGGGCATGTAGGTAAGGGGGTGTTTTTCAATGAATGCACGCAATGGTTGTCATAGGCGGAAGATTTGGTTGTATGGTGAGGTCTTTGTGACATCGCCTGACACTGCCAGTACGTGCATACATTTGGTACATTGTTAAAATGGTAGGATGGGGTAGACAATGGGGCGCCCAGCTGGAATATAGTGTATTTATTAAAATCTATGGTTAATCTGAATTTATGGAGGCTATTGATACTAAGAATTCCAAATGGTAACGGTGCATTCACTACATGGAAATTCACTCTTCGGGATATTTGTCCTACTGTCAGTGGGATAGACAGTTTACCCATGGTTTTTGCAAAACCGTTTAGGGTTTGGAGGTTCAGTGAATGTCCCTCAAGGGTTAAATTAGGCAGATGGGTTTTTAACATATGGTAAAGATTATATGGCACTATATTCAGGCTGGCGCCTGTATCAATTAAAAAGGGGCATGGTATATTAGAGGCTAGAAAAAGTTTTACAGTCAGTTGGGTTAGGGATCCTACCTCAGTCTCGAAAAGTCTGCTCGGCTGGGGTGTCCCTGGCTTGACTTGGTTGTTGTGGAATCGGGACTGGTTGTTTTGGGACTGTTTGCACCGTCCGCACTTTTTCGTGGGTCGCCGGGACTGGTCGATGTCGGCATTCGCTGTGCCAGTGCCTCGCGCCGCAGAACTTGCAGTTGGATGGCGGAAGAGGTGCATTCCATGCACCTGGGCGTCGGGGTGTGCTGTGATACGGACCCGACATTGTGGGTGGTTGATCTTCTCTGGGTCGCGTTGTCGGTACACTGGGCCCATGGATCCGCTGTACCAGTCGGAACCACTCTCCTAGGTTCTCGGGAGGCACTACGCGGACTAGGCGCTGGTCGTTGAATGGCAGCCCTTCTGTCAGCGTCTCGAGAATCACCTCCTGCGGAAGTCCTAGTTGCAATCCCATGGCGGTTTTCTCCCGGTAGTAGGTCTCTAAGTTGGTTTGCCCAGTGAGCTTCATGGCGAAATATTTCGCAAAGGACGCTTCGCTTGATTCAGGATAGAGATCTAGGAGGGTTTGCCTCACCTGGAAATAGCTCCGGTCGGCCATCCGAAGTTTCCTGAAGAGCTCCAGGGGTTGTCGCACCAGATAGTTTGGCAGGCGGAGTAATTTTTCTTGTTCTCCCATGGAGGCGCCTTCCATTTTTCGGTCGAACGCCTGGAAAAACTGGATCGCGCTGTATGTGCCATCGAAAGGCGGGATTGTCGCCTCAGCTCCATCAGAAATCTTTGCTCGGGTCAAGAGCGCCGACAGTTGGGTGACGGCGTCCGCTAGGGGCGCAGTTGTCTCTCGGCCGGTCACTTCCTGCCTTTCTCCTGCCTGTTCGTTCTCTCTCGATTGGTTGCCGTCTTCTCCTCTTTCTTTCGTAGGGTTGTCCGTTTTTACGCTTATTAAATCCTGATTAATCTCCATCTCTTTATCCTGTCGACTTAACCGTTCTGTGACAATATCGTTGCGGAATTTCTTGTTGTTCGATGAGAATGGTGAGGTTTGATTGAAACGCAGTCGTTTGAGTGGAAGTTGAAGCATACAGTTAGGAATAATCAGGACACGTGATGGGGTTTGAAAATAAAAGGCAACTGGTTTGGAGGAAAGAAAGCTTGAGAAGAGCGGAGCGATTTTGACTTATTAATTATCTGATCACATGGCGGTGATTGACTTAGCTATGGGATGAGCGGGGAGGTCTCGAGAGCAGATGTTACCTTGTTGGGAGCGAAGGCGCTACTCTAGGTGTTGTTCCGATGGGAGCGAAATCACTACTGACAATTCTTGCTTCTCGATTTAACACCAAGAGTTGTCTTCTTTCCCATTGGTCGAAAGATGTCACATGACCGTTTTCTATTGGTTGACCTACTTAGGTGTCGTTTCCTAATTGGTAGGAAGATATCACGCGGCCGTTTTTCTATTGGTTGACCTACTTAGGTATTGCTTCCTAATTGGGCCTTGCGGCTTTCTTTGGTGGAAGATACGTCCGGCCTCGCCCAGGAAATATTGGGCGTTAAACTTAGCTTGCAGGATTTCCGGGGTCAGAAGGTTAACTGTGACTTTATTAATAGTTATGTTCTCTTCTAGATCTACTTCCTAGGTTTCTCTCTAAGGCGTTCTATCCTCCAGTTACCTTTGTTCTTTTATTAATTCTTTTAAAACATACATTGTACATACATAGTAGGTCGGAGGTGCATACAGTTATATACAAATTATGACAAATATACATATTTATTGCTAGCTATATATCATATATAATTTTTTTTTTGCCTGGAAGAAATTGATCTATAAAAGAGTAGGGCGCCTCTCCCGTCAAAATAAACCTAAAAACTAGACGCCATCTATTGACCGTCGCTGCAAACTAGTGGTCTCAGGTAGGTGACAAAGCCACAACACCAGCTTTGGCAAGCTGAGAAGCGTCCACCTAGAGACTGTGGGATCTAATGGAATCTTCACAAGAGGTGTTTAGCTGGCAAAGTGGCTGGGCCAAATATATGGCCAAAATTTCCCTCTATATTTTGGTCATAGATTTGGCTCAGCCAGCTAAACACCTCTTTGGCGGATTGTGAAGATTCCATTAGATCCCATGTGGATCTCATAGAATAAAGTCCGCCCTAGGCTGACGAAAGCCATTATATATTTATTTATTTATGCTTATGAGGTGATACAGCAACATCTTTACAATTAGAGAGGAGACAAAATGAACCAAATCTAGAAAAAAGAAGTGAGGACATATCAGTCATTAAAGTCTGAGAGGCAAGGCCTTCAGCCAGTTCAGGGCTTCCGGGGTGACAGAGTGGAGATTGGAGATTCCTCCATTGAATTTGTACAGCGGGCAGTCGTCTAGTATATGGGACATTGATTGTGGGACGTTGCAGGCACAATTTGGATCTTTGGTGTAGCCCCATAACTTCATCAGCTCTGCACACCTTCCCTGTCCTGTCCTAAAGCGGTTTAGAAGCACCCATTCTCGTCGAGGGAGGGAAAAACCTGGGATCTTGACACTTGGGCTTGTGATGAGGTTCTTGTTTGGGATATCGGAGCTGATCCAGGAATTTGTCCATGCTTCTGAGATATTAAAATTTTGGGAGAGAAGTTGGTTTCCTCTGGACCATATCGGCTTCCTTGATTTTAGTCGATGTTTTGGGGGAGACTGTAGGATTGGGTTAATTTCGAGGTCGGGCGAGTCCAAGAGTTTTTGGTACATTTTCTTGGTGGCTTCCTTTCTGCGTAGCTCAGGCGGAGAGATGTGAGCAAGAACTGGAAGCCAGTCGATTCTTGTAGGTTGGCAAACTCCTGTTATAATTCGTAAGGTAGAATTTAGTTGTGTGTCTATTAGCTTCGTGTGGCAGCTCCCCTCCCAGACTGGAGCACAATACTCAGCCGTGGAGAAGATCAATGCCAAGGCAGAAGTACGCAGGGTGTTGGCATCACTGCCCCAGGAAGAGCCGGCCAGCTTATGGAGGATATTGTTACGTGATGATAGTTTCCCCTTTAACTTGGTGAGATGAGTTTTGAAGGTGAGAGTGCGGTCAAGATGAATGCCTAGGTATTTGGGATGTTCGCTATGAGTTATCTGAGAGTTATTGATAAATAGTTTGAGTTTTCTTTCAGCTCTGTGATTGTTAAGATGGAAACAGCAATGTACAGATTTTGCAGGATTAAGTCTCAGAGACCAGTTTTCAAAGTAATTATGTAGAGTTTCAAGATCTTTATTCAGTTCAATTTCCAGTTCCTCGAAAGTCTTTGCTTGGACTAGAATGGCTGTATCATCTGCGTAAATAAATTTCTTTGAAGTTGTTTGGGGAATATCATGGGTGTACCAGTTATAAAGAAGTGGAGACAAGACTGATCCCTGTGGGAGGCCATTATATATAGTATATTCCTTGCTAGATTTAGAGTTAAGGTATACTGTGAATTTCCTGGGTGAGAGAAGAGAAGACAAAAGATTGAGGGTCTGTTTGCATTTTAGCACTTTAGCAAGTTTATAGATCAAGCCATCAATCCACACTGTATCATATGCACTCGAAAGATCCAGGAGCACAACTGCAGATTTCAGTCCCAGTTGGAAGCCATTTTCGATGAAGGATGTCAAGGATGCAACCCGATCGCAACAACTCCTGTTGCCTCTGAAACCCGCCTGTTCCACCGGGATTTCTGGGTCCAGAATGGGAGTGAGTCTGGCTAGAATGATTCTTTCCAGAAGCTTGTGGGTTGTACAGAGAAGCGCAATTGGACGAAAATTTGCTGTGCAGGTAGGTTCTTTGCCTGGTTTTAGGACGGCAAGGATTTTTGACTGTCTCCATTCTTTTGGGATATTGCCGGTTTCCATTATTATTGTGAAAAATCGAGCCAGCCATGATTTAGCCCTTTTTCCCAGCTCAATAAGGAATTCAGCTGGTATTTCGTCATTGCCTGCTGCTTTGTATTTTTTGGTTAATTTGATTGCAGTTTCTATTTCCGTTATGTTGACTTGGCTTGAGAGGTGGCTTGAGTTATTAGATTTTGAAAATTCTTCTTTAATTCTTGCCTTCATGGCCTTTTTCTTTCTTTTAGGAATTTTTACTTTAGAGATTGTTTGGAGATGTCTTGCTATCTGGTTGGGAGTTATGTTGGTTATGAAGGAGTTGGTAGCTTCCGCATTTCCAAGCTTTCTTAAGAGATCCCATCCTTTCCTACTGGAGTGTGTGAGATCCAGGTCTGAAACTGTCTGCATCCATTTCTCTTTTCTTGAAGAATTAAGCTGGTTAATTAGCATCTCTGCTGTCTCCTCATTGTCGGAATCTTTGTATCGTCTATAGAGCTCCTCGGTATCTTTATCCCAACCTGGGATATATTCCTTTCTGTGACCACGGGGGATAAACTTCCTTCCGGCTTTCATGAGGAGACCTACAAATCTAAAATAGTTTGAAGGCAGAGGTTGAATTCTGTTGATGTTTTGATCAATGTAGGCACGGAAATTTTCCCAGTTTGCTTTTTGAAGATTCCATCGAGGGAGGAAGGGCTTCAAGGTCACAGGGATGAAATGTCCTACCTCGAGAATGATTGGGTGGTGTTGGCTTTTGGGAAATTTTTTAAGAATCCTCTTCGTAGTAGGGATTGGCTTGTTATTGTGGTCAGTTGATACAAAGCATAAGTCAGGATTTGTTCTAGTATTCCATCTGCCTGAAGAAAAAGATCCATTTTGTTTTGGGTTATAGATAAGGTGAAGAAGGTTATTATTTGCCCATTCTTCTAGCAGTTCACCATTGGTGTTGGTTGTAGTGTATCCCCAAGAATTATGGTGCGAGTTGAAGTCTCCACAATATAATGAGGGGTGAGAAGTGTTTGGGAGGACTTGCTGGTTCCAATCTTGTGAGGGAGGCTTGTATATATTATGAATTGTTAAAGAATCATGTGTTATTGAGATAGAGTGGGAGCTTTTGATTGAAGGAAATGAATTATTGGATATATCTTTTTTGGTCAGAATTGCCAAGCCGTATCTAGGGTGGTTTTCATATGCAATCAGATCATAGTTTGGGATTTTAAGACGACTAATATGGTCTTCAGAAATGTGGGTTTCCTGGAGAGCAAATATGTCAATATTCTCATCTCTTCCCATTCTTTCCAAAATCTCAGTCTTTGCTGTGGTTAGGCCTTCTACATTAATTTGGCAGATTCTGAGGAAGCGGCCAAGAGGTTTTTTGATTGTTTTGGACTGTTGAGGTGCTGCACGGTTGTCCAGGCCGCGTAGTAACTTTCCATTTGTGTAGCCTATAGCCCCCACCTCTGTAGCCATGGCGCGGTTTTCCCCCTTAGTACCGCCGGAGTTAACTGTGTAAGATAAGTTTGACATATCATGGGTGCATAATGTAGCTGCTGTATTGTCCGTGAGGTCAAGAGACGTACGGACCTCTATGGTGTTGATCTCTTGGCGGAACGACTTGGAAGTCGGACTCGGGCCCCCCCACTACGGCAAAGTGGATCAACTTCGGATATAGCTACACTAGATGAATGACCCAGCTTCGCCCGAGAATTCCCCCGAGTGCAATTTCCTTCATACTGAAAGTAGATCAATAATAAATAGTAGAAGTGCCATAGAATAGCAAATACAGAAGTAACACATTGTATTATATTAGTGTTTATGTATTTGATTTATTTATTTGCAATCTATTTAGTTGTTTCAAAATCAATATAGTTTAAATAGATGGCAGCTTTTCCACCCAAACCTCGAGGTATCTGCACCAGCGCATTAACCCTTGAAATTGCCTGAGTTGAGTGAGTGACTGCGATGCCCATCTCAGTAATAATAAGAAAAAATAGGGTTATAAAAAAATTAATCCAAAATACTGGCATGTAAATATTTTTCTGTAAAAAATAAAAGAGCACATTGAAATTAGGCAAACATATGTGTTTGCTAATGACTGCGACTGCATTTTAAACAAAAGATATAAAAAACAAAGGCCAGAACAAAAGCCATTATTTATATACAGTAACGCTAATTTTGTAGTTAAGTTTTTAAAAATTGCATTGTGTGCACTTACTGTAACTTCCTTTATACAGTGGCACCTCGACATATGAGTTTAATTCGTTCCACAACCTTGCTCATATCTTGAATTACTTGTATCTCAAAGCAAATTTTTACCCATACAAAACAATTGAACTACCATTAATAAGTGGTTTTAAATAATAAAAACGTATTTATAAATATCAAATATTTATTGCACAAAAACAAAAAAGAGAATATAAAGAAATAAATTAGATATCCTCACTGGTCTTTGCCTTTTTCGCTACATTTTTCTCGCTTTCACCTGTAGGCCGTTTAGAAAAAAACATGTCCAAGGAGGTTTGTTTCTTCCTCCCTCTTAGAATGTTCCAGAAATGAGTTAGGCAAGTGTCATTAAAAAGGTCAGATGCACGACCTGTTGCAACTTTTTCTGGGTGTTTTTTTGTTGGGTCGGATTTTCCACCAAACAAGACCCAACAAAGATGTAAACATTTACATCATATAAATATATACGCAGTGTCTCGCCGAAGTGTTTGTTACCTAGGTGGAGAACTCTCAACGATGGCCGACGATGCTCTGACGGCCCCCCCTCCCTGACGCAAGGCCTCTCTTGGAAGGATGTACAAAGAGCACATGTACAAATAAAACTAGACAATTGAGGACACCAGACTTCCATGCCGAAAGCTGGTGCCTGGTGGGGAGGAAGACATGGGTGACATCCGGAGACATCCGGATAGACATTTAGGATTACCACTAATAGATAATTTACCAGATCATTTAAAGACCGACAAAATAAAAAGTTTAATGAACGATCTATTTCAGGATGATATTGGAGGTTTGGATAAAGATGATCATATTTTGATTAGAAATTATACGCCTAAATATAAAAATAAAAGTAGTGTTTATATCGAATCTAAGGAAATAGAGGAAACAATTTTAAAAACAAATATTAAAAAAGCAACGGGCCCTGATTACATTAGTAACAATATGATTAGACAGGCTAAAATAAAAATAATCCCAATTCTGCATAAATTATTCAATAAATGTATAGAAATGGGATATTATCCGGATGAATGGAAAAAATCATTCTTAAAAATAATTCCAAAACCAGGCAAAACGAATTATGAAATAAATAAAAGTTATAGACCTATATCATTGACATCTAATCTATCTAAAACATTTGAGAATATAATAAAAAATAAATTAAGTAACTATTATTTAGAGAATAATTTAATGAGCTCAAGGCAGCATGGTTTTATGAAATCTAGATCAACAATTACTGGAATGGATAAAATTATAGAAACTATATTGAAACATAAACAAAAAGAATTGACTTCCTTGATAGCTATAGATATTGCGGGTGCATTCGACA
Source organism: Cordylochernes scorpioides (assembly GCA_030710605.1). Taxonomy (NCBI): domain Eukaryota; kingdom Metazoa; phylum Arthropoda; class Arachnida; order Pseudoscorpiones; family Chernetidae; genus Cordylochernes; species Cordylochernes scorpioides. The sequence continues at coordinate 27,467,147 of CP092863.1, read as the reverse complement.
ATGCATGGTGGCCTGCTATTATAAAAAGAATGGATAATGATGATGTTCCTTCAGATTTAATACGGATCATAAAATCTTATTTGAATAATGAAAGGGAGGTGAAATTTACATACGAATCAGAAACTTTTTATAAGAAACTAACTAAAGGATGTCCACAGGGTGGACCTTTATCTCCACTTCTATGGAATATTTTGCTAAATGATTTGTTGATAAATTTTGATTCAATGAATGCAGATATTATATGTTATGCAGACGACGTTACAATAATTTGCTGGAATAAGACTATTGAAGGACTAAAAACCGCAAGTGAATACACCTTAAATTATGTGATCCAATGGTGTAATAGAAATAAATTAACGATCAGTACAGAGAAGACTAATATGCTATACCTACATAACAGACAAAAAATACCTATTAAGGTTAATAACAATATAATAATGCCGGTCAAGCAAGTAAAAATTCTGGGAATGAAATTTTCTAATCACAAATGGAAAAACAAAGTTAACTTTACACCGCATGTTAATGATATTCTGTGTAAGGCAGGACGTATGAAAAATTTATTATGTTCACTAAGTGGCAATATGTGGGGTTTAGACACTGAAAAGAGGTTAACTTTATTCAAAACAATCATTAGGCCTGTACTTACATACGGTTCTGAAATTTGGTTCAAATATTTAAACAATCGTTGTAAACAAAAACTGAACTCCATGCAGTACCAGATCATTTTATGGGCAGTTAGAGCATACAAAACCACTTCATCAAACTGTGTGCATAGCTTGGCAAAAATTCCACTCCTAACAGATTATATAGAATCCAGAATAATCAAATTTGATCTAGCTCAAATGTCCATTGAAGATCTAATTACTTACGAACCCTATGCTCCAAGTATAGTCAAATCATTCTTACACGCAAAAATGAATGAAATTTTTGAGAACACTAATGAAATTTTCAGAAGCTTTTTCGTATTAGGAATTCCAAGATTTTTCCGTCCAAATTTTTATAATATCCAATTCATTACAGATCATGGCAATTTTGGGAAATTTTTGGCAACTATCGGCGCCGTGAAGGAACCAGGATGCTTCTGCGGAGGTGAAATTCAAGACGCGAGACATCTACTTCTGGAGTGCCCAATTTTCCGGGATTTTAGGGAAAATAGATTTGGTCGTATTGGACAGCTTGATGAATTTGTAGACAAAAAAGAAAAGTATAAAAATTTTGATCAATTTTGTAAATACATATACAAATTTCTCTTGAATTGGAAAAAAGAGAAGGAATCTTAGAAGAAAAAAAAGAACTGCGATGCTTGCTCTGTGTGTTTTGCTTTGTTGTTTGTTTTTCTCTTTGGACAATTTTCTTTAGTTAATTTATGTAAAATAATGAATTGAACAGGATTGTATATAGCCGAATTGCTGTAATGCAGTGAAATGTATTGGCGCAAATATCCCTGAGTTTGGGATATCGCGTTTCATGATGTTAATAAAGTTAATATGTACATATATTCCCCTCATTTTAGTAGTAGTAGGTGACCTAAGGAAAACAATTTGTCATATAAACATGTAAATCAATAGTTTTTATATACTCGGGATATATATATATATTAATTAATTTCCTAAAGGAATTAATTTTTAGGGATTAATTTGTTTTATCCAATATACAATTTTTTTTTCTCGCGCGGTAACACGGTAAATTGGGGGCGTGGTCATGATGACGTGCGTGTTTTTCTTCCGACGAATGAAAATGCCCATGATCACGTGGGTGTTTGCTTTCGACGAATGAAAATGCCAGCCAATAGAAACTTAGGCATGATCAACGAATGAAAATGAAGAGAGCCTAGGATAAAAAGGGCCTTTTTCTTGGCTAAAGGGAGGATAGACAGAGCCGCTCAGTGACAGTAGAGATTCGACCAGTCGGACCTGGGACGTAGAGGAGACCAGACCTTGCCGCCGCTTTCGAGAGAAGGTAAGCCCCTCGCCATTATGGTTTAGCCCCCCCTTTTATTTTTTCGAACAAAATAATCTATTTAGATTCTGAATGGGCCCTAAAGGGCTTTCAGTGAATTAAAAGGGAATGTTAGGGCTCGTATATTTTGTCCCGCTGGAATAGATGGAGATCTAGTTTCCCCACCCCTTTATAAAGACGAATTCGTAACCTTATGTCACCTCTAACCTAGATCATTATGTAAATAGCATGTCTCGCCAGTATGAAATGTCCCCAAAATTTTGAATTTAATCTGAATAAATATCTAGTACATATGTAGAATTTTGTTTCCTCTCATATATATTTCATTCTTCTGTTTCATGGTACTATCCCCACACCTTGATTTCATAAATTGCACTAAATATAGAACTACCGACTCTGTTGGAATAGAGTTGTGTACTATATCTTTGCTGTGATATATTGACACAGCAACAGTTGCAAAATACGACTTTATTAGGGCTACCTTGAGGGTACCTATTTGTCAGGTTTTAGTAATGTTTGTACCTTTATGTGAAGAATTTGTCCTTTCACTGTTCAAAACGAAATATAGTATGATTCCTACCCATTTGAAGGGAATGTTGCTAATAATCAGGTCTCCATAAATTGCCGGCCATATACATTGTCGCGAGTGTCTGTGTTTCAGTATGTTCCATCATGTCTACCATTATATTGTTCGTTGATTTAAAATTAATAAGACCCATGTTGCCTTAATCTCATTAGGTTGTTCTCTTTATGATTTTATTGAAGACCTTTGTTTTAGATATATTACGATTATTAATGTCAATAGTATAAGTCTATAATTTGCTTGTTTTTTTTTATAGCCTATCTGTTAGATTCTGGTATAATCTTCATAAATAGAGTCCTTCCCATATATCCAGATGGTAACTTACTTATCGCATTTTTGTTGAATCTTTATTATAAAATTAGGGATTAAAGGATATCCGCATGTTTAATCAGATCTTTCTACCAATGAAATCTGAACTTGGTACCTCATGATATCTATTTTGGAATATTGATTTCAACTTACTATACTTCAATAGAAATATTAATTTGGTCTTCTATATTCAGGATTTTAGTTTCTAATAATAACATGTTCATCTTCATCTGAGATCCCCCAAAGTCGTTGGATGATCTCAAAGAACGTGACACAAAGAGATGGGCGCGTCATGGACCCGAGTCCGTTGGACTGTAGAGGCGGCAAATGGATGGCGATTCCATTCCAGCGTCTATCTTTTTGATGGGAGAGCCGTCCACTATTAAGTGTATAGTTTGCTTGTCTTTATATCTTATTTGTTAGACTTCAGGTATAATCTTTACAAGTAGGGTCCCTTCTATATATATCCAGATAGCAAACTAACTCCAATATCTTAACCTCTGCGAAATCTCTATGACAAATAATAAAACTCCGAGGTCGTGTATATTTTTTTTTAATAAGGCTCTAGCTTTCGGATATGGTAATCCTTCTACAGGAGAGACGCGATGGTGGTGAATCGTTAGTGGCTATATATATATATATTTACCTAATATATTTACATCTTACAAATTTTTACCAGGAACTATTAACTGCCTGATATATATGCTAAGTATCTAGACTATCTACATATTTCTAAACTAAGGTAAAACTCTATTATATAATAATTTAACTTATGAAATTTGAATTAGCCATGGAGCAGAGTTATGAAACAAGAGTTACTGTATTAAATATGGGATTTCTGACTATTGTCCCCATTATGGGTGTGTTTTTTTTTTGTAATACGTCTTTATACCATATTTCCTATTCCTCGGGCTATTGTTACGTTGTTAGGAGGGTACGGTATGATACATATAGATTTGTATGTTTGACTATTGTTTGTGTTATTTGGGTTATAAATGCCTTAATATGAATCTATCTACAGTTGATCTGTAGAAATTATAGAGATCCGTTGCTATAATTTTCCTCCATGAAATAGCTCCCAGCATCTTCAGTGGGTTGCTAAATCGCAAGAAGGTGAATCTCTTAAAAGAATGGTTGGGACAATGGGGAGGCAGGGAGAAGGGGCCGCCATTATCTCTTTCATGGAAGAAGGAGGAGGGCGAGGGAGAATGGATGTAAGTCGATACCTCTGAGAAGTTGGATCCCACATTCCACAGACTTCGTTAGTCCCGAAACACCCGACGCCCCATACATTCCAGGAAGGGATCCATCAACGGTCCTCCCCCGATTTGTGCCCCCTTTGGGGGGGGGGGGGGTCCCTCTCACGCCGGCATGGAAACTTTTTACTTGGAGCTGCATTTCTCAAAATCCTTCTGTACCTTGTATATTGACTGATATTCCGCCTCCTCGAGTATAACCTAGCTGTATAAGTGCTATATATTTGTCCATTTCTATGTCGCACGATATTCCGAAGACAGTAGCGACGTTGTTGTCAAAATGTTACACTTGTAGATTTTAATAAGAAATTTTTACTAAGTCACAACATACATTCCGAGGATGGTAGCGCCTTTGTTGTCAAAATGTTACACTTGCAGATTTAAATACGGAAATTTTACTAGGTCACTCCTTACATGCTCCGTTCTCGTAGGTCTAAAATCGGGAGCGCGACATTTTTTTCCACGAACTGTGAAACTCTCTTCCACATTCCTAAGATCTCCTTTATTTCACTTGTAGAAATAACCTCCTCCTCTGACTCCTCAAAACCAATTACTTGCATAACCTCAGTATGCTGCTGTGACTGTAACTCTTGTATCTCCTCGGTCGTCAGTTCCTGGGTGTGCTCCTCGATGAGCTCGTTCACGTCTCTCTCTTCCACCTCAAAACCCATGGATTTCCTCAGAGATACAATCTCCTCCTCTACTGAAACACTGGGTTCCAATTCTTCATAGATCCTTTCAGCTACAGCTTCAGGCCACAGATTTTTCCATGCAGAGGTCAAGGTCCTCGTTGTAACTCCCAACCAGGCCTGATCGATAATTTGCAGGCAAATCGCTATATTAAAGTGGTCCTTCCAGAACTCTCGAAGGGTGAGGTTTGTGCTCCGTCACTTCAAAGCAGCGCCGAAACAGATGCTTGGTGTATAGTTTTTTAAAATTAGAAATCACTTGCTGATCCATGGGCTGCAGAATAGGAGTGGTGTTGGGTGGTAAGTAGAGAACCTTTATGAATATTAACTCCTCGAGGATGTCATCTTCGAGGTTTGGTGGATGAGCAGGGGCATTATCGAGGATGAGAAGAGCTTGCACGGGTAGGTTATTTCCTGTAGATATTTCCTAACAGTAGGGCGAAAACCAGGTTTACCCACTCCACAAAGAACTTCCTGGTGACCCATGCCTTCGGGTTCGACCTCCACATAACTTGCAGTTTTTCTCTCAAAATCTTATGTGATTCAAATGCTCTGGGGTTTTCCGTTTTCATATAGTAAACTTGAATTTGTTTATTCAAGTCTCAAAAAACAAAGCTTTGCATATAGAACAAATAATAATTAAGAATAAGAAAGAAACATTTTAGGAAAAGCAAAAACAAAACAAAAGTACTGGTCAAAAAGAAACATTTAAAATCACATATTAATTTCTTCAGAACTCGTATCTCGAATTTCGCTCGTAACTAAAAGCAAAAAATCACTTGCTCGTCGGCTCGTATCTCGAAAAACTCGTATGTTGGGGCGCTCGTATGTCGAGGTACCACTGTATCTATAAAAATGAAATACAAATTTGATGTTTGTTATCGCGTTGCGCAAAATCTACAGAATAAATCATGAAATTTCGCATGTAGGTGGCTGAAGATTTCGTGTTTAACATATAGGCTATTCTCTCTCAAAAAACTAAAAAGGTTAATGTGTTTTTTTTTAATTGTATAACCAAAAAAGTCTTAGTTCCAGCCTTTTACCGCCGCACTGGTCGCGACGATAAAAGAATTTGATTGGTTAATAATTTTGCACGTTGTTTGTTTAAACGATGAATTTTAGTTTGTTTACACGATGAATATTTTGAAAGGTAAGATTATATTTATATTTAAACTCTTTGTGAATAATATTTATCGATCGTTATATCGAATTTATACGCCCCCCCCCCCCCACCCCGAACCGGGTTAATTAAAACTGTATTGTTAAATTTCGCGCGTAGGTAGCTGAGGTTTTGGTTTAGCATTTAGGCTGAAAGTACAAAAATTGTATTTTGAATAACCTTTTTTCTTTTTAGAAGGTAAGATTTTATTTAGTTATTTACTTATATTAGTTATTTAGTAATATTTTTCAAATTAAATTAATTGAAAATATTATTTATTTCGCAACTTATTCATATTATTTTGTGACGATGCAATTTTTGCTTTGTTTAATTTTAATTAGTGTAAATATAACGATCTACATTTTTTTAAGATAAGGTTTGCTATTTGATTCTCATAAGAAATATTCCTATTTTAAGACAAATTGAGATTTAGAACAGTATTCTATTTTTTTTCTTTCTTATATTTAGATTAAGTATAAATTTGATTGAAGTTGTAAAAAGTATATTTATTGAAAAAAAAGGATGTTTTTTTTCTATATGACTTGCTAACGTATATTTTACTATATATTTGTTCCATGTAATATTGTATACTCTAATAGCGTTTATATTGTAAGCAGCAGCTATGCATTTTCAGTAACTGCTTTTTATTATGGGTAGGTTAAATTTTTTTTTGCTGTCATTTGTTTAGGTAGGGTTCATATTTATATGCTTCACAATATATAACTGCTCATATATATCTATATGGTACAACCATATTTTTGAATATTTTTAACGTTTCATAATACTTTTCAAATTAAAGTCTTTGGAAATAATATTACTTTTTTTCCCATCCTGCATGTCAACATTACACTGCAACATGCTATCGTAACTCTGGCTTTTGGCATTGATATTTATGTATTGTGAAATTACTGTTTGCTACCTTAAGCTCTGGAGAGATTATAATGTATCTACAGATCCATCATGTGGAAATCACACGATAGTAAAAAGGAACGCATGTAGCTGGCAGCAAAATTTGTGCCCTGTGTAAAGATAGCGTTTAAAATTTAATTTTTTAAAAAGATATTTCAATTGTTGGCCTTATTTTCACATGTTACTGACCCATAATGCTGCTACATATAGGGTTAATTAATAACTCATTTGACATTTTACTTTTATTTAAGGTCTTGGAAATATATATTTTTAGGTAAAAAAATTGAGGTATATTTTGAAATATAGATAAGAATCACAAAGAAGCAAGACCAAATCCAAATAAATAAATTATGTGTGGTTTCAGTAACAGCATTGTTACCATCTTCAGACAAAAGTACTGAATTACATTCAGTAATTTTGTCTTAGTAAGGTAACAATGCTGTTACTGAAACATCACACATAATTCGTTTATTTTTATTTGGTCTTGCATTTTTGGTAATTTTACAATTGTCCTTTCCTATTAGAAAATGATGCAATTTTCATATTTTTTTTATTTACCATTTTAAAAAGTACATTCTTTTGTTAAAATATCCACTTTCCCACACTTTTCTAAAACTGCCAACAATAACCTAATAAAAAATTCATCCAAGTCCAGGTATTTCATTATTGCAGATATATTACATTTTTGGAAAGGCCAAAAAAATCTTAATTAAGTGCGAGGAGCATTGTCGTGATGGAGACCCTAATTGCCTGTTGGCCACAACTCCGGTCTTTTGCGTCGTACAGCATCATTTAGGCGACGAAAGACATCCCAGTAGTACTCTGGTGATTGTTTGACCCAGTGGTGCATACTCGTGGTGTACCACACCGCGGGAGTCAAAGAAATCAGTCAGCATTACTTTGACGTTGCTGCGCACTTGGCGGTCCTTCTTCGGTCTTGGTGAAGTGAAATGTTTCCACTTTAGCGCCCATTATGGTTTTACTAGGAAAAACATTCACGAGATGAAATATATGGCCGATTAAAAATACAAACAAATCCATAAATGGACCGAACTGTTCAAAGATAAAATCGTAACTAACAAAACCCAAACCTGTCTCTTCACCTGTCGTAGAATCGCTGCTGTAAGCGCATTAACCTAGGAAACTCCACCATCGACATTCAAAGCAACATTGGAGTCCTGGGAATAAGATTAGATAGTTTAAATATTTCGAACACACGCAAAAGAACTTCTAAGGCCAAAAACATTACTTTTATACGATAATAACAAGGCGAAGGAAGACGAGTATCTTTATTGGTGAATAAGAGCAAGCTTTCGGGCAAAAGCCCTTCGACTGGCAAGATATAACGACACTGTGAACGACAACGATGGCGGTAGTGAATATATACACATATTAATTTACATAAATATAGAAAATACAAATCAATAAGAAGTTTCCATAATAAAGTATCCGTTGATAGTACAATAATAATCCAAAAATGTACATTAATCCAATCTGTGCCATACTCAAAACAATAAACTTATTTGACACTTTTTGACATTTGACTCCCTCCCTAACAGTCTCCACTATACTTTACATTTCCCTTCCTTGATCACCTTTTTTCAGCTGCCTAGCATTTCAACCACAGCGATTACAGACAGATACACTTCTTGGACTACCCTCCTTCAATGCCACTGCCCTTTTGAATCTACCAAGAAACAAACCGGCCTGGAAACACAATGTAAATTAACAAACAAACATTCCGATAAATCTAATGGAAAAAGGATCTCAGACAGAGATAAATTATATATAAATATTCAACAAAACATTGTAAAAATGAAAATAAAGCAAATGAATTGTAATAACATAAAGGTAACCCAGGCTCCAGGATATCCATAGATCGCCAACTACCCTGTCCTGAGATTTAGGAGCCTGTTTTGGTAGCCTTAGTGAACCAGTTCATCAAGTGTTTCCTGGCCGGTTTGTTTCTTCGTAGATTCAATAGGTCAGTGTAATTGAATGAGGGCATTCCAAGAAGTGTAGCTGTATGGAATCGGTATAGTTGAAATTCTGGGCAGCTGAAAAAAATAAATATTGAAACATTTATATATATATATATAGCCAGATCATTCTCTCTCTTTATTAAAAAATTGCAGCAACGAGAACAGATTGGAGAGATTTATATAATACTAGCGGATGTACCCGGCTTCGCCCGGGTTTTACCCCAGTAAAGGTTTGTCTAACGAATATTTGTTAAAACAATTCTCTATAAACTTATAAAAAAAATAATAGATATATTTTGATAATTTGAAACTCGTAAATTTGAATCTCTCGATAAAGTGAACATTTTTTCCCGGTCCCTGTGTGCCGTGTCATCCTGAATTTTGTCTTTCCTACTTTTCTACATTACAAAATCATTGTTTTATCTAGTGAACATTTTTCCCCGGTCCCTTGAAAAATACTCGATAAGTTGAATAAAATCAATATTAATTGGTTCCCTCGGTAATTGGAAGTTAAAGGAATAGTATATTTGCCTTGGAATTGTATCATTATTCTTGTCTCAAATAAATTGCCGTCCTGAGATAATCTTACTTTTGATAAATAATCTTTAAGATAATAAACTTAATGATAATAAAACTTATAGATAAAAAAAACTTATCATCGTCGCAATGGTGGCGCTGCTTGCGAGTCAAATCTACAAATCTGCAAATAACTCTTAAGGATATTCAAGATATTCAAGAAATTATTTTTCAGAAACCTTCCCAGTACTATATTAAATAACTTCCCAAAGTTTCATGGCGTTCCAATGAGTGGTTTGGTCAGGCATAAAGGACAGACACACACACACATATATATAGATAGACTGTAAAAAAATAGCTAATGTATACTAGCTAGTATACTATAGCTAGTATATAAATTTAGCACTTTAAAACGTTTTATAATTTAATAGCAACATTTTACACTTTAATAACACCATTTCATTTTAAGCGATATTTTTCATATTTAAAAATATTTTTACGTCATACCCAGACACTATTCGTGTTCTTTGTTGATTGAGGATGCTACAAAGATACACAAGTGAGTTCGAAGGGATGCAGCAAAAGTTAGAGCTTTATTATATGTCTCCCTTAACAGAAGGAATACAATGAGTGTGGGACTTGCCTCCAACTTCCCCTTCAGAAGGATCCTTGGCGCCATGGATGTCACTCTTGGGAAACCTTCTGCTCCACACTAACACATCCAGCCTGGACTACACTGGCTTGTAGGCCGCTCCGATCCTGACAAGGCCTTGCAAGATCATCCACACACCAGAGGCAAGTCGCCACGTCTTCTCCTCGCCGCAGATGTGTCCAGCCTCTGTCCTCCCCCACACAGGAATGCTGTTTTTGGCGCCTGCCACATGGCAGCGGGGCAGCTGGAGTCCATCCCTTTTTCCCCAACTTTACTCTGGAATCTTCGTCTTTCATCCATGTTACAATAATTAACAATTAAACTTAGGATATTTTAGCATTAACTGAAATACTTTTATTTTGATTGTTTTATGTCTATTTGTTACATTTTTATATCCATTTTAATCAAGCAATAGAAATAAGGCATTTGAGATATTCTAAGTAAAATTAACCACTGTTCAATATGCGTTGAAATTTTATGATATTCTCATTTTAACTGCTTTCCAACTTAAACTTCGCTTATTTTTATAAGATTGTTTTAAAATGTTTTTTATATTGAATGAAACATCACCCTCAAGTTAAAATTTTGATTTAGATACATCTCCTTCTCATGTGTGCTACTGTTCTAGTTTCAATTGAATATATTTATTAGTTTTTTCGAATGATAATATTAGTTCCTGTTCCAGAATGAATATCAGGCACTCAAGGAATATGCTCACTTACATATTTATATATATTTTGTAAACCTATATTTAAAAAAAAAACACAATTATGATAATGGCTAAAGGTCAAGTTGGTAAACAAATTGTAGTGCAATATTGAAAAAATTTAGTGCCGCTGGTTGACTTGAGAAAATTTCAAATGCTTTATTTATAATTCCTGACCAATTTTAATTGAAATAAAATTATTCTGAAAAAAGCTAAAATATCTTGAGTATTATTGTTTAAATATTCTTAAAAATCGAAAATATTTATTAAAAATCAAAATATCTATTAAAAATGAAATTATTGTTTTTAAAGTGTATAATTTTGTTATTGAACAAAACTGGACGTAAGTAAAATCTTAGTACTAGTCCACACTTGTGAGCTAGACTTCCCGGGCATTTGGCGTTTTGCTCTCCAGGAGAACCTGGATTATAAATATCTATCTGTTATTGAAATGTAAAATGCTGTTATTAACATGAAAAATGTTGTCATAAGGTGTAGAAGTTGTCTTAAAAGGGCAAAAATATATATGATAATTCCCTGTAAATAAATATAATTGCAAATTATCAAACTAGGTTGTTCTTGGTGGCCGGTGCATGTAATAAAGATAATTTAAACTGGACACTGGATCCTATTGAAGTACAGCCTGAACCACGCTGAAAAGAGCCAATAGCAAAAAGCGCGTACGTGATTGTATTTTATTGATTTATTGAAAATAATTGTTGGAAAATATATAATGGAATAAACCTAATCCAGCGCTTAGTTGATATTTATCTCGCTAGATGGCGCTCGGTTATTCAAGATTGGGCATCTGTCAGCAGGGAACTCCTGTGTAGCTTCCCATGCCACAACCCATTAAGATACTGAAAATACTTCGATAAAATTGACCTTTCCAAAGATTTTCTTTTAAATGCACTTTATTAAGGATACTCCCCAGCACCATGAGTATATTTATGAATACATACTTAAAAGAACTTTTGTCTTCAGCATCTCATAATTACCATAAAATTTTATAAACTTTTAAATTTTCAAAATGTAAATAAGATTCTTGGCGTATCTATCTATATATATATATATATATATATATACTAGCCGAATGACCCGGGCAACGACCGGGGTTTACCCGATTAAATGCTTTTATTCAAATACTATTCGTTACAATTATAAATTGGCGCCGTGGATGTCACTCTTGTGAAACGTCCCGCTCCAAACTTTGTGTCTGAGAAGCGATATTGTTATAGAAAGATGATCTGGCTTTGTTTTCTGCTCGAATGAATGTTTTTCTGTTAGAATTTTGTTCCTGCGTACGAAATAATGAACTGGTTTCACCCGTGGTCTCTGCTTTTTGCAATTTTTCCCGATATAATTTTGTATCTGATAATCAAACATGATACAGCAATATCTTCATCATCATTTTCTGACTAAAAATATATAGTTTTAATAATTGATTTATATATTTTTTTAAAATAGCCTATCGTCTTCCCCGTATTTTTTTACCTATGTATGGAAATTTTGGTTTGAATTAATGAACTACTGCGAATTTGTATACCGGACTTACAAACCAACAAACAAACAAACAGACAAACATACAAACATTCATTTTTATATCTTCTATTATATTAATAAAATGCAAATTTCATAAGAGGACATCACTAAAAACTTTCGTTACAATGCATCAATTTCGACCAAATTTTCAACATTTATGTAAAACGAGATGGAGCAGGTTTTGCTTAACGTCAAAATATTTTTCCCTAACATTAACTTGCGTAACTTCGCTGTTATCGATTAAATACAAAAAAATCAACAGAGTTAATTTTATTTATATATAAATACAAAATTAAATTTCAACAGAGTTAATATTTTTACATACTAGCTAATAATCTCAATCTAAAAATATAATATAAAAAGCCAACAATGAAGAGTGAATGTAAGATAAAAAGCCAACAATGAAGAGTAAATGTAATATAAAAACCAACAATGAAGAATGAATGTAAGATAAAAAGCCAACAATGAAGAGTGAATGTAATATAAAAAGCCAACAATGAAGAATGAATGTAAGATAAAAAGCCAACAATGAAGAGTGAATGTAAGATAAAAAGCCAACAATGAATAGTAAATGTAATATAAAAAGCCAACAATGAAGAATGAATGTAAGATAAAAAGCCAACAAAGAAGAGTAAATCTACTTATATAATTGCCTTATTCTGTCTGTGTGAAGTTCACTGTGTGAAGTTCACAGATAGATTTTGGTCAGAATATAATATAAAAAGCCAACAATGAAGAGTAAATATGATATAAAAAGCCAACAATGAAGAATGAATGTAAGATAAAAAGCCAACAATAAAGAGTAATCTATATTAATAAAATGCAAATTTCATAAGAGTACATCACTAAAAACTTTCGTTACAATGCATCAATTTCGACCAAATTTTCAACATTTATGTAAAACGAGATGGAGCAGGTTTTGCTTAACATCAAAATATTTTTCCCTAACATTAACATGCGTAACTTCGCTGTTATCGATTAAATATAAAAAATCAACAGAGTTAATTTTATTTATATATAAATACAAAATTAAATTTCAACAGAGTTAATATTTTTACATACTAGCTAATAATCTCAATCTAAAAATATAATATAAAAACCAAAAATGAAGAGTGAATGTAAGATAAAAAGCCAACAATGAAGAGTAAATGTAATATAAAAAGCCAACAATGAAGAATGAATGTAAGATAAAAAGCCAACAAAGAAGAGTAAATCTACTTATATAATTGCCTTATTCTGTCTGTGTGAAGTTCACTGTGTGAAGTTCACAGATAGATTTTGGTCAGAATATAATATAAAAAGCCAACAATGAAGAGTAAATATGATATAAAAAGCCAACAATGAAGAATGAATGTAAGATAAAAAGCCAACAATAAAGAGTAAATGTAATATAAAAAGCCAACAATATAGAATAAATTTAAGATAAAAAGCCAACAATGAAGAGTAAATATAATATAAAAAGCCAACAATGAAGAATAAAGGCAATGTGACACGGGAAAAAATGTTCACTAGTGTAATATAAAAAGCCAACAATGAAGAATAAATTTAAGATAAAAAGCCAACAATGAAGAGTAAATATAATATAAAAAGCCAACAATGAAGAATAAAGGCAATGTGACACGGCAATGTGACACGGGAAAAAATGTTCACTTTATCGAGAGATTCAAATTTACGAGTTTCAAATTATCAAAATATATCTTTTTTTTTTTAAATAAGTTTTTAGAGAATTGTTTTAACAAATGTTCGCTAGACAAACCTTTACTCGGGTAAAACCCCGGGCGAAGCCGAGTACGTTTTATAAGTTTATAGAGAATTGTTTTAACAAATGTTCGTTAGACAAACATTCACTCGGGTAAAACCCGGGCGAAGCCGGGCACATCCGCTAGTATATAGATAAATGAATGTATGTGTGTCTGTCTGTCCTTTATGCCTGTCCAAACCACTCATTGGAACGCCATGAAACTTTGGGAAGTTATTTAGTATAATACTGAGAAGGTTTCTAGCAAATAAAATTTGCTAAAATCGCCTAAAAATAATCAAGATAAATATTCTAATTTATCTGTTATAATTCAACAATCTGCTCTAAATATTATCATGATGATACAATGATTTTGTAATGTAGAAAATTAGGAAAGACAAAATTCAGGATGACACGGCAATTTATTTGAGACAAGAATAATGATACAATTCCAAGGCAATATACTATTCCTTTAACTTCCAATTACCGAGGGAACCAATTAATATTGATTTTATTCAACTTATCGAGTATTTTTCAAGGGACGGGGGGAAAAAATGTTCACTTTATCGAGAGATTCGTTAGACAAACTTTTACTCTGGTAACCCGGGCGAAGCTAGTAATGGATATAAAAAAGGTGTACAAAAATACAATAAAATATTTCAAAATATATTGAGGGATTCAATTAAAATAAAATTATACCTACTATAATAGAGAGAGAGAGAGAGTTTCTAATAAAAAAAAATTGAAACGTTTTCTATTTAAAAGGCTCAAATTTATTATTAAAATGTAAATAGTGTTATTAAACACCACGCACCACACACTTCAAAATTTTGTTTAAATTTTTTAAAATTGTGCTATTAAATTTAAACATTGTTGCAATAATATTTTAAAACCTGAAGGGTCGGGATTTTTACTTATGTTATTGCCTTGCTTAGACTGCAGAAAGTCAACCTTTGAAGCTAGTTGCCACAATACCTATTACATTTTTGTACACATTAGGTGTCAAGGTTGTGCATTGAATAGGCTAGTATTTTCCTTCTAATAAAATTTATTAATAAAATTGATGCGAGAGATGATGTGTATTCATAATATATATTGTTTAATTATTTATGACCATTGACCTGAATGCAGAATTTGCATAGGCAATTATTATTATTATTATTATTAGAATGTAGCTTGTGCTGTAACGATTATTAAATCTTTAGTAGGTCAAATAAATGTGTGATCCTTAAATTTTAAATACACCACAGCTGGCGACGAGGATAAAAAAGTAAGTGTAATTATGTCAAATATCGTGCCATTTCCAGTCTTCACCCCAGAGCAAGATTTTGAAATTTTCGTGAAATGTTTACGTTTTGCGTTTGCTGCTAACGATACTTCGTTAGCTAAACAAGTACCAGTTTTACTGGCGGTGATAGGCCCAAAGTTATTTAAATTGGCCGAAGATTTGGCAGCGCCTGAAAAACTGGAAACGAAGTCATTCGATGAAATTGTCGCACTTTTAAATAGACATCTCGCGCCTACACCTAGAGTCATACCAGCTAGATATAATTTTTTTAAATCAAATCAAGAAGATGAAACTATATCTCAATTTATGGCAACATTGAGAGGTCTAGCAGAGCCTTGTAAATTTGGAAGCATGCTAAATGAGATGTTAAGAGATAAATTAGTGGTTGGCGTTAGATCCGAAAATCTACAGAAACGCCTATTGCAAGAAGGCGATGACGCAACATTAGACAAAATTTACGAATAAGCATTATCATACGAAGCCGCAGAACAAGATTTATTATCAATGAAAAATGTAGATTATGCAGATGCGAATGTTCATGATGTTAAGAAATTAAATAGTGCATGTTCTCATTGTGGTAGACATAATCATCTATCAAATAAATGCTTTTTTAAAAACGCAAAATGTCATGAATGTGGAAAAATTGGACACATAAAGCCGGCTTGTAAAAATAGAAAAACTAAATATGCAAAAATACAGCATGGATCAAAAGCTACTGGAAAAATAAATGTGGTTGAAGCAAGTGAAAATGGAAAATATTTTATTACATTAAATGTGGACAACAAAAATATACAGTTTGAATTCGATACAGGTAGTTGTCACACGTTGATGCCAATAAATTTGTATAAGAAATTGTGGAATAAGAAAATATCTCCTATAAATTTACATCTTAAATCTTATTCAAATACGAAGATTGATGTTATTGGCAAAAGAGAAGTGTTCGTAGCAGAGGCCAACAAAACTCTTCCTTTGATTATAACTGAAGTAAATAGGCCTGTATTGCTTGGCACTACTTGGATTAAGTGCTTGCCTGCTAAATTTTTAAAATTCTCGGACATAAATTTAGTCCAAGAAACAACATGTTCCTCTTTGGTAAATAAATTTGCAGAGGTTTTTGGCACTTCAAATGTAGGTGTAATTAAGGACCATAAGGCGCATCTAATTCTTAGAAAAGATGCTAATCCTAGATTTTTCAGGGCGAGAAATGTTCCTTATGTAATGAGAAACGCCATTGAAAAAGAATTGGAAAATCTTGAAGCCCAAGGAGTAATTACAAAAATAGAAAGAAGCGATTGGGCTACGCCTATAGTTCCTATAATGAAAAAGAATGGCCATGTCCGTATTTGCGGAGATTTCAAAATAACACTAAACCCTGTATTTAAAATTGACCAATATCCACTACCAAAAATAGAGGACATTTTTGCCATTCTCGGAAGAGGAATAAATTTTAGTAAAATAGATTTGTCCCAGGCATATTTGCAATTGGAATTGGACGATAATTCAAAAGAAATGGCCGTAATAAATACACATAAAGGACTCTATAGATATAATAGACTTCCTTTCGGCATTGCTTCTGCACCAGCAATATGGCAACGAATAATTGAACAAATATTGTCCGGCATACCAGGAACTCTTGTCTATCTAGATGATATACTAATTACCGGAGAGTCAGAGGCTGACCATCTTAGAAATTTGGAGGCAGTCTTAAATAGATTAAATGAATATGGCCTCAAGGCTAACAGGGAAAAATGCAATTTTTTTCCAAGAAAGTCTTGAATATTGCGGTCATGTGATCGATAAAATGGGTTTTCATAAAACAAATGATAAGATAAGGGCTGTTTTG
This sequence comes from Cordylochernes scorpioides, assembly GCA_030710605.1. Taxonomy (NCBI): domain Eukaryota; kingdom Metazoa; phylum Arthropoda; class Arachnida; order Pseudoscorpiones; family Chernetidae; genus Cordylochernes; species Cordylochernes scorpioides. Next base: position 27,450,016 of record CP092863.1, on the reverse strand, counting down.
GATGCTCCAGAACCACTAAATGTAACTCAGTTACGAGCGTTTTTGGGCTTAATTACCTATTATCATAAATTCATCAGAAACGCTGCAGATGTTTTATCGCCCTTATATGCTCTTCTAAAAAAGGGAACAAAATGGCATTTTTCAACAGAATGCCGAAAGGCTTTTAGGCAAATCAAAGAAATTATCTCTTCAGATCAAATATTGATTGCTTATGACCCTAAATTGCCTATCCGTCTGTCGTGTGACTCAAGCAGCTACGGACTCGGTACTGTGTTGTCTCAAATTGATGTCGACGGAAATGAACGCCCTATATATTTTATCTCAAGGACCTTATCTCAGGCTGAAAAGAAATATTCACAGATTGATAAGGAATGTTTAAGTATAATTTGGTCTTTAAAGAAATTTAATAATTACCTTTTTGGAAGAAAATTCGAATTAATAACTGATAACAAACCCTTGCACCATATACTAAACCCCAAGCGGGAAATATAATCGAACATGTCTGCACGACTACAGCGATGGGCATTGATCTTGTCTTCATATAACTTCACAATTGAGTGCAGGAAAACTGGAGACCACGGCAATGCCGACGGACTTTCTAGATTGCCACTAAAACAATATGAAGAAATGGAAGAAGATGCTGTAAATACAGTTCATATGATTAAACAATGTGAAGAATTGCCGCTCACATAGAGTCACATTAGACGAGAATCTTGCAAGGACTCAATCTTGAAAATAGTATACCAGAACACATTGTATGGTTGGAAAGATAAGCCATCAAATACCGAATTGCTCTCGTTTTATTTGCGAAGAGAAGAATTAACTGTAGAGCAAAGAATCCTACTTTTGGGAACACGAGTAATTATTCCAAGGAAATTCAGAGCGAAAATTAAAGCTGAGTTGCACCAAGGACATCTAGGTGTTGTAAAAATGAAAGCACTAGCTCAAAATTTTATTTGGTGGCTTGGAATAGATCGTGAAATAGAGGAAATTACTAGAGTCTGCAGAGAGTGTAATATAACTAACCATACGTTAAAGCAAGAAAGTGTTCACAGGTGGGAATCTGCTCCTACACCATGGTATCGAGTTCACTTGGATTTCGCGGGTCCATTCATGAACAAAATGTTCTTAATTGTCATTGACAGTTATTCGAAGTGGCCGGAAGTTATTATAATGAATTCCACGACCGCGGGAAATACTATCGAGTTCTGAGAGACTTATTCTCGCGTTATGGTATTCCTGACCAAGTGGTCACGGATAACGGCCCTCAATTCGTTTCGGAAGAAATGAAATATTTTTTTAAATCAAATGGAGTTCATCATTTGAGGTCTGCTCCTTATTTTCCAGCTACCAATGGTTTGGCAGAACGTTTTGTACAAACTCTGAAAAGAGGCTTAAAGAATATGAGAAATGAAGAATTAGTAAATTAAATTTTATTGCCATCTATCGTTAAAATTTTACACAAATAAATTTACTGGCAATGCGTTTCTTTTAACTATCAAATATTATCTCTACAGACCTTACTGCAATGATATGATTTATTGAATGAGAGGGCTTGGCTCATCAGTAGTGAACCCTCTCAGCGAGACCTTACAGACCTATAAGCTTATGTCCATAGTTCGCTAAACACCCCTAAGCTGCCTTCCATAGAAAATGCAGGGTATATAACAAAACCAGTCCAATACAATAGTAGAGCGGTCTAGAGATTAATTTGGCGAAACCGCTGAGAGGGTTCACTACTGATGAGCTAAGCCCTCTCATTCAATAAATAATATCATTGCAGTAAGGTCTGTAGAGATAATATTTTATATTTAAAAGAAACGCATTGCCAGTAAATTTATTTGTGTAAAATTTTAAATGAAGAATTAAATAAGAGTTTGGCAAATTTTCTGTTCACATATAGAACAGTACCACATTCGAGCACTAGGGAAGCCCCAGCAGTCCTTTTCTTAAAGCGGATGCTTAAATGTAAGTGGAACCTATTGAAGCCAAAATTGGAAGTCAAACCAGAATTTAAAAAGGGATATTCCCCTGATTTTGAGGAGGACGAGGATATCTTGGTCAGAGACTTTCTGGGTCCAAATAAATGGAAGGAGGGAAAAATTATAAAGAGACTTGGAAAGTGTTTTTACACTGTTAAATTGAATGACGGCAGATTATGGAGACGGCACGCGCCTAGTCCAGCTTCCAAGATATTTCTGCCGGAGCAACTGATAAATTATCCAAGACATGAGAGCCGTGCAGAGGATGGTTCTGTGGAGATTCCAGTCTCTCCCAGTAAAGAGAACATTCCCTCCTCTTCAGGAATCTCTGCACCAGAGGAGCCCGGTTCCGCAGCTTCGGCGTCGGACCAGGATAGGACGCCCCAGCGGCGGTATCCCATGAGGGACAGGAGACCTCCCGAGAGATTTGGATTTTGATGGAGGGGAAGGAGCTGATGTGTATTCATAATATTTATTGTTTAATTATTTATGACCATTGACCTGAATGCAGAATTTGCATAGGCAATTATTATTATTATTATTATTAGAATGTAGCTTGTGCTGTAACGATTATTAAATCTTTAGTAGGTCAAATAAATGTGTGATCCTTAAATTTTAAATACACCACAAGAGAGAAAAGGGGAATAATATAAATCACATATTCAATTTTTTAAAAATAATAATATATATATATACAACATAAAAACCTTTGAAGGACTATTGCTGATGGCCAAAAAAATAAATATAAAGGAATGGAAAAAGGGACTTACACGACCCAGGTACAGTTAGCTGCTATCTCTCTGCCAGCCAAGTTTCAACGGCCACTTTTTTAAAATTTGGCGCCATCTACTGGTTCAAACCATGCTGTGCCCCCTATGAGCGAAATCTGAGAGCCTTTTAATTTAATTTAATTATAAAAAAAACACTTAAAAAAAGCTTTTATTTAAAATGCACTAAAAATAACAAAATACAACAAACAACAACAACAATGGCCTTTATTGGGCACACGTGCCATACAGGATTCTCCCTGTAGAACAAAATAAATAAATAACAAATTAGCATCGTAGTTATATACAAATATTGGGTATTGACCTCGACCAATTATCGAGTTGGATCCGGTGTCTGTGCTAAATATTTTGATTGAGCTGATTTCCAGTATTTATAAAAAGCGAATGCAAAGGGTCTGGATTTTACGACTTTTGCCATTAAAACATAAGGCGAATTGCTATTATAGCCGGTCTCTTGACGAAGAATCTCTCTTTCTTCTTCCATTGCCGTACAGTAGAACATGTAGTGTGGAAAATCGAGACTAAATTCACCGTTGCATTTTATGGTCTTAGTTTTCAATAGTGAAACATGATTAATTCTCTGTACTACACACAAAAAGGCTTCTCACTTGTACAATGATTCTCTTTAAGGTTAGGGGGATATTGTCATTCAGATGGCATTCCATTGTAGGTGATGAATGAAGGTATTTATAGTGAGAGTAGAGTATTGATTTTCTTATTCTTACATAATCCAGCTGAAAGGACTGATCGGTTGCCGTTCTAATAATTAGGGGGATGTATCTTTGTAGAATATTGAAGTCTGTACATCCAACAAGCCATGAGAAGCCGGTGTTATTAAGTAGCTCTGTTATACTTTTTACCAGTCCGATATTATGTTTTGAAGAAATTGAAATGTCCCACAAATGTGCCAAACAAATTGAAGGTAGCCTGCTGCCGTCCATTTTCAGAATTCTAGTCCAGAATTTTAAAGTTAGTTTTTTCACTTTGATATCAAGAGAGTTTCTTCCTGTTTCGGCCCTTAAAATATAGCCCGGAGTATAGCTTGGAAGGCACAGAAAACGTCTGAGAAAGGTATCCTGGATTCTATCTAAGATTAAGGCTTGATTATGTGCCCAGATTGGAGCCGCATAGAGTAGGACTGTCAAGATCATAGAATCCAACAATCTCATACTTGCATGGAAGGATTTGAGCTTGGACTTCAAAATAATCTCCCCCACAGCACCCATCGCGGCCATGGTCCTGCCTCTATAATTTAAGGCAACTTGAGTGAAAGAAATCGAAGGGGTTAGCGGGTAGCCCAGGTAGTATATTTTGATGTAACACTTAAAGGACTTTGACCTCAATACCATCTTTCTGAACGCGCCACCTTTCCTCCATTACGAAAAACCATTATTCTTGACTCGTAAAATAACAAAATAAATATATTCTGAAGTATTGTTTTTTTTTTTCTGAAGGTACCATTTAACAAATAAAATAATTGACTTAGAAATAAAAGCGGTGGGGGATGATAATCATTTATGCAGCAAATAGGTATAAATTTAATGAAAGGCATAATCTTGTTAATCATTTGCTTCATATAAAATCACATTGATCTCAAATTTATTATTATTGTACCCCACCGCTTTTATTTCTAAGTCTATTATTTTATTTTTTAAATGGTACCTTCAGAAAAAAAAGCAATACTTCAGAAATATTTATTTTGTTATTTTTAGTGCATTTTAAATAAAAGCTTTTTTTAAAAGTGTTTTTTTTTTATAATTAACTAGCGGACGTACCCGGCCGGGTTTTACCCCAGTAAAGGTTTGTCTAACGAACATTTGTTAAAACAATTCTCTATAAACTTATTTAAAAAATAGATATATTTTGATAATTTGAAACTCGTAAATTTGAATATCTCAATAAAGTGAACATTTTTTCCCAGTCCCTTGTCTCATCTTGTCTCAAATAAATTGCCGTGTCATCCTGAATTTTGTCTTTCCTAATTTTCTACATTACAAAATCATAGTTTTATCTAGTGAACATTTTTCCCAGTCCCTTGAAAAATACTCGATAACTAACTTTGACTTGTGCGCAATTAATAGGTAGAAAATCTTACTTTTGATAAATAATCTTTAAGATAATAAACTTAGTGATGATAAAACTTATAGATAAAAAAACTTGTTAACATCGTCGCAATGGGGGCGTTGCTTGCGAGTTAAATCTACAAATCTGCAAATAACTCTAAGGATATTCAAGATATTCGAGAAATTATTTTTCAGAAACCTTCCCAGTACTATACTAAATAACTTCCCAAAGTTTCATGGCGTTCCAATGAGTGGTTTGGTCAGGCATAAAGGACACACACACATACATTCATTTATATATATATATATATATAGAAAGATTATTCACGCTATTTTTAGTCGTATATATGCCAGTCCAAAAAAAAAAAAGCCTTATCACTGAGACGACGACGTTGGCCTTAAAAAGCTGCAAGCCTGCTTGTAGCAGATTTGGTCAATTCCTCGTGGGAGGTCGGAAGTGACTAACAGAACTGCGTCTCTTTGCTTTTGGGAACCCTAAATGTATTGAATTATATTACAAAGTTAGAGACACCTAGTGGATTATTGTTAGGGGATAATTGGTACATATAAAATTTGAATTATAATTAAACAATTGATTAACTAGTTAAAAGTAACAACATACTAATTGAAAAAGGGGAACTATTTAAAAAGGTGTCGTGAAATGTATGGTGGTATATTGTTACACACACACCTATATATATATAAGGAATATAAATATATGCGTGATGATATTGGAATAAGATGACTAAATTATAACAGATAAAATTAATATATTTGTTGGCTTTTCTAATTTATTTGCTTGTAATTCCAAGGACGTTTTAGATAGGAATCTGAATATTTGGATTTCTAATTCCTTCCATGTCTTAAACATTTATTGAAAGATTCCTTTCGCAACCTCCAGCATTTTCCGAGAGTAGATATAATGCAACACATAATATTAAAAAATATATATAGATAATGGTTCATTTCCCGCCTTCCCGACTACCCAGAAGTCTGAAAATTAGTACACTTGCATTGTTAATTGGACTGAGCGAGTATTGTGAGTTTCATTATTCTATATGGTCTGGAAGCATATTAAAATTAAATATACAAAATTTGAAAGGAAATTTGGATATTTGTCCTTTCTTAGCCAACCTGACAACCCAGAAGTCTGAAAATTGGTCAGCTAGCATTGTCATCAGGTTTGAACATGTGTACCAAATTTCATATTTCTAGGTGCCCTATAAGTATATTAAAAATTGATTACAAGATTAGGCGACAGACATCCAGATAGACAGACATGGAGGCAAGTTAAATAAAATCTTTTAAAAAATGATTAATAATATCAAGGTTTTATATTGAATATATATAATATGTTCAATTTTTTAAACTATAAATATTTAATAAAAAAAAGAAAGAGCAAAAGACAATTTCATGCCTGATGTCTTTATTGGGTGATGGGTTCTGGGCCTTCCTCTCAGTTGAAGGTTGAGGCTGTTGGTGGTGGTGGGGGTTCACAGGCTCATCTATTGTCTGGTCATCTCCAGGCTGCCTCCATCACTGAGGGGCTCTTGGCATCTCACTGAGGGACTCTTGGCATCGTAGTGTAGCAGGTCACATGGGGTGTGTAGGGGGGTGTGCCTATATAGGCCTTTTTTAAAACAATTCTTCCAGCCACACTTTCCAGCTCCCACACCAGGCTTGGTGTAGTCCCTCACACACACTTCCTGGTCAGTGGTGAGCTCCTGTAGCATGCCATCTCCTTGAAGATGTCCATGGGGTTCTGACCTGTAGTAGGGTTGCCTTGGTTTGTAGTCCAGGCTGCATGCTACAGCAGTCAGTTGACTGTCAGAATTAGGCCTAGGTTACAGGAGACTCATGCCTCCCCTGCCACAACACTCTCACATACGTGAGCTCTTCTTTTTAAATTATTATTAACATTGTTCCCCCTACATCCTTTCATTCCATTTACATTTATTTAGGCCACCAGCTAGCTATTTGCAATCAATTACGTTATATTTGTCTTACGCATCCTCAACAAACCTATATAAAATTCTTTCTCAGAAATATTCCGAAATTGCTGTGATATATGGTTAAATTTTATTTATTTGTGTGTTTAAAAAAATAAATAAATCAAACAAATTTAATAAAAATAAAATTCTATTTTTAATAAAAATATTCTATGATTAAAAAACAAAATATTATTCTTTTTAATTTTTTTTTGCCCTATCATCATAAATTTACTTAAACCACATTTATCGTTTTGACGCTTTGACGATACATCTTTTATTGTGTTAACCTTTTTGTTCTTAATTGATAAATTTTATTTACAAATATAATATATTTTCTCTAAATGGCAATCAAAAATAATAAGGTAAGTACTTTGTTACTAATTTTGTGTTTTTAGATGAGAAATCTAAATTTTGAAAACCACGTGCATTTTCAATACTAAATTCGTATTCAGTATTTCTTGTTGTTTACAAATACCAATTTATGCAAGACACCTTATACGTTTAGAACTAAAATTATTTCAGCCATGTGGGTTATTTGTAAAGGTAATATAAAGGTAATGTCGTCGTAACTTGTAAAACCTATTAATGGCTTTCTATTTAAATATCGGTTAATAAATCCTTCGATATAGTAGAAATATTTTTGTCACCCGTATCCGAATTTTTGTTAGATGTTGATCCAAAGTGTGTTTGGCAAAAAAAAAAAATTCGTAAAGTTGAAACATTTTATAAACTCATTTTTCCATTTATTATTAAAGTCTAGAGCTCCAAATATATAAATAAATATAAAAAAAATAACTGTTTAGTTGATATTTCTAAGTTTTTTTTTTAAAGCATTTTGTTGTTGTTGAACAAAAATGACCACATTACAAACAGCAACCAACCATTCAGACCCAACATATCACCTCTAGTAGTTGATTTCCAATAATTTTAATACATTCAATAAGTAGTCCATTCACATCCTTTTTTTTTTATCTAAAGTTTTTTTAAAAGATTATATTTAGATCATTGCAGGATGCAATGTGTTTTTTGAAGTATACCATACCCCTCCTCTCAAATCCAATTTTGAGCTCTGCTAATTGGAAAAAAAAAGGGAGCTCTATACTGACCTGTAATTTCATAAGTTTAGCCTTATAATTGTTATTGATCAAAATATAAAACTTAATAAAATATATAAAAACACAAGGTAATAAGACCAAATAAATAGTGTGTGACGTTTCGGTAACAGCGTTGTTACCATCTTCAGACAAAAGTACTGAATGAGAAATTTTACCAAAGCATGTTTTTAAATAGTTCCTGTTATCAAGTGTGTAAACAAGATAACAGACAAGAAGATATTTATCTGATAACAGGAACTATTTGAAAACATGCTGTGGTAAAATTTCTCATTCATTACTTTTGTCTGAAGATGGTAACAATGCTGTTACCGAAACGTCCCACACTATTTATTTTTTTGGATTTGGTCATATTACCTTGTGTTTATAATCTATAATCCAAATTTTGGCTTATCAATTAATAAAATATATTTTTTATCAAATAGGAAAATAAAAATATCAGCAGGCCAAAAACTATAATTTTGATAGATAGTGCCTTAACAACATATAGCAAATATTCTCGTGAAAGTTTCCACAGTTTGTTTCGAGTGTCTTAATTGTGTCTCTTGTATATGGGTGGACTATAATTTTTAATAATTGCTTGGGCAATTCAGTTTTGAGTATAGCATAGAAAATATTTCAAGACATATTTTTAACTATAAAGAGACAAGGGGGTCGCCTCTCCCATCAAACTAGACGTATAAAACCAGATGCCATCTATAGATGTCTATTTTGACGGGAGAGGCGACCCTTGTCTCTTTTAGATCAATTACCTCCCTAAAAAAGTAAGCTAAATGTTGAAAACTTGGTAGCATGCTCAAGTACCAGCAGACTTTATTTTTAGATTTGCATATCAGAATTTGGCCAGCTCATTTATTCAAGCCTTGGTATAGTAAAACATGAGGCACCTGTATGACCCACCTTTGGAAAATTGACCTGATAAAGACACACACACCTCCAGAAGGCATTATCTTTAATGAAAAGTTTTACCCATGCTATAATGCTGTTAGTAAAACATTAGGGAAACCATAGTCCTTTAAATATTTGGATTAGATCCCTGTAGTGCAGCGAACAAAAATGGGGAGTGAGAGCTTCCTGGCCAATCATTGGTGAACCTTTAATCATCATAGCATCTAGTTGATCCTGGTGATATTAAACATATTTGTGTAAGCATTAAATTTCATGTGTTCATTTGATTTAAAATCAAAACCCTGTGATTCCTTAGCAATTATGTCTGTTGAATTAAAGTAGATTGTAGTTAGAATGTTAAAATTTAAAAATCTATTGTTAATGTTGAATTAGTGTTTTTAAAGTTTAACACACACAACTCAAAAGAGTACAGCATTTTTTTTTCCTCGTTGGCTTGCTATATCTCAAACCAGAATCAACTATTTCTATAAAATCTCTTTAAAATCTGTATCAAGTTTACTAACTGTATATGTTCCCTCTCGATGAAAGTTAACTGTCACTCTATTGTAAAAATTGGCCTCAACTGTATACGTGGTTGTGTAGCAGGGTCCCAAAACCCCTGGAGGAGCCGTGGCAAAGAATGGTAAAATTTCCAAGCCCACCCCTAACAAAAACACCCCTGTTCAAGGTAAAAAATCTTTAACTCCAAAACAGTCTCAGAAAATGGCTGCTGCAATCAAGGATGAGCTACAAAAAAAGAACCAGCTCTCTGCAAATAAAAATGCCTCTCAAATTAAACCCAAAGCTTCTTTGGCAACTCCAAAATTAGCTCAAAAAAAGCAAACTCCCAAGAAAGCATCTCTATCTCCAATCATCCCGAAATCAGGTATGATTTATTGGATTGTTCTTCTTGGGTACTTAAATATAGCCATCTTGTTTAGCTTGTTCACGTTGAGCGTTTTCTTTGTCTAATGTGAAACTTGGTTCTCCAGCAGCCAAGAAGCCCCAGCCGGCCAAGCAGCAGCAGGCCAAACCCCAGCAACAGAAGCCAGGAGCATCCGCTCAGAAGGGCAAGAAGCAGCTTCCTCCCAAGAAGCCCGTAGAAGAAGAGGAAGTTGAGGAGGAAGAGGAGATCTCTGATGAGGAATTCAGTGATCTGGATGATGACATGGATGACATTGACATGGATGAGCTTGAAGATGAGGAGGATGATTCTGAAGATGAAATGAATGATCAGGCAATGGATAAGGCTGTTCAGAAGGCAAGGGCCAGGGTCGAGAAGTCTCATGATGATGAGGATGAGGAAGATGATGATGAGGAAGATGATGATGAAGAGGACGAGGAAAGTGATGAGGAGGATGAGGAAAGTGATGATGACGGTGATGAAGAGGAAGAAAGTGAGGAGGAGGAAGAGCAGAAGCCCAAGCTTGCCAAGAAAGCTGAAGCCAAGGTGGTGGCCAAGCAGGACAAGCAGAGTGAGAAGGCATCCCAGAAGCGCAAATGGGAAGAGAACCTGGAAGGCAAGGTAGTCAAGAAACAAAAAGGTAAAACTTTTGTCAGCACTGTTATCCTGTAAGCTAACTGTGTGTGGCTTCAGTGGCAGAGGCCCCCGCTGACATCGCCCTTTCCGAGATCCACAAGAAGAGCCTCTTCATGCGCCGCATCCCCAACTCAGTCACAGAGGATGAGGTCAAGTCCCTCTCTAAGGACATCTTGAGTGTGCGCTTCCCCAACAACACCAAGAATAGGCACTCCAAGATCAAGTGAGTATAGTTCTTTTGTGCTATGTGCGAACACAATCTAAAATGGAAGATAGCATTCTTGGGATGTTACTATTATACAAGGATGTGAATGCTCCTTGAAAATCCCAAAAGCCTCATTTTCAACTTTATTTATTTGCACTGCTTTGAACCTGAGGCTTCCCCAAATGGACCTCATGTCAAGACCAGTGCTAAAGTAATAATTGCTTAGGCAGCAAACTGCGTGAAGTCTCACCATAGATTTCAGGTGGAACCTCTGTCTTACAATCTTGCAACCTAACTTGTTTTTGTTTAGTTTTCCCTGTGTTTAAATGCTTAATTACAACCTGGGGTGTCCCTTCCAGATTTGCCTTTTTGGAGTTTGCCAGTGAGGCTGCTGCAGAGAAGAACTACACTCTCCTGCAGAGCAAGAAGTTGAACAATGCTCCAGTGAACGTGGATTACTGTGGTGAGAAGAGTGCCTACTACAAGGAGAGGCAGCAGAAGCCCAGCAACGTCAACCTCAAGAGGCTGTACATCACCAACCTGAGCCCCGCCACCACCCAACAGGACATCAAGGCCAAGTTCCCCTTCGCCACCGTGGTAGACATCCACAAGAATGGAGACAACCTGAATTGCCACCTGACCTTCTCCAACCCCGAGTCCGCTGCCCAGGCTCTCAAGTCTGCCGTTGGTCTCAAGATCAAGGACAAGCTAGCTCTGGTGATGTACGCCAAGTCCGCTAACAAGAGGAGCAAGAAGCGCAGGCAGAAGACCAAGGCTGCGGAGGAGGAGGAGAGCGACTAGACATTTACAGTTGGGTGTAAATAAGAAACTTTATCACTATGTTCATCCATCACAAATAAATCACTTCTTGTTGTTATATCCAGCCTTTAATATAATCTCATTGTCGGACCCAGAAGTATTACTGGGTGGTAATAAATACTTGCATTCCTCATCTAGAACATTCTCCAATTGGAGAATAAAATTGGCCCCAAGCAAAGTTTGTTTTGTATAAACAACAACAAAAGCTATTAAAATTGTATTTCATGCTAGTGAACATTGGTAAAAAATGGTAAAGACCATCCTTCCACCGACCCCCATATTCTTTATATATTTAGATAAGATTTTTTTTTATAATTGTTTGTTATTAGCATTATTTATTTGTTTGCATCAGCATAATTTAGTCTAATCTTTGATAGAGGGCGCTGTTCGTGAGCTAAGTAGAATAATTTGAATATATAGTTTTAATAATTGATTTATATATATTTTTTAAATAGCCTATCATCTTCCCCGTATTTTTTTACCTATGTATGGAAATTTTGGTTTGAATTAGTGAACTACTGCGAATTTGTATACCGGACATACAAACATTCATTTTTATATATATAGATATTACAAACAACTATTTATGCAACATTTGGGAATTACAAAAATAATGTGTTATTGTTATAGCACTTTGATTCAGGCTAGACTGTCCACTCATGTGGATTTAATGGTTCTTGTTGATTGGAATTAAACTGCTTAAGCTTTTAACTTGCTTCCGTCTGTCCACAAGTCTTGTAATCAATTTTAGTGAATGTAGATCTCTGAAATTTTATACACTTCTCCAAACCTAATGACAATTTTCAGACTTCTGGGTTGCTGGCAATGAACAAAATTCCAAATTACCTTTCAAATTTTGTAATTTTATTCAAATATGTTCCAGATAAATAGAAGCCTGAAAAAAATTAATACTTGTTCAATACAAATTATACAAGTGTATAAATTTTCAGACTTTTGGTTTGTTGAGGTGGATGGGAATGAACAAATTTCTATATTTCCTTTTAAATATTGTGTTTCACAATTCGGAAACTGTTGGGAGTTGAGACTTTCAGAGGTTGTTCAAGAATTCAAAGGAGGAAGATATCCAAATATTCAGGTTTTTATCTAAAACCTCTCCTTGGAATTACAAGAAAAAGAAAACTAAAAAATAAAGAAATAAATAATTTTATTCAAATACTATTCGCTACAATTATAAATTGGCGCTGTGGATGTCGCTCTTGTGAAACATCCCGCTCCAAACTTTGTGTGTTTTTAAAATATAAAAATGAAAATTTCACAACAATATTTGAAATTTGTATTTAGATTTTTTATATGAATATATTTTAAATTTGATATATACATAAAATGATAGCAAGTGATTTCTTATCCCTACATCACTCAAGGCCATCATTCTTGTGATGGTCCGTCCCACATGGTCCATCAACTTCTCAAAGTTACCACAGTGAGGCGCTGGTTGTGAGTGAAATAGGGAAAATTTGTTAATAACTTTAAGGATATTCGAGATAGAAGCCTGAAAATTTTCCTATAAGTGTTTCCAGATTCAACTCTATATACTGTTAAAATTTCAGCCAGATTAGTTACGTATTATCGACATGTATAACTGACAAACATACATACACTGACTTTAATATATATAGGGATAGATAGATATATAATGTCAATGTATAAAGTCTAGAAAGGCTGTCGTTCTAAACCTGCTCATAGAATTGGGATAATATTTTTGAATCAATATACATCTACACCATGTAGAAGTCAGGTATTTTATAGACTAGTTCAATCACATTGCAAGTTTACAATATTTCAGACTTCATGGTGGTCGGGGTTAGACTAGAGCAGTGATTCTCAACCTTTTTTTTGTTGCGGCATTATTTTGAAGATTTGAAAATTTGGCGGCACAATTTTAGAATTTCGCGGCACACTTTTGCTAACTTGAATGCAAGAAAATTCAAATTATGTATCAATATTTCTATGCAAAATATAAGTAATATACATCTCTAACATTCAATTTGCTAATTTCGTTATTTTAAAAAGTAAAAAAATGAAAAAGAAAAAAAGAAAAACCAATACAAACGTGAACATAATCATATGACTAAAATTCGGCGGCACATTTTTAGAATTTCGCGGCACACAAAATTACCGCGGCACATTGGTTGAGAATCACTGGACTAGAGAATAGAATTTGTATATTTCCTTTCAAATGAAGAAAATAGGCGATTATTCTGTAGTATAAGGAGCAGCTAACATCCCATAAAAATATAGTTGGGAATGGACTAATTTTCATAATTCCTTTTTTTTTTTTTTTAACTTACCTTCATGTCTGTCTGTCCAAAAATGGTTCGATTTTGGTATACTTGTAGAGCGCATAGAAATCTCAAATTTTGCACACTTATTAGAACCTGGCAAGTTGACAAATTGCCTTTCAAAATTTCTTTTTTTTTTTTTTGCTTATCCCTAGTACACGTGGTACAGGCCATGATAATCATGGTGGGTAGAGGTAGGCGACTGCTTTTACTGTAAGTGCACCACATGTCTATACATGTGAAAAGCAGTTCGACTTTGAACTTACAAATGTGCCAGAGCCCCGTTTGGTTACTTGCACTCGCAGGTGGGGTTGGACTTTTGCAAGAATCTGGGACCATTGGAGCATTTTTTTAATTTTTAATTAGAAAAAAAAAGTGTCCAATGCGGGAATCGAACCCGGGTCATAGCGGTCAAAAACCAATATTTAGACCATCCTTCCACAGACCCCCTAAAATTATAAAAATTTAATTTTAATATGCTTCTCCAGATCACATAGAAGTATGAAACTTTTAACACTCACTCAGTCCAATGTGTAAGTGTACAAATTTTCAGACTTCTGGGTGGTTGTAGTGGCCAGGAATTACAAGGAATTGACCAATCTGCCACAGGTTCTATTTAAGAACTAATCTCCAGTGACCTTTTGATTATAAGTTTTTCATATTCATGACTAAAACTAACTAAATAAAAATACATTTAAAAAAAAAACCTTTTATTTAAATGCACTAAAAAGAAAAAAAATATTGTATCTTCTATCATTGAGCAATTAGATGTATCTGAGTGAAAATAAAAGCGGCGGGGGACGATCATATTTAGAGAAGAGGTAAAAATATAGCAAACACTTATAAAAATCGCTAATCAGTTGCTACATATTAAATCATATTAAGTTCGAAATTCATGATGATAGTCCCCTGCCACTTTTATTTTCACTCAAATACATCTCTAATTGCTCAATGACAGAAGATACAATATTTTATTTTGTCCCTTTTAGTGCATTTAAATAAAAGCTTGAGCTGGGTAACTGCTGTTTCAACCTTCTACAACCTTGATAACCTAATATGATTGAGTAGAGATAAGAAAGATGAAGGTTCTTGTTTCTTATCCCCTTGTGCAAAAGTTACATGAATTCCATGAGTCCATGCTCCTCAAGTTGTGGAATGGGGTATAGGGGCTCAGATTTCGTTGATCATGGCACAATGATCCAGGCACACTTTGGTAATGGGTAACTATTGTTGGTGACATCTTTTTATTAAAAATTATTATCTCTAGCAATAAAGTAAAATAGCCAACATTAGGATACATTCAACAATCTCTTGCTAATTAGAACTCTCTGAAAAAGAGAGAAATCCCAGTTATGAATATAGCCAGCACTTTCTATAATTACAATCACTAAATTATCATGGTTACTTTTTCTATAATTACAAGTAATTGTAATTAACCTAAGGTATAGTTTGTATTTTAGATTAGAAGAGTTCAATATGGAATATGACCAAATCCAAATTAATTTTGAATTTATTCATATGGATTTGGTCTCGTTACATTATGTTTCTTATCTATAATACAAATTGTACCTTGTAATTATAATTATAGAAAATGTAATCATGAATTTTTGCGACTGTACATATAGAAAATATAATCATTTTTTGCCCAACACTGATTAAAAAGAATCTTAGTCACACATATTTTTTGAATGAAAAAGTTGTAAATTGAGACTACTGTTGATTGAGTACAGTAGAACATATTCCATGAGAGGACATTCCTGCTAGAAGACACCTCTCTACCTAGGACAGTTTTCTTTACTGACCATTTTTACTAATAGCAGAGCTGACTGCTATAGGGCGCGTCCCCAGGTGGCGGATAGGGGAACGACCTTCAGATATGAAGGCCAGCTGCGAAACAAGCAGAATAACTCTGACAAATAAGCAGTCGCGGACCAACAGCAGCATTTTTAGAAGAGGAGTAGACCTCTTTAAAAATCCTGACTTCAACTGGCCCGGTTGATGGACCTCAGCAAGGGTCCCACTCCAGGGATACGGAGGAGCTTTGTCTGTACTCATGTTAGAGTCGGCAGCAAAGGCGTCTGCTTCCATGTTAGGAACGGCCTCAAACTACAGGCAAAGTCAGACTTTCACCAAAGTGTGCCTGGATCATGGTGCCATGATCAACGAAAGCTGCACCCCTATACCCCATTCCATGAGATCAGATGTTGATTTGCATCGCCCGTCGCGCAGAATAAACAGGGGCGCGTTCAGGACTTAGGTAGAGGGTTCTGTCCGATAAGTATAATACAGTCTCCACAAACTTCTAACTTTGCAGCTTCCAAGCAATTGAGCATTCTGCAGTGCAACATCAATGGATTGTGCTCAACAGCAACAAAAATAAAATTAGAAGAAATAATGGAAATAGCTGAAAAACAAAAGATACAAATTATAGCCCTACAGGAAACCAAATTAAATGAAAAGTACAATCTCAAATATAAAAACTACAATGTCCTCAGAAAAGACAGAAATAAAGAAGGGGGTGGCCTTGCATTTTTAATCAAGAATTTGTACTATGAAGACATAGCCATTAATATTCCAAACACATCAGACCTCGAAGCCCAAGGTATCAAAGTCTACCTCAATCAAAACAAAACCATCAACATATTCAATATGTATCACCCACCAAACAATAAACTTATTGACGATGGAACAATGGCTCAATTTCTTACAGACAACACTATTATTGTAGGTGACCTTAATGCCAAACATCAACTATGGGGATGTTCCACGCCAAACCCAAGAGGCAAAATACTTTCAAACTTATTTGACGACAATGCCTTCATGTGCTTAAATGATGGGAATCCTACCCACCATTCCTACAGTTATAATACCGCACAAGCCCTTGATATAAGTTTCTCCAGTCCTGACATTTTCCACAAATGCAAATGGCAAATATTAAAAAGTATTGGAAGTGATCATTTGCCTATTTTGATAGAAATTAGCACCAAGACCAAAACAAGCTCAATTAAAGAAAAATTCTGGAACTTCTAAAAGGCTAATTGGAATCTTTACCAGCAAAACACCAATGAAGACTTTAGAAAAGCACCCACTAGAATAAAAGATCTGGAACAAAATTGGATATCTTTCAAAAACACCATTATTAAAGCTGCCAAAGTTTCAATACCAAGAGGTAATATTAAGAAATGGATTCCAAATTATACACACCAGGCAAAAGATATTCAAACACTTATAACTAAAAGAAATGAACTACAAAAAAGTGCACCCAAAACCAAACAAATTGTAGAACTGAACTGAACATTGTGAATGCAAAAATAAAAAGATTATACGTAAATATGAAAAGAGAAAAATGGAAACAAACTTGTGAAAACCTGAACCCAAGAAACCCTAATACAAAACTTTGGCATTTGGCAAAACAAATTGACAGAGCCCAGCCACAAACTGAAAACACAAATATGATTAAGAATACAGATGGTACCCCAGCAACTAATGACAAAAATGCTGCTAATCTTTTAGGTATTTCATATCAAATAAGTAGTAAAATCAAATTTGAAATAAAAGATAAGAAAGTTGAAAAAAAGGCCCGAAAGATTATCCATGACTGTAAAAACGTCACTAGCACTCATAATATTTTCCATGAAAAAATCAATATGAAAGAGCTAGATTATGCATTAGAAAATACTGACCTAAACAAGACTCCTGGGCCAGATGGAATCCATGGCCAAATGATATCAAACTTGGGCAAAAATGGCAAAGAAAAACTTCTTGATATTTTCAATAACTCCTGGAAAACTGGAAAATTGCCTCAAGACTGGAAAACTGCAACAATAATTCCTATTAAAAAACTTGACAAATCTGCTGATGACCCAAAAAACTACCGACCTATCTCCCTCACAAGTATTTGCTGCAAATTAATGGAAAAAATTATACTCAGACGACTCACCTACCACCTCGACACAAGAAATCTCTTACCAAAAGAACAATATGGATTTAGGAAAGGACATGGGACAATAGACCAACTCTTATTTTTCACACAAAAGGTAAAAGATGCACAAAACAGAAAACCAACTAGCCACACCATAGCCGCTTTTTTAGACCTTACACAAGCTTTTGATAAAGTATGGAAAAACAAGTTAATTACAAAATTATACAAGCATTTCAAAATTGATGGAAAAGCTATCACTTGGATAAATGATTTCCTTAAAAATAGATACATCAGGGTCAAATATAATGGAACTCTATCTAAAACCTTCAAATTGTACCAAGGATTACCACAAGGATCAGTCCTTAGCCCAACTCTCTTCACCCTATTTATTGCAGGCATAGAAGAAAAAATTTCACATAAAACCAATATTGGACTATTCGCTGATGACATTATTCTATGGAGCAGCAATACTAACTGGAAAAAAGCTGAAAGAGATTTGAACATGACTCTTTTCCACCTAGAAAAATTTGCTAATAAACATAAATTAGAATTTAACCCCCAAAAATCTGAAACCTGTCTTTTTACTACCGATAAGAAACTATACAAAAGACCAAAAATTATTCTGAAAGAACAACAATTGCAATATAATAAACATCCTAAATATCTTGGCTACACCCTGGATCCAGAAATTAACTCCAGTAAACATATTGAAGAAGTTATTAGAAAAGGAAGAGACCGACTAAAAATCCTGAAATATATTTCAGGAAGAGAGTGGGGAGCCGATGCAACCACACTAAAATTAACTTACACATCTCTAATTAGACCTATCCTGGAATATGGATATCAAATCTATTGTACAGCATCTGAAACAAATCTAAAATCACTGGAAAGGATACAACTAAGTGCAGCTAGAATTATTACAGGTCTTCGAAATACCTGCCCCAATGATATTGTACTTTACGAGGCCGACATTATGCCCTTAAAGGATAGAAGAAGCTACAATCTGCCAAAATATATAAACAAAATCAAGAGTTATGGAAACAAACACAGAACTTCCAAGTACATACTTAATTGGGAATCCAATTTAAGACTCAAAAAAGAAGGCCCTCTACACCTGGCCAAAAGAAATGAATTTTTAAAGTATAAAGTGGAAAAAAATTATTTAGCAGAAAAAATTTCTCCATGCGAACCACTACAAAATGTTATTTTTAATGCCACTTTAAATGAGCCCACCAACAAACAATACCAAAATCCAGAATACTTAAAACAATTATCATTAGAAATAATTAATAACATTCCTAAAAATGCAATAACTATCTATACCGATGGTAGCAGAGACGAGCTAGGACACACTGGCAGTGGCTGTCTCATCAAAACCACAAATGGCATTGAGAAAATGAACAGAAGAAACCCAGATTTTTGCTCAGTCTTCAGATCAGAACTTATAGCCATCTATGAAGCCTTAAAATCCATCAGAAATACTAATTATCAAGATATCTGGATTCTTACTGATAGTAGAAGTGCCATAAAACACTTGAGTCACACAGGGGAACTCAGAGACAAAGTAAGCAGGAACATAATTGGTTATCTCCAAGAACTCTCAAAAACCTCAAAAATTCACCTTCAATGGATACCCTCACACGTTGGCATTGAAGGCAATGAAGCTGCTGATGTGCTAGCGAAAAAAGGCACAAAAGAACCCTTGCCACAGAAAAATAAACTTACTTTTAAAGAAATAGAAACAATAGCCAAAACAAAAATAAACAAGAACTGGAGGATCCCACCTAAGCACAGTTGGTACAGTGGAGTGAACCCAGGAGGAGCTCTGAAGATCAGAAATAGACAGCATCAAACAACACTAACAAGATTTAGAACGGGCCATCTCAAGCCATTGAAGATAGAAAATAATAACAAAATTTATCCCACTTGCCCAAAATGTAGTTTGGTACCTGCAGCTCCAGAACACATTTTGGCTTGCATTAGATGCACTAAACAGGACCTTTGGGAGAGGCCGCTGCTCATTATAAAACAGCTCGAGGAGCATGAACTCACGGAATTCGTGTAATCTTTACACAAGGGGATAAGAAACAACAACAAATAAAAGCTTTTTTTTTTTTTTCACTGATAAAGCACAATTTGGATTATAGATTATAATAAAAGAAAATAAAACCTAATCCAAATAATTTATTAGTGTGTGACGTTTCGGCAACAACATTGTCACCATCATCAGACAAAAGAACATTTTATTCTTTTGTCTGATGATGATGACAATGTTGCCGAAACGTCACAAACTAATAAATTATTTGGATTAGGTTTTATTTTCTTTTACTTTTTTTTTTCAATATAATTCCAGACCACATAACTAACTTTTAATTCATATATTTTATAAATGTAGAAATAATTTGGCTATGATAACTTTGTAAATTATAACCTAAAATCATGTGACTGAACAGCCAGCCAATCGGATCACTGTCATGTGACCTTCACACAATATGTGTGAATAAAATGAAAATCATAAATTTATATAAGGGTGTCCAACCCCACCAGCAAGTGCAGGTAACCAAATGGGGCTCTGGCACATTTTTAAGTGCAAAAGTCAAAGTGCTTTTCACATGTGGTGCACATACAGTAAAAGAAGTCGCTAACTACCCACCCAATAAGTGTGAATAAAATGAAAATCATAAATTTATATAAGGGTGTCCAACCCCACCAGCAAGTGCAGGTAACCAAATGGGGCTCTGGCACATTTTTAAGTGCAAAAGTCAAAGTGCTTTTCACATGTGGTGCACATACAGTAAAAGAAGTCGCTAACTACCCACCATGATTATCATGTCTTGTACCACGTGTACTAGGGATAATTAAAAAAAAAAGTGTGGGGGTTTGGTGGAAGGATGGTCTGAACTGTTGGTTTTCGGCTACTACGACCCGGGTTCGATTCCCACATTGGGAACTTTTTTCTGATTTAAAAAAAATATGCTCCGATGGCATCCGATTCTTGCAAAAGTCCAACCTCACCAGCGAGTGCAAGTAACCAAAACGAGGCTCTGGCACATTTGTAAGTGCAAAAGTCGAATTGCTTTTCACATATGTAGACATATGGTGCACTTACAGTAAAAGCAGTGGCTAACTAACCACGATCATTATCATGTCTTGTACCACGTGTACTAGGGATAATTAAAAAAAAAAGAAATTGGCCTATTTCTTCTTTGTATTATAGAGATATGATATTCCTTATTCTGTAATAGAAGTGTGAGAATACAGTTTTATTTGATTACATCTCAACCCAAGGTGTAATTATTCTTTAAATGTACTTGTCACATGGATGGGGGTGATGCTGTTGTTCTAGACCAGCAAACTGTGGCTGGTGAGCCACATGCGGCTCTTTGGATGTGAAGCTCTTTATATAGTTCCCTATCAAAATTCAAAACTTTTAAACGCGCAAGATTCTTTTTGATGTTTCGGACGAGAACAGGTGTTTTTTTTTTTTTTTCATTGAAAACACCGGTTCTCGTCCAATCACCGAAGTTAAGCAATGTCGGGCCTGGTCAGTACTTGGGAGGGTGACCACCTGGGAACACCGGGTGCTGTAGGCTATTACCTTTTTGAATTTAAATGATTTCTACTGCCCTTACTGCAATGGAAAAATTAAAGGGAGGGCCTGGCTCATCAGTAGTAAACCCTTCCAGCGGTTTTGCCAGTTTAATCTACCATACCGCTGTTATATTGAATTTTTGGAACTACCTTTTATAGTGATACTGTTGCTAGACTCTTGGAATGGGTATTTTAGAAGAACTATGGACATATGCTTTGAGGACAGTAGAATTTTTCCATTGCAGTAAGGGCAGTAGAAATTGTTTAATTTCAAAAAGAATCTTACGCGTTTAAAATAGTTTCGAATTTTGATAACAGATGCCGCGCTAGTGCATCATATTATAAATAGTTCCATATGTAAATATTATTTATGCGAGTACTATTTATTGTTGGAAATTTGTTGTGGCTCTTTAATAACTTTGAAATTTTGTAAATTGTAATTTTTGACCCTTCCGACTCAAAAGTTTGCCGACCCATGTTCTAGACCCCCCCATTTGGCTAATATTCCATTTAGAATGAAGCCACATCAATTTTGAAAAGTTATTGAATAAAATTGTTAGAATTTATTAGTTGCTTTTAAAATAGTGAGATGTGATAAAGAACTATCAAGAAACAAAGTAAATTACATATTGGACTATAATACAAGAAAATAAGACCTAATCCAAATAATTTATTAGTGTGTGACAATGCTGTTGCTGAAACGTCACACACTATTAAATTTTTTGGATTAGGTCTTATTTTCTTGTATTATAATCTATAATACAAATTGTGCTTTATCATTTTGGACTATAGGTTTAAAATATATGCAATGTTAAAACTATAGCAAAATTGGTTCTTTATAGAATATTCCATCATAGTTTTCACTGTGTATATGTTTTAATGGTTAATAACACTACATAATATATAGGTTTTATGCAATTTTGTTTCTTCATGGTTGTATTGTATATCTTTATTGTAACCTTATAAAATAGCTGATTTATAGTAAATTGTAACCACGGTACGCGGTTGAGACCCGACGCCCCAGAAAGATTAGCCTTTCTCTCTGCTGCCCTGCGCTGGTCATCCAGCCACCCCTCCCTGCACCAGAAGGTGGCTCTAGTGCTCTGGAAAGAGAAGAATTACAGCCAGGCGCGGTACCACTTCATCCACTCCACGGATGGCAACAACTGCGCCACCATGCTCATAGAGTACCACATCAACAGAGGCTACCCCAACGAATTAAATTGTAACCACAATAGTATATGAACCTGTTTCCAGTAGCCCTGTTGTATATATATAAATTTTTATAAATAATATATTGAATTCGAAATTTATAGTTATCCTATATTATCAATTAAATATTTCTATTTTGTAGTTTTTACCTCTACAGTCCAATATGTAAGCATTTTCACTCATCTTTAATATATACAGCAGAACTTCCTGTAAAGGACATCTAATGGCAGAGCTAAAGTGTCCTTTAGAGAGAGGTGTCCTTTTACCATAGAGCTGCCAAATAGTAAAAATGGTCATTTTGTAAATGAAAACTGTCCTTTGTAGAGAGGTGTATGGTGGTTTTACTGTATAACATATTGTAACGTGGACGACAAGGCCAAGATACCAGAGTAAAGTTGGGGAAAGAAGGGTGGACTTTAGCAGCTCCCGCTGCCATGTGGCAGGTGCTAAAAACAGCATTCCTGTGTGGGGGAGTCTGGTCACATCTGCGTCAAGGAGAAGACGTGGCGACTTGCCTCCGGGTGTGTGGATGATCCTACAAGGCGGTGTGGGCCAGGCTGCATGTGTATAGTGTGGAACGGAACGCTTCACAAGAGGACGTCCACAGCGCCAAGGATTCTTCAGACGGGAAGGTCGAAGGCAAGTTCCACTGTTGTATTCCTTCTCTTAAGTGAGATACAATAAAGCGCTAACTTTAGCTGCAATCCCTTCGAACTCACATGTGTATCTTTGTGGCATTCCGAGTAGACAAAGTACATGAATAGCGTCTGGGTACGACGTAACAATATAATACTAGCCAAGTGACCCATCCCACTTAGGTAGTACCCAAGTGGAAATTTACCCAATGAATAGTAACTAAATAAAAAAGCTAAGTTACATATTTTGATGTTATGCAAGAAATTATCTTATTTTACATAAGTGTTTAAAATTTGATTGAAATTGATGCATTCTAACGAAAGTTTTTAGTGAAGCCCACTTACAAAATTTCACATTTAGATACTAATAGAGAGTTTTCAAAATTTTAAAGTTTTTATTTATTTCCTTCAAAGCCACCAAACTATATATAATATGATCTATACAAGGAAAAAGCTGTTGAAATGCTAGTTCAAAGTCAACTTTTCTAAGCTTGTTTAGCTCCACCGTTGCCTTTTCAATTACTTCTGATGGTGATGAAAAGCGCCTCCCTTTTAACATCATTTTAAGTTTTGGAATGAAGAAGAAATCACATGGGGCGATATCAGGAGAGTAAGGAGGATGCAACAAGACAGATACAGAGTGTTTGGCTAAATAATCTTGAACAATAATGGCTCTATGAGCAGGGGCATTATCATGTAGCAATTTCCACTGTTTTGATTTAAAGAGTTGGTTTCTTTTTCTTCTTATCGCATCACGAAGGCGCACAAGTATTTCTTTGTATGCCTGTTTATTAATAGTAACCTCCATTTTTATAAATTCATAATAGACAAGTCCTTGATAATCAAAAAAACACTACAAGAATTACTTTTCCTTTGGACTTGTCAAGACGAACTTTCTTCTTCCTAGGAGAACTTGGTGTGTGCCATTCGAGTGATTGTTTTTTGGTTTGTGGATTAAAAAGAAAGCACCATGTTTCATCATTAGTTATTATTGTTTTTAAAAATCTGAATCATTATTTGCAGTTTTAATTAAATCTTTGAAAATTGATAATCTGGTTTCTCTTTGTTGATTTGTTAAATTTCGTGGGACAAAATAAACACAAAGTCTTTTCATGTTTAAATGTTCACCAATAATTTTTTGGCAACTATCATACGAAATGTCAAGTATTTCTGATATATTATCAATAGTAATTTTTATATCAGCTACAAATAAATAACGTACCTGTCTAATATTACGATCCGCTGTTGACGTCAATGGCCGACCTGACCTTGAATCATCTGCAATGCTCTTACGGCCATCTTTAAAACGTTTATACCAGAAATAAACTTGCGTTCGTGACAATTTTTCGACTTCATAATCTTCATTCATTAATGCTAATGTCTCTGTGAAAGACTTTTTCAATTTTACACAAAATTTAATATTTGCCCTTTGCTCAAATGATGACATTGCAGAAACCGACATAAGCTAAATACTTACAACAAAAATATGCCTAAAATGAAAACTACGCATGCGCATTTACTGGCATTGCTAAATTAAATTATATTTTAGGCTTTATTATTTATAGGAAAATTGATTTTACATTTTTCAAAAGTTGTTTTATATTTTATTTTTTAAAAGTTGGGGAACTTTTTGATCCTACCGTGTCTATTAAAATTTTGATTATTTTTTATCCTTTATTCCAATGCAGAGATAATAATTAATATAATGGTAAGTTAGAACTCTCTCAAAATTTACTTATCCTATTCAGATAGGCTTTAGATTCTAGCGTAGCAAATCCCCAAGAGGAAAGTTTAACTAGGTTAAGCTAAGAAAAGATAGGGATATTGATTATAATACTATTGATACTAGAGAATTATTAAGATAAAACTTTGACAAGGCTTACTGGCTATAGTTCTAGATCTGTTTTATTTCAGTACTGAGTGGCGTGCCTCTAGAATCAGGCTACCATCGCCATAGTCTGGTGGTGAGATGTTGCCTTGGCCACTTGAGCCATTCCTTGAGGATCAGTGGACTAACCGCTGGTTTGATCCTAACAAGATCAAATAGGCAATCTGCGTTGATGTTGGGCTACAGAAAATCTTCATATACAATTCAATTACTTCAATAAAAAAAATCCCTTGTATTAACTCTGCCTTTGCCGGTCCCAGATGAAAAAGGAGGAGGGGGAGCAGTAACAAGCTCACTAAAAAATCTGGGCTCAGCTGTCCTGGTTGATAGTACTCTGTAAGGGCTTCTAATCCAGGGATACAGGATGTCTGTACTCCATGTTAGGAGCGGCTGCACATGGCATCTGTTCATGTCAGAGGTGGCCATCTCTTTTGGAGCTAAGTCAGCCTTGCCACTGAGTAGTGCTCCCAGTCTTAATGACAAAAGCAGATGCATTCTACTTCACCCAGTACCCTAATATGATTGAGTGGAGATAAGAAAGAAGATTGCTTGTATCAATATTGAGTAAAATTAATCAGACCTCCAGGGAAAAGTGTCTTTTCAAAACATTTTTATTCTCTAACTTTCAGGCACGGATGCCCTTCTACAGGAGAAAACTTGGTATAACTCAGAAAAGTGATTTGAAAACAAACGAAAAAAAAATATCGCGGTAAGTTCAATTTTACGTTAAGACTAATAAAATAATAAATAAGCCTTATCGTATATTAAATAGACAAAAGATATGTATTTACAAATACCGCCACCTGAACCAGTTAATTTCAGAGGAAATATAGAAGAAAACTGGAGATATTTCAAATCGCATTGGCATAACTTTTCAATAGCAACAGGGTTGGACAATAAAGAAGACAAATTAAAAGTTGCAACCTTATTGTCTATTATAGGCAAAGAAGCTTATAATATATTTGAACATCTCGATCTTTCAGATGAACAAAGAAATAACTCAGATGAGATAATAAATGCATTGACTCAGCATTTTACACCAAAAATTAACATTATTTATGAAAGATCAATTTTCAACCAAACAAATCAAGAAACAAATGAAAGTATTGAACAATATATATGTAGATTAAGAAAATTGTCTTCCACATGCAATTATGGTGCAATGACTGAGGAAATGATCAGGGATAGGTTAGTTTTGGGAATAATCGACAACCAAACCAAAAGACAGCTGATCAGTGATCCTCAACTAACATTGCAAAAAGCTATTGATGTGTGTAAGGCTAATGAAAGCGCTAACAAACAAATTGAAAACTTAACTAAAAACACTCAAGAGGAGGTGAACAAATTGAATATAAGAAAGAAAACAGTCAATCAAAATAAAATGAAAAAGAACATTCCACAGACAAAAATGCCCTGCATGGAATCAAACCTGCAGAAAGTGTAACAAAAAGAATCATTGGGCAAAAGTTTGCAAATCCAGAATGAGAACAGTTCAAAGCCTTGAATCTCAAAACTCCAATGATGAACAAGAAGATTGTTATTCTTTAGAATATGTCTCAGAAATTTCTGCTAGAAAATTGATGACTAAATTAGAATTAGAATTGAATGGATACAAGGAAAGCATAATTTGCCAAATAGATACAGGAGCAACTGTCAATGTTTTAAATTTTGCAGATTTATGCAAAATCATGCAAGATGGCAATCCTTCTCTTAAACCAAGCTACATCAAATTAAGATGCTATGGAGGAGAAATATTAAAGCCAAGAGGACAAATCAAAATCAACTGTTCCCACCAAAGCAAGCAACATCCTATAGTGTTCCAAGTGATAGATCATTGGGAAAAACCTATTCTAAGTGCTGAAACTTGCCAGAAATTGAATTTAATAGAAATTAAAGCTGACTTATGCAAAATTGAATCCACATGGACAAAACAAAATAACCTTCTAGATAAATATAAAGACATATTTGAAGGCATTGGATGCTTACAAGGGGAATACAAACTAGAAACAGATCCTACAATCAAACCCATCAAGCAAGCACCTAGAAGAGTACCTATTACCTTAAGAAAAGAATTAAAAGAAAAATTGATTGACATGGAAAAGAAAAATATCATTGCCAAAGTTGATTATCCAACAGACTGGATTAGCAATCTAGTACTAGTAAAGTCAACTAAGAAGTTAAGAATATGCATTGATCCTCGAGAATTAAATGTCGCCTTGAAAAGAGCTGAATACCCAATACCGACAATTGAGGAAATAATACCAAATCTTCAAAATGCCAAAATATTCACAGTAGTGGACACTAAAGATGGTTTTTGGAATGTGAAGCTCTCTGATGAATCATCGAACCTTACAACATTCTGGACTCCCTTTGGAAGATACAAATTTCTTCGAATGCCATTTGGATTAAAGACTGCTTCTGAAGAATACCAAAGAAGACTCTATGAAATCTTCCAAGGTCTTGAAGGAATTGAAATAATAGCTGATGACATTCTGATTTTGGGAAAAGGTGACTCATATGAAGAAGCACTGAAGGATCATGATAGAAATCTTGAAAATCTTTTCAAGACAGCCAGACAAGCTAATTTGAAATTCAACATCAATAAAGTCAAGCTCAGACTAAAAGAAGTAAAATATCTAGGACATATAATAACTCCACATGGATTAAAGCCAGATCCAGAAAAAGTTAAAGCCTTAAAAGAAATGCCTCATCCAGAAAGTATAACAGAACTCAAAAGTTTCCTTGGTTTTGCAACATACCTATGTAAATTCATGCCAAATATTTCAATGATTAGTGAACCTTTGAGAAAATTGACAATGAAAAATTCAACATGGTCATGGAGCAAGAATCATCAAGCTGCATTTGAACAAATCAAAGATCTAGCCTCAAAAGCACCAATTTTAAGATATTTTGATGCGGACAAATCTATAGCTATACAATGCGATGCAAGTAAACATGGACTTGGAGCTACCCTACTACAAGAAAGCCAGCCAATAATTTTTGCATCTAGAAGTCTAAGCAAGACTGAGCAAAACTATGCTCAGATAGAAAAAGAATGTCTTGCAATTGTTTTTGCATGCGAAAGATTTCATCAGTACATTTTGGGCAAATGTCAAGTGATTGTGCAAACTGATCACAAGCCTCTTTTGTCAATATTTAAGAAATCTATTCTAAAAGCGCCACAAAGACTCCAAAGAATGCTTTTGAGACTGCAAAGATATAACTTAGAACTAGAACATGTCCAAGGATCACAAATGCACTTGGCGGACATCTTTTCAAGAGCTTGCATCAAAGATGTAAGGAATGAAAATCTGAAATATGATGTGTATCCCATTGACATCATTTACAAAGAAATTGCCACAGTCAATGTTATGGAAACATTAAGTGTATGCAGTGACACTGTCCTGAGAATTAGAGAAGAAACATCATCTGATCCTATTCTGTGTGAAGTGAAGAAACTTATTCTAAATGGATGGCCACCAAATAAAAATCAAACTTCAATGCTAACCAGAGAATATTGGAATTTTAGAGAAGAATTAACAGTTCAAGATGGAATCATACTAAAGAATGATAGAATTGTAATTCCAAATAAATTAAGAGCAGAGATGATAATGAAAACCCATCAAGGACATATTGGAATTAATTCAAGTATGCGAAGAGCAAGAGACAATATCTTTTGGCCAGGAATGAATGCACAAATAGGGCAAGAAATTGAAAATTGTTCTATTTGTCTATCAAATTCACAGAAACAAGTGAGAGAACCAATGAAATCTCACAAAATTCCAAATTATCCCTGGGAAAGAATATCTCTTGATATATTCGAAATCTTTAAACAGAATTACTTAATAATAGTGGATCATTACTCAGATTTTTTTGAAGTTGAATGCCTAGAAAATACAACATCTGAATACATAATTGAATGCTGCAAAAGACAATTCAGCAGATATGGAATTCCTCAAATTATAGTCTCAGACAATGGAAGGCAATTTACATCGACTGAATTCCAAAAATTCAGCAAAGAATGGCAATTTCAACATTCTACATCATCACCACTTCACAGTCAGGGAAATGGAAAAGCTGAAGCGGCAGTTAAAATAGCCAAAAACTTACTGAAGAAATCTAAACAAGAAAATAGTGATTTTTGGCAAAATTTGTTAAATTGGAGAAATACACCCACTATAGACATAGATTCAAGCCCAGTACAAAGAATAATGTCTAGAAGAACGAGAGCTATACTGCCAATTCACCCAAATTTACTTAAACCATCAATTCCAGAAAATATTCCAGATAAAATATCCATCAAAAGACAACAGGCAAAATACTACTATGATAGAAAATCTAAAAATTTACCAGACTTAGACATAGGACAAGAAGTGTATGTCAGAACACCCAATACCACCCCATCATGGTCCAAAGCTAACATCACAAATGAACACAACACAAGATCCTATGATGTGAATATTCATGGTAGAACCTACAGAAGAAATAGAACCTGGATTAAACCACAACAGGCTTCAGCAAATCAAAAATCTACAAACAATCAAGAAGAAGGAAGAAAAGAAAGCATTGATCAAGAACAAACTGTATCAAATTGCTTACCATCTACTTCATCAGCAGGAGGAGACAACATTGTGAAAAGAACCCGAATTGAAACTACCGAATGCAGAATCCAATCAAAGAGTGACAGCCCCACGGTAAGTGAACCTGAGAATGCTGCATCAGAGACTAGAACCAGATCAGGTCGACTGGTGAAAAAAACAAGTAGATTTAAAGACTAGTGAAAAAAGGGAAGATGTTAGGTTATTCAGTGATTGAATATATCATCATCACAAGTTAATGTTTTGGTTCAAGTAGGATATGTAAAATAACATATTACAACAGAGGCCAGTCAATAAAGTTACGTCTTCATGATAGGTTAGTGATTCGTTGTTTTGTACAAGACGCTAACAAATCAAACAAGGGACATTGTCTTCTTTAAGTCAAGTCCTGGTTTTGGCACGACGGTGGAATCCTGAAGTCAAGTTGCTGAAAAAAGTAGATCATAGCACTCATGGCCTCAAGGTCTTCTCGGCGATCATCAGTTTGTCTTCCCTAAACTACCCCGCATCTCCACCAAATTATTATGTTGAAAATTAGGAAAGACAAACTTCAGGATGACAGCAATTTATTTAATGCAGGAACAAATAAATATTTATAAAATACCAGAGAGGCAATTAGGGAAGTTTATAGCAAAATAATCTGTTAATAAAATACTTTGCTACAAAATGTGTTGTGTTTCTATAAACAGCAAACTATATAAGCGAAATGAGTCCCTGGTTGTTGCTTGCGGATAGTTAGTATCAACCACTAGGTAATAATAAAACTCCACCTTTGCCGGTCCCAAGCCCGGATGAAAAAGGAGGAGCAGTAACAAGCTCACTAAAAAACCTGGTCTCAGCTGATAGTACCCTGTAAGGGCTCCTAATCCAAGGATACAGGATGAGCAGCGTTTGTACTCCAAGTTAGGAGCGGCTACACATGGCGTCTGTTCCTCATGTCAGAGGCGGCCATTTCTTTTGGAACTAAGTCGGCCTGCCACTGAATAGTGCTCCCAGTTTTAATGACAAAGGCAGATACATTCTACTTTACCCAGTCATGATGGTTGTCACAACTTGATACCCTAATATGATTGAGTGGAGATAAGAAAGAAGAAGACTAGGTAAATAGTTTTATTTATTTGGTCTTATTACCTTGTGTTCCTTCAATTTCTATATTTAATTTTAAATTTTGTGTTCAATTTTAATGTACTTTCAGAGCACATATAAATCTGAAAATTTGTAGATTCAGTCAATTACAGCTAACAATGCAAGTTGACAAAATTCCAGACTTCTGGGTGATCGGTGACAGACTATTTTTTTCTATATTTTAAAAGCTTTTATTTAACTTGCTTCCATGTCTGTTTGTCCACAAATCTTGTAATCGATTTTTTGTGTGGTGACCAGGTATAAGACATAGAATGGAATTTGTATATTCCTTTTGAAATGAAGAAAATATGCGCAGCAGTTTCTATAGCATAATAGGCGGCTGATACCACGAATATTCAACATTCAAAGAAAAAACCTTGGTTCTTTAGGCGACTAAAGTTAGCCAGATTTTCCCACGTGTAACCTTCAGATTGGCCTCAGACTGCCAATTGACTCTTTCTGTCATATGCACTCCACTCCACTATACACACAATGGTCAACTCTCCTGAGTCAAAGGTCACTGCGGTATTCTGGGAAATAAACTAGCAGACCAAAGAGCTAAGCCCGCTGCACCTTCTAACTTATACACCGTCTTTAAAAATCTTCCCATAAAGCTCTTCCTACAATAAAAGAACTCAGCTCACACAGAATCTATGGATAGACCTATACATCATGGATTTCACAACCAGCAAAAAAAATCTCAGAAGATTTACGCCAATAATTTTGATCTCAATGCTTCCAAGAATCTAACATGAGTGCACTTCAACAACCATCCTAACTGGCCATGGCCACGCACAAAGTATACTCAGCAAAATTTTGAAAGAGGATCGATTTACTCCAACTGCTAGAATGAAGACCAAACAGGGGATCATCTCCTCTTCATCTGCTCAGCTTTCTGATAACAAAGTATAACACACTATTTATTTGGATTTGGTCTTATTACCTTGTGTTTATAATCTAAATTGTGCCTTATCGAACCTGTATTAATTACATATACATATATTCTAATATCATAGTGTGTGAATGGTTTTATATAAGTAGATAATAATACTGGGTAATAAAATATTGATGTGCATATTTAAATATTTTGGTGAGATTTTGTATATATTTTGTAACTTTTGATTCTGTTTTGTAAATTCATGAGACTAAAAACTAACTAAATAACACTGATAGACAAAACTTAAGGAAGTTGTACCTTATAGCATATATATATCGGGATTCAAAAAATAACTCTGAGAGATATTTTCTGAATCCCGATATATATCACTGTGCATCAAATATCTCTCAGAGTTATTTTCTGAATCCCGATATATATATGCTATAAGGTACAACTTCCTTAAGTTTTGTCTATCAGTGTAATTAATAAATAAAAAGTACCTTTTTAAAAAAAGCTTTTATTTAAATGCACTAAAAAATAAAATATCTTCTACCATTGAGCAATTAGATATATCTGAGAGAAAATAAAAGTGGCGGGGGATGATCATATTTAGAGAAGAGTTAAATATTTAGTAAACACATAAATTTGCATATTGGTTACAACATAATAAACTACATTAGGTTCTAAATTCATGATGATTGTCCCCACCACTTTTATTTTCACTCAGATACATCTAATTGCTCAATGGCAGAAGATAAAATATTTTATTTTTTACTTTTTAGTACATTTAAATGAAAGCTTTTCAAAAGGTATTTTTTATTTATTAACTAGCGGACGTACCCGGCTTCGCCCGGGTTTTACCCGAGTAAAGGTTTGTCTAACGAATCTCTCGATAAAGTGAACATTTTTTTCCCGGTCCCTTGAAAAATACTCGATAAGTTGAATAAAATCAATATTAATTGGTTCCCTCGGTAATTGGAAGTTAAAGGAATAGTATCTTGCCTTGGAATTGTATCATTATTCTTGTATGGATGTACCCGGCTTTGCCCGGGTTTTACCCGAGTAAAGGTTTGTTTAACGAATCTCTCGATAAAGTGAACATTTTTTCCCCGGTCCCTTGAAAAATACTTGATAAGTTGAATAAAATCAATATTAATTGGTTCCCTCGGTAATTGGAAGTTAAAGGAATAGTATCTTGCCTTGGAATTGTATCATTATTCTTGTCTCAAATAAATTGCCGTGTCATCCTGAATTTTGTCTTTCCTAATTTTCTACATTACAAAATCATCGTATCATCATGATAATATTTAGAGCAGATTGTTGAATTATAACAGATAAATTAGAATATTTATCTTGATTATTTTAAAGCGAAAAGTTATTTCAAAAATTTTATTCGCTAGAAACCTTCCCAGTACTATACTAAATAACTTCCCAAAGTTTCATGGCGTTCCAATGAGTGGTTTGGTCAGGCATAAAGGACAAACAAACAGACACACACACATACATTCATTTTTATATATATAGATTACTAGCGAATGTACCCGGCTTTGCCCGGTTTTTACCCAAGTAAAAGTTTGCCTAACAAACATTTGTTAAAACAATACTAGCAAACATCCAATCCCTACTGAATCTATACTTGTCAAGATAACTTTATGTTTGATACTCTGCTCCACCTAGCTGTATCCGTTCACACGTTGCTTTATTTGAACAAAAAGACAGTTTTGTACCTTATTAATTATATACTTAATTATATTTTTTATACAGTTAAACCTGTCTATAGTGCCCCCTCTAAATAGCACCTCCCTCTCTATAGCACCCAATTTTAAATATGTAGAACGATGCAATTTACATTAAAAATGACCTGTCTATAGCACCCTATTTTGGTGGTTTAATTGTACTTTCTGCCCGCATTGTTGTATTTAATAGAGTCCAACTATATCAAGGAAGCTCCCAGCTGGTCCCTATTCACGGACGAGATCCCACTACCGCCCTGGGCCGGTCCACTCCTCCTTAGCTGACCCGGAGGCCCCTGGATCGCCATATTGACGCTGGGCCTAGTGCGGACATTCGGTCAACATAGGGAGCCAGAAGAGAGGACTCCCCGCCTCAAGCCGTCCACCAACCCAGCCTCCAAGTGGCTGAATTACAGGAGCACGCCACGGCTCCCAGCCATTTAATAGAGTAGTTCAATAGTGTACAAAGCTTTATACTTCTAGCAGGTCAGGAGGGTCAAGAATAGACAAGAGAAGATAATTTAAAGTGAACAAAAATAGTTGCATTGATTTCTTTGGTGTAAAGACCGGCAGGGGTTACATAAAAATATAGTTAGGACTGGAGAAATTACTATATACACTGGTTAACCAAAAAATATTCTTTTTCTTAAAAGAAACAGCATTTTATCTTAATGTAACTTTTGTGCAGATTCCAAATATACCATTAATTTTTTTTTTTCTATTATGCAAGGTTTCTCAGAGCAACTTATTTGAAATTTGAAAATATTTTAACACTTTCGATCAGAGGGATGCGAATTCGCATCCTTGATTTTCAAAATTAAATATAGAACCAGGATCTTGTCCCATACCTTCTTGTTTATCAGTGAGTTGGGGGGATGTCAGCTGACCTAATGTCATGTGAGACCGTCGTTCCATCTCCCCCTATTGCCTGGATTCAT
Source organism: Cordylochernes scorpioides (assembly GCA_030710605.1). Lineage (NCBI taxonomy): Eukaryota > Metazoa > Arthropoda > Arachnida > Pseudoscorpiones > Chernetidae > Cordylochernes > Cordylochernes scorpioides. The sequence goes on along the minus strand of CP092863.1, from coordinate 27,415,809 downwards.
TGCCTCAACAAAGTTCTTCATTAATCCTAGTTCAATATGTAATGTATATAATTTTAGTTTTGACCAATTGAAAATGTGATTATTTTAAAGTCCTGGTCTAAGAGTTTTACAGTTTGGCCAGTTCTTCCCTCAATAAACAATGATTGCCCCCTGTAGCTTCCATTATGACTCATAGATCTAATTGTTCAATGGAAGTTGAAATATTGATTTTCTCCTTTTTAGTGCATTTTAATAAAAGCTTTGAAAAAATAAACTTAAAAACATTTTTTTTTATATATTAATTATTTAATGAAATAATTCCTTGTATCAATGTTGAGTAAAATCAATCAGGTCTCCAGGGAAAAGTATCTTTTCAAAACATTTTTATTCTCTAGTTTTCTGGCACGGATGCCCTTCTACAGGAGAAAACTTGGTATTTTCTTCTGTAGAAGGGCATCCGTGCCAGAAAACTAGAGAATAAAAATGTTTTGAAAAGATACTTTTCCCTGGAGACCTGATTGATTTTACTCAATTAATTACAGCATAACCTCGTTAATTCGATACACGCAAATTCGACCATATTCTGATGTCCCGACCTCCGGCCTATCAAATAACAAACTGTAATTCGACAGTATCGATAATACGACAGTTCCGATAGTTCGACCATTTTAAAATTCGAATTTCAACAGATGAATGTTTTTTTACATACAACTTTACCGCTAAAATGGTATTGCGGCGACGATCGGCAGGCGCCGATAGAATCGCGCCTGCGCACTTTTGGTTTCTGTTGGTTTAAGTTTCACTTTGCAGTGCCGTTGCGCAATGTCGCGAGTGTTATTGTTTTTTACGCAGCATTTTAGGCTTTGTGCGCTAATTAATAATAATTTTTTTTTTCAACATTGAAATATTTTAGTTATTTCAAAATTTACAAATAACTTCCTTTTAAATAAATAAATCTTATTAAATGTAGGCACAATGATTATGATAACATTTTATTTCAATATTTCATTTCCGTGTTATTATTATTATTATTATTTTTTTTTACTTATCCTTTTAGTCTAAATTAGACAAGATCTTGGAGGTCGTGCTCGTAAAGAAGCTCAAGAACTCTTCTTGGTTCACTGTACAGGGATCTTTTGTCCTTTCCAATGCAATTTAGTAAATGCTGGGGAGTGGCCTCTTCGGTTTTGCACCTAGTGCACATGGGGAAGCTTTTGGCTCCCTCTTTATAGACTAGAGGGCGCAGGTGACCAGATTTCCATCTGGCCAACTGTGTCGATTCCCTTCTGTTTAGTTGGAGGGTCTGTTTTTTGGGGTTTTCTGCCTGGTACCAAGATTGATGGAAACTATCTCTATGGTTCCTTATTAGTTGTAGTTTAAGTTTATTGATATGGTCCCTTGCTGAAAGATAGGTCTCGGAGTTCACCGCATCAGGATGTCCAGCTGCTCCTTCCTTAGCCAATCTGTCGGCCTCCTCATTTCCAGGGACTCCCACATGTGATGGAATCCATTGTAGACTTATTTTGGTATTTTTATTCAGTTTGTTGATTTCTGCAGCAATGTTTTTGAGGAGTCTGTCTTGTGAATAGTAGCAGTTTTTAATAGCAAAGATGGCGGCTTTTGAATCTGTATAAATTATTATGTTTTTAGTCTCGTTTTTCTCTACAAGTTTTAGAGCTTGTACTCCGCCATTGTCGGTCCCAAGCCCGAATGTAAAAGCAGGAGGGGGAGCAGTAACAAGCTCGTTAAAAAACCTGGGTTCAGTTGGCCCGACTGATAGCACCCTGTAAGGGCTCCTATTCTTGGGTTACAGGATATTCAGCAGCGTCTGTTCTCCATGTTAGGAGCGGCTGCACAGGGCGTCTGTTCCTCATGTTAGAGGCGGCCATTTAATACCAGGTCAAAGTCCAAGTTACACCTCTCTGTAGGTGACCTTGGGAAAATGTTGGATAAAACCAGCGCTTTAACGTAACTGGCATATAACCTATATGGAGTCGTGCCGTGTTATTATAAAAGATTTAAACACAAAATCAATAACACCTGCAGTAGCAGTGGATGCCTTTAATATAATAAAAGCTCTTTGTTATTTAAAAGACATTCCAGAGGAAGAAAGACATGCATGTTTTTTAAATAGACCATCTGGAATACATCCTGAATAGGATTTCAGTGCAAAAACAGACATCTATAAAATATTTTTTAAAAAGATCTTCATGATTATTTTTAAATATTATTTTTAAATTTTCTTATTTTTCATATTTTTTTCCCCTTTTAACTGCTATATTCTTCAATTAGAATAAAATATTATTTGTAATTATTTATGTTTTCCATTGAAAGGACAACTAAGCCATCCATCTGGTACCAGGATTAGTAGTGACTGTTCTCCACATATATTGTAGAATGATCCAACCTACGTAGTTGGTAGCCAGACTACTATTACCATGTCTTTGTTCCATGGTCACTGAGGTGTAGGCTCTTATTTGACCCAGTTTCAAAAATATGTATTAATGCCATTTTGTCCCTGATATTAAAAGTTAATTATGAAAATAAATACAAAAAAGTACGCACAATGGTTTCAATTAATATCAATTAATTCAACACTTCCTTTAATTCAACCGAAAGCTCTGATCCCTTAGGCTGTTGAATAAAAAGGTTCGACTGTATTTATAAAAATATATTTTTCCTAACATTTATTTACCTGTCAAATGAAACTGTGTCTGAGATTCATTGTATTATATTACAAACATACATTTTACCAAATATATCCTAGATTAAAAAAAAAAAAAAAAAAAAAAGAGGTCAAAATATTATTAAAATATTTTTTAAATGCATAAGCACCTGGCATTGTTAATTTAAGTAGAGCTTTGGAAACTATTATAGACACGTATGATTCTTTTAAAAATACGTGTCTATAATAGTTTCCAGTTTTCATAACAGATGGCACGCTAATGCAATCATAAATAGAGCTTTTCAATTTTGGCAAAGCGTTGCCACATTTGATAGAAAATTCCACTGTATTTCAAATTCCAATCTTTACTGTAAGTGCACCACATGTCCATACATGTGAAAAGCAGTTCGACTTTGTACTTACAAATGTGCCAGAGCCCCGTTTGATTACTTGCACTTGCTGGTGGGGTTGAATTTTTGCAAAAATCAGGGGCCATTGGAACATTTTTTTACATATGTTGAAAATATTTTTTTGTTGTTGTTTTTTTTATGTATATAAATTCAAATGTGCTAAAAACACCTCTTCCCTTTTTTATTTCCAATTCGATTATTTTTAAAAAATTATTAGTACTTAAAAGTTGTATTTATATATTATTTAGTGTGTGTATATATGAAAATAAGGCCTTTTATATATATGCTGGTGGTGCTTATCTCCATGGTTAAACCAATTCCTGAAGTCCACTCCTCTCCAATTTTGTGATGGTAGTTATAGGCCTGGAAAATAGGTCCTCTATTGTCAGTTCTGAGCATGATATGTTCCGGAGAAGCTTCCGCACTATTGCATTTCAAGCAATTATTGAAGGTTTTTATATGGCCACTTCTTAGTCTTGCTAAAGCTGTTGATTTCTATTGATTTTTGAAGTTCTTCTAATTGTTTAAATGGTTTGTACCAGTGATGATTTGGATAAGCTGTCAGTTTTGATTTTTTTTTTTTTTTTTTTATACGTATATATTTCTTCAAAGGTAAGATTATTGCTTGGTAAGTGACATGCTTTTTTTTTGCTAATTTGTCTGCCTCTTCATTAAGAGGTATTTCGACATGGGAAGGGATCCATTGGAAGTTTATTTTTGTTTCTTTGTTTTGAGTGTTTTGTATATTAATTTTGTTGTTTTATCATTTATATTTTTTGGAGATATGTTGTATGGCACTTTAGCTGTCTGAGAAGATCCAAATTTCATTATAATGTTTGTCTATGGTATAGAGAACTTCTTTAATGGCAATTAGTTCTTATTTGAAGTTTGAGGAATAGTTGGGGTTTCTTATCTTGATATGTTTAAGCATATCTTCCAATACTGCTTCACTTCCAGCTGTCCCATCATCCAGTCTATCTGTGTATATTTTTAAAGCTGAGGGAGGTAGTTTATTGATTTATTTCAAAGTAATGCTTCTGAGTAATTTTGGTTGGCAGGAATGGGTAAGTTGTCTTCTAAGGTGGTTAAGAATTTTATATTTAGCAGAGGTTTTATGGGGTTGTTCGTCGGTTTTATATAAGAATTTTCAGTATTTTTTTTTTATATTATATTGTGACGGTGTTTTGACCCACCGCCAATTTTGAACGGCCTTTCAACCACCACCACCTCTGCCGGCGGTGACGCCAAGTCGGCGCGGCGGCGGTGACGTGGTAAGCACGGGCGAGGGTACGTTCGTAATTGACGGCCACCACGAGCAGACATTCATTCTCATCCATCCATTTGAATCAAACATTTTTCAACTCTTTTTTACTAGATATTTAATTTGTAACATTTTATTTATATTTATATTTTATCCTTAATAAATTAAAATTACCACGAATGAATAATTGAATCATTTCTTCAAAACCAGACGAACCACCACAATATTTATAAAACTAATTGTTCTGAGAACAAAGCCATTATTACCTTTATATGTATATATCTCCCAAATCAACAAGGAAATTTTGATTCTCACAAACCTAGAGACTCAACATTTACTTTAAAAAGACAGTTTTAAGGTCAACCTGAGTGTGGATGCTGAGAGAATCTATGGAATGTTTGTACCACCCACCCTCCAGTGTTGTTGTTTCTTATCCCCTTGTGTAAAGATTACACGAATTCCGTGAGTTCATGCTCCTCGAGCTGTTTTATGATAAGCAGCAGCCTCTCCCAAAGGTTCTGTTTAGTGCATCTAATGCAGCAAGCCAAAATGTGTTCTGGACCAGTGTACCACTCTCCAGTGTACTACCCCATGGAACAGAGAGAGACTTAGGCTGGGGATCTAAGAGCCATTTATTCAAAGAAGAGCTTGACAGAATCTGTACACACACAGCAACATTAGGTCTATATAGTTCATTCAAAATACCTTTTCCCAAAAATACAGCTTCAGTATCGGTATAAAATCAAAATAGACCAATATAATATTATAGTAGATTAAGCTGGCGAAAGTGCTGGGAAGGTTTACCACTGATGTGAACCAGGTCCTCCCATTATTTTAATCATTACAGTAAAGGGCAGTAAAAAAAGAATTTCATTTTTTAAAAAAGAATCGTACGTGTCAGATGGTATACTAATGCATCATATTAGGTTATTTTATGATGCATTAGCGAGCCATCTGTAATGAAAATTCCAAACTATTATAGACGTGTATGATTCTTTTAAAAATTAAACAATTTTCATTGCAGTAAAGGCAGTAGAAATTGTTTTATTTTTAAAAGAATCATACGCGTCTATAATAGTTTAGAATTTTAGGTTGTTTTGAAATTGCAGATATGTATATTAATCCTGCTAGAACCCCATATATGCAAACAAGACTGACCAGACACAAATGATCTATAAAAGATACTGGGAAAAATTGTGAAAAAGAGAATAAGGGGGACTAGATGAGTGATGGTCACCAACTGTTCAAATTGGAGTCTTGGAACTCACCAAAATAGGGTGCTATAGACAGGTCACTTTTAATGTAAAATGTTTACATTTTAATGTTTAAAATCGGGCGCTATAGAGAGGAAGGCGCTATTTAGAGGGGGCACTATAGACAGGTTTAACTGTATATAAAATGGCAAAACTGCTGGTTCACCAACGATGAGCCATGCCCTCACTCTTTAAAATTTTTAATCATTGCAGGATATAAAGGCTGTATAAATAATTTTAAGTAGTAGGGCCTACATGAGAGGACACCTCTCTATAAAGGACAGTTTTAATCACCAAAAATACCATTTTTAGTATTTAGCAACTCTCCGGTAAAGAGGACACCTCTTCCTAAAGGACACTTTGGCTCTGCAACAAGGTGTCCTTTACAGGAAGGTTCTACTGTATATATATTTGAAAAGAAAAATAGAGTTGAAAATATGTTTATAATATTAATTGATGATGGTGCTAATTTAATGATGATATTTTAGGTATCGCAAGTGTTTATTCTAGCGACTATTTTGCGATTCAAGTTTAAAATTATTAATGGAAACTATAGACCAACCTTTAGTTCTAACAATAACATAAAATGTTGGTCCCCAAGTGAGGTTATAACAGAAAGGTACTGGGACATTGACCCTAAGTCTGCACCAATTTGACAAATCTGTAAGGAGAGGTACAATGTTGATTCTATAGATTAGGAAAACAACAACGTAACAAGACCAAATAATTAAACTGTGTTTTTATTGAAATGTCATGGTCTTGTAACCTAATGCTGTTGTTATCAAGTCAGTTCAACTTTTGATAACCATATGGACAAATATTCCTCAATTTGATCTGTTGGTGATCACTCACAGCTCATCATTGTCTTTTTTTTTTATAATAAAAGTTTTTATAAGAGATATTCTTCATTCACACACACTTCCCGGTTTTCCTCAGTTCACACTGGAGAGATTCTGAAATGATGGGCCCTAGTTATTTTAACTTTTTCCTGGGGGTGCTCTTGCTTGCTACCTAACAAGTTTGCTTGTGCACACAAGTTTAGAAAATAAATCAAACAGGAATGCTCGAGTCTATAGCACTAGGGAGACCATCAGGGAAGATCAAATTAATCAGTAAAACATATCCACAGACTTACCAGATTTCTTCTCTCAAAAAGTCTTTAAGAATGTTTCTCCAGTGATAGGTTCTCTTCTCGGTCTTAAAGAGAGTCTTGTCTCCAGCTTCGGGGTCAAATCCCATCAAATACTTCTCTCCAGGAACCTGGGAACAACACCTCTCAGCTTCACACATCACCCCAATAAGGTTCTTCTTCTTACCTTTTCCCGGAGCGTCAAATATTCGTTGATCTCTTCTGGACCGAAAAACAGCTCAGTGACATCGTAGTCCTCTTTGTAGAGAGGGAAAATTAGATTCCTCAAATCGAGGGTGAGAGTTCTTCTTAATTTACGCATATTGCCCTCTGTGGTCTGGTCCAAATTCCTCCATTCAAAGAGCTGGGATTCATTCTTCTTATATCGGTCAAAGTCAATCTTCTCAATGTCCATCATGAGCTGCACATCACGATTGTTGGTAATATTTCACCCCAACACAGTGGTGCTGTGCCATAGAGTGGCCCGTAAGTCTCAACATTATTTTAAAATTTTTAACTGATAAATTATTTATATTATTTGTCTCTAACATATGTGTGTGTTCAGGTTCCATCCAGGTTTAATTCAGAAAATGTCATCCCTCGATATTAAAGAAAGAATTAAAATTATCAAACTCTATTATCAACATGGTAGTTTCACAACTCTACGATGTCAATGGTCAAAGCATTCTGAGTCTTCTGCACCTTCTAAATCAACTGTAACAAGAATAATTTAAAACTACCGGTAGTGTGGTAGATCTCCCTAGATCAGGAACTCTGCTACCTGTGAAACTAATATAAACCTAGTTAAAGCATCTTTAGAAGCTAGTCCTCAAAACCCAACAAGGAGGTTGTCTAAAGAGATAAAAAATACCCAGAACCTTCATCTAAAGAATGCTAAAAGGTCTTGGTTATAAGCTCTATATTCCTAAATTAATTCATGCACTTCAATAAATATCCGATAGATGGCGCAAGCCATCAGCAACTTCCAGTTGCACAATAAGGAGATGCCTTTTTTCATAATTATGCACCTTATCCCAGTACAATATCACATTTGTACTATTTTTTCACATTGTGTCACGGTCTCATGCAATTCTGGCCTTAACTACCCGTTTCATGATTTTTCAGGATGCCTTGAATGACCAGTTTTTTGGTCGTTGAGGTACAGCTTGCACCACGCTGATGAGGGCCAACAGTCCGAAACGCGTCCGTGGTTAGCTTTTCTTGATTAATCAAGAATGGGTATTTGGCCAATTCTGGAATAATTAAAAATCAACGAGAATAGTTGATATTTATTCCGATAGATGGCGCAAGCCATCAGCAACTTCCAGTTGCACGATAAGGAGATGCCTTTTTTCATATATAAATATATAAAATGATTTTGGTAATAAAAAAAAAAAATAGGCCATCAAAAAAAAAAAAAGTGTTACCAGATCAAGGTCTTGGGGCACTGACCAGTCCAGAGTTTTGACCACTGACTTCACCCTGAAACCACAAGTCTGAGATTAGGACTTGGTCAATGAAGACTCTTAATACAGTAGAACACACTCCATGAGGACACTCACACTAGAGAACACCTCTCTATAAAGGACAGTTTTCATAGGTAAAAATGATCATTTTTACTATTTAGCAACTCTCTGGTAAGAGGACACCTCTCTCTAAAGGACACTTTGGCTTTGCAATTAGGTATCCTTTACAGGGAGGTTATACTGTATATCCTTTCAAGATATTAGATTTATGAACACTCTAACTACATCAACAGAAGCACAATTTAGACAATAGATTATAAACACAATGTAATAAGAGTTTTATTTATTTATTTGTATTAGGTCTTATTACCTTGTGTTCACATCAACATAAGTTAACAAATGAGTTCCTGGTTCCTCAGAAAAAAATACAATAGATTCCTTCCAATTTACCTCCCAATAAATGATTTTCATCATTAAGCTTTAAGAATAGTCTAATGTACGCTTGCAACACACCGATATTTCCTTTTCAAATAGTTTCATTTTCTCTCCTATATTTTTCATAAGTAAAAAAAAAATCAAATTTTCTCAAAAGCTTGCTTAATTGCTTTAAGAATAAATGAAACTAATTGCTAATTTTTACAAGTTTAAAAAATATCTTTTTTTTTTGCTTATCCCTAGTACATGTGGTACAGGCCATGGTGGGCCATCATGGTGGGTAGAAGTAAGCAACTGCTTTTACTGTAAGTGCACCACATGTCTACACATGTGAGAAGCAGTTCGACTTTGCACTTACAAATATGCCAGAGCCCCGTTTGGTTACTTGCACTCGCTGGTGGGGTTGGACTTTTGCAAGAATCGGGGGCCATTGGAGCATTTTTTTTTTTTTAAACAGAAAAAAGTGTCCAATGCGAGAATCGAACCCGGATCGTAGTGGTCGAAAACCAACAGTTCAGACCATCCTTCCACCGACCCCCTTATATAAAATATCTGTGCAGTAGAGCTGCCTTCCTTAGCAGACATTCTCGCTAGTGGACACCTCATGCATCATTTATTGATTTTACATATACATTCCCGGGGGGTCGGTGGAAGGCTGGTTAAACCGTTTGGTTTACGACCACTACGACCCGGGTTCGATCCCCGCATTGGACACTTTTTTCTGTTTAAAAAAAAAATACTCCAATGGCCCCCCGATTCTTGCAAAAGTCCAACCCCACCAGCGAGTGCAAGTAACCAAACGGGGCTCTGGCACATTTGTAAGTGCAAAGTCGAACTGCTTTCACATGTGTAGACATGTGGTGCGCTTACAGTAAAAAGCAGTCGCTAACTACCCACCATGATTATTATGGCCTGTACCACGTGTACTAGGGATAAGCAAAAAAACATATACATTCCCGCTAGCTGACAATTAAGCTGAACAGAGAATATATTTCTGGGAACTTCGGCCAGTTTTAGGAGAAAATAAAAAACAGTTAGACACTGGCCGAAGTGTCAATTTTTCACAGAACTATGAATGCCGGCCAGGATACCTCTATCTTCAAGAGAATATACAGTTAAACCTGTCTCTTGGGACTCACCGGGTGACAGGTCACTTTTAATGTTTACATTTTAATGTTTAAAATCAGGTGCTATAGAGAGGAAAGCGCTATTTAGAGGGGGCGCTATAGAGATTATTTAACTATTATTTTCTAGAAGAAAAAAATAATTTTCAATATTTAATTTTATTCTCAACTCGTTTACTATGACCATTTTACTAAGTGATAAGCATTTATAAAATTATAAAGAGCACCGTTTGGTTACTTGCACTCGCTGGTGGGGTTGGACTTTTGCAAAAATCGGGGTCTCTTGGAGCAATTTTTTTTTAAATCAGAAAAAAAGTGCCCAATGCGGGATATATACAGTAGAACCTCCATGAGAGGACACTCGGGCTAAAGGACACCTCTCTACAAAGGACAGTTTTCATTTGCAAAATTATCAATTTTACAATTTAGCAACTCTCCTGTAAGAAGACATCTCTCCCTAAAGGACACTTTGGTCTTGTAATTAGGTGTCCTTTACAGGGAGGTTCTACTGTATATATATAAAATTTGATTGCATATTCCATTTTAAATATAGGCACAACATGAAAAGGTACAATTATGATTATAGATTAGAACTACAAGGTAAAAATTAATTTATTTGGATTTGGTCTTATTACCTTGTAGTTATAGGCACAACATTTATAAGTGTAGGGGGTCGGTGGAAGGATGGTCTAAACTGTTGGTTTCCAACTGCTATGACCCAGGTTCCCGCATTGGGTACTTTTTTTCCGATTTAAAAAAAGAAATGCTTCAATGGCCCCCAATTCTTACAAAAGTCCAACCCCACCAGAGAGTGCAAGTAATCAAACGGGGCTCTGGGACATTTGTAAGTGCAAAGTCGAAATGCTTTCACATGACATTTGGTGCAGTTACAGTAAAACCAGTCCCCTACTTCTACCCACAATGATTATTATGGGCTGTACCACGTGTACTAGGGATAGGCAAAAAAAAAACATTTATAAGTATCATAGTATAATGAATGGGGTGTCCTATATACAATCCATTTGGTATTAATGCCAATTCACTCAACGCTGACTCACACTGTGAGCACTTTTTATTGCAAGCAGCAGCAGCCAATCAATACTGGGAATGTTTTTTTTTTTGCTTAACCCTAGTACACGAGGTACAGACCATGATAATCATGGTGGGTGGAAGTAGGCGACTGCTTTTACTGTAAGTACACCATATATCTACATATGTGAAAAGCAATTCGACTTTGCACTTACAAATGTGCCAGAGCCTCGTTTTGGTTACTTGCACTTGCTGGTGGGGTTGGACTTTTGCAAGAATCGGGGATCATTGGAGCATTTTTTTTAACATAAAAAAGTGCCCAATGCGGGAATCGAACCCGGGTCGTAGTGGTCGAAAACCAAAGGTTTAGACCATCCTTCCACCGACCCCCTTACTGGGAATGTTGACATGGGAGGCTAGAAGAGCCCCTGAAGCTATGTCCAGAGATATTCAGTTCAAGTTTTCAAATTCAAAACCCCAAAGTATTAGAATTTTTGGTTGAGTTAAATTTGATGTGTTTAAGATAGTTTATTCAAACATCAACTCATGTATTTTAGAAAATAACCTTTTAATATATACAGTAGAACCTCCTTGTAAAGGACAACACCTAATTGCAGAGCCAAATTGTCCTTTAGGGAGAGGTGTCCTCTTACCAGAGAGTTGCTAAATAGTAAAAATGATAATTTTGCAAATGAAAACTGTCCTTTGTAGAGAGGTGTTCTCTCATGGAGGTTCTACTGGAGGTCTACCGTCTATAATAATATAGGAATTAGTATCATTTGACTTTTTTTATGAAACTGCCTCACAGTTAACTTTTAATGAAGGATAAAATTTCATTAATATTGCACATGAAAGAAATATTGCAAATAGGGTCAAGTCTCTATGATTCAACACTTAGGGTGTTTCTAGATCAAGTCAGTTGAATTAAAGATGGAGAGAGAAATGTAGCTAAGGTTTAGAAAAAAAAAAGGATTTAATTATAGATGTTGAATTTTACCTGTTAGAAACAAATGAAGATACTTTATAATACAATGATTTATGATTGTAGAACGACATTTGAAAACTATCCCGCATGTGTTTCTTTTAAACGAAAAATCTAAATTTTATTTTTAACCCTTAGTTACTGGCGCCTATTTTCCTTACACAATTACTGACGTTCGGCCTCTCAGGCCATCTTTTAAAATCAATAATAAACCATGTTATTTATAAAATAAAAAGAAATTAAACCTATACACATAATTTCCAAAGAATAAATATTTTGTTTTTTTCGAATAAACAGAGCTCTAAACAAAATTAAATGAAAATGTACAAGAAACTCTTTCTATCTAAATATTCTATATATATTCTAAAAAATTCTATCTAAAATATTTTATTCAAGATTAGGTGCACAATTCAAGCATATTTCAATAGAATGATCTTTGCAGATTGGTTCTTTGCATTTTTTGAATTGCATTTGAGTTCGACGATCTTTTTTACATAGGTAGCATCTTTTGCGTTTTTTGGACCAAGGACTGCCGCTTGTGGATTCCTAGATAACACATATTATTGATATTTCGTTTGAATATCAAATAAATATTTGCCTACCTCAAGTGAAGAAGTTCCAGCATGCTTTTGAATTAATACTTGCAGATCTCTTGACAAATATTTGGCTTGATTTCTCATATTCAAGGCATCTCTCATTAGTTGTAGAGCAAGCTGCTTTATAAAATCTTTTCGAGCCATTCCACCGTCTTGCTTGACAGCCTTATAAATTACTGCTGAATTTATTGCAACCACATCCAAAAAGTTGAAAAATAAACACAGGGGCCATCTTTTGGTTCTTCTTCCAACTGAATACATGTCTGATCAACTACATCTACACCACCTTTGGTCATATTATAAAATGTGATTATCTCGGGCTTTTATTGTTCAGCAGTTTCTTGATCAATTGTTGTGGACGAATGCATTGTGGAGAGTAATATAACAGATTTTCCAATTTTATATAGGGACATAGGATACCAAATTTTTGTTTTTTGAAAAACCAAAAGTGGAACCGAACTTCTATTATATTATAAAAAATACAATCACAAAACACAATTTAGAATGCATATAATTGAAGCAAGAGTAATAAAAAAACGAATGCTCAACTTATTTGTTGCGTTTGAACGTCTATAAAACCAAAAGTGAAACGGCCAATAATAGGGGCGCTAAAATTCCCAGTGACGTAATTACTGGCGCTCGGCTTTAAAGGCCGTTTGATTTAATAACTCGGGATATACAAAATAGATTTCTCTTAAAATGAAAAGTTCTTCAAATAAATGCATTTTATTAAGCTACCTAAAATTTTGATGAAAAATACTGCTGGAGTCCGCCGCTACTGGAGACGATTCACCTGAGAACGAGGTCCCCAAGGAGGGCGATTCCCCTTTTCCGGATGGTCCATTTTTTGGCTTGATTATTGGCTTTGCTGGCCACAAGCTTATCACTTTCTGAGGAAGCACATTAATCTGCGCACCAGTATCCAAATGTACAGACGTCTTATTGCCATTTATACTTATCACAGCGGACCATTTGTCCGACCGAACGGTCTTAACAAGAACCTTATTTGGCTCTGGATCAATTCCATTTTTCGAAATCATGTGGCCCAAAAAACTAACCTCCTTTTAGCCGCGTCAACGTCTAACATAAGAGGAATATTAAAAAAGAATGTGGTCTGGCACTGGGGCCCTAGACAAGACATCGAATTCCATCACATTAAGGAATGCGTTCGAAACGCTCCTTCGTTGGGCCATTACGACAAAACTAAGACGTTAGTTTTACAATGTGATGCCAGCAAGGATGCTATGGGAGCTGCTCTGCTGCAAGAGAATCGACCGCTGGCGTTTGCATCCGCATCATTCAACGATTCTCAGAAACAGTACTCACAGATTGAAAAAGAATTATTGAGCATTTATTACGGATGCAAAAAGTTCGAATATTTATTATTAGGACACACATTCATAATCCAGACGGATCATCAGCCTTTATTACCACTTATCCAAAAACCGTTAACTGATATATCGCCTCGACTGCAGAGAATAGTTATGAAACTCTTTGCTTTTGATTTTAAATTGCAATATCGGCCTGGAAAATGTTTAATTCTCGCAGATACCCTATCCAGGGATACTCATCCCATAGACGAACTCCCAACTCCCTTTCTCGAGGACAGAAGAATGGTCAAATTAATATCTGCCAATATCTCGGACGAAAAACTGATTACTCTACAGAAGGATACCCGAGAAGATACAACGCTGTTAAAAATAATCCACCACGTTATTGAAGGGTGGCCAATAAGCAAAAAAGATGTAGATGAAGATGTAAAACCCTATTATGATTTTAGACACCGTATTTACCTATGGAATGAGTTATTATGTGTCGGATCGGCAATAGTGGTTCCTGGAACACAAAGAAACTACATGCTCGAATTATTACATAAATCTCATCAAGGGATATCAGCAATTCAGGGTTTGGCACGTGAATCTCTTTTCTGGCCAGGAATGTCCATGGACATAGCTGAGAGAGTTAAAAGTTGTGACATTTGTCAAAAATACCAGAAATCTAAAACACGGGAGATGTTGTGATATGTGATGGATTATCATAGGAGAAACAATATCAAATTCGACTTGACTAAGGCTCAAATATGCAAAAAGGAGGTTAGTTTTTTGGGCCACATGATTTCGAAAAATGGAATTGATCCAGAGCCAAATAAGGTTCTTGTTAAGACCGTTCGGTCGGACAAATGGTCCGCTGTGATAAGTATAAATTGCAATAAGACGTCTGTACATTTGGATACTGGTGCGCAGATTAATGTGCTTCCTCAGAAAGTGATAAGCTTGTGGCCAGCAAAGCCAATAATCAAGCCCACGTCGTTAAAGGCATATGCATATGGACATTCGGAATTACCTATCGTGGGGAAATGTGAAGTGTTATGCCAATATGGTGAAAAGAAAAGCTTATGTGAATTTATTATTGCGGATGTCGATGCGCAGACACTCATCACAGGCGACACTTGCGAGAAGCTTGAGATTTTGAAACGAATCAATCAAATAAACTCGCATCAAATGATTTTACATGATCAAACGAAAAAAATACTCGAACAATTTCATGAGGTGTTTCAAGGAGTTGGAGTGATAAACTCTGAATGTAAAATGTATACAAAACCTGAGTATCCGCCTGTACGTGCCCTTCCAAGACGCATCCCAGCAAGCCTAGGAAATGAAGTTCAGTCTGAATTGGAAAAGATGGTAAAGCAAGGAATAATTACGAAGATTTATCATGAAACAGAGTGGTCTCACCCTATGGTCGTAGTGAAGAAAAAATCGGGCCAAATTAGAATATGTTTGGATCCACGCAAATTGAATCAGGCCCTGGTGAGAAGACACTTCCAGACTCCGGCTCCATCTGAATTATTACATCAGATTCCCAAGGCTGATTATTATACCGTGTTAGATGTAAAATCGGCCTATTGGCATGTTCCGGTTGCCAACGAATGCAGAGATCTGTTGGTGATGGCTACACCATTCGGAAAGTTCAGATATAACCGATTACCATTTGGTTTGAACATATCGGCGCAAATATTCGTGGAAATGATGACAAATATTTTTAAGAACAGTTTTCGGAACGTCACATATGTAGATGACTTGCTGATATAGGCAGATAGCATTGAAGAACATAATGAAAAATTGAAAGGTATACTAGAAATTGCAAGGAGAAACAATATCACAACAGACAGCCTTATAAATTACTGCTGAATTTATTGCAACCACATCCAAAAAGTTGAAAAATAAACACAGGGGCCATCTTTTGGTTCTTCTTCCAACTGAATACATGTCTGATCAACTACATCTACACCACCTTTGGTCATATTATAAAATGTGATTATCTCGGGCTTTTATTGTTCAGCAGTTTCTTGATCAATTGTTGTGGACGAATGCATTGTGGAGAGTAATATAACAGATTTTCCAATTTTATATAGGGACATAGGATACCAAATTTTTGTTTTTTGAAAAACCAAAAGTGGAACCGAACTTCTATTATATTATAAAAAATACAATCACAAAACACAATTTAGAATGCATATAATTGAAGCAAGAGTAATAAAAAAACGAATGCTCAACTTATTTGTTGCGTTTGAACGTCTATAAAACCAAAAGTGAAACGGCCAATAATAGGGGCGCTAAAATTCCCAGTGACGTAATTACTGGCGCTCGGCTTTAAAGGCCGTTTGATTTAATAACTCGGGATATACAAAATAGATTTCTCTTAAAATGAAAAGTTCTTCAAATAAATGCATTTTATTAAGCTACCTAAAATTTTGATGAAAAATATTGCATTTTGAAAATTTCGCAAACATTTTTAATTTTCACACGGCCTTTCAAGCCGAACGCCAGTAATTACGGGTTAAGGAGAAATAACAATTATTTCTAACCTTAAGGATGAAGTATGAAAGGATGAATTGTGAAGAGTAATGATAAACGGAAAAATAAAAATTTTACAATCATAAGCAGCATTATATCATATTATAAATTACTTTATATAATATTTACGAACGGAAAAATATGTCCAGGGTAGCCTTGTGGACATGGCATCTGCCCAGTAAGCGGAACACTGTGGGTTCGATTCCCATCCCTAGACACTTTTATTTTTCCGTTTATCATTACTCTTCACAATTCATCCTTTCATACTTCATCCTTAAGGTTAGAAATAATCGTTATTTCTCCTTAAAAATAAATTTTCGATTTTTCGTTTAAAAGAAACACATGCGGGATAATTTTCAAATGTCGTTCTACAAATGAAGATACATCTGTCCTTCGGATTTCCCAGAGATCAATTTTAAAGATACTGAAGAGTCTGAAATAATGGAAAGAGTGAAATACCAATAAGTAGCCTTTAAGTGAAAATTGAAACTGTTTTAAGGGCACTTTTTGGTAAAAAAATCAAAAATATTTTCTTACTGTCACTATTGAAAACTTATGGAAGGTCCTCTTAGAGGTTTCTTCCAGTTTAATCCACCAGAATGTTACCTGGCTGCTCACCTGGCAACTGAAGGAAATCCTTGGTGAAGATATTTATGCAAAAAACACAAGGTAATAAGACCAAATCCAAATAAATAAATATTGTGTGACGTTTCGGTAACAGCGTTGTTACCACAACGTCACACAATATTTGTTTATTTGGATTTGATCTTATTACCTTGTGTTTAT
The DNA here is from genome assembly GCA_030710605.1 of Cordylochernes scorpioides. Classification (NCBI taxonomy): domain Eukaryota; kingdom Metazoa; phylum Arthropoda; class Arachnida; order Pseudoscorpiones; family Chernetidae; genus Cordylochernes; species Cordylochernes scorpioides. The sequence continues at coordinate 27,398,837 of CP092863.1, read as the reverse complement.
AATCTATAATCCAAATTGTGCCTTGTCATATTTATGCAAATTTTGTATGAAAAAAGTTTTAGAGACATTATAAATATATATATATATACAAAGCAATAGCTTGCCATCTATATACAGCAAATGAAAACATTAAGACACAAATGTTTCTTTCACATATCGATCAAACTTCTACTGTCCTTACTGCGATGAAATAAATTGGCGAAACCACTGGGAGAGTTCACCACTGATGAGCCAAGCCTTCCCAATAATTTTCATTGCAGTTAGGACAGTAGAAGTTTGATTTGATATGTGAAAGAAACATTTGTGTCTTAAAGTGTTCATTTGCTGTACACAACACATCAAACATTGTTCTTCTACAACTAAGGCTCAATGACTCTTCCACAATTCAATAACTGTTTTATAGCACTACTCTTTTTAAGTAGGAATTTAAAATTTTCAAAATTAAGAAGTTCCAATTTCTGGTTTGGTTTCTTCAATTCAATAATCTCTTGGGGGGGGTCGGTGGAAGGCTGGTTAAACCGTTTGGTTTTCGACCACTACGACCCGGGTTCGATTCCCGCATTGGACACTTTTTTCTGTTTAAAGAAAAAAAATGCTCCAATGGCCCCCGATTCTTGCAAAAGTCCAACCCCACCAGCGAGTGCAAGTAACCAAACGGGGCTCTGGCACATTTGTAAGTGCAAAGTCGAACTGCTTTTCACATGTGTAGACATGTGGTGCGCTTACATTAAAAGCAGTCGCTAACTACCCACCATGATTATCATGGCCTGTACCCCGTGTACTAGGGATAAGCAAAAAAATAAATAAAGATAATAATCTCTTGTATGATTCAACACACCTCTGATATACAGTTAAACCTGTCTATAGTGCCCCCTCTAAATTGCCCCTTCCTCTCTATAGCACCCGATTTTAAATACGTAGTACAATGCGATATTTACATTAAAAGTGACCTGTCTATAGCACCCTATTTTGGTGAGTCCCAAGAGGGGGCGCTATAGACAGGTTTAACCATATATATATAATTTAACCATTTTTAAATGCCCAACCAAATTACCTTCTTTAATTTATAACCAACTTTATAATTAAAACACTACCTAAAAATGGAATAATTGGGAATATATGCAAGTTTAGGCATCAAGGAATGTGTACCAAGGGTTAATCTGTTCCAATATACTTACTTGGCAAAATCAAGGTACTCCTTGTAGTGTTTGTCCAGGGACTCAAGGTATTCTTTGGTCAGAACCTTACTGTTCACCTCGTGGGGCTACACACAGGATGGTGGTTGAGTGTGGAGCAGCTAAATAAATGACACAACTGAGAGTAATGGGAATGGATCCCCCCCCCCCAAAGAAGTAAATTTGGTAGTTGATTCAGGAACTTACAATATTCCTCTTCTTGATACGCTCCATGAGGACATCAACAGGGGCATCAAGATAGACCACCAGGTGGGGGTGGTAGAGCTTTTTGGCAGTTTCATCCCTCATATTCAGGTAGTACCTCAGCACTGCACCAGAGAATTACAGTTATTGGGAGGAGTGTTCTACTTCATAACCTAACAACCCAGATTGACCTCATCATTTCCCACTTCTATAATCCATAAGCTCTTAACACTTAAAATTGTAACAACACACCGAGGATAAGTTTCTTGCTTTATTTAAATGTTCTCTCAGGCTTTTGGGTATCACAAACCTTTTTACAGGATTGATTAAACAACTATATATAAATATATAAAGAGAGATGTTTGTTATTGATGTTGAAGGCATCAAAGAGATATTCAAATCCACAAGGAATAAATGGAATTCTAGGCTAAAAATTAGAGCAAAGATAGATAGGATATTCCAGAAAAATATTCTTCACCTTTGAATATAAATGGGAGAGTGTGCAATTAAATTCAACTTTGTGAGGGATTTGTGAGAAATATTGCTGTAATCAGTAAAGAGTAAATCAATGCCTGTGTTTGGGGTCAACTGAACAGCTATAATGTTGCAGTGCCAGCACTGTCCCTTCTCCCAGTGTTGTGAACAAGTAGTACCAAATTTATACCTACCATGCAGGACAAATGCCATTTTTTAAATTTATTTTTAAGAAGTACACATGTAGCGGCTCTTTGAAAGGTGATCTCCTCAAGTCAGATTTGGAAATTTCAGACCTTGGATTTTCTATGTAAGGCTAGTTTTTTATCTGAGAGAGAGAGAGAGAGAGAATGCATGTTTCAGAATTACTGTTGTGTATACTAGTCATCACTAGTATGTATACCAATGGGCCATCACTAGTATGTATACCAATGGGCCATCACTAGTATGTATACCAATGGGCCATCACTAGTATGTATACCAATGGGCCATCACTAGTATGTATACCAATGGGCCATCACTAGTATGTATACCAATGGGCCAACACTAGTATGTATACCAATGGGCCATCACTAGTATGTATACCAATGGGCCATCACTAGTATGTATACCAATGGGCCATCACTAGTATGTATACCAATGGGCCATCACTAGTATGTATACCAATGGGTCATCACTAGTATGTATACCAATGGGCCATCACTAGTATGTATACCAATGGGCCAACACTAGTATGTATACCAATGGGCCAACACTAGTATGTATACCAATGGGCCAACACTAGTATGTATACCAATGGGCCATGACTAGTATGTATACCAATGGGCCAACACTAGTATGTATACCAATGGGCCATGACTAGTATGTATACCAATGGGCCAACACTAGTATGTATACCAATGGGCCAACACTAGTATGTATACCAATGGGCCAACACTAGTATGTATACCAATGGGCCAACACTAGTATGTATACCAATGGGCCAACACTAGTATGTATACCAATGGGCCATCACTAGTATGTATACCAATGGGCCAACACTAGTATGTATACCAATGGGCCAACACTAGTATGTATACCAATGGGCCATCACTAATATGTATACCAATGGGCCATGACTAGTATGTATACCAATGGGCCAACACTAGTATGTATACCAATGGGCCATCACTAGTATGTATACCAATGGGCAATTCTGAAACATGCATTATGTCTCTCTCTCAGCAAACATTTGACAGAAAGTATATGGAGCATCTAGATGGAGTGCCATTACCATATGGTGTCCCTCACTCCCCCCCTCTATGATGGTTAATACAGACCAACTTACTTTCTTTCCGGATGTAGTTGAACTGGTGCAGGGTCTTGGCAAACACAAAGTCGCTGAAGTGAGAGCGCTCCAAGACTACTCCTTGTCCTGCAACAACACCATTCCAATTTGAGTGAGGAGGAATTTTTAGACATATATATTATAGAGTAGTATAACCTTGTTATAACAGCCTCCTTTATAACAGTAACATGGCTTAGTACATCATATAATTCTATAGTCCCAAATTTTAAGTTCAAATTATTTTAACTATTGGTCCCAGCGAGGTTCAACTATATATGGTGCACTCTCTCTAATATAACCAAGTCGACAAAAATCATAATTTTAGTTTTTTTAATTCAAATTCTGACTGAATTACCTTTCTGAAAAATTACCCATCCCTAATTCAACCAAGAATTTTGAAGATGGTAATTTGAATGGGGTTTCAAATTATAGCAAATGTTGAATCTATTATCCCAATGGATCTGAGCTTTCGGCTAAATTAAAGTTGGTTTGATCATTTCATCACAACATTCACTGCTAGTGGACATTGTTCTTATATGACCAAATATACAGTTAAACCTGTCTATAGCGCCCCCTCTTGGGACTCACCAAAATAGGGTGCTATAGACAGGTCACTTTTAATGTAAATCGCATCGTACTACGTATTTAAAATCGGGCACTATAGAGAGGAAGGTGCTATTTAGAGGGGGGCGCTGTAGACAGGTTTAACTGTATATAATTTTTATAAAATTTTGTTGTAACTTACAGTAAAACCCTGCTAATACGAACCCGGGAAATAGAAATTCGAGAAACATTCTCAGAATGCTGACAAAATAAACGTTAGCAGATTCTTAGCTTGCCTTGTTTACATTAGAGGCTGGGTTAGCAAACAGGATGTATGGGTTTGGCAACCTCACAACAACATGCTGCAGACTGAATTATTGCAAACACTATTTCTTTTTTATAAGGTACAATTTTTGGATTATAGATTAGAAACACATGGTAATAAGACCAAATCGAAATAAATAAATAGTGTGTGACGTTTCAGTATTATTATTGTTACTGAAACATTGCACATTATTATTATTTTTTTTTTTTATTTGGTGTCTTATTACTCTGAGCATGTTTGCTATTTCTTTTTAAAAATAAAAGAATGAATTTCTCCTTAATTATGATGAGCTGAAGAGGAGAAATAATTGGTTCCTCGGGGTTGAACCTTCGTAGTGACTTGGCCAAACACCAGAACTCTCACAACTATTTTATTGTGAAAAAAGGCACAAATGTGATATTGTACTGGGAAAAGGTGCATAAATTATGGAAAAGAAAAGAGCCATTTCCTTATCGTTCAATTGAAAGTTACTGATGGCTTGTGCCATCCATCAGAATATATATCAACTATTCATTGATTTTTTTCGTTGATTTAATTTTTCTAGAATTGGCCAAATATCCATTCTTGGTTAATCGAGAAAAGCTCACCACGGACACGTTTCAAGCTGTTGGCCCTCATCAGCGTGTGGTAAGCTGTAACTCAACGACCAAAAAACTGGTCATTCAGGCATCCTGAAATTTTTCATTCTTCTTAAGATAGTCTGAAGGTTTATTCTTGGTGTCTTTAATGAAACTATGGAAAGAGGCTTTAGTAAATTGTAGAAATTTCTCAAATATTCTTGTGTGCTTCACGAGCCTAGCTCATCCTTATTAAAGAACAAGACAGCCATATACAAAATAGCCTGTTTATCTACCTTAAAACATATACAGTTGAACCTCTAATTCAACACCCCAAGAGTTCAGAGCTTTCGGTTGAATTAAAGTTAGCCTCAGATGATTTTAACTACTCATCTTACTCGCTAAAATAATATATTTTTAAATATAGCTTTGTAATTTAAATTAATAATATTAATTGAAACCATTGTACTTTTCATTTTCCATGATTAACTTATAGTGTCAGGGACAAAATGACATTAATACATATTATAAATGAATAAAATAAAGCATCAAGGGCTGCGTATCTTTATTAGAATAAATATATACGAGCTTTCGAGCACATACGCCCTTCTAGAATGGGCCTGTAGAAGGGCGTATGTGCTCGAAAGCTCGTATATATTTATTCTAATAAAGATACGCAGCCCTTGATGCTTTATTTTATTCATTTATAAAACGTACAGGGCTTTTTCAATTGATATTAATACATATTTTTCAAACATAATTACAAATAAAATTTTAATTGAATTGAAAAGTAAATTTAAAAATATGTTGAATATATAAAAGAAAATTTGAAAAAATATTATATTTAAAAAGAATCATAAAGATCTTTTAAAGAAGTCCTTTATGGGTGTCTATTTTTGCACTGAAATCCTATTCAGGGTGTATTCCAGCTGGTCTATTTTCAAAAGGCATGCATGTATTTCCTTCTCCGTAATATCTTTTAAATAACAATGAGTTTTGAGTGTATTAAAGTCTATTTCTTCTATAATTTTTGTCTTCTCCACATAAACTGGCCATACTAACCATGTTTCCGATCTTTTTTGCCAGAACCTGACATACTTGCTCATTTATTTAAACTAACATTAATAAAATAAAATAAGACCTAATCCAAATAATTTATTATTGTGTGACGTTTCGGCAACAACATTGTCACCATCATCAGACAAAAGAATAAATGGATTTATGATGATGGTGACAATGTTGTTGCCGAAACGTCACACACTAATAAATTATTTGGATTAGGTCTTATTTTCTTTTATTATAATCTATAATCCAAATTGTGCTTTATCATAGACTAACACTAAAATGGAATATTGAAATAAAATATTCTCGTAATCATTGTGGGCTTCATTATAATGCTTTGTTTATTTAAAAGGAAAATATAAATTTAAAAATAACAAAAATATTTCTATGTTGAAAATCAAAAATAATATATTATTAATCTCAAAGCGCATGATACCTAAACAGCCAGTATAAAAAAACAATAACACTCGTGACATTCACAATGGCACTGCAAAGTGGAACTTAAAACCAACCAGAAACCAAAAGTGTGCAGGCGCAATCCTAAAGTTTGCTCTTCACCAGCTGCTGTTCGCCTCTGTAATACCTTTTTAGTGGAAAAGTTGTATGTAAACAACAATGAACTGGTAATAAGACCAAATCCAAATAAATAAATAGTGTTGGTCTTATTACCTTGTGTTTATAATCTACAAGCCGAATGACCCGGGAACGCCCGTGTTTTACCCGATTGAATGTTTTGATTCAAATACTATTTGTTACAATTATAAATTGGCGCCTTAAATAAATGCATATGTTAGTTAATAACTATAGCCTATGTGCTTTATCTGTCTATGTACTGTTGGCTTCCGTAGGCGTCTCTTACAGGGAAAAAGAAAGAGAGGATTCCATTTGGTTATTAACTAATATATGCATTTATTTAAGGAGCGACCCGCTCCAACACAATAATTACATAAACGAAAAGGCGAGTGGGGGGGGGGGGGGGGGGGGGGGGGCAAAGGTGGCATGACCGTAGCCAACCAATAGCCAACCAATTCCAAAAAAAAAAGCAAACAGTGACAGAGATGAAAACTGATGACGGATTGTTGATTAGGAGATGAGGAATGACGCTCGTAACTGTATATAGAATAACCCAAATTGTGCCTTTTCAACAATCAACTGTTAAAAGTTTGAATTTTAAAATGGTCAAATTATCAGAAGTGTCAAATTACCCTAAGTTATTTTGATAGGCCAAAGGCCAAAGGTCGGGACATCAAAACAGGGTTAAATTATCAAGTGTTGAATTAACAAGGTTATGCTGTAATTATAAACCTTTTTTTGCAGTAATAGTACTATATGATTATATAAAAGGGCGTACCTGGATCTGTAAAGAAAAAAACAATTTTTTTCTTTACAGATCCAAGTACGCCCTTTTATATAAACTTGTTTAATGAATCGTATTTTGACTCAAAGTACTATATGGATTAAAAACAAAACAATATACAATCTCCAAGAAATATATACTTCAACATGAATGGAATCTAAAACAAGGTTTCAATATAAGTATTGATTGATATTTCAACATGAATGCACATGATCTTGAGAAGGGTTGAAGTGTTTTTAAAAAGGCCAATTATTTTTATCCTTTAAAAAAAATATTATCTTTTGTTATTATATATATATATTAAGTTCTTATTTTCAAAGCATATGGGAAGAAATAAATTGAACTTATTAATATAAAATAAATTGATCTCTTTGGGAGAGGCCGCTGCTTATCATAAAACAACTCAAAGAGCAAGAACTCATGGAATTCATATAATCTTGACACAAGGGGAATAAGAAACAACAACAATAAATTGAACTACAAAAATATAAATTGTTTTTTTTTTTATTTAAATAAATTTATGGGAGATCGCCAAACTGCCGGCTCCTGATTGTGGGTGCTGAAATAATATAAGTTTAGCTTGGGTAGGTTGCAAGCACTATGACTTTGCTACCAATCTAAAGGGGAATTGTTTAGTGAACCTAAATTTGTTTATATAACAGATTCGCCAAATTATTTTTTTAAATTTGCTTGAATATAGCTTTTTTAAATGTACTTTAAATAAAAATTATCATTAAATATTGCAATTATTTTCTGAATGAAGTCAAATATCTTTATATAATTATCAAATTTACTCTGAGAAATGATTCACTCTAAGATCATTAGAAAATTATTTGAAAAAAGGTGTTACTATGGAATCAGTTAGGACAGGGGTTGGCAAACTGCATCTCACAAGCCATGTGGCTCTTTAATTCCATAGGCAAATGTTATTAATTTTATTTAAAAAAAAAAAAAACATTTAAAAATCTTTCTGAATTGATTAACGAGGACTAGGCACTATCTCTCAGCCACTTGTACTCACTGCAAACTTTATTTCACCAAAAACTTTATTTATGTGAGTACTATTTATTGTTGGCAAGAAAATATTTTGTGGTTCTTTAAAAACTTTGAAATTTTGTAAATTGTAATTTTTGGCTCTTCAGACTCAGAAGATTGCCGACCCCTGAGTTAGGCAGAAAGAAGAATTCTCAGCTCGCTATAAACAATGGAATGGAGGAAGAAGGACTGCTGTTGTTAATGGAACAGTGCAGAGCCCAGTCAGTGGAGTTGGCTAGGTAGACACTTGATATCATCACATGTTGGCGTGGTGAAAGGGTGCTACAGTAGAACCTCCACAAGAGGACACTCGCGCTAGAGAACACCTCTCAACAAAGAACAGTTTTTATTTGCAAAATTACTATTTTTACTATTCAGCAACTCTCCGGTAAGAGAACACCTCTCTCTAAAGAACACTATGGTTCTGCAATTAGGTGCCCTTTACAGGGAGGTTCTACTGTATAACAAAAAAAAAAATTCCAAATCAATTCATTCAAGGATATTTTGCCGATTTTTACACAAAAGATTTTTATTGGGGTCAACATTCCCATATAGGGTTCTTCTCCTTAGAGAACAAGGAATCCTAATAAAAAGTATAAAAGAGGAAGAACATGGGATTCTACTATTTAGTCGTATCCCTAGCATTTTTATGGAAGTTAAAGACTGTTGTAGACCTATTTTGGAGAAATTAAAGCCATAGAATTTAGCCATAGGGCAGCTTCTAGCTAGACTGTTGTTTAACACAGAAAGAGGGAACTAGTTTGGCAACTTCCCACCATGTATTGTACATTCTCCTACAAATGTAAGGAAGGTAAGAAGCAAGCTCTCCATGAAGTCATTTACATGGAACAAGTGTTTTACATTGCGGATGGGAGGTACTAAATCTGGAGGTTCTGCTTCCTAGTAACTGAAAAAATGTTTATTTTTAATTAGTTTATGAGTGCCTTATGATACCGTGGCAAAATAGTTCACGCTTTACCACAAAAAATATATTTTATAGTAAAATAACTTACCAGAATTTATAACATGATTTAGGGCATCAATGTATTGAAAGTATCTATAACGATACATTTCAATTTGCAAGCGTGGCATTGCCTTATGATAAGGATTGGCATAGAACTTTTTAATATCCACACTTTGCATTCTCTCTGGTAAATAGGGATCCATATCTCTAAGATCATAACCATGTTCAGTAATATATTTCATATCCATGTTTACTTCGGGAAAATATTTCAAATCAAACTCTTCTGCAATTTTCTTCGCGACCACTGACTTGCCAACACCAATATTCCCTTCTACAACAATAAACTTTGTATTTTCATCAAATCTCTTAAGCCCCCGATCATAAAAGGGTGTTTCATTTATATAGCTTTTGGTAAGATAATCAAATGGTGGGGGGCGTGAATAATCTGGATCCCTAAAGGCTTTTAAGGTTAAGAAAGCTGATCTCATATGATTTGAATTAAAAGTCTTTAAAAGAAGATTTGAAGAACGGGCATTTTTTGATGCCTTACTCAAAAAGCCAAATGTTTTAATTGATATCATTTCTCTTCAAAATATGGCGATCATAAATTGATATCAACAAACTTTTCACAAGGTTAAGCTATGGAAAACCTTGTCAAAATAAACACAGTCAAAGGTCCTAAATAAATTATCAGTCAAATGCTTTTTTTTTTTAATTCTTTAGCAGCTTCCCGTTTAAATTATATAATTTATAAATATATTTAAAATGTATATATATATATATATATATATATATGTACCTCATATATTTTTAAACACATAATGTGTAAAAATATAAATATATATATTTGACGAAGCTTGAAGAACACAATTTTATTGGAAAGCTTTAATATCATCTCTTTTAAATAAAAAAAGAGATTGTGAAACGCATCGTGCGCTAATATAACCTTTTTAAATCAATATTTTAAAATATTTAAATGATTCTTTTTTATACAAGTTTTTGTCAAAAAGTATCCAGAATGTCTAAGGAAATTGAAATTGTTCCAATTAAAAATATAATTGAATTAAATAAATATAAAAATCAAATACAAATTAAAAATATATTTATTGACTCAGATTCCCGGGACGAACATGTTATCGCTAACTATTTGGGTTGTCTTTCAGTCCTATATAATTTTGATTTATTTATAATTGCGGTGTGATACATTGAAGTTGGAGATTCATAGGAGAGTAGTTTTCTGATATATTTATTATTAAAATGATTTTCAGGTGGAAAAAAAAAAAGAAAAAAGAATGGTTCACGGTTTGGTCTTCATCCTAGCAATAAGAGAAAATCGAGTCCTATTTCAAGATTTTTGCATAGTCTTCCTGGAGGTAGCCATGACCAGTTAGTATGACTGTTGATGTGCATCCATGTCAAATTCTGGATAACATAGAAAGCAAATATATTTGTGGTAGCATATCTCCTGAGATACCTGGTGGAGTAATCCATCAATAATTTCTGTGAGAGTTATTTTATTTTATTGATGGCGGTGCATTTTGAGAAGGTTATTAAAGTTAATGGAAAGTTAGAATGTATAGTTCAGTTTAGCTGCTTGTTCTGTTAACTTGTTTCCTACTATACCACTGTGACGAGTGCCTTTGAATCAGCAAAATGGTACATTGGATGTGCAAAGTAGACTATAGTATATTTTTGCAATAGGTGTGTTTTTAGGAGCTAAGGACCTCTTATGGCAGAAAGAATGATTAGCAGTCTAAGGTAATTTGAAACTTTTCATGTGGAGACATCTGGAAAGCTTTTGTCGCGTAAAGAATGGCCAATAGTTTTGTTTCGAAGCTGAGCACTCGGTGATCGAGTTTAAGGTGTATAGGTAAAAAGGGAGAAAGCAATATTACTTATTCTCCAATTCCTTCAGATTGGGATCCATCACTAATAGTAAAACTTTCAAGTATTCAGGTGAACACCTTCATGAAGATATCGAGGGGTGACGGGCAGCCTGTCAGAGAAATAACTGGTACTGTTTAGGTGTATGAACCATCTATGATAATTGTTTTCGCGCACTTTCAGTGGAGACTACAGAGTTTACGAGCGCCATTTGTGTTCAAGACGTGTTTTCTCCAAACATTGGATCCATACGACAATAACTCTGAAATATTTTTAATACACGGTGACCTTTATTGAAGACACACAAGATGATCAAGTGTGAACAAAATTGTCTCTATCTCATCAAAAAAATAAAAAAAAAAGAACCGGCGACATCAAAGCCTTTCCACTTCCTTAAGTTTTGTCCGTGAGTGTATATATTCAATATTGCATTCTCTGAATTTTATGTGGTAGATGTGTGGGATGAGATTCCTTCCAAACAATATCAATGATATTGTTTTTTAAGAAGGGTTTCTTATTAATGGACTTATATTTGGAGAGTTTCTGTTCATGCCCATTGTTCCCTCCACATCTTTAAAACAATTGAAACCTAGAATGGTTTAATAAATTTCAAAACTTGCGGTTTTATGAGTAAAACAACAACTAAATAAGTAAAGATAGAGGCTGCCTGGCCGGAATTCATAGTTCTTCAAATTAAAGATACTTTAAAGATCTTTAATTTGAAGAACTAAATAAGTATCAAAACCTTTAATTGTAATTATTCCGTTTTTTTTTTTTATTTTTACTTTGTATTTTCTTGACTATCGGGGGAACCCCCGCTCGGGAAACATTTTTAACACAAAGAAGGAAAAAATAAAGGTCGATGCCCCTGCAAAATGAATGAAACTAAACAGGAGGCAACACTGGGATGAACCAGTAATCAGGTTCGCGGAAGACATCCTTGTGTTATGCAACAAGGTTGACCCCTAAAAATGCAAGTATGAGATTGTTGGATTCTATGATCTTGACAGTCCTACTCTATGCGGCTCCAATCTGGGCACATGATCAAGCCTCAATCCTAGATAGAATCCAGGATACCTTCCTCAGACGTTTTCTGTGCCTTCCAAGCTATACGCCGGGCTATATTTTGAGGGCTGAAACAGGAAGAAACTCTCTTGATATCACAGTGAAAAAACTAACTTTAAAATTCTGGACTAGAATTCTGAAAATGGACGGCAGCAGGCTACCTTCAATATGTTTGGCACATCTGTGGGACATTTCAATTTCTTCAAAACAGAATATCGGACTGGTAAAAAGTATAACAGAGCTACTTAATAACACCGGCTTCTCATGGCTTGTTGGATGTACAGACTTCAATATTCTACAAATATTGCGATTTCACCGCCACTCTGTGTTGTGACGACGATCTAAATTCTATAAAGGTAGTCACTCACCTCTATTCTTGGTCGGCGGGGTTGAAGGTTCAAAGTTAAGGCGTCGTTGTTTATAACACTTTTAAAATATACGACGAAAACAGGAGGGAAAATTATATTTATTACAATTTAAGAAAATAAGTAAAGTATTATTTAAACATTTACACTAAAAGAATCGGAGATCAGGGCATATTCTAGCGTTCGAAAGTTGTTTACAAGTTCTTCCTCTATTGTTTCCTCATTTTTGCCGCTGCATCCCCGTAGCTGCCTCCGCCGGCCTCCCATTGGCTGCTTCGGACGTCTTCTTTTCCAACATTTCTCCCACCTTTGAGTTGGCGTCTCGACGACTCAAACATGGGAAGGAAAAGTTCAGTAGATCCAATCGGTTGGGTCTCTTGATGGGCCGTCCGTAACTTGACACAACATTCGGGGTATCAATGTGATGTTGCTCTTGTTGTGAAGTCAAAGGGTCCTCTTCAGTTGTCAATCGAACTTCTTGTGTGGGAGATCGCTCCGTTAGAGGGTCTCGACATCTTATCTCGGGCGTTATCTCTAAATTGTAGAGTTTTTGAATAGGTCGTATTTTATCACCTGATGAAGTTTTCACTTTCGCAACCCTCACAAGTCCGTCTTTTCCTGGATAGAGTTGGATTATTCTGGCTAACGGCCAGTGTAGTCTCTTTAAACTCTCTTGTCCAATGAGTACCATGTCTCCCACCTTGAGTGGTATGGTAGTCTTCAGGCGTCTCGTTTCTTGTCTCAGGAATCCAAAATATTCGATACGAAATCGTTCTCTAAGATCTTCTCGTACACGTTTGATATATTGATATTTGCGGGAGAGGGTCTGGTTATCAATCAAGTCCAGGTCTGGAACGCCAACCTCTCTGACCTCATGTAAGAACAACGAAGGTGTCAATGGAGCGAGATCCTCACTTTCTTCAGTTAGGTAGGTCAGTGGGCGTGTGTTCATCAAGCTTTCGACGTCACACATTACCGTGGAAAGTTCTTCATATCCCAAGGAGGTTTGACCGAGAATCCTAAAGAGCAATTGTTTCATCATTCCAATCAAACGCTCCCACCATCCACCCCACCAAGGAGCACCAGGCGGTATGAATTTCCAGGTGATGTTTTTCAATGTGGGATCACATTTTAATCTCGAAAAATCAATCTTGGCGTTGTTGAAGAATCTGTATATCCAGGCGGTGATTCGTACTATTCTCAAAAAATGGGAATAACGTCCAAATAAATTTTCATTTTCTCTTGTCGTACACAAGGTGTTCAGGATGGTCTTGCGCCTTTCAGAATAAACAATCTCCAAATCAGGGATAATGGTTGATTTGGGCCACTCTTCTTGGGATACCTTTAACCATGCAGGTCCCTCCCACCATCTTGTCTCCTTAAGTGATTCTGCTGAACATCCCCGAGATGGGAGGTCTGCCGGGTTTAATCGGCCTGGTATGTGGCGCCAAGATTCGGGGGAGCTAAGATTATGAATTTCCTTAACACGGTTCATCACAAAGGCTGCCCAGTTGTCTTCCCTTTGGATCCAACAGAGAGCATTGGTCGAATCGGTCCAATAAAATCTTGGAATTTCCTCAAATTCCAGATCTTGTATGACGTTAGCTGCCAAACGAGCTCCAATCAGACAAGCCAAAAGCTCCAATCTTGGGATGGTGAGTTTCTTCAGTGGAGCTACTCGTGTTCGAGCCTGTATCAATTGGATGTCCACTCTATCTTCCTTTTCAATGCGGAGGAAAACACAGGTTGCATAGGCAAACTGACTGGCGTCGCAAAAGATGTGGAGAGTGGTTTTCTCTACATAGGAGTCCTTAAAACAAAGCCATCTAGGAATTTCTATGTTAGGCAAGTGTTTCAGTTTGCTAAACCACTTCCAAAATCTTTGTACTAAACATCCAGGTAGGACTTCGTCCCATGTCAACTTCTGTATCCAAGTTTCCTGTAATATCAGCTTGGGAATTAAAGTCACAGGACAAGCAACTCCTAATGGATCAAATATCTTGCTCGCTATTGAAAGTACTTTTCTCTTGGTGGTTGGTCCAATTAATTCAAAATCTTCCAAACCAATTGTCAGTGTGTCTCTATCAGTATTCCATGTTATTCCTAAAATGTTCACTTCCTTATTCAGTTGGTTCATAAGAGAAAAGTCTGTAACGTTACTCACCCAATCTCGGAGATTGAAACAAGCTGTAGAGAGCAGTTCAGTAGATTCTTTCACGAATTTCTCCGTTTCTTCAACATTCTGAAAACTGGATAAACAATTGTCAACATAAAAGGATGATTTCAACTGTTCAGCTGTGATTTTTAAATGTTCAGGAGCCTTATCTAAGTGGAGAGATAAGGTAGCCTTTAAAAGATACGGACTAGTGGTAATTCCAAAAACAACCCTTTTATGTCGATACGTGATCAATCTTCCGTCTTCTGTGTGCCACAGGAATCGTAAATAATCTCGGTCTTCTTCTTTTATTCCAATTTGTAAAAATGCTTTCTCAATATCGGAAGAGACACCAACTTCATATTTCCGGAATTTATTTAAAAGTCTTGGTATAATTTCTATCAAATTGGGTCCCTTATCCAGACAGTCATTCAGGGAAAGTTTACCTCTCTTCCGGGCCGACGCATTGAATACTGGCCGTATTCTAGAAGTGTGACTGTTCCTTTTATACACTGGTCGATGTGGCAGGTAGTGTACACCATCTAGTTTATCCTCTCTGGCATACTCGATTATCCCCTGTTTCATCCATTCTTCAAAGATTTGTCCATACTCATTCATGTCTCCAACTTCTTCAAGTTTTCTTCTTACAGAACTTAGTTGGTTTTCGGCTAGGTCTTTATTCGAAGGAATCCTTTCCTTGTCTTGCACCCAGGGTAGAGCTACCTCATAGCGCCCCTCGATATCTCGCGTCGTGGTGTGGGCGAAATGTTCCTCCATTTCAGCTTGTAAGGACTGAGTCTTCTTCTCAACCTCCGCGTCAGAGACTCCAATTGCATCTAATTTCCACAAGTTTTCTAGATCCAAAGATAGAAGTGTGGTCACGCAAAGGGAGCTGATGTCATCTCTCACCTCCGTTGGAGGAATCTTTCCCATCACAGTCCATCCTAGTTTGGTACGGATTGCCACCAGTCCAGATGAGATCCTTCTCTGATCATCAGTTAGCAATCTCCCGGCGATGTCCGCGCCTATAAGGACTTCTATACGGTCTCTCATCAAATCAGACACGTCGAGTTCTTCACTCCCTTCTAAAAATGATCTGGGACACACCGGAGGTATGCTTCCACAGATAAGGGGTTGACCTAGTGCTTCAAACTCACAGCGATAGGAATTATTGATGTCAGATAAATGAATGGTATAGACCTCATGTTCAACTACGTCGGTACTCGATCCTCCAAACAAGGAATGCCGGAAGAACTCTCTCCTAGATTGTTCGTACTCCATTTCCATTGCTGTGCTATGTAAAATATACGATCTTTGGGATCCGGTGTCTATTATAGCCCGTGCCGTCTTCTCCGTTCTGTTCCCTTTGAGGGTCACTCTCAAAGTAGGTAACAAGACGTCTGGGGAGGTTGATAAGTTGGCGAGAGTTTCATCTTGCACCGTTGGAGACTTGGAAGATCCACCTCTATCTAAAATCAGTTTTGTGCACATGACATCCAGGTGGGAAGACATGTTGCAGATCAAACAACGGACTACATTTCTGCAAAATTTACTTAAATGAGAAGGCCGAAGACATTTATAACAAACGCCTTTTTTCTTCATGAGTGATCTCTTTTCGTTTAAACTAATATTAGCTGCAAAGTCACACTTAGGGCTTCCATGGTTGTCTTTACCACAAAATACACATTCATTCGATTTGTGAACTGAATTCAAAAGTTCTGAAGCTGTCGCAATTGGTTTTTCATTGTAGAATCTTGTTTTTGGATGTTTGTTTACTAAATTAGGTTTAGAAGTTGATTCATTCCCGGTACCGATTTCGTTTCTAAAACTCCTCTCCCGTGCAGTTAATTGTCTTTCCAGAAAGGTAATCAAGTCATTAATTACATAACCTGTCGGGAGTTCTTTGTTCAATTCCAAATTAAGGTCTGCAGGTAGAAGCTTTATTATTATCGGGCACAACAGTTGTCCGTAAACATCAATGGACACGTTTAGTGACTCGAGACTTCTTATATGAACAGAAAGGTTGTCAAAAAGTTCGCGGAAGGTTCTTACATCGCTTGATGTTTTGAGTGGTCTCATTGACAACAAATTGTTCATATGTCGGCTAATCAAAATGTCTTCTCGCCCAAATCTGTCTTTAAGCAATTTTATAGCTTTCTCATAATTGTCCGCAGATAAAGCGAAACCTTCGACTGTGTTTAGTGCAGTTCCGCCGAGATGTGACTTCAGATAGTTAAATTTATCGATCGGGTTCAGTGAGTTGTTCTGATGTATAGCTGCATCAAAAGAATTCCAGAACGTCAGCCATTCACTAAAGTTTCCATAAAATTTCGATATCATCAATTTCGGAAGTTTCACAGTCGTGCAGGAAGGTACATAATGTCTCATTTCATTTTCATCTATTCGTGAGTTCGAATTCGGTATATTTTCGCCATGAAAATCTGATTGGCGAATCTTTTTATTTGCCCTAAATCTCCAAGTAATATATTTTTCTCGATATTCCTCTACGCCCTGTAATTCCTTCTCTAAATCGTCAGTTTCAAGAAGCGTTTCTATTTCGTGATCCACTAATTTAAGTTCGTTAAATGATTCATTCAATTGTTCTAATAATTCTTCAAGTTCAATTCTCATTAGCGTGTCAAGTCCACTTTCAATCTTATTGCATGTTTTCGTTAAATATGATCTGTTAACAGCACGCTTCTTTTTTAAACGTAGAATTAATTCTTCCGCCATCTTGTAAACAAAGCAGCAAGTAGGGTTAGCTAGCGAGTTCCAAAATGGTCAGCTTAAAATGATTCTTTTTTCTAGAATTTACCTTCAACAGTCCCGGCTGGGATGCCAAAAATATTGTGTTTTCACCGCCACTCTGTGTTGTGACGACGATCTAAATTCTATAGAGGTAGAGTCACTCACCTCTATTCTTGGTCGACGGGGTTGAAGGTTCAAAGATTAAGGCGTCGTTGTTTATAACACTTTTAAAATATACGACGAAAACAGGAGGGAAAATTATATTTATTACAATTTAAGAAAATAAGTAAAGTATTATTTAAACATTTACACTAAAAGAATCGGAGATCAGGGCAAATTCTAGCGTTCGAAAGTTGTTTACAAGTTCTTCCTCTATTGTTTCCTCATTTTGCCGCTGCATCCCCGTAGCTGCCTCCGCCGGCCTCCCATTGGCTGCTTCGGACGTCTTCTTTTCCAACAACAAAGATACATCCCCCTAATTATTAGAACGGCAACCGATCAGTCCTTGCAGCTCGATTATGTAAGAATAAGAAAATCAGTACTCTACTCTCACTATAAATACTTTCATTCATCACCTACAATGGAATGCTATCTGAATGACAATATCCCCCTAACCTTAAAGAGAATCATTGTACAAGTAAGAAGCCTTTTTGTAGTACAGAGAATTAATCATGTTTCACTATTGAAAACTAAGACCATAAAATGCACCTTATGCAACGGTGAATTTAGTCTCGATTTTCCACACTACATGTTCTACTGTACGGCAATGGAAGAAGAAAGAGAAATTCTTCGTCAAGAGACCGGCTATAATAGCAATTCGCCTTATGTTTTAATGGCAAAAGTCGTAAAATCCAGACCCTTTGCATTCGCTTTTTATAAATACTGGAAATCAGCTCAATCAAAATATTTAGCACAGACACCGGATCCAACTCGATAATTGGTCGAGGCCATTACCCAATACTTGTAAATAACTACGATGCTAATCTGTTATTTATTTATTTTGTCCTACAGAGAGAATCCTGTATGGCACGTGTGCCCAATAAAGGCTATTGTTGTGTTGTTGTTGTTGTTGACCCCTAAAAATGGACGACGAAACAAAAATAAAATATGTTATTGGAGGATTTTAAAAATAATATTAATTTGAACTCTATTTAAACCTTTCTAAAACAATCAACTAGCTTCTTGTCATTTGCAAGAAGAGGGACTCCTTTGAAAAGGATAATCGGGAACGTATTGAAAGATCCAAAATTCGAAATAATTTCCAAGATATTTTCGACCCTATCAACAAAACAATGGAAGAATGTTCCGATTGTAACAAAGCACTGCCTGAACACTCCCAAGCCCCATGTATCCTCTTCCTGAAATTACCAAAACAACCTTCCACCCAAACCCTCTTCCTCTAGACATCTCTACAATCCAAACTACGTGCCAAAATCAAACCATCAGAGGAAACCCTACAATAAGAGCCCAGAAGCAAAAAATAAAAAAAACGGACGAAAGATAGAAGACCATTATGTGTCAAATGTAATAAGCCATGACATGCGGTGCGTTATTGTAGAGTCAAGTTTATGAGAGTTGTGGAAGAGGCCCCCGCATTAACACAAGGCAAGATGCCGAATAGAAATTACAAATGAATGAAATATCGGAGAAATAAAGACCTCGACTCTACGATAGTGTATGTCATAGAACACATACAAATATTCCGACATGGAGAATAGATATTCCGTGTTTGAAGATTTAAAATAAGCGTCGCGTCTGAATCTGTCAATCAAAGCGAGTCGATCATAAATTTAATTAAGAAGTTGGACCCTGAAAACAAATTTAATATTAAAAAACAACAGCGAAGCCTTTATTAAGGATACTCGTCCTATACAGGATTCTCCTAGATGGGTAAACAGAAGCAATATAACAGTTATTTACAGAAAGTGGAGAATAACATCAAACTTTCCTCAAGTTGGTTCCTTCTTCTGTGTTATGCCTTTTGACTGTGTCGTTCTCCAGAATTTGTGAAAAGCCAATGCATTGTTCTGATTTTTACTACTTTTTCCAATAAAACATATGGCGAAGTGTTTTCATAAGCAATCTTTTGGCGGACAATTACTCTAATCCAACAGGTCGCTTGGCAAGATGGGCATTAAAGATCCGGGAATATGGCTTTAACATAGTGCACAAATCTGGCAAAAATAATTTAGACGCCGATGGTTTACCTAGAGGACCCCTTACCAGAAACCAATTGGGAGGAAGATTTTACGAAAGACTATTTCTTAAACAAATATTCGACGAAGAGGATGACT
The DNA here is from genome assembly GCA_030710605.1 of Cordylochernes scorpioides. Taxonomy (NCBI): domain Eukaryota; kingdom Metazoa; phylum Arthropoda; class Arachnida; order Pseudoscorpiones; family Chernetidae; genus Cordylochernes; species Cordylochernes scorpioides. Next base: position 27,379,303 of record CP092863.1, on the reverse strand, counting down.
TTATTAAAAATGCTAAGAAAAGCCTTAATGGAAACAAGCGAACGGGTATCTCTACAAAAAAATTGAAACTCTGAAGGTAGGGCGTGGTGTTGCTGGTAGTTGCAAAGAAGAGAAGGGGAGAAATCATCAGAGAATTCCACAACCATATGCTGAATGGCCATCTGGGTGTCTCCAGAACCACATATCGAATGAAGAATAAATACTATTGGCCTACCATGTTGAAAAACGTTTCAGAATATGTAAAAACGTGCTATTTTTTTCAAAAGTAGAAAAGGTTCAAATCAGTTGAATTCTGGAATTCTACAGCCGATACTCCCAGCTAATTACCCGTTTGAGAGGATCGGGAAAAAATGGATAATTCGGCTGACAGAAAGACTATTACACAAATTATTTAGAAATAAAGGCAGTCTCAGACCATCTTCCGATCCTTACCAATTTTTCTGACATCCTACCTTCAGAACTCACTAGTTGTTGGTTGAGTCTTCATGTCTGGAAGAAGTGTTTGCCGCCTTCCTAGGGAACACCCTCCTCCACGTCGTCTCTCACCTCCAGACAGCGCTTACCCAGGCGACATTGACGAAGCAGTTATTCTACTCATCACTTGTATACAAGAGGCCTGTAATGCACATCCATGGAAAAGTTTAAGTCTCCAAGACCATCAAAACCTTGGTGAAACAAAGAACTTTATAAACTCCGCAATACCGTGGTGGCTCCCCGACGTGGCTCTCAAAACACCTTCTTTTCCACCCAGGAGCTTCTTCAAAGGTCTTTACAGAGCCTGCCACAATAAATTCAAAGCAGTTATAAGACGAACAAAGCATCTATCCTGACTATCACTGTGCCAAGATGTCTCCTCAGCGGCATGGAGCTCCATTCATCGATATATCTCCAGAGGTCGAAGAGGTTCTCTGGAGCCACCTCTGCTCAAACAAAAAGACAGTACTCCACTAATCCCAGAAGAAGTCTGCTTATAAGTACTTCAGTTCTACTTTCTAACATATTTTACTGTGACAAGACCAGCAGTGGACTGGCTCCCAGCCTTCAACCAAAAACCTGCCTTTACAGCGGATGAAATCCTCCGCGAGATCCGACGGTGTGGATGGCGAAAGTCCCCGGGTTCCGACAGGCTTGGAGTCAGGTGTCTACTCCTTGGTGGACCAGCACTGCACGAACTCCTGTCGCAACTCTTCACCAAATTCCTGCGCCTCGGACACTTCCCAACCCCGTGGAAAGCTGGACTACTGGTTCTCACCCCCAAACAAAACTCCGCGTCCTCCAACCCATTGAACTAGTAGCGTCCAATTACTATGATCAATGCCTTAGCTAAAGTTTTGAACGATGCATCCAAGCGTGGCTGCAATAGCTAGCAGTCACGCCTTTGACACGGTTCAAACTCCAAATGATAAACTCTCTCACTCTCATAAACCTTTTATATAATCATAGCCTAAAAATTGTCTACAATTTTGAATCTTCGTAAGCAGAGACGAGTGTAGTGTAAAGGTATAACTTACTGTACTATGGGAAGAGTTTTTGCCTAGCGCTCAAGATGGTGGTATTTTTGGTAGGTCAAGATGGCGGACAGTAATTTTGGAGGAATTTGATTTTAAATTTGTTTAAAAGGCAATTCGCCATCAGAAGCCACAGCATATCGGGTCAGTCGCTATGTTCGTTGGACTTGGGCAGCAGCACAATCTGCGTATCTTCCAATACTTGTGGCACAATTGATGGGTCAGTACTCTGATACCACTCCATTATCTTAGTCGCGACTGACGTTGGATCGGAGAAGGCGCCGCAAGAACTCCGAAAAATATCAAATAATCACATTGATATCAAATAACAATTAAAACTCCCTATCACATTGTTGAGTCGATAATCATAAAATATTAGTTAAGGAATTTGAAAATGACGAGAAGCGGCAAGAAATTTCTCCCTGGGCGCTTACAACCCTCGGGACGGCCTTCAGGCATATGTTCCGTTCGTTAAGCCAAACACCTCTTTGGCAAATTCAGAAGAAATAAATCCCTTGTGGGAATCAAATAAAACTTAAAACCGCAATGGACAGAGGGGCATAGACCGAAACCATGGTCTAAATGAACGTTTTTAAATCCTAAAGCTGATGCTTTCACTGACCCGAGTGACTCGTGTGCCTATTGTAATGGAAGAGGTGAGTCTCATTTTTTACAGTCGTTAGGGGATTAGAGGCTATTAGCCCTAGAGCACGTAGGGAATCTCACCTACTCGTGACGGGCTAGCTGGGTTTGTGACATATCTGCATGTTTCACTTGGCGTTAAACAGGAATGTCTCCTGAAATAATCTTCCCTATTTTTGGGTTATCTTGTTGTTTTTTTTTTTAAAAACGCAATAGTCAATATTTTTTTCGTGCGATATGAGTTTCCCTATAATAATATAATAATTATTATTAAGTATTTTAATTAGTATTATAATTATAAATATTATAATTAAGTATTTAATTGTATATTATTATTATTATTATTGTCATTCATATTTTTAAAATATTATTTATATTACACTTCTACAAGTCTCTCCTACATACTTATATAACCCCACATTCTCTACATACTGTAGAAACTGTTATACCCCCGTACCTGATGAAACCCGTACACGGAAACCACTATTCCTGATGTTACCAGAACCCACTTGCCCCGCGTAGTTGAACGGCCTGTAGGGGGTACCTGATGAAACCCGTACACGGAAACCACTATTCCTGATGTTACCAGAACCCACTTGCCCCGCGTAGTTGAACGGCCTGTAGGGGGTACCTGATGAAACCCGTACACGGAAACAACCATTCCTGATGTTAGCAGAACCCACTTGCCCCGCGTAGTTGAACGGCCTGTAGGGGGTACCTGATGAAACCCGTACACGGAAACCACTATTCCTGATGCTACCAGAACCCACTTGCCCCGCGTAGTTGAACGGCCTGTAGGGGGTACCTGATGAAACCCGTACACGGAAACCACTATTCCTGATGCTACCAGAACCCACTTGCCCCGCGTAGTTGAACGGCCTGTAGGGGGATACCTGATGAAACCCGTACACGGAAACCACTATTCCTGATGTTACCAGAACCCACTTGCCCCGCGTAGTTGAACGGCCTGTAGGGGGTACCTGATGAAACCCGTACACGGAAACCACTATTCCTGATGCTACCAGAACCCACTTGCCCCGCGTAGTTGAACGGCCTGTAGGGGGTACCTGATGAAACCCGTACACGGAAACCACTATTCCTGATGTTACCAGAACCCACTTGCCCCGCGTAGTTGAACGGCCTGTAGGGGGTACCTGATGAAACCCGTACACGGAAACCACCATTCCTGATGTTAGCAGAACCCACTTGCCCCGCGTAGTTGAACGGCCTGTAGGGGGTACCTGATGAAACCCGTACACGGAAACCACCATTCCTGATGTTACCAGAACCCATTTGCCCCGCGTAGTTGAACGGCCTGTAGGGGGTACCTGATGAAACCCGTACACGGAAACCACTATTCCTGATGTTACCAGAACCCACTTGCCCCGCGTAGTTGAACGGCCTGTAGGGGGTACCTGATGAAACCCGTACACGGAAACCACCATTCCTGATGTTAGCAGAACCCACTTGCCCCGCGTAGTTGAACGGCCTGTAGGGGGTACCTGATGAAACCCGTACACGGAAACCACTATTCCTGATGTTAGCAGAACTCACTTTCCCCGCGTAGTTGAACGGCCTGTAGGGGGTACCTGATGAAACCTGTACACGGAAACCACCATTCCTGATGTTAGCAGAACCACTTTCCCCGCGTAGTTGAACGGCCTGTAGGGGGTACCTGATGAAACCCGTACACGGAAACCACCATTCCTGATGTTAGCAGAACCACTTTCCCCGCGTAGTTGAACGGACTGTAGGGGGTACCTGATGAAACCCGTACACGGAAACCACCACTCTTGATGTTAGCAGAACCACTTTCCCCGCGTAGTTGAACGGCCTGTAGGGGGTACCTGATGAAACCCGTACACGGAAACCACCATTCTCGATGTTAGCAGAACCCACTTTCCCCGCGCAGTTGAACGGCCTGTGGGTGGTGGGGGACATATAATAGAAGCAGCCTCCATAAATCTTGAGGGGGGAGATCTCCCCTCTGACACCATTTCCATTGGAACCAGTCAGCCCCTTTCAACACGCAGGGTGGGGGTATGTTGTGGAAACATCATCCCCAAAGGAAACCTCTGAATACATTCAGGCCACTCAGAATTTCGTGAGAGAATTTGTTGACCTTATTACAAGTGACTTTTTTTGTTGCTGTTTTAATCAGAAATACAAACAAAAATCGAACCTCTTTACACAAGAGGATTTTTGGTATGTGCTCTACACAATATTACCACCAGAAAATCTACAAGGAATAAAATAGGTTTACAAGAATGTTTTTAATTTACTTTAAAATACTCACGTGTTGTGGACCACAATTTATTCAATGATCGAGAAAAAAGGGGCTATTATACAAAAGTATGGCAACTATAATTAATTTAAGGGAAAGTAGAAACATTTTTGAAACTAAAACGCTGGTAAACACAAAATAATAAACGAAATTCAGTAGAGTGTGTCTCCCATGAGAGACCGTAGTCTAATAGCGTGTCTCTCCTGGATGAGGTCTTTCATCAGAAACTCTTTCAGCTGAAAGACTCCTCATCACTGAAGCCTGACATGACAGTCTTTGATACCACCTCCAATAGACCGGGTTTAGAGATGATATAGGTGGACTCTCATGGGAGACTCACAGCTTTAAATTATTCTGAAAAAAAAAATTCTAAAAAAACTACGGATAATCATTAGATGAGCACAACAATGCAATCTTCTTTTAATTGTAGGTGTCATTAAAACAAGTCGGTGGACGAGTGGGTAACCCCCTCAATTCCCGACAGTCATGAACCGGGATTGAATCCCGCTTTTAAATTTTGTTTAATATGTGAATAATCTTCACATAATATTCATTGTTCAATTATCATGAACTAGGTTGCTCTTGCTGAGCGGTACCTATTTATGTGAATTTGAACCAGAGAGGTGTCATTATATCCAATATATATTTAAATTAGAAAGTGGCAACTAAGCATTTGGTGCTTAGTGGACAAAGAAGGTAAATTAAATTTATAAATTCAATTGCCATCTATTATTAAAATTTGTAACAAATAAATTTATAGGCAATGTGTTTCTTTTCAGTATATATAATATCATCAAAAATTATCTCTAAAGATAATTTTTTGATGCTATTATTGAAAAGAAACACATTGCCTGTACATTTATTTGTTACAAAATAAGAAAAGAAAGTGATACCTAGAATCTGGTGGAATAGCAACAAAGACCAAATTATAAAAAAAAAAACTTTCTTTTTTTTTTTTTTTTTATGATTTTAAATTTATAACTATTTTTAACGTTTGAAATTCCAAATTTAATTATTCCTTACACGCCACAAGAAGTTAATTTGAGTCAAATTTCATGTTTTTTTGTTTCGTCAAATTCTCTTTGGGTGTAAAACACTTTCTCCACTGGTGAATGCCAATTTATCGCTGCCATCGTCTAGATCCGCGACCGTTGCAGTATTTCACGTTAGCGATAGCCACCTTGAAATATTCGAATATGGAAAACTAGATCTTTGGACAAAGATAGAAAGATATAAAATTTAATCACGTCCGGCTCACCAATGTCGATTTAATTAGTCCAGCGATGGCTCAGAAAGTATTTCAAAGTTAGTGTTTATAAACACAAGGTAATAAGACCAAATCCAAATAAATAGTGTGTGACTTTTCGGTAACAGCGTTGTTACCATCTTCAGACAAAAGTACTGAATGAGAAATTTTACCACAGCGACTTCCACACACAAACATTCAGTACTTTTGTCTGAAGATGGTAACAACGCTGTTACCGAAACGTCACACACTATTTATTTATTTGGATTTGGTCTTATTACCTTGTGTTTATAATCTATAATCCAAATTGTGCCATATCAAAGTTAGTGTTTATTATTGTTACGCATTAGCTACATTTTAGAGGAAGACGATAAAGGAAGACAAACGGACAACACCCTAGAATGCCTATTGGGTTCTCATTGACTTCCGCCGATCTGCCGCGCCACGCAGCGGTGGTCATCTCCAGGCGCCCTTGTATGTTTACCGACGGCGTGGTCTGTCATCCCAGCAGGCTGGAAGGATGTCTCTCGGCCCCCACAGATAATAATAAAAAGAAACTCATTATGAGAAATATTTGTAGTTTTTTTTAACGATTTTCACAATTCATCTTGAATCATGGAAAGAGTTTTTATAATATAATATGATTCACACAAAATAAAATCTCTCTTCATTTGTTTTTGAAGAGAAAATTTGCTCTAAAGCTTGCAACACCTCAAAATAAAGAATCTAGTTCTATCTAGTTTTCCTTATTTGATAGTATTTTATACACATTTTGGAAAATCAACATCATTTGAGCCGTGTTGCGGAATGTGATCAATGAAGAAGAGCAAGGAAGGAAATAAAAAAAAACAAGGAAATAGGGAGAGCGGGGGGAACCCAGCTCTGAGGAAAATACCGCCCCGGTCCCCCTCAATAATTGATTGTACAAGTTTGGTGTAGAAACTAGGGAAGTCAGCGTTTCCTTGGCGCGCAATGAGATGCTTTATACGAAAAACAATTTTTTTTTTAAATGACCCTCAGAAATATTTCTCAAAATAACCTTTCCCGCGTGTAAAATTAGCCATTTCTACCACACTGCATCATTTAGGGCTCTGACACGAGAATTTTCTTCTTGTCATATTTTGAGCTATCTTGAATTGTGGGGGGACACTGGTTAGGACAATATAAAATTTACAAAAAGAATATATAGGCATAATTTCAACTTTTTTTTTCTCAGCCTGAGAGGCTCCTCCACCTAGACATTTTCTCTCAGTTCTGCCTTCAAAAGGAGTAGTAGCGACGGGCGGTGTACACAAAGGGCAGGGACGTAATCAACGCGAGCTGATGACTCGCGCTTACTGGGAATTCCTCGTTCGAGGGGAACAATCCCCTATCCCCATCACGAAGGAGGTTCAGAGGGTTACCCGGTCCTTTCGGACAAGGGTAGACCCATGCTGATTCCTTCAGTGTAGCGCGCGTGCGGCCCCGGACATCTAAGGGCATCACAGACCTGTTATTGCTCTGTTTCGTGCGGCTAAAAGCCGCCTGTCCCTCTAAGAAGACCCGCTCACGGTATAAAGGACCGTGGGTCTATTTAGTAGGCTAGAGTCTCGTTCGTTATCGGAATTAACCAGACAAATCGCTCCACCAACTAAGAATGCCTTGACGGACGTCGCCAGCCAGGCCTCATTCTAGAGCTATTGGTTAGGTCCTGTACATGGCTATTATTGATGATGGAGAAGTCAATTTTTGGATGAAATTCGTTAATAATGTTTCAGTGATTATGAAGATGATATTTATAAAAAAAATTAATTACTCCCCTACTTCTCAAGCAAAATTGGATCCCAATTGAAACCAATTGTCAAAATTAACACCATTTTTTACTGGTTGATATCACTCCTACCTACCTTCACAATCTCATGATAGGAGAGTTGGTGGACACGAGTGGTGTAAATACAGTCAAGAGCCACGACCCAGGATCGAATCCCCCATTTAGTACTTTTTCTGAAGAAAAAATAATTGTTCAATGTCCACCCATTCTTGTAAAAGTCCAACCCGACCAGTAACCACACAAGTTAAGTTATAGTGAAGTAAACAAACAGACCTCTCTGACAAACTTGTTAGTATATCAATTAAGGAGGATCAGAAGATGAGTTTCTTTTATTGTATGATGCTACAAGCTTTCGGGCAAAAGCCCTTCGACAGGCAAAAATATAATTATACAAAGAAAGATAACGATTTATATATTACGTTATCTTTCTTTGTATAATTATATTTTTGCCTGTCGAAGGGCTTTTGCCCGAAAGCTTGTAGCATCATACAATAAAAGAAACTCATCTTCTGATCCTCCTTAATTGATATACCTTACTAGAAGAGTCTTTACCTTTAAACTTGTTAGTGTAAAAGTCAAACTGCTTTCCACATGTGGTGGTGCATTTGCAACAAAAGCAGTCATTGCTAACTACTACCACCATGGCCTGTATATACCACATGTTGTACTAGGGATATAATAATAAAAACAATATATTGCTGTAATAATCTGAATCAGCTGACTGTCAACAATCATTGATGAAATAATCAGTGTTGCTTTCATCGCCAAAATTACCATTAGCAACTCTCTGGTAAGAAAACACATATCTCTAAAGGATACTTTGAATTCAAATTAGGTGTCCTTTATAGGGAGATTCTACTGTATGTTTATCATTTTGGAATATATAAATATTTTAATAGATCCTATCCTCATGTCCACAGTTTCATTATTAACTTGACCAACCTTCAGTTACGGCTATACAAGCTGAATGGTCAATTTCATCAGTTTGAATGGGCAGTTTAATCTACAAGACCACTCTACTATTGATACAAGAAAATAAGTCCTAATCCAAATAATTTAATAGTGTGTGACATTTCAGGAACAGCATTCTTACCAGAATTCTTTTGTCTGATGATGGTAACAATGCTATTACTGAAACGTCACACACTATTAAATTATTTGGATTAGGTCTTATTGTATCTATAATCCAAATTGTGCTTTATCACTCTACTATTGCCTTAGGCTGAATGTCTTATGGAATCTCATGGTAACATCCTCCTCTATAACAGCAACACGGGGAGTACACATCATAATTAGAAAGTTCCAAGGTTTTAACACTGGCTATAACAACATGGATATACATAAACTCTTGGTCTAAAATACTTTTGTTATAGTAAGGTTTGACTGCATTAAGAGTAAGAATGTTTAAAGAAATGAGACGCCTACGGAAGCCAACAGTACATAGACAGATAAAGCACATAGGCTATAGTTATTAACTAATATATGCATTTATTTATGGCGCCAATTTATAATTGTAACAAATAGTATTTGAATAAAAACATTCAATCGGGTAAAACACGGGCGTTGCCCGGGCCATTCGGCTAGTATAGATATAAAGACTTATATTTGTAAGCTCTTTAATGATTAAATGCATTAAGCAATGCTCTTCTGCCAAATCATAAAACAAGTTTGTTTGGCAGTACAGTAGAACCTCTCTGTAAAGGACACCAAATTTCAGAGACAAAGTATCCTTGAGGGAGAGGTGTCCTTTTACCGGAGAGTTGCTAAATTGTAAAAATGGTAATTTTTCAAATGAAAACTCTCCTTTGTGGAGAGGTGTCTGCTAAAGGGAGGTTCTACTGTATATCAAAATATCATCATTTTCTTAGTGTTCTCGAGATAAATTCTAATGCTATATTTTATATAATTAAATTCTATATTTATGTGTGACTTATCACAACCACTCATGTAACAATGAGGTGTCTTGGGACTGAAGGCTGTGGCTCTGAGCTAAGCCACCAAAGTGTTCCATGTTAGAGGAGACAACAAACAGCTCTTCATATTGATAAGGCACAATTTGGATTATAGATTATACAGTTACGAGCGTCTTTCCTAATCAGTCCAGTCGTCTCTCTCTGTCACTGTTTGCTTTTTTTTTTGGAATGTCGCCCTCCTATTGGTTGGCTACGGTCACGTCACCTTTGCCCCCCATCATGCCTCCCCCACTCGCTCTTTCGTTTTTGTAACTATTGTTTTGGAGCGGGTCGCTCTTTAAATAGATTATAAACACAAGGTGATAAGACACCATGGTGTGGTAAATTTTCTCATTCAGTACTTTTGTCTGAAGATGGTAACAACACTGTTACCGAAACGTCACGCACTATTTATTTATTTGGATTTGGTCTTATTACCTTGAGCTCTCCACATTGTTTGGGAAAAAAAGAATATGTTCTACATGGATGATGTTCTGCATCAATATGTCATCAACCCAACTTAATTGATCAAGATATGTAAGAGGGCAGATAGAGGATGGTTGGTTGGTGGATAAATGATGTAAACCATTGGTTTTAGACAGCCACAAGCTTAGATCAATTCCTGCACACATTGGGAACTTTTTTCTAATTAAAAAAAAGCTCTAATTACCCTTGATTATTGAAAAAGACCAATTAAAAAAAATAAATGCTCCAATGGCCCCCGATTCTTGCAAAAGTCCAACCCCAGCAGCGAATGCAAGTAACCAAACGGGGCTCTGGCACATTTGTAAGTGCAAAGTCGAACTGCTTTTCACATGTGTAAACATGTGGTGCACTTGCAGTAAAAGCAGTTGCCTACTTCTACCTACCATGATTATCATGGCCTGTATCACGTGTACTAGGGATAAGCAGAAAAAAAAAAAGACCAATTTCACCAGTAAGTGCAAGTAACCAAACAGGGGTATGGGACACTTGTAAAGTAAATGTCAAATTGCTTTCTAAATGTATAGACATGTGGTGCACTTATAGTAAAAGCAATTGCTAACTTCTACCCACTATGATTATCATGACTTGAATCAGGCATGTGAGCACTAGGGATAATAATAAAAAAAAGTGCAGATATGTTAATAAACAAAACGATACATTGTTTGCCACAATATGTTTCTTTTAATGGTGTAAACTGGCAAGTCTCTCTCCTGATACAATGGAATACTTTACAATCTAAAAAAAGAGAACAAAGTAAAAACTGAAATATCGACTTGAAATTGACTGAAAAAAATGCTTAGTCTATTAACACAAGGTAATAAGACCAAATCCAAATAAATAAATAGTGTGTGACGTTTCGGTAACAGCGTTGTTACCGAAACGTCACACACTATTTATTTATTTGGATTTGGTCTTATTACCTTGTGTTTATAATCTATAATCCAAATTGTGCCTTATCAAGCTTAGTCTATTATTATATTGTAACTTTTTATAATGCATGCATTCTCTATTTAGATAGATATATGAGTAGAATTTATTTACCTGTATCTTATAGGAGAAAAGAACACATTTTGGCTTGCATTAGATGCACTAAACGGGACCTTTGGGCCGCTGTTCATCATAAAATAGCTTGAGGAGCATGGATTCATGGAATTCACGTAATCTTAACACATGGGGATAAGAAACAACAACAACATATCTGAGGAAGAGTTTTTATATAGAATCAAAACACAAGGTAATAAGACCAATTGCAAATAAATAAATAGTGTGTGACGTTTCGGTAACAGCGTTGTTACCATCTTCAGACAAAAGTACTGAATGAGAAATTTTACCACAGCACAAATTTCTCATTCAGTACTTTTGTCTGAAGATGGTAACAATGCTGTTACCGAAACGTCACACACTATTTATTTATGTGGATCTTATTACCTTGTGTTTATAATCTATAATCCAAATTGTTCCTTATTATAGAATCAAAAGTTTGCCAGTTTACACCATCAACAGAAATGTTTCAACCAAATGTTGTGACATCATGTTATATCCTCAACATAGCAACTCCATCAACTTACCTTCAACATGGGAGACCTTCTTCCTTATCTTTACTATTTGTACAATTCAATAAGAGAGAGGTGCATTTGGAAATCAATCAGTTCCTTGTATACATTTTTAATATCAGTTTTTGAACTTTCAAGCCTTAATGTACAGGAGGAGTAATTCAAAATTGTGTTCTGAATTATTATTATTATTATTTTTTTTGCTTATCCCTAGTACACGTGGTACAGGCCATGATAATCATGGTGGGTAGAAGTTGGTGACTGCTTTTACTGTAAGTGCACCACATGTCTACACATGTGAAAAGGAGGTTCTGAATTATTCTTCCCTTAGATAGGTTGATGGTTACTAACAGACCAAATTGGAAAATATTTGTCCATAGAGTTACCAAATGTTGACAGACACTAACAACAAAGGTATTAGGGCCCAAAAACTAAAGAAATGATATTACAAAAACACAAGGTAATAAGACCAAATCCAAATAAATAAATAGTGTGTGACGTTTCGGTGTAACAGCGTTGTTACTATCTTCAGACAAAAGTACTGAATGAGAAATTTTACCACAGCATGGTTCAGTACTTTTGTCTGAAGATGGTAACAACGCTGTTACCAAAACGTCACACACTATTTATTTATTTGGATTTGGTCTTATTACCTTGTGTTTATAATCTATAATCCAAATTGTGCTTTATCATGATAATACAAAAATGTATACAATAAACTTACACCCTGATGATTTCCAAATGACCTCATCTGATCATCAAGAGGGATGGATTATAGTGTGCACATATAGAGGTGGACAAGACACATGTGTCAATGAAGAAGAGGAGACAATAAATGAGACACCTGGTTAAATCTGGCCAAATTTAATTTGAAAAATATAGAACATGTTCCAATCCTTGTCTGTACAGCCTCCCACCAAATGGGTTTATTGTACACAATGTGCCAGCTTGCTTCCTCCATTGCAACATGGAATTATGATACAAGATGTGTGGGTGGGTGCTCCATAGAAAAATAACTTCTCAACCCAATTGGATGACGACAGCCAATGTACATATTTACAACACTCAGGTACATCTGTCCCATAGGGACAGAGCAATCTCTTTGAAGGGGTAGGTGTGTGTGTAGCAGGTATATAGATTTCTCATATTTTATAAACCAAGGCAATCAATCCATAGCTGCTGATGCTAAATTTAAGGGGGGAGGGAAGGATCCACTCACTCTGGAGAGAGTGGTATAGTTTCTTTATAAACTCTGTTTCAATCAATCAATATGTATAAACTATACACCATAATAATAATTATATCTCTAGAGACTCAACAATGGGGCTCTCTTCTTTGCTTTCTCTCAATTAGTTCTCTTCCAATATATTTTTGTGTAACAGGGGGAATAAAAGTTCTCTGTGGGCAATGGAGGAAGCAAGCTGTCGAGGTAAGGCTTGCTCTATCACATACAGAAATCATAATAATAAATACAACTGGGAGAGGTCGTCTATCTACAACAAATGAAATGAATGCAGCTCTGGTCACTCCTGGATGTCCCATATCTCCGCCAAGAAGGGAGGCAGCTTCTTGTTCTGCACCTTGAGGGAGAAGCAGAGTTTGGAGTTAATGTCCCCTAGAGTTCGGAGTTCAGTGAGGATGGAGAGTAGGCGGGCAAAGTGGCTGCGGCCTGGGGGCCGGTGGGTCTCCACGTAGCACCGCAGCACGTCCAGGTAGAACTCCTGGATGTGTTCCACTTTGAAGGCCTCCATCAGGCTCGGCCTCTCTGCCACCCAACATATACATCAGTGGGTGCTGTCATGATAGCATTGATGGGTGTGATACATGGCTTCACAACTCATGTTCCACAGATGAAAACTCCCATATATAATATCATTATAAGATTATCATCAAATAAAATGTCTCTACAGAACTTACTGGGGAAAAACAGCATCTAATACATTAGTAGAGTGTGCCATTTAGAGAATAAAATCTTCTGATATTTTCTATCATTGTAATATTCATAATTAGTTTTGATGACAACATATTTGAAGCATCAAAACAAAGTTTTGTAAAATTAATTGCTAGATAGGGCATTCTAATTTTCTCCATGGAATATGGAAGAGTCAATGGTGAAATACTCCCCAGAGATGTGTTATCCTCTACTCAGTGAGAAGTTTACATTGAGTCAGTTAACCATATTTGTCTGACTGGATTATTCAACTGGGATTACCAGAGATTGCTGATATGACAGAGATTCAAGTTAGATGATATTTAGATCTCCTGCTTCCTCTGCTCTGGGCGAGGTTCTACTTAATTACTTTCCCAGATTAAGATATGGGGATAAAAATTCCTCCTTTTTAGGAACAATCTAGTTAGATACAAAATATTTAAAATGTTTTAGATGGGAGAATGAAGGAGGGGCAGGTAATGAATTACATATCTCCCCAACATAGATGCAAATAAATACTTCTTTGGTCCTCTCTCTTTTCTTTTAAATGAACACAGATCTCTAATATGCGTGAAAAAAATTCTGTCTCTTGAAAGTCCTGTTGGTATGCCATCAATCAAGTGTCCAAGGCTGGAATTTCCCCACCTGGCTATTTTTGAGCAAAATAAGCTGCAAGGGTGTCACTAACCTGAGAAGATGACGATGGCAGTGAGCAGAGCATATTCTGCGTTGTCCACCTTGAGCAGGCACATCTGGCGGCAGAAGTGGAAGATGGCGTCGGCAGAGTCCCCCATGGAAGCTGAGTGGTAGTTCTCCAGGGTGTAGGGCTGGTTGTTTGCAAAGACAATGGAGTCCGTCTTGATGTCATACTTCCGTGCAGTGCGGAGCATCATCACTTCTGAGGAACATGCCTTGAGCAAAGTAATCTGGTCTTCGCGGAGGAGGGTGTCGAAGCCAGGTACCCGCTTGGAGAACTCCACTATGAGCTGCACTGTGAGAATGGTGATCTCAGTGATGTGCTGAAACCTCCTCAGGCTGTCTTCCTCTGTGTCACCCAGGGGGAACGGCTGTGGGACACACCAGGCACTCTAGCCCCACTCTGGGAAACATTAGGCTATAGTGAGCCTTATAACAAGTCAGAGAAATCCCAAGACAAATTATATTTTAAAGAAATACTACAAATAAAATCCAAATACTTCCTTCCAAAAAAAAATGCATGATGGGGATGTAGGGTTTTCTGGGTAAATATAGCACCTTAATTCTGCTAGCGGGAGGCATCCTTATTACATAGAGCAGTCAAATAGAAAAACATTTTGGTGATAAAAACTGTCCTCTCTGTAGAGAGGTGTCTTCTTATATTTAGTAGTTCTTGGGTACCCAACTTTATTGAATTTAATACATGTCATCAAATCTTGAATGGTACTCAATTTGTTTAGGAAATCCATGAACTCAAAGTAATAATAATTCCTGTGATCTGGGTAGAGTAAAAAGTGGTCAGTCTGATAGCAGGTTCCTTGTAATACAAGCCTTTTGTTGGGAAAGCTCAGAAATTTTTGATGTTCTTAATCAAAAGAAGTTAATGACCCAAAATATATCTTGTCCCAAAGGATCAATATATGAGTGCTATGGCTAAAGATATAAACATAGAGGCTTTTGAACTGAATTGTTATTCTACTGGTACTTATAAGCGCTACAAAAAAAAAAGTTAGTCCATCTAGTCAAGAAAACTAAGTTGTTAAAGGATACATTTAGCCAAGTATAAGGGAGGGAGGCTTTAAGCCAATGGTTCCTTGACAGGCTAAACACGATAGTTGCAAGACATTCTTTATCATTAGACCTGTCAAAGTGTCGTTGGCTCAAAACTTACCTTATACTTGGTGCTAAATAAAATATTCATTTAACATTTGAGAGTTCTTAATTTATAACCTTTTACTGGGAGATTCAATGCTTGCTCATATTCCATTAACTTCACAAGTTTCCAAAGACAAAACTTCTTTATCTTTCTGGTATGTGTCAATTTGAATAGAAGACATTGGAGATAAACTTTGAATAAATTATTTTAACATAGGGGATTCTGGAAATTCTTCAAGCTGAATGAGCAGTGTTTAAATCCCCACAAATATAGACATTAGTCTCCTATGAGAGACCGAATGCCTAAAAGCATGGCTGAACGTGTTCTTGAAATGGTCTCAACAGAGACTCAGGCCTAGTCACAAAGAGTCTTTCAACAGAAACAGAGTCTGTGATGAGAGGGATCACCTCTGATATACACCTTCTATGATACATGTTGGTTTACACCTTCATTATCCAAGAAGTCCGGGTTTACTACTTACAGTGATCTTTTTGACATCCTCCTCGGATGGCGACTCAAACTCCTCCTGGAAGAAGACCAGCTTGTTGACCACATCTTGCTGCTCCGAGCGGAACACTTTGACTGGAGAACTGCTGCTGCTGCTAATGTAGACAGGAGGTTTTTCCTCCTTGTCCCCAGTGGTGCTGTTGGGCTTGTCCTTCAGGGTCTTCTTGGACTCCCTCTTCATCGCACACTGGTACTCAGGAACTACACCTGCACCACCTCACTGGTGAGACAATTACACTGAATGATGGGGTGGATAACAGCAGTTTATCTAGACTGTCGTATCACATTTTAAATGAGTGTGATGGGGGTTTAAGTTCATTATTTTTTCCTGTAGAAAAAAAAGGGGGGCCTATATAAGCCTAAATGCTCAAAATTAAAAAAAAAACAAAAAAAATCTCAAAAGAAACTCATTCCCCCCGGATGGCTTAATTTTCATTCTAATTAAGTTACAAGGGCTTGATCTTTTATTCAATAATTTACCTAGTTGTATACAGTTGAATCCCAATTATAACTACCTCTTTTATAACACAGAAACCTGGTTATAGCATCAAAATCCTAAGGTCCCAAGTTTTTAGTTCCAAATGTTTTAAACATAGTAATATTAACAACATAAAACCTTGGTGATGTTATTATAGAAAGATTAAACTATAATTGCATATTTACTATAAAGTTCATATAACAATTTTTTTTAAAAGCCATTAGAGAGAATGCAAAAAAAACTCTTTCTTCTATATATAAATTATACAAATGGCCCAGCTTTGCTTGGGTTTGGCCTTAGAGGATGTAGGCCAATGAATAATGCTTAATTGTTTTGTAACCATCATATCTATAGAGAGAGAGAGAGAGAGTAAAACAAATTCATTATAAAAAGAGAAGAAATGTTGTGAGAGAGAGCGCATCTTTCCATTGATGGATGATTAAAAATTCAGGGCCGAGTTTCCATGTGTTGCCATGTAAGAGCCCCCTCAATTGTCTGGCAAGTAGCCATTATGGAAGGCCCATCCTGAGTCCAAGGTCATTTGTCATAGAAGGGGTAAGCATGAAAACACATATACTTACATTCTGGCCTCATGCCAACAGTGAGGCACTTTTTTAACCTGCATTCTTGGCACTTTCGCCTCATGTACATGTCAATTTCACAGTTCTTTCCATATTTGCACTGGTACACATTGTTTTTTGTGATGCTCCTCCTGAAGAAACCTGGTGACATCAGCAGCCGGGTGTTAGAGAGAGGTGGTGGTGGGAGCGGGAAGATGGGAACTGACCTTTGCAACCCTCACATGTGAGGGCATTGTAATGGTAACCAGAGGCTCTGTCCCCACAAACCAGACACAGCTCCTCCTGCTGCCGTGGTGGCAAGGGTTTCTTCTTCTTGGTTTCATAGTCACTGTAACCATTGACACTGCTAGGGGGACTCATGTCCTCCTTGTCTGCACACACACCAGTAGTTTGTTGGTAAGTTACAGTAGGGTAAGTGGTTTGAGTTGGAATATCAGGTGCGAAATATCATCCCATATACAGATAGCATGTCTTATACAGTAGAACCTCTTTAATTCAACACCGACTGTAATTCTATACTTACTATAATTCAACTGATTTTCAAATCCAAAGTTACCTATTTCAACTAACTATAATTCAATTTCTACTTGAATTCAACAGAAAGCACCTTTCCTTTGGGGGTGTTGAATTAAAGAGATTAGAGAACTGTATGCATAACTGGCTTGTCTGTATATAAATATCATGATACCATTAAGTTCTATCACTGTTTTTCCTGCATGTATCCTATATTTCTGCTTGGAGAGAATCTGTATAAGACTAAAACGTCTTAATAAAGCTTTTGTTGTTGTTGTTGTTGCATAACTGGCTTGTTTGTAGAATGTTGTTTGTCAATGAGCACAATGTATGTATTTATAGTTCTACTGTCCTCAGAATCTTTTAGTTCTATAGTTTCCCTAAATACTTTCACTAAGAATCCATCTACAGTACCAGATATGTAAGCTCATATAAGTATGGTCAGGATATGCCTTTATTGATTTTAGTAGCAGATATGTAAGCTGAACAGGCAAATACAATATTATAGAATAGTCTGGTAGATTCAAAACTGATATGGGGTAAGTGGTTTCATCAGTGGTGAGTCCATTCCTGCCAATATTGCTGTAAGGACAGTGGGAAATTGTCTAATTTGGAAAATAAAAAATCGTTCTAAATAGTATAAATAGCCAAAAATAGGGTGTATATAATTTGGATTTAATCAAAAAACTATATTTAAAATACGATAAAGCACAATTTGGATTATAGATTATAATAAATGAAAATAAGACCTAATCCAAATAATTTATTAGTATGTGACGTTTCGGCAACACAAGGTATAACATTTAGAGAGGCTGAACATCTCTCTTTCAAACAGTTACTCACAAGGTAGATGTGCATCTCTGTAGTGCTGCCAAGATTGAGTATTCTGGGAATGGATTATATGAGATGTATGTAATCATAGGGTCTTTCTGGCCTATATTTAGAAATATCTATGCACCTAAAGAAGCACCTCTTCCTTTATTATACATCAGACTGATGTTGAACACCGGAGTAAAATGAAACTTTACTAGTGGTGAGTCAGAATAAGCCACTACACCAGTTTTGGCAGAGAGGGATGCCTCTTTAGGAACATGAATATCATCCTCCTTCAACTTAGTAATCTCTATTCATTCTTTCAACTTCTATGTACCAACAATAGTGGTAAGATCCAGAAGACAGAGAGAGCTCCACACCAATGGACAATTTTGAAATATAGTATATATGAAAATAATTTTGCCAAATGTTCACTATAGAAAAAGGTGCTGCTGGTTGACACTTTATTATGGAAACAGCCAACTCTAACTCTGTCTATTGGTTGCTCTAAGGGAATATTTGTTTTAAGGAACCAACTTTTAGTTATGTGTACAACTTGAGCTAGGTTATTACCCAATTTTTTTTTAATGGGTATTGTGCACACTCATGGGAGATTTTGATTAAAATGAGTGTTCCTAACTACAAGTGACTCTAGCAAGGAGACACTGAGACCACAAATATCTATGATATGCATCCATGAATAGCACATCCTCCTTCAACTTGATAATCTCTATTCATTCTTTCAACTTCTATGTACCAACAATAGTGGTAGAGGTTTACAGCTGTTGAAACAAGGGTTGGGTAGGTAGTTGTGAGTTTAAAAAAAACCTATTCAATATTCCTTGCACATATTTGGAAAGAGCTTTTGTTACAAAACCAATGAACATATGTGTGAGGGAGAAAATGGCATGATGTTACTTTGTAGCATTATATATTTCTCTATGTAGTATTATTACATTAA
The DNA here is from genome assembly GCA_030710605.1 of Cordylochernes scorpioides. Classification (NCBI taxonomy): domain Eukaryota; kingdom Metazoa; phylum Arthropoda; class Arachnida; order Pseudoscorpiones; family Chernetidae; genus Cordylochernes; species Cordylochernes scorpioides. Next base: position 27,360,187 of record CP092863.1, on the reverse strand, counting down.
AAAATAATAATATTTGACTCTTTTATATATTTAATCTATTGAAACAACTGCTGCTGCCCACATGGAAGTTATAAAAGAGACTAGAGCAAGAGAGAGATAACCTAAACTCTATATCTCATTTATTCACTTATTTTGCAAAAAAAAAAAAATTAAAATATACAGTAGAATCACCATGAGAGGACAGCTCTCTACAAAGGACAATTTCCATCACTAAAATGATCATTTATACTAATTAGCAAGACTCCGGTAGGAGGACATCTCTCTTTTAAGGACACTTTGACTCAGCAACTAAGTGTCCTTAACAGGGATGTTATAGCTGGTTATTTGAAAATATATCATTTTGTCTAGGAAATATGAAGTTTTAAATGTAATATACACCTTATTATAACATCCTTTGTGTGGGACAGTATAACCGCAGACTTGATATATTTATTATCATTATTTCCAGCAGTAACAACCTTTCCTTTTATCTATAGAACGAAGAACGACATCGAAGATAAAGAAGAGCATTGAGAACAAATTAAAAGAGTTGCCGTGGGCAAGAACTGTCAGAAATTTTGTTTACAAGAGTGAATGTCGCACGGGGGCTATATGACCAGCCCGATAGAGGTGACTGAACGGCGATGGCCGCACTAAAAGTTAACAAACAAACGCGCGGGCAGAAAGAAGAAACAAAAGTTAGGGCAGGCAGGCGCAACAAGTGGCGGCGCTCGTTTTAATTTCCTGCAAGTCCTCCTCGGTGTCCTTGACAGAGGGCACCCGCGCATGGGATGCTGGGTAACCAAAAAAAGTGGGTTACGTCATGCGGGACATTCACTTTTTCCTGGCGGTGGAGCTGCGGCGGCGTACTGACTCGACTGATAAACCACACTTCTTTCTTAGTACAACTTCGGTCGAATCCTCACGTAGCTCCTTGATGGAAAAATTGAAAAGGCGCTATGGGGCTGGTCCGTGACAAAACTCAGGTTACGTTGTTGCTCTGCCAATGGTTTATGCCCTACAACCATAGGTTTTGTATGCTCTTCTAATGGTGTATGCCCTACAACCATAGGTTTCGTAGGCTCTTCTAATGGTTTATGTCCTACAACCATTGGTTTCGTAGGCTCTTCTAATGGTATATGCCCTACAACCATAGGTTTCGTAGGCTCTTCTAATGGTTTATGCCCTACAACCATAGGTTTCGTATGCTCTTCTAATGGTTTATGTCCTACAACCATAGGTTTTGTAGGCTCTTCTAATGGTTTATGCCCTACAACCATAGGTTTCGTGGGCTCTTCTAATGGTTTATGTCCTACAACCATAGGTTTCGTATGCTCTTCTAATGGTTTATGCCCTACAACCATAGGTTTCGTATGCTCTTCTAATGGTTTATGTCCTACAACCATTGGTTTCGTAGGCTCTTCTAATGGTATATGCCCTACAACCATAGGTTTCGTGGGCTCTTCTAATGGTTTATGTCCTACAACCATAGGTTTCGTATGCTCTTCTAATGGTTTATGTCCTACAACCATAGGTTTTGTATGCTCTTCTAATGGTTTATGTCCTACAACCATAGGTTTTGTAGGCTCTTCTAATGGTTTATGTCCTACAACCATAGGTTTCGTATGATCTTCTAATGGTTTATGCCCTACAACCATAGGTTTCGTGGGCTCTTCTAATGGTTTATGTCCTACAACCATAGATTTTGTATGCTCTTCTAATGGTTTATGCCTTACAACCATAGGTTTCGTATGCTCTTCTAATGGTTTATGCCTTACAACCATAGGTTTCGTATATCAGTTGATACGATTTAAGTCGGCTTTTATAAACGACGTTCTCTTCCCCAACTAAAACATCTGAGCGAGAATGTCCTGAAGTAGAAGTAGTAAGATACTGCTGGTGGGGAAAGAGGAAAGACAAAAAAAAAAGTTAATGATTCCACAAATGCAATTTCTTTTTGCTTATGTATGTAAAGGACTTTTTTTCTAATCTTATAAAACTAGGCAAATGACCTGGGCAATGTCCGGGTTTTCCCCGGTTTCTTACCCCGCTAAAATGTATCCCAAAGGGGCATCTGATCAACTAACAGATCCCTATTATATTTTTCTTTTTAAAAAGTTTAACATAACTATGACCTATATATAATACAACCTTGAGATAAAGTTTGTTTTCAAAAGTACAACTAATTTTTTTTTAATGACAAAAAGGGGGAAATAAAATTCGACGTGTGCACGGCTATTTCTCCCACGTGCACTATTCGCTTTATGCGAACTCCACACGCCAAATGTGTGCGTGTGTGGGATCACTGAGCTCTAAGGTAACATTTGATCACTTTACTATCCTCAACGTTGATTGGCTGGTTAAGGTCATGTGACAATAGAGAACCAATCAGCGGAGGAATAAACCGCACACAAGATTCGCAAGTAAACGGATGTTCCTTTTTTTTTTTTGTAAACATATGTGTAAATTCGGGGGGAAATGTATATTTTTTATTAGAACTCTCCACTCTAGCAACTCAACATGAACAAGGAGAAAAGAGAACTTCCAGTTCCAAATTAAAAGAGGAGTCAACATACGGTTTGTTAATAATAAAGAAAAGATGCCAAGGACATTCTATTGAGGTAAAACATTTCCATTTAAAAATGCTTAGGACCGCCACAATAACGATTGAAATGATTCCGGGACATCAACACAACTAACTGTACTTTAGTCCATTTTTGGAGGGCTCCATAGTTGGTGTAGGTCGCACCCCCAATTGTATTTGAGTGTGGGAAATTGTTGGTTGTGTAAGCTAAAATGATCGCTAGCAAGTGTATAGGTACCGTGACGGCCTCATTATGCAAACCAAAATGGAAGAAGAAAGCGGCGGCACATAAACAAGGCCTACATCCGTGAGGAAGGGTTACGGATCAACTAAGCCAAGGTGAAGGACCAACCAATGAGAGCTTTCCACGCGCCACTAGTCAGCCAATGGCGGCTGTTCCCTGGGGAAGAAAGGAGAGACCTTGAAAAGAGTTGTCTTCTAATTACTCGGGAGTGTGTGGGGGGGAACCAGTTGTGGACGGTCGGCCGCTAGGTCCCGGGGTAAACAAACGTCGTCTCGGTGAAATATCCCCCTCCCTTAGTTTACTACATCTTCTTGACGCTGCGGTCACCACACGTTCTTCCTAAATTTACATGGTTACGAGCATTCACTGGTGGACTCGTGCAAGATTAGGATACCAGTAAAGGCATTTATTGTAGAAGAAACACAGGTCGGGGATTCAGAAGAGATTCTTCTCCTCGACTTGGTTCTTCTTCTCTGGCGAATAGGGAGTTGGATCTTGTTGTGGGAGGTTGTCTTAAAGGCATTTGTTATTTAATATACATGGCTCGATGCGGCGGGTTTGTAACATTGACAGACATTTTAAGACTCCGGTTATACATATTTCATGACTTGGAATTCTTTAAAATCTAGGTTATATTCGTGTAAACACTTTTTAATTATACATAATTGTAAAATATTAAATTACAATGTATTTTCTCCTTTGGAAGAACTTGCGGCTCAGTTTTAATTAAGATCCCGCCATCTCTCTCTCTCTCGTTAGAAGGGTCCAATCTAAGACGATCTTTCAGTCCCCACGGTCCCTAGTAGTTTCATCAACGGCCCAATCAGCCTTGTTTAGACCCGCTCCAACCGCCTCCTCCAATGAGGAGAGGGCGGGCGGTCAGTGGAGTGTGCGACGGCCTTGGCCAGCTGCCAGCTCCCTCCACCTGTACGGCGACGCTAAGGTCAAAAGGGGAGGGAGGAGCCAATGGAAAGAGAAAGGGAAACCGGTTGTGGTGGCCGGCCAACAGGTTTTGGGGTTAGTGTGCATGGCGTGGCGAGGAATGTTTCTCCCGGCCGTCTCTATATGGGGCACTTCACCTGAGCGGGTGACAAAACTATGCGCCCGAAATGTGGTCAAAATGGCATGAGAGAAATTTTGGGTAAAATAATCGCATATACAGAGAACAATTTAGGCAATTTGCCCTGTGTATCAACAAATAAAAATGTTAAAAAAGGGCAGTTATCTTATACTATAGCGATAAAAGCCGAGTGGGAAACGGAATCTTGGGCTGTTTGTAAACATAACTGAGACCTCGTTGCTGAGTCGGGGTGTCCAATGGAATTCTGGTGAACGTTGACTGTTGCCAGAGCAACGCCCGGCCTAACACTAGGGCGTGGTGGTATCGGCCATGTTTAGCAGGGTGGGCGGCAGCTAGTGTTGTCGCCGTGTTTACACAGCCATATAGTTCGGCTTACAATAGCTTGGTTCAATTTTATGGGGAATCATAGATGTCTCGAGCCCGTAATTTATTTAATTCTTCCTCAAAGCGGATCCATTAATGGTATTTGGCGTATCATTGACCGAACAAGGCGAGTGCTTACGATAGATAGACATTACATAAAAGGGGGCAGCTTTGAATCTATAAATCGTTGAGTTAGAGACTCAAGGTTGCGACACTCCGCCATCATTATTTGAGAAGGAGGAGACGGTGTTGTTCCATTCACTGTCCCATCGAAGGTAGGTAACGTGTTGGGCAGAGCAGTGACCGAGTGTAGCGGACAGACGTCACGTGCTATCGAACGTTGCACCCGCCCGCTACCTCTACGGCTATTTTATTGGAGCTATTTAAGGCAGCGCTGGTGTTGACGCCGCGTTGCCCCGGCAACCACACACTAGCCTAGAGCACGACGAAAGATGGCGGTGGCGCCACCGTCGCTGCGGGTTCAAGGACGGCCACTTTTTGCAAGCCTCGGCAGCTTTCCTGCTGGGTATTTCTGGCCGGCCGGGTTACAACACCGCCAAACTGGTTCCTTGCTGCGGCGGCGGCGGCAGAACGTCCCACGTGTGACCTTTTCCGATGACCTAAGAATGACCTACTTGTTGCAACATACACGACGGGGCTGTTCCTTTCGATAATAACATTGATTCATGGACGGGGCCACTTTCTCGCCGGTTTCTTCTTGGGCGAGTTTTTATGGCGCTTCGTTCATACACCTACCTAACTTGGCCTCATCTATCACCGTCGCCACATCCACGGGAGGGCGGGGAACTATACATCCTATTTGAACGGGAAAATAAAATACTCAACACACTTGGAGATTAAATAAGGAAAATACGGCTGGTTTTTGTTGGATGGATGGATGAAGACATTACGGGAGAGCAGCAGTGCGGTGACCTTGCGACGTTTCATTACAACATCGTTCCGTTCTTTACTATGTAACTCTCTCTGGAAGTTTCCCTCCGGTATTGTAGACATCTCATTGGTGAGGCGGGGGAGGGCATACTTTAGAATTTTGGATCGTTACTTATGACTCTGAGGATTTTGCCTACTTGATAGTGTCGCTTACTTTGGAAATTTTGTGTGATGCTTACTAGTGGGGTTACTTTTAAAATTTTATGTACTAGGTTAGGCTGGTCCTTTGGGGATTTTGTGTACTTACTAGTGGGGTACTTTGAGGATTTTGTGTACTTACTAGTGGGGTACTTTGAGGATTTTGTGAACTTACTAGTGGGGTACTTTGAGGATTTTGTGTACTTACTAGTGGATTCTTTGGGGATTTTGTGAACTTACTACTGGATTCTTTGAGAATTTTGTGAACTTACTAGTGGATTCTTTGAGGATTTTGTGTACTTACTAGTGGAGTACTTTAAGGATTTTGTGTACTTACTAGTGGAGAACTTTGAGGATTTTGTGAACTTATTGGTGGGGCTAATTTGAGGATTTTGTGTACTTACTAGTGGATTCTTTGGGGATTTTGTGAAATTACTAGTGGATTCTTTGAGGATTTTGTGTACTTACTAGTGGAGTACTTTGAGGATTTTGTGTACTTACTAGTGGAGAACTTTGAGGATTTTGTGAACTTATTGGTGGAGCTAATTTGAGGATTTTGTGTACTTACTAGTGGAGTACTTTGAGGATTTTGTGTACTTACTAGTGGAGAACTTTGAGGATTTTGTGAACTTATTGGTGGGGCTAATTTGAGGATTTTGTGTACTTACTAGTGGATTCTTTGGGGATTTTGTGAACTTACTAGTGGAGTACTTTGAGGATTTTGTGAACTTATTGGTGGGGATAATTTGAGGATTTTGTGAACTTACTAGTGGATTCTTTGAGGATTTTGTGTACTTACTAGTGGAGTACTTTGAGGATTTTGTGTACTTACTAGTGAAGTACTTTGAGGATTTTGTGTACTTACTAGTGGATTCTTTGAGGATTTTGTGTACTTACTAGTGGAGTACTTTGAGGATTTTGTGTACTTACTAGTGGAGAACTTTGAGGATTTTGTGTACTTACTAGTGGATTCTTTGGGGATTTTGTGAACTTATTGGTGGGACTACTTTGGGAATTTGTGTACTTACTAGCGGAGTACTTTGAGGATTTTGTGAACTTGCTGGTGGGACTACTTTGGGAATTTGTGTACTTACTAGTGGAGTACTTTGAGGATTTTGTGAACTTGCTGGTGGGACTACTTTGGGAATTTGTGTACTTACTAGTGGAGTACTTTGAGGATTTTGTGAACTTGCTGGTGGGACTACTTTGGGAATTTGTGAACTTATTGGTGGATTTGAGGATTTTCTGTACTTACTAGTGGAGTACTTTGGAGATTTGGTGTGCTTTTACTAGTGGGGCTACTTTAGGGATTTGTGAACTTACTGATTTTGTGTACTTGCTAGTAGCTCTACTCTGAGAATTTGAAGTGCTTGTGAGGTCGCTACTAATAATTTGGTAACCTGCTGTCCAGGCACAAGCATCAATTCTCTAATATATATATAAAGACAGAGTTGGAGTGATGAAGTACAAGAAGCAAAGTGGGGCCTATACAAATATGTAAAATAGAGATTAGATCAAATACACGGAAAAATAAGATGTCAAAGAACGAGAGTGTAGAGAGACCAGATTTTCCACATACTTAAAGGTTACACAATGTAATAAGCCCAAATCCAAATAAATAAATAGTATGTGACGTTTTGGGAACAACACTGTTACCAAAAGGTCCCACACTGTCTTATTTATTACCTTATGTTTCTAATTTATAATCTAAATATTCTTTTTAGATGTAGGTGTGTGTTATTGGAGAACATATAGCAAACTTGTCTCAAGTTTTATTAGAAAGACGTTAGAATCCCACCAATAGGGGAAGCTCACACCACGTCTCATGGGTTCAATCTAAACTAAAACATTAGCAACGGTTTAATGAGTGTGAGAGGTATTCCATATTTCCTACAATCGACTGCTTCATATGGGCCAGTATTATGGCATTTTAATAAACCCCTATTTATATGTGACGTGTGTTGAAACCATTCAACATTTCCCCCGCGTTTCCTATCTATATATAGAGTGAGAGAACCTCCGCTGTGAACCGCCTGCTCACGGGAGTCGTCAGTTGTGAAGCTCTTGGCATAAATATTAGTTTGTGGTGTGAAAATGTTCTTTGTATAAAGTGTAGTATATCTTTTTTTTTTTTTTTTTGTCTGAGGTGAAATGTGTGATGTCGGGGGAACTCCCTACCTTTGGGGCTGTAGGGGTCATAGCTGACGAGGGAGGAGACTGGGGAGACGACGAGGGAGTGCCCGTTGAGAAGCGTGGGGGGCGGAGAGATGGAGCCCCCGGAAGACGGGGATGGGATCCAGGTGTCGGTGGTGTCCTGCCGCAACCTCTTGGCGGGTTGGAAGTCGAGACACGGGCTGGGTAGGCGTGGCTCCATCTTCACGATGGAGGGCAGGTTGGGGGAGAGCGCGGGCGGAGAGGCTTGCCCCGCCATCGCGCCGCCGGCCAGGCAGCTAGGGCTGGTAGCCAACATCAGGGTGGCCTGGTTGGTGCACAGCATGGCCCCGGGATGGGCGCATTGGGGGAACGACCACCTGGAGAGACGGACACACAGTTAGTGGGAGAACAGACGATAACTTACACATAGCCAGCTGTATATGGATCTTACTTCCCCACCATCCTGGCGGTACAACACTTGTTCAGTTATCGTTGCCCTATGGCAGGATGCGAATCAAATCTAATGTAACGTATATTTAAATGAAAAGTTGTAAAATACACACTCTATGGTGAATGTTGGGGACATCTTAAGATTCGTTCACTTCCAGGTTGTTAATGATTTTTTGTTGTTACCAGCTATATATACACGCGTACTTCTGGTATTTACAGTTCCTAACGGTATTCCACATTGTTGAAAATACACAGGACAAATGTAAAAATGGAATGGCTCGAACAAAGGACAAAATAGCTTTCAGTTCTGGCACCCTTCAAATGTGTAATCCTGCCAACTCCTGTATCGACACCAACGGAGGGTTCCCGTGGAGGTTCTTGAACGCCGTATGTAGGTATTTGACGCGGTGATTACAAAGTTGAGATAGCCTCAGCCAGGCTTTGAAAGAGACGCGCCCACGTCATCGACGGGACTTGGCAAGCTGCCCGGAATCCGTCCACCAGCCCAGTTGTTGGGAGGCGCGGAGTTTTGGTGTGGAGGGAGGACGACGACGGCGGCGTTTTGAGTTGAAAGGTCGAATACACATTGATTGGTTGTTGTTGAAACTCTAATATCGTTCATAGTTTGTGAGAACCATTTTGGAATTAAACTATTTCGTAAATAACCGTCTGAGGAGACAAACTCCCATGGGGCTCAATTTAAAATATTGATATAATCTGGTTAATAAAATTATTATTACTGCTGAAAGTGAACATGATATAATTTGTAAGACCAATTATAGTTGTAATATAGTCGAGTTTCTTGAAAATATCGAAAACCTATCACATACACGTGCGCGTACTTGATTACAACGATGAGGAAACCTTCATGTAGCACTAATTCGAGAGCCGATACAAGAATAGTGGTGTAAACCAACCATGTTTCAGTATAGGTGAAAATCTATAGTGTTGTTTGTCTAAACGGGGGTTTTCAAGTTTTTCTTGACTTGTAAAGAAACAAACATTTTAAAGAAAGGGTTTTTAGGTTACAGCCCAAGGATGCATGTAGCCACTGTCGGCAGATAGGTTGCACGGACGTAAGAATGACAAAATTGGACCATTTCTTAGCATGATGATCTAGAGTTAGAAAACTTAAGTGTGTTGTGTGACTTGTAAAGAAACTAACATTTTAAAGAAAGTGGTTTTAGGTTACAGCACAAGGGTGAATGAAGCCACTGCCTGCAGATAGGTCGCACGGACGAAGAATGACAAAATTGGACCATTTCTCAGCGTGATGATCTAGAGTTGTGTGTGTTCCACTGGCGGAGAGACCCGTGAAGAAAAGAACATCATCCCACGTACACTGGTGAGAACTAAAAAAAGGGAGGTTGTGTTCGCGCACAAACAACAACAAATGAAGACATCCATTTTATAAATCTACTACTACCGCGCGAGCTATGTTCCGAAATGTTTCCAAGATGGCACGAAGAGTGAACGGAACTAACTAACGGGGGTCTGACCTCGATCTGTGTAGCGGCGGTGGGAAAGGAAGGGTTGGGCTCGACATGTGACGTTGGGGAGCAACGGTGGAGGGGGGAAAGTGAGCCGGATTTCCTCGGGGGCAAGATAACCCGGGATGTCACGTGGTGAGATGACCCACTTTCTGGCACGATCGATCTGCTGGAGGGAAGAAGGTCAGCAGGAGCCAGGGTCACCGCGGCAACTTTCCTTCCCCGCACCTCACTTGGTGCAAGTTGGCCATAGGAAGAAGACAATCTTCACGTGGAAAGAAAACTTTGGTTTCACCATCAAAAGAGCCTGAATGACTAATTCTTCTTTTTTTTTTTTTAAGCGAAATACTTTGGTAATAAACAAAGATTTGCAAATCTCATTTATTCATTCACATATTACATATATTTAATTGCAATCAACTAGGAATATATTACCAGAATGATTTTTTTTTTTTTTAGTTTGGATCAGTATATATGCAATCCAAATTGACTTGTTTTCAGACATTACAAGAAACCAAAAGTTACAAAAATTGAATTATTCAGAATTTTTCTTTGTCATTCATGAAATGGCGAAGAGAAACTAACTACCTAATATAATAAAATACATTTATCTCACAAGGTAGTTTCTCTTCACCATTACATTAAAAAAAAAAAGTCCAAGGTTACAATACTAAAGAGAATGAATGATTTGAAAAGTTTAAAAGAGCAAATATTAAAGAAGTAGATAGGGCAATAATTTGGAATCTACTTTATTTCGAATAGTTTATAAAAGTTTTCCTTCTACTTAGCTCAAAAAATCTTTTTTAAAATGTGTCATATATTTTTTATTTAACAAGTTAGAATATATATTCAAATTCTTTGGGTCTAGAATTTGATTCGAGAAAAGGAAAACAAAAATAGGTTCAATAATTCGGAGATGGGTTCCTAATTCGAGGTTTTTTAACCGATTAAAAATAATAATGAAAATTTGATCAAATCCGAAACATCGCCTCTGTTTGGCTGGAGCGTACAACAAACAATACGATTGGGTCAAATGTCTGAAGACCAATTTGGATAGTTGGTGTTCGTTCCAGGATAGTTGGGGTGATAGTAGTTAGTATCTCTGGGGTGAGATACCTGAGGACCACTGGCGGCAACGTACCACCGAGTAACAATACGTTAGTTCAGGAGTTCAGATTCAGGTAAAATAAGGTAAGTTTAGGTTAAGAAGTTTTAAAAATAGAATTATTTTTGTTTACCACAATACAATCGCCGACCTATTTTCGCGGTCCTCAGAAATGAGTATCTCACGAGAGAGAGAGAGAGAGGCTTATAGTTCAAGGGTTCAAAATTTCTATGGGTGTCTTTTGGGACTATCTTGAAAAATGTCAACCTAGTTAGGCTAATCAAGAAGAACTTTCATGAGAGCTGATACCACCTCTATACAATGAACAGTTTCATCACCAGTATTACCATGAGAGAGAGAGAGAGAGTTGGGTCAATTTTCCACGTTAGGTTGGTTAATTTCAGGTAATTTCGGATTTGAACGATCTCTCTAGATCTCCTGAATATTGCTATTATGGTACATGTGATCTGGTATATTTTAGTTCACTTACAGTCTCTCATATCCGACGTCTACGTTATATTAATAAAATGGATAGAACCAAGTATATTTAGTGTTAGCTATGGGTCACATCGTCCCGAGACTGCGGCACCAAACACGACATTCTTGAAGTTAGAAATCTCGGGACGACATTTTATCTTACAACGTAACTGAGAGAGAAATGTAGTCAAATGTTATCAACTTGGCACAATCTATCGATGAAAATTGGTATTAATTTTTAGCGCTACTTTTTTTTAAACTATATTTATAATATAATAAAAAAAAACTATTTCCATAGACCTTATAACTGCAAAGAATACAAATTGAAAAGGTATTTTTTTTCCTTGCAGTATTAAGATTTGTGTAGAACTAGTTTTTCTTTGTTTTATATATATGTATTTTGAAATAGGGTTAAAAATCAGTACCCCAACTTTGATAAAAAGAAGTTAGTTTGTGATGGGGACGAGCTAAGTTAGTAGTAGCGTCACAAACGTTGGTTAAAAGTCGGATTGAAGCAAGGCCTTGTTATCGCGCGCACGATGGCTGGATTTTATTTATCCCCCCCCCCCCCCCCCCCCCTGTTAACGCAATTTAACCTTATATATCATTCAAACGAATTTTTAGCGTTTCGTCTCATGCGTCGCGTAGGCTTTCTCCTCGCGTGTTTTGTTTCATACACTTGAATATTTTAAAACTACTTTCAAATGAATTGGCATGAATATGTTTGTCCTATGATGATGATGCAGCAAATGGCATGCATTCCTTTCCTAATATTTCGAGTTCTCTATCTCGATTCCAATACCTATAGAAGATATAGCTATATCAACTATTAGACCGCCTACTGTTATTTGCCTTCAATGACACATTTTTTTATACTTTATGCTACAACTAAAACCGGACTGAAAGGAAGGTAAAAAAGAAAAGAATGAAATGTTATTTTTTTCGATTGCACTGCTGGCACAGAGAACTGTTATGTCGGTCGGTCCGAACTGTAGGGCATTCCTCCTGACCAAGATCGGTAACAACGAGTTGAGTAATGCCGCCAAACAATGGAGTGCTCGCTCCATGGACGGCTGCTTTCAAAAAATGACCTCTTTCGACAATTCCTGGTCCTCTACTGAAGGCAGGTACAACTGTGGAGCTGAAGCTAGATAATAAACAGTGCTATATCCTGCGGGTTTTTACCGGACCTACAAAATTACCGTGTGTCGAAGTCAACTCAAGGTGGGTAGGTTCAAACTGTCGATGTCGAGGCGCCATTTTTGACGAGGTTGATCTTCCAATATTTGACGTGCAAACAGCTCGGGGGGTTAATCTACCCTGCGTTCCTTTCTGTAGGTGATAATATTATAATTAGTGATTCCTAGCGGTTCAGTGCTGATATCCCCCTACCGTCGACCACAGAGCGGCTATTATCGCTTCATCCGCGAAACTCTACATTGCCACACTTCACTCTTAGAACGTCCAAAAAGAGATAAGCTATTATGTGAACAGCAACAACAAAGGTGGGCTAGCCACTCGCTAGAAACTAGGAAATAAATGTCCAGCGGTAGTAGCGGGTCGTCGGCAGTTCTGGCCGCAGTAAGTCAGCCCACATAGGACGTAGGTCAACCTACGTATCAATCGCCTCGATTCCATGTCTGTATAGTACTTACGTACGTATGATTCCATGTCTATATAGTACTTAGGTACGTATGATTCCATGTCTATAAAGTACTTACGTACGATTGATTCCATGTCTATATAGTATTTACGTATGATTCCATGTCTATATTGTAACATATTATTTATTAATTTTATTTATATAACATAGTATTTATTAATTTTATCATTTTTTATTAACAGAGTGGTCATTTTTTTAAATGTTTATATCTTGCGACTCTGTAAATTCCCCTCGTGGCTTATATTTTGTTTACAATTCATAGTTTGTCCTTTCCTGAAATAAATTGTCTCCTCCTGAAGTTTTTGTCTTCCCTAATTTTTCCACGTTGCATTTTGGTGGAGATGCTGGGTAAGTTAGGGAAGACAAACTGAAGCTCGCCGAGAAGAATTTGAACCCATGGGTGCTATAATCCACATTTTTAGAGACTGGCTCCAGGATTCCACCGCCGTGTCAAAGCCAAGACTTCCTTCCAAGATGACGATGTCCCTATAGACGAAGATACGACGACAAAGCCGCTCTTCACGCCGCAATAAAATGGATGCAAAGGTACTAGGGACAAAGTTCCAAAACTTCGATGGAATCCTTGGCAGAAGCACGTCAAATCCACGTCAGTATCTAAAATAATTGCTAGCTGTAGGTCACAGCTCCCATAGGGAAGAAGCTATGTAACATAGTATTTATTAATTTTTATTATTTTTTAAATAATAACAGAGTGGTCATTTTTATGTTTATATCTTGCGACTCTGTAAATTTCCCTCGTGGCTTATCTTTTGTTTACACTCCATAGTTTGTCCTTCCCTGAAATAAATTTTGTTTCCTCCTGAAGTTTTTGTCTTCCCTAATTTTCCTCGTGGCAATATAGTACTTGGGTACGTATGATTCCATGTCTATAAAGTACTTACGTACGATTCCATGTCTATAGAGTACTTACGTACGATTCCATGTCTATATAGTACTTAGGTACGTATGATTCCATGTCTATATAGTATTTACGTATGATTCCATGTCTATTTAGTACTTACGTACGATTCCATGTCTATATAGTACTTAGGTACGTATGATTCCATGTCTATAAAGTACTTACGTACGATTCCATGTCTATAAAGTACGTACGATTCCATGTCTATAAAGTACGTACGATTCCATGTCTATATAGTACTTAGGTATGTATGATTCCATGTCTATATAGTATTTACGTATGATTCCATGTCTATATAGTACTTACGTACGATTCCATGTCTATATAGTACTTAAGTACGTATGATTGCATGTCTATATAGTATTTACGTATGATTCCATGTCAATATAGTACTTAGGTACGTATGATTCCATGTCTATATAGTATTTACGTATGATTCCATGTCTATATAGTACTTACGTACGATTCCATGTCTATATAGTACTTAAGTACGTATGATTGCATGTCTATATAGTATTTACGTATGATTCCATGTCAATATAGTACTTAGGTACGTATGATTCCATGTCTATAAAGTACTTACGTACGAGTCCATGTCTATATAGTACTTACGTACGAGTCCATGTATATATAGTACTTAGGTACGTATGATTCCATGTCTATAAAGTACTTACGTACGTATGATTCCATGTCTATATAGTACTTAGGTACGTATGATTCCATGTCTATAAAGTACTTACGTACGTATGATTCCATGTCTATATAGTACTTAGGTACGTATGATTCCATGTCTATATAGTACTTACGTACGAGTCCATGTCTATATAGTACTTAGGTACGTATGATTCCATGTCTATAAAGTACTTAGGTATGTTTGATTCCGTGTCTATATAGTACTTAGGTACGTATGATTCCATGTCTAAATAGGATTTACGTACGTATGATTCCATGTCTATAAAGTACTTAGGTATGTTTGATTCCATGTCTATATAGTACTTAGGTACGTATGATTCCATGTCTATATAGTACTTAAGTACGTATGATTCCATGTCTATATGGTATTTACGTACGATTCCATGTCTATATAGTACTTACGTAGATTCCATGCATGGACCTACGTTGGTATGGTGTTGGTATTATACTGTAGAGTCCCCGCGAGGTTCCCCATATTTGACGCATAGAAAGAGGAAGGGAAGTAAAACCGCCATTAAATATAAGGAGTTATAAATGAAAAGTTTGAGAGATTCTATGTTGGATGTCTGTCATGTGTGAACATGGTGCAAGCCGTGTAATAAGGTCCAGAAACGCCACAGCCCAGTTAAGAACCCGCCACCGCCTCTCTTTCTTACAGATCGAAGCTCGGCACGAGAGAGAGAGAATATTAACCTCGGCGGCAGCGCTCCTGGCGGCCAGACAACTTATCGATCCAGCAGTATCGAACGCTTATCAAGGACAGAGTCAAAGACCGCTACTGCAACTCTATGACCTTGGGTTGGAAGTGGCGAGCTTATTCTCAACATCCTCCCGCCGGGCTGGTGGTGGAGAAGAAAACGTTGAACTGGGTGACACGTCAGTGCAGCACCAGGATCGATCCAGGCAGGCAGGCGGGCGGTGCCAAGGTCAGGTCACTGCGCGTGCTATCTTGGCTCGTCCGTCCGTCCGTCCTTGAGGCCATGTTTACCATTGCATCGCCAGTTATCGCCGCACTTATCTAATGCTAAACGGATTATATGGATCCAGTTCTCTTTTCAACTAATGATTAGAATAACTTTGTACTGGTGTCCATCACATATGTACTGCTCACATGTCTAGGTATATTATAACTGGAAGATGGAAGTTTATATATTACTCCTTGTAGAAGATGTATTATACCTTGTAGGGGTTAAAAGTTGCAATGCTTTTACAAACCATCGGGGTCAACAATAAAATAAAGTTTAAATCTATGGAAGTTCATAATATTTTCATCAAGAAACTTCCCACCCATCAAATGATATGTCTACAACAAAATACACGCACCGAAATCCCTCCCTTTAAAAACGCAGTATCGCTCCTAAAACAAAGCGACGTACTGATGGAGAAGAGTGGAAGCGAACGACCTCTGACTGGCCGCCGTCACGTGAATGACGATAATAATAAAGGTGATGTTTTAAATCATTATATTAGCTCTTCCCCCTCCCCCTGCCTGGGAGGAGAATTCTTGCCCCAAATTACAGCGTTCCCCTCACATCGTGTCTAAAAAAAAAAAACTCCCTGTGAACAAAGCTCGTGAACTAGAGCAAGTTGGGCCCCTGCTGGCTTTAGGTTCCGTGAACCTTCACATAATGGTATAAGAAGTAAATTGCTTTTGAGGGATTGGGTGTCTTCCGGACGCTAAAGTCGATCATCCCGCACGTGTTGGCTCAACTTTATGGGGCGTGGGCACTGCACTCACTACATTATGGGGAGATATGCGAAATTAAGGCCTAAAAAAACGACAACATCAGCTCTACGGAAAGAAAAAAAAAATCTACAAATGTTGGCGGTCGTCCAGAATATATTTTGCAACATATGGAGAAACAAGAGTCGCTGACCTTGCTTTTGGTATGACAATCAACTCAGACAGACGTCGTCGTCTCTTTGGAGTCTGTCAGTCTGTCGGTCAATGGTCAAGAAAAGTTTACTATCTCACCTTGTTATAAACCAGATAAAATCATACTGCTGGAGGAGCGTGCCTCACCCGAGTTGGCAAATGTCATTCTTTCTTTATTCGAATTTTTATTCAATTTTATTAACGAGGTGTATATTTTTTGCCTTCTTGAAACAAAAGTGTATTTTTCTTTTTTCATAAAAGTGACTAAACAAACAAAAAAAAAACTATTTAATCAGTAAATTCACATACCAGCAAAAAAGACAAAAACAATATAAAACAAAGAAGGTTTTGATGCGCGACCAGAAACTAAGAAGCAAGTCAAAACAGCGAAGATTCAAACGTTCCTTTGCACAGATGCACACAAAGATCCACGTAACGAAAGAAACCCCTATATATTGGGAAAAGGAAAATTGTATCACTGACAAGAAAATCGCGATCAAACTGCCAAATGGATACTTAAACGCGATCTCGCTCTAAAAATTAAGAAAGTAGGTCGTGGGGACATGGAAACATATTACACAGAAAGGAAGAGCACCAGCTGTAAGGAAATTTTAGGGCCGTACAAATTTACCGTGGCGATCGATGAGGCTTGGGGCAATTCAGACTCAACGTCTCTGTGCCTAGCCAGAAGCTGTTTTCAATAAAAATTTCACATTGGACAATGGCAAAAATTTGGGGGAATAGTAAAAAGTCAAAGAAACTTTTTTAAAACGTATTTATATCAGTTTCTGCAATAGCGGCAAGCTTTTTAAAAATATTATTATTATTCCAATATATATTATTAAAATCAATAATAAATTGAACACAATGCACTATAAACCATTTTAAAATTTATAAATTGCCTGCTTCTGAACATATTATGGTGTGGCTGCATAAAGTTAAAGGTCTCGAAATATAGATTCGTTTTTCCATCTAGAAAAATTTAGAATGAACTGAAAAAATCGAGACAGAAATTTTGAGCAAAAAATCTTTACCCCATAAACCTACTGTATCGACTACATTATAGGTGCTTTGGAAAGCTTGTGGAGGCCTGGAGTGAATTTAAACACACGACTTTACTGGGTAATATGTTTTTTTTTTTTTTTGGAATCAAGGCTGTTGCCGATGTCTGTGGTCGTCACAGAGGATATGCAAAAATGTTTAAACTTATCTACATATTAAAAACAAAAAAGTCATATCCTGACCGCTCACATGAACATTTTATTTTTCATAAAAGTGACTAAACAAAAAATACTATTTAATCAGTAAATTCACACTACCAGCAAAAAAAGACAAAACAGTATAAAAACAAAGGTTTTGATGCGCGGCCAGAAACTAAGGAGCAAGTCAAAACAGCGAAGATGCAAACGTTCCTTTGCACAAAAAGATCCACGTAACGAAGGAAACTATATATGCCTTTTTTGTTTTTAATATTAGCACCTGACCTCTTTTTCAATTTTTGTTTCTTATTTTTCACAAATCTACATATATATGTTTAAATGTGTTCCATAAAATCTTGACCATCCAGTGGAGGTATCAACCGTCCTTCCCTCCAACGAACGACCATATGTCAGAGATTTGCCAACCTCAGTACGTCAAATAATAAGTCCTAAGAGGCTCAATAAGCGTAGAAGAGGTAGCATATGTGGGGGCCACACATTACTTTTCTATTGGCATTTTACATTAGAATGATACCACAATATTGAATATGGATGTTGCTTGGTCGGTATTTATATTCAGTATTGAAATGTGACCCTTCAGTTATAGAAGAGAGGAAAAATATATTTTCTTAGAAGTTTCAGCGAATATCATTCATAAAGGATTGAAAATAAAATAAACGTTAGAAGGGAGCAGGGGCATGAAACCTATTCAAAGTTCAATCTTAATAAAGGAGGTGAATGGTATTCTCTCTCTCAGCAATTTAGTATTTAACCTTATATGAACTATGTAATAAAGAAGTTTCAATCTCTCTCAGCAAAAGATCAATGAAAACAAAATATGTTGTTCTCAGCCGTGATGGACAATTCTGAGTTCAATATCTGTCTCACGTTCAAGCGGGAATACCATCCTTGGTGGTGCATACTAGGTCGGTTATATTCTTGGTCCCGAGGACGTGGTCAGAGGAGGTATTACCGCAGGAGATGCCAGTGGGTTACGTTGGTCGGCAGGAAGCGGGACAACAAAGAAAAGAGCTCAAGGCCGGCGGCGGAGGCAGATCGATACTAGCAGCTCGGGGGGGCACAAGGTCGCGACAGACAGAACAGATGTCAATACCCGCGCCTTCTCTAACCAACTTGGCCGCCGCACGTATATAATTCTCTCCACTCCAAAATAATGCCAAACGCGTTGCGTCCAATACAACAACCACTCACTAAACAAATACCACAGGACTCCCCAACTAAGCTAATGTATCTTTTTTTTTATCTAGCCCTCCAATATTTCAAATCATCTAAAAGACCTAGTTTTACCACACTTCAGTGCATTATCATTAGTGGGTTTACCAACTGATTTAGTGTCGTGTGTGAACCCAATATTACAAATCCTTATAAAATATCCCCCCTATAATCCATACACAACGTACTCGCTTGTTCGGCGGTACAACTACTAAAATTGGAACGATACAGTGAAGATTAGCATGGTCCCTGCGTAAGGATATCACGCAAAATGGTGAAGCGTTGTTCCATACAGAGCGAGGAATGTCTGCAGAAGGCAGACAGAGGCTGACGACGGCTATTATAAATAACACAACGGGGGAGATAAGGCGGTCAGGTCATGGGGTCGCCACAACCAGGACACGTGAGTAAACAGGCCAGTTTATATTGGTGGTGGACTCCCGCTGCTGCTGGTGGTATTGATAGAATGTGGTTATTTCCACACGCTTGACCCGTGGATGGTGCACGATATGTATATTTAGTTAAATTGTAAAAATGGCCATACCTGGCTGCTGGATCTCTCTGTGAAATGAAAAAAAAAAAAACATTATTTCCCCTTTCAAAATATTCCGAAGATTCTCTGCAACAATTTACTGATAATAAAAATAGTGATATTTTGATTTACTGATAAAAAAAAAAGAAGTAATTTGATAAAGAAGGAGCAATATCCTTTGAAATAAGAAAAAAAAATCATTTCACAGGTTTGTCATATATTCAACGTATAGCCTTTTAACTCAAGATTTAATTTTCCCCCCCACAAGAACGTTAATCTCAATCAGTTTTGACTGTGTCTGTCAAAAACATCCATAGAATTCTCAAAAAACAAAGATGATTTGGGAAGTTGTGGTTGTCTAGAACGAATAATTTTGGTAGTGTGTATTTTAAACATAAAAACTTGTTTATTTTTAGACTAGTAGACTGTATAGTAACTCAGAATTTGATGTCTTTGTATTGAATGAATATTTTTCCAATGTAATTTCTCCATTTATAAGATCAAGATATAAGATGCATTAGGATTTTTACAGAATTTAAGAAAATAAGATTTGAGAGAAAAAACAGAATTATGATGATAGAAAAGGGAAAAAGAGAAAGAGGTCAGGAATTTCTTGCATCTGGCAAAACCACTGCTGGTAGAAGTGTGACAAAAGTCAGTCAATGTAAGCCATCTTCACACGTGACAATATAGTGTGTATCCAATTGCTATCCCATTCACTCATTCATTCAATGCACCTTTAAAGAGAGGGGGAGGTCAAAAAAAGGAAAAAAGTCAGCAGCAGCAGGTCCACCACCGACCTATTTCTTGTGTTTAGACAATGATGGAGGATATCTTCTGCCAGATAAGCTGGAACCAATAGAGGAGTAGTGTACTCTGGGAGTTCCTAATTGGGTTTGTGGCCTGTTTATACCACAATTATTGGGTGGAGCTATGTTATAAATGCCTCTTTTATATTGCAACATGATACAATTTGGTTTATATACTTCATACAACAGGACCCCAGCTCAAAATGAATAAATTGTGTGAAACATCAACCTAACATTTATTGATTTGGACCCTTATGTTATCTTATGTTTCCAACACCAATATGGTTATATCACCATGATTATAAAGTTTCAAGGCCAAGTAACAAGACCAAATTGAAATAAATAATTACACACACTATTTATTTATTTGGTCTTATATAACCTTGTGTTATAATCTATAATCCATATTGTGCCTTATCACCTGTTTTTAACTTATTAGGTTAAATCTTAGTCCAAGGTGACATAGTTATAGCGAGGTTCAATATAGTATTGTGTGTGTTTTATACCTAAATGTATACACTCATGAACAAAACGTGTGGAAGTGGAAAGTCTTTGATGCTGCCAGTCAAATTTTTTTTAAAGGAGACAGAGACAATTTTGATTACACTTGGTTATATGGTATGTCTTCAATAAAGGTCGCTGTGTATCAAATATCTTTCAGAGTTATAGTCAGAATCCCGATATACATGCTAAAAGGTACAGCTTCCTCAAATTTAGTCCATGAGTGTATATATTCAAACCTTCTCTCTGGTTGTAGGGTTTTCCCACTATGTACTAAGTGCAATTCTCAGCCTGCAACCCCAAGACATATTATTGACTGTATTGACTCATCCATTGATGAGCTCTACTCTTCCCCGGCAGACACCATCAAAAGTCTCAAGCTTTACAAGCTTGATACCTTAGTGTGATTGAGTGGAGATAAGAAAGAAGAAGAAACCTTCTCTCTAAGAGGCAGCAGCACCTATAAGAAAGTGTCTGGGTTAAATCCTCAGTCACACTAGGGTTGTATAGGAAGAACCACCCTCTGTGTTGGCACAGATACTATATATCAATACGATATAATTTTACGGTCATTTTATTCTTTTGTCTGATGATGGTGACAATGCTGTCATCACACACTAATAAATTATTTGGATTAGGTCTTATTTTCTTGTAATACGGTATAATGTTTGGGTAGGATGTGGAGATTCTAGAGACGGAGAATCTCTGTTTTAAACCAAACATACAAATTTGAACTGGTTCGAATGGTTATCATCACAACACTCACTGCTAGAGGACAACTCTCTCTCTTAAGGTTGAGTTCAACACTTGAATTAAAGTCTATTTTAAATTATAGATGGTTAAATTTAAAAGGCTGATTAGGATTTTTTTTTTTTAAAGTTTAATTGTAGTAAGTATTGAATTAATGTTGGCAATTTGAAAGAAGGATGATTGAAATTTTATAAATTGGTTGAATTAAAGTATATAAGTGTTGAATTATAATAAATTAAAATTAAACACAAGGTAATAAGACCAAATCCAAATAAATAAATAGTGTGTGACGTTTGGGTAACAGCGTTGTTATTACCTTGTGTTTATAATCTATAATCCAAATTGTGCCTTATCATAAATTTAAATTAAAAAGGTTATTCTGTATATTGTGCCAAAAAAAAATTGACATCCATGCACTTCTATCAGCTTGAGAAAGAGAACTTCTAATTATTTTGTAGACATTAAAAATATATATATATGTGGTGATTCCATCCAGGTTGTGATGCCACCGTGGCCAAAGAGCAAGTTCCATTATTTGCCATCCTCCATCCACTACGGCAGAGTTCAGGGAAACATTTCACTTGCTGACTCATCAAGGTTATCAACACCTGATGCAGGGAATTTTTTTCCTTTCCCTACAATTTACAATTTAAACAAGGTGGATTTACTGCATGTTCCACACATTTCCAAATGGAAATTTTATTTTTTACTTTTAAATACGGTAGAACCTCAATGAGAGGACAGTGCCGCTAGAGGTTACCACATGACAAAGGATAGCTTTCATCACCAAAATTACAATTTTTATCAATTATCTGCTCTCTGGTAAGAAAACACCTCTCTCTCTCTTTAAAGGACACTTTGGCTCTGCAACTATGCAGAAGTTCTACTGTAGCTACAAAATGATTATTGTGTCCCTCTCAAATTATCTCAATGGAAGAACATGGAGGGTTGGCTAGTTTTTTTTTAAGTAAAATGACAACACACAATAAAACTAAATATAGTGGAACCACATTATAACAACAACTTGGTTAAAACATCAAAATTCTACAGCCTCAAGTTTTAAGACCCAATTGTTTTAACTATGGTGATATCAATTTTATGGTTATAACAACATAAAGTTTTGGTCCCATGTGGTATGTTCATAATGAGGTTTGGCTGTGTATTCTTCAAGGTAAGTGAATTGACTAATTTTTATACTCAGGTTGGGGGATTAACTTTAAAACTTCTTCTACTGAAACATTTTAAAAATAACTATCAATGTTTAAAACAGTACTGTGAGTTAGGCCTACCCTTTTTCTAAAAATATATATGTTTAATCTTCTCCCTCTATCTTTGTTTGGATTTATGTGCGGCCAGAGAAGGTTTTACAAATGTATTCCTGAAGATTTGTGTCTTCCTGTGCCTTATTGGAGATTTGAATAAACAAATGTTGAAGAGAGAGATAGAGATGAGTCTAATTTATTATATATAATAGAACCTCCAAGAGAGGTCACTCTGGCTAGAGAACACCTCTACAAAGGTCAGGTTTCATCACCAAAATTATCATTTTTACTAATTAGCTGGTCTCCAGTAAAAGAAGACACCTCTCTCCCTAAAAAACACTGGTTCTTCAACACAATGATTTAGAACATCTCAAGCCATTGAAGATAGAAAATCTACCCCACTTGCCCAAAATGTAGCTTGGCACCTGCAGCTCCAGAACACATTTTGAGGCCGCTGCTTATCATAAAACAGCTCGAGGAGCATGAACTCATGGAATTCGTGTAATCTTTACACAAGGGGATAAGAAACAACAACACAACTATGTGTTGTTATAAGGCACAATTTGGATTATAGATTATAAACACAAGGTAATAAGACCAAATCCAAATAAATAAATAGTGTGTGATGTTTTGGTAACAGAGTTGTTACCATCTTCAGACAAAAGTACTGAATGAGAAATTTTACCACAGCATGTTTATGTGTTGTCCTTTACAGAGAGGTAATTCTACTCTACAATCTTTAATTCAACCCCGCCTGGTGTTAAAATTATACAGTAACACCTCTTTACCTCAATAATGTAGATTTTTAAAAATAAATTCAGTTTTTTTCTTCGAGATCCTACCCACATAACCTCTCTAAAATAATTTTTTTTTTTTTAAATAATAAAAAAAAAATTCAATTTCCCTCCCCCTATTTTCATGAATACAGATTTTATTTTTGATCTTATTAAAAATAAATTGGATTTTAAAACACACAAAAATGGGAAAATTATCAAAATATTTTACATTACTCTCTCTTTATTGTTTATTATAATTTTAGAAAAGTGTTTTTATTTTTAAATTTATAATTCAATAAAAAAATATGGTAGTTTTTATTTAAATAGTTTGTCCTAAAAATATATATATATTTTTTTCAAATAGCTATTTACTAATGCAGTTTTTTGTTGGCATGTGGTTCCTTGAAATCCACATCCTTTGAGAGGCATTATTGGATAAATAAATATTTTTTATTATTATCTGTAGTAAACACAAGGACCAAATTGTGCATTATCATTATTTGTAGTACATATCTATGAGTGAGCTCTCTCTAATATATGGAATAATCTACTACAGTAGAATCTTTTTTTTCCAAATTATCCTTAGGTCATGATAATCATGGTGGGTGGGCAGACACCATCAAAAATTTCAAGCTTTACAAGCTTGATAACTTAGTGTGATTGAGTGGAGATAAGAAAGAAGAAGAAGATGGTGGGTAGAGTAGTTAGCAACTACTTTTATTTTGAGCACACCACATACCTACACATACGGAAAGCATTTAAGACTTTTGCACTTACACAAGTATACCAGAGCCCAGTTTGGTTACTTACACTCATTGGTGGGGTTGGACTTTTGCATGAATCGGGCGCCATTGAAGCAATTAAAAGTAAAAAAAAAAAAAAGCGGCCAATGTGGGATTCAATCCAGGGCCATGGCCATTGAAAATCAAAGGTTTACACCATCCTTCCTCCAAACCCACCAAATAAATATAAAATTAACAGTCAAACCCTCTTTAATTCAACACCCTCCCTTTGAGATGTTGAATTATGGTTGGCTGGCTGGCTGGTTGGCTATAGTAAATTAGAATATTTTTTTGGTGGTGCATTTGAAAAACAGTTAAATTATTTTAAGTGTTGGATTATATTTGGAGGAATTAAAGAAGTCAATCATTATCTCTCTATATATATTATATAAATATATATATACAGTTAAACCTGTCTATAGCGCCCCCTCTTGGGACTCACCAAAATAGGGTGCTATAGAGAGGGGGTGTTATAGACAGGTCACTTTTAATGTAAAATGTTTAAAATCGGGTGCTATAGAGAGGAAGGCGCTATTTAAAGGGGGCGCTATAGACAGGTTCAACTGTATATATATATTTATTGAGAATGAGTTCAAGAGAATGGTGGTTATTCAGGTGCAAAAAAAAAATCCTATCCATTTTAATAAATAGAATAAAACGAGGCATTTGTTGCTCTGGTATACTTGATCTGAATCTCTGGGCTGTGAGAAGGTAAAAAAAAAAAGAATTTTTTAAAAGTTTAAAATTGTTTAATAAATGTACCATTTTAATGTATTTATTAAAGGGAAAGGTGAATTATTTTGTATATGTAGTAGGATCTCTCTATAAAGGTCGCCTAGTTGAAGAGCCAAAGAATCCTTCAGGGTGAGTGCCCTCTTATCGGAGAGAACAACTAATTGATAAAAATGACAATTTTAGCGATGAAAACTGTAGACATGTCACCTCATGGAGACACTACACTATATAATCAACTACTATAATTAGGACTCATTGATTATGATAAACTTAATACAAACACATTTTTATATTAAAAAATAACTAAAAACCATGTAGATAATAATTGACCTATATCAATACTGCAGAACCTCCATGAGAGGACACCACTACAAAGAACAGCTTTCATTGCCAAAATTACCATTTTTTACTACTTAACAACTCTCCTGTAAGAGGACACCTCTACTTAAAGGACACTTTACAGGGAGGTAGGTTCTACTGTATAATATCTTAATACAATTTGTGAAAACAGTTGGCATGACTGTCATGGTGTTGAGAGTTCTCTTCAACATTTTGTAGTTATAGAAATTAAAAAAAAAAAAAAGTAGATACTATAGAAAGACACATACAAGGTAACATTCAGTACTTTTGTCTGAAGATGGTATCAACGCTGTTACCGAAATGTCACACACTATTTATGTATTTGGATTTGGTCTTATTACCTTGTGTTTATAATCTATAATCCAAATTGTACCTTATCATAAAGCATAATTATATTGTTCAAGTCAAAAGTGCCTCTAAGTTTATAAATAATTTTAAAACTTTTTATATAAGGACCAAATTATCACATACAAATGGCTTCCACAGACATTTTGAAAATAATAAAAAAAAAAAAGATTATAAGAGATGATTTGTAATTTTTAAAGCCTCTAAAATAAATAATAATAATATAAATAAACACAAGGTAATAAGACTAAATCCAAATAAATAAATAGTGTGTGACGTTTCGGTAACAGCGTTGTTACCATCTTCAGACAAAAGTACTGAATGTGATGGTATAATATCTATAATCCAAATTGTGCCTTATCAATAATATAAATAATAGGAGTATAAAAGTAGTAAACAAACATGATGTTGATATTACCTTTGTTATAAGTGTTTTCTATAGAAAACTGGGGTTTGGTGGTGTATTGGCACACACACAGACAACATCTTGAAAACCACAACTCAGGATTGAAATTTGGTAATTTTTTTTCTTAATCATCAACAACAACAAAAATAAAAGTGATTCAATGCCTCTTGCATCTGTAGCAGGAGAAGTTTCAGCAAAATGATTTCTCCTCCACTGTACACCCTTGTTCGGCAGTACATATACTAAAATTTGGAATGATACAGAGAAGATTAGCATGGCCCCTGCGCAAGAATGACACGCAAAACTATGAAGCCTTCCATGTACTCAGTCAGCTCTGTACAAGTCCAACACCAAGTGAAAGTACCCAAATGGGGCTCTGACACTTCTCTCTCTATACGCGAAAGAAACACATATTTAGATATGATAACAATTCGATAACAATATCTTACTTTATTGAAGGGATTCCAGTACTTATATTTAGATATGTAGTGAACTTAAAGAGTTGAAAAGAGGCAGTCACTAACTACCCACTATGCTTATCATGGCAAGTACCACATTAAGTGCAGTTGGAATAAGAAACACAAAAAAAAAAAAAAAAACTCTCAATATTCACCACACAGTGAGTAATAATAAAGAAATGCACAGTCAGATTAGATTAAGATCTATTGATACACAAGGTAATAAGACCAAACCCAAATACATAAACATAAGTGTGCAACATTTTGGTAACATTGTTTACCATCATCAGACAAAAGTACTGAATGAGAAAATTTAGAAAAAATATATATTTATAATTTTTTCTCATTCAGTAATTTTGTCTGATAATGGTAACAATGCTGTTACCGAAACCTCACATACTTATGTTTATATATTTGGATTTGGTCTCATTACCTTGTGTTTCTAATCTATAATTCAAATTGTACCTTATTACTCTTCTACTGGTGAATAAAGCATTCACAGATCATATAACAATGTTTAATTATTGTTTAAAATATTTGATTTGTCCGGGCTAATGTAGGAAGGTATCAATTGTCTGTTCTCCACAGGAGCGGCTACACTCCATGTCAGGAGACCAAAAGAAGCAAAGTCACACTGAGTGGTACTTCCAGGTCTTCAGACCAACAGCAGGTGCACCCTTTCTTTCCTTCTCCATGATTTATACATAGAAAAGCTGAGACAATGGAACCTAATGGAGATTGTTTAAATGACTTGAGGAATAAGCAACAACCACAAATATTAATGTGTGAGGAGTCTCAACTGAGAAGCTTTAACACTGGAGCTGCCCTTACTTCTACCTTTCTCTCTTCATCCTTCAAACTAAACAATATACTAAAAACTCTTGAACAACAACAATACATTAGAGTATGCACTTTCAAGATGACTTTGTGATGACAAAAAAATTAAGAGCTTGATGTTTTTTTTTAAATTGAAATAACAGTTGAACCTCATTAAAACAAATAGCATTCAGGACTAAAATTTTATGTTGTAATAACCATATTGACACAAAATTAAATAAATGAGACTTACCGCAAGTTTTAATTTTTTAAATAAATATATATTCTCCAATATATCTTCCAATCATTCTACCTAAAGATTGAGAAAGGGCAAGAAGACAGGAAAGTTTCCAATGAATATATTTTTAAAAAACTTACGTTGTCATTTATTTAATTTTGTGTCAACATAGTGTATCCTGCAATTGTCAAAATTTCAAAGAATAACCATAGGTTGGTGTTATAACCAAAGTTATAGTGTAAATTGAACTTACTAGTCTATTTTTTTAAATAAAAAATACAGTGAAACCTCTCATCACACAACTTGGTTCCAAGTTCTACAAGAATGTAAAGCAACTAAGGAGGAGTTATCCAATATTGATCTCCCTTATCTGATGGCAGGAACTACTGATGGAGCCTAGAATGCTGCTTCCTACAGTATCTACTCCAACTGAAGACCAACAACACCATGTACTTACAGGTACCAACCTCGCTATAACAACTTGTGAACATGATATAGCACACCAAGAGGTTGTTGTTATAACTCTACTCATGCTGTTCTACTATATTAATTCAAGAAAATAAGACCTAATAATTTATTAGTGTGTGACATCTCGGCAACAGCATTGTCACCATCCTTTGGTCTTATTTTCTTGTATTATAATCTATAATCCAAATTGTGCTTTATCAAACTATATTAATTGTTTCTGTGTTCGCTGTGGTAAAATTTCTCATTCAGTACTTTTGTCTGAAGATGGTAATTACGCTGTTACCGAAACGTCAAACACTATTTATTTATTTGGATTTGGTCTTAATATTTTGTGTTTATACTCTACAATCCAAATTGTACTTTATCATATTATATTAATTGTTTCTGCTTTTCACATGTGTAGACATGTGGTACATTTACAGTAAAAGCAGTCACCTACTTCTATCCACCATGATTATCATGGCCTGTACCATGTGTACACGGATAAACAAAAAAAAAAATTACTTGTTTAAAAGAAAAAGTTTTTTTAGCGATGTGAGAAGACAGTATATTTTTATCTAAAGTAACTTTATCAACAGAGAAACTAGAGGAGCAATAAACCACAATTATATATACAAGAAAACAATTGAGACTTACACCATGTTGCTGCTGCTATACAAGTTGTGCTTTGATGATCTATGATTTTTTAAATGTTCATTATTCACCAATGATTGGAAATAGCATGACCCATTATCTTCTTGTTGACATTCACTCTTGCAACTCTAAAATGTAAGGCTTAAACTATTATTGTTTTTAATAATATAAATATTCTATTAATATAATATTGTAGCAAATAAATCATTATTTTATTAACAGATTATTTTAATTTTGATGTTTAAACACAAGGTAAATAAGACCAAATCCAAATAAATAATGTGTGACGTTTTGGTAACAGCGTTGTTACCATCTTCAGACAAAAGTACTTGGTTTTATTACCTTGTGTTTATAATCTATAATCCAAATTGTGCCTTTTGATGTTTATATATTGTATTTACTCTGTGTAAACTTCCTTCATTGCTTCTCTTATATTTTATCCATTTCAGTGTTTTGGTGCTCGTCTTAAATTAATTACAATGTTATCCTGAAGTTTGTCTTTCCTAATTTTCCATGTTACAATATTAATAAAAATAATAAGGCACAATTTGAATTATAGATTATAAACACAAGGTAATAAGACCAAATCCAAATAAATAAAGTGTGTGACGTTTCGGTAACAACGCTGTTACCGAAAAGTCACACACTATTTATTTATTTGGATTTGGTCTTATTACCTTGTATTAATAAAAATATTATTTTATAAAATCTACACTCTAAATCTAAATGAATCCACAACTACACCATACCATTGAGGTTTCACTGTCGCATTAATTTGAAAAGCAATTTTTAAATTTATATTTTGTGTTTGCTGGTTCTGTGATAAAATGGGAAAAATTGCATTGCAACTTTTTATTTCATCCAATTAGAAGCTTTAGGGCATTTGTCTTTATCAGCTTGATGTACATTCCACACATCAAAACATTTATAAAATTAAATTTAAAACATGAAAAGCACAATTTTGATTATTGATCATAAACTTTTGTCTGATGATGGTAACAACACTGTTACCGAAACGTCATGCACTATTTATTTATTTGGTCTTATTACCTTGTGTTTAAATTTACTACAATAGAGGGAGGATTCGAGGTCTTAACTCAGCCTTAAAATAATTAGTAGCCTTTCAAGATGACCGCCGGGGGGATGTGTTATACAGACAGCTAATATTGTACCTAGGTGAGATCAGGCTCTTTACATGGTAAATAACTTTAAAAATTTACAGTAGAACCTCTCTCTAAAGGGACATCAAATTGCAGACCCAACGTGCCCTTTGAAAGAGAGGTGTCCTCCTACCGGAAAGCAACTGATTAATTAAACTGGTAGAGTTCCTCCTTTGTAGAGAGAGGTATCCTCTCATGGAGTTCTACTGTATGAGCAGCGTTTGTACTCCATGTTAAGAGTGGCTGCACATGGTGTCTGTTCCTCATGTCAGAGGCGGCCATTTCATATTGGAGCTAAGTCGGCCTGCCACTGAGTAGTGCTCCCAGTCTTAATGACAAAGGCAGACACATTCTACTTCACCCAATCATGATGGTTGTCCTGTATTGAGCTCTACTCATCCCTGACAGACACCATCCAAAGTCTCGAGCTTTACAGGCTTGACACCCTAATATGATTTAGTGGAGATAAGAAAGAAGAAGGAAGATTATTAAAGGAATGATAAGGTACAATTTGGATTGTAGATTAGAAACACAAGGTAATAAGACCAAATCCAGATAAATAAAGTGTGTGATGTTTCGTTAACAACATTGTTACCATCAAATCATTCAGAACTTTTGCCTGGTGATGTTAACAATGTTGTTACAGAAACTTAACACACATCCACTATTTATTTATTTGGTCTTATTACCTTGTATTTATTTTTGTGTGTAATGAGAAGAGGGTATCTTTATAGCTGCAAAGAAAATAAGACCTAATCCAAATAAATTAATAGTGTGTGACATTTCTGTAACAGCATTGTTACCGAAACATCACACACTATTAATTTATTTTGATTAGGTCTTATTTTCTTGCAGCTATAATCCAAATTGTGCTTTATCATGGTATATTTATATAAAGAGATTTTATCAATAAAGAAACTCAAAACTCCTTTTTAAGTAAATTATCTACCACAATGGGGTTTAAACAAAATGGACAAATATTTCAAACAAATAACTGTTTAGGACCAAGCCCTGCAACAAGTCATCCCCTGGATGATGGCCTTCTCTCTGTTGTTTTAGTTGTGTTGAAGCAACTGGATCTCTCTCTGTGTGATAACTTTAAAAAAATTATTTTCTCCAAAAATTTTCTCCAAAATTAGATTTGGTCTTATTACCTTGTGTTTATATGCTTTTGTTTATTATATTATAGAGTGTTGAAAATATTTTATTTGATATTTTAAAAAATTATATCTAATTTTGAGACTCTTATTGAGACAATCATTTTTGTTTAAATTGGTATATCAGGCCAAATGCTTAAAAAATAATAATTTCTGATATTTGTCTCTTTTAGAAAAATTATTATTTTAAAAAATATAATTGCTCCTAATAATTTTAAATATTAAATAACTTGACAAAAATGACATGAGCAATGTTTTCTCAGAATACACTTTAATCAAATAAATATAGAATAAAAACAATTTTGTTGTTTTCAGAATCAAATATGGGCCGATATCATTTCAAATTTATAAGTCAACCCTTCTCATTGTAATTATCTGTGATTGAGGTTTTCACACTCCACATCAGCAAAAGATTTAAATTTTTGTAAATATTAATTCTTCTTTAAATTATTATATAATAAGGCAAAATAGCCTAGCTGCGAAAGCTTTAGACTTTAGAACCTGATGTCCCTGGTTCGAACACACTTTTCACTATCTTTTTATTTTCTCTAATTATTTCTGTGATCTCTTCCTCATTTTGTAAATATTGACCAAGTTGTCAATAAATTTGTTTTAATTGTCACTTTACATCAGCAACCAATCACAAACAACATATTACACACTATAACCTCTTTAATTCCACCATCTTTCTAACTCCAATCTAGTTATTTACCTACTATTTCAACACCGACTTTAATTCAACCAAAAAATGTGTGATCCCTTGGGGAGTTAAAGATATTTATATTACCACACTTTGATCAAAAGGCTGAGAAGTGATTGACTATATTTAGATAGATTGAGGAATGCCAATAAATCCAAATTCTAATTTGGTACAGTACAACTTCCCTTTAGTGGACATCTCTCTAGCAGACACCTCTCTACAAAGGATAATAAGGCACAATTTGGATTATAGATTATAAACACAAGGTAATAAGACCAAACCCAAATAAATAAATAGTGTGTGACAGTAACAGCATTGTTACCAAAATGTCACACACTATTTATTTATTTGGATTTGTCTTAATGCTATGTTTATAATCACTAATCCAAATTGTGCCTTATCAAGAGGTTCTACTGTATTGCTATCAGTAAGATTATATTAGCAATGCTGATACAAGTCAATAAATAATCCCTTGAATCAATTATCATGATGATTTCCCCTTAATATTGGTACAAGGGATATTTTACTGAATTGTCAAGTTAAACAATGATTTTATCGCCAGAGAGAGAGAGATGAAATTCATTCAGTACTTTTGTCTGAAGATGGTAACAACGCTGTTACCGAAACGTCACACACTATTTATTTGGATTTGGTCGTTTTACCTTGTTTTCTAAACCACATTAAAAGAAAGCATGATGATTTTACCTTAATAGTGACGATACACTTCATTAATATAATAACACTCAAGATAATAAAAGCTTCATATAACATATGGCGATAAAACCATATTGATAAAATGTAATTTCTTGAACACAAAATAATAAGACCAACCAAATCCAATTGGATTATTATCGAAATATATTGTGTCTTATTATAATTCCTTGATAAAAAAACATAAAAGGATAATATGTGGCATGCGATAACACTTTTGAAACATAAAATAAATAATAGTTAACTGGCTTTGCCCATACATCATACATTGTATATCCACCAAAAATATTTATTATATATTATTATCAGTGTAAACACAAGGTAATAAGACCAAATCCAAATAAATAAATAAAGTGTGTGACGTTTCGGTAACAGCATTGTTACCATCTTCAGTGTGAACTTTTGTCTGAAGATTGTAACAACGCTGTTACCGAAACGTCACACACTATTTATTTATTTGGATTTGGTCTTATTACCTTGTGTTTATAATCTATAATCCAAATTGTGCCTTATCTATTATCAATGCAGTTATCACAATATAAATAATTAATATAGACAATTATAAAAATTTAACACCCAAATGGTATAATAAGGCACAATTTGGATTATAAACACAAGGTAATAAGACCAAATAAATAAATAGTGTGTGATAATATAGGGCAATAAAACCTGCTTAAAATAGAAAATATCCGCTATTAACTAAATAAATATATAAAAATTGATTTCACCACTTTGCATATTTGATTATATTTTGATATAATTTAAACTTTTTTTGAAATAGGTAAAGAAAGGTTTGTGGAGATCACTTTAAAGTACTTCTTTTTTTGAGGCATGCATCCGGGAATGCCTGTCATCAATTACATCACAGAAATGGCTTCACCTTTTATGGTGAGTTTTAAAGGAAATATTCATCTATTACCGCACGGACTAACTAGCAAAGTTCGAGTTCAAAACTATGGCAGCAACTCCTTCCTGATCAACCACTTTATGGTGCCAAAATTTTAGGTCAAGTATTGTGGAAATGTACCCGGAACAAATTCGCAACAAACTTTATATACTTTTTTATATTGTTTGATAATATGTTGGATTAATAAATATTTGTGGTTATAGTGAACTTGAAACTATTCTAACACTATCCTTTAGAATATTGAAAACTATAAACCTTACTACAAATTGTTTTGTTGGCTTGGCACATCAGTGGTGCGAAACTTTCAAGCAGTTTCACCAAATAATCTTCGGACCGTTCTACTATTGTAGCAGTGGTCACTCCTGTTAGAATACACATCTATTACAAAGGACCATTTTCTTTACTAGAATTACCATTTCTACCAGTTCGCTGCTTTCTGTTAAGAAGACATTTCTCTCTAAGGGACACTTCAACTAGAGGGAGGTTCTACTGCATTGGGCTATATTTGGTTTATATAGCAATGAAACTCTAAGGAATTATGGCAGAGGGAACATATGATGGTTATATATCTAATAAGCAGTCTGAGTCACATCAACTGAATGTGGCAAGCTAGCCTGCAGTGAGACTAAGACCTATAAATAGCTACAAAAACTCAATAACGATACTGGGTGAATGGTGAAATAATGTGCTACCCCATTTAAAGTAAACATTACCAAACAACAGCTGCGTCTGACTCCATCTTAGGGTTAGAAACCTCATCTGTTGCTTAGTCGAACTGCCACAGTATGTGCTTCAGATTCTTGGAATCAATGGCAGACACAAAGATTTACCCATCATGAAGACAATACCTTTCGTCTTCATGAAATTGCCTTATTTTTAGGCACTGGGATAGAAAAGATGAAGGTAAACTGATGTCATAAGCTTTTTTAGGACTGCAAAAGTAAGAGTCTGTATTTATTTATTCAATATGTTAACTATAAGTTAAACTCCGCCTTTGCCGGTCCCAAGCCCGGATGAAAAAGGAGGAGGGGGAGCAGTAACAAGCTCACTAAAAAACCTGGGTTCAGCTGGCCCGGCTGATAGTACCCTGTAAGGGCTCCTAATCCAGGAATACAGGATGAGCAGCGTTTGTACTCCATGTTAGGAGCGGCTGCACATGGCATCTGTTCCTCATGTCAGAGGCGGCCATTTCTTTTGGAGCTAAGTCAGCCTGCCACTGAGTAGTGCTCCCAGTCTTAATGACAAAGGCAGACGCATTCTACTTCACCCAGTGTGGAGATAAGAAAGAAGAAGACAATAAGTTATCTTCTTTAGGGAACAGTCTCTCTTGAAAACTTTCAATCTAGGTCTGTAAAAATTGAAAGAGAATAAATAAATAGTAAAAAACCCCGTTATAACAACTTCACCAAGATTGTATATTGTTATAACAGGCCCAAATATATTTTTTGAGTCTTTAAACCTTAGAATTTTTGCTATAACCACCTTAGTTTTATATGAAGAGTCTGTTTTAATGAGGCTCCAAACTGATTTAGCTTCACTATATCATTTAGGTTCATAAACACCTCTCTCTAAAGGACAACACCTAGTTGTAGAGCCAAAGTGTCCTTTAAAAGTGGTATCCTTTTACTGGATGACTATGGCTGGCTTAACTGATGAAAATTGTTATTTTTAGCAGTGAAAAAGACTGTTCTTTGTATCGAGGTGTCCTCTAGCAAGAGTGTCCTCTCAGGCCTCAATAGCACTATTAGCTACTGCCACAATTTCTATATTTCCTAACTGCAGAGAATCCATGTGTCTTGTGAGGGGAGTAAATCCCCACAGAGTGGGTAGTTGTGTGCTAGTGGAGCTAGCCATGTGTGGCAAGACCTACAATTCAGTACACTCTACATGTTTTAGCAACAATATTACTGTCAAAATATGATGACAGTGTTCATCTTAATCGGTATATTTTACATTTCTGGAATATGATATGAAATCCGATCCATTTAAGAATAACTTCAGAAATAAAAAAATGAAAAACTTGGATTTAAACTAAGCACAACCTTTTCTATTAAAGGTGGACACAATATAAATTGAGCCAATCAACAACATTACCTTCTCTTCTTCTTTCTTATCTCCACTCAATTAAATTAAGGTATCAGGCTTGTAGAGCTTAAGACTTTTGATGGTGTCTGCTGGGGATTAGTAGAGCTCATCAATGGATGAGTCAATACAGTCAATAATGTGTTTTGGGGTTGCAGGTTGAGAATTGCACTTAGTCATGACAACATTACCAAATAGGTAAACTAGATGTGATAAAATTCTGAATACAGAAATGAGCATCGCACACACACACCACATTTGGAGATGTCACTATTACCACTCTCTTAGATAGCTACAAAACTGTGATTCTTAATTCCAATGGGTCATTGGCCTGTTTTCTGTTAGATCATCAAAGTCAACCTGTTTAGTTACTGTCCTGTTAGTGACAACATGCTGTTCTTAGAATAAAGAGACACCTTTTGGCCAGTGAATATTTTTTCAACATTTACTGGCTGAAATGTCTTAATTCTAAGAACTATGAATGCCGGCCAGGCAACCTCTATCTTCAAGACAACATAGTATTTGTTGTACTTCCCATGGCATATCAAGTACTGCTAGTTAAATTTTAAGTCTACCAGTGTGTGAACATTGTGTAGATAGGAATTCTAACAAGCTTGCTGAACTCCACCCACACTCTACTGGGGGGTCAAGTGGATGTCATCCCAAACATTGGTTTAGGGAGGTAGAAGCACATCACCTTTCTTGACACATCACAAGTCTCTCCCTCTCTACATGTGCTATCACCAAATGTGAAAATTTTATGGCAAGTGTGTGTGTTACTACAATTTAGTGTATTGCTTGGGGCAAATTTGTCTTCTTCCAGTATTTAGGATCAGGAATGAATTTAAATATTTCAGGTCACTGCCATCACTTGGCTAACTCAACATCAAGTCCAGAGAAATCAACTAAGCACTAAGTAGTGGTGTTGAGCTCTGGTCTGATGTGACCATGTGCTGCAATATAGTTGCCAATTGATTTCCGTCTACAAACCAAATTCTGATAGAAATCCTAGATACTCTGTAGCTCTTCTTTGTCTCTTCAGGCCAAATCCTGGAGATTGTTCTTTTCTCATGTGGCTGAGGGGTTGTACATAGGTAGTATGTACTGCCTCTCTGCTGGGGAGGTATCTAATCCCTGTCTGTCAAGGAGCTGTTCTTGGTTGTACCACTCTCCCATTACAAGAGAAGACATTATAGAAATGTCTTAAGAGGATTTTGCTGAGATAGTGTAGGTCATTTTTTAGCCATTTTCTACTTCCTCACTAAGGGTGACTTTGAGAAACTAATGATATATGATGACATTATGTTCTAACAGTGAACTCGTTGAATTATCCAAGAGTTGGGGTGTGAACTTGGGTGATATTTGTCCAACTGGATGAATGACAATTCTTTATATTTCTGGATCAACTCTTAGTGTAAGGGGACATTCTAAATCCATTCTCTCATCTTTTTTCTTTGATATGGCAGCCTTATGTTGCCCTCACAGTAACCACTATTAGATCAAATCAAAACAACAATTCATCACCATTCTCTACTGCAGTAGAATGGACACACATTCTACAGTCATTATAGCATCCTCTATCACTACTGTAGCCCCCACATCTTGGCAGTGTAACTATATAGGCCATCATTGGTTATATTCTAAATACACATGTAGTGACTACTTGAATGTCAACTTTTAATGTATTTGGTCACATGCACTCACTTGTGGGAATTATGGAAGAATCTGGGTGCCATTGTAGCCATTTTTAGGTGTTATATAGAATTTAAATAGATAGGTAAATGATGAATCGATAAGACACAATTTGAATTATAAATTAGAACTACAAGGTAAACAAGACCAAATATAAATAAATAGTGTGTGATTTTTCTGTAACATCTTTGTTAAGGAAACGCCACACATTATTTATTTGGATTTGGTCTTATTACTTTGTAGTAAATGATGACGAATAGGCTGTATTACAACAAAGTATTTTCAATTCAAATGGATTAAAATTACAAAATATTTTCTCACAATGAGTTTCTTTTTATTTCAAAACGCTAGCTTTCAAGCGATAATCGCTCTTCAACGGGCTTAATAAAACATCAACTATATCCTATAAGAAATATTTACAAAAACATATTTAAAATAATTTTAAAACATTTTTCACAATTTTATCATGAATAAAGATCAAAGTTTGGGTTGTAGGAAAGTACAATTTGGATTATAAGAATCCTAAACTATTTATTTGGAATACTTGTTTTAGGTTATAAGTTTGGGTTGTTTGGGGCTGTGGTTCACTATGTAATGAGATTGTGGGGTCAATGGGTGTTGTTTACAATTTCTTTACTGATAGCAGACTGATTTGTTAATCTAATGTTTAGAAGTCATTATGAGGTTAGGTAAGATTTGTTTCGATTAGGAGAAGTTCATTTAGGCTAGAATAGGCTAGGGTTAGCAAATCAGCAACCTAATCTCTTATTGACTACCTGGTCAATTGGCCATGATGTCTGGTTAAATGACACAAGGTGTTCTGGTGAGATACTCATTTCTACCAACCACTGGTGGTTAGGTGTGTATATGCTAGGTTAGGTTTAGATAGATTGATAAGGCACAATTTGGATTATATATTATAAACACAAGGTGATAAGACCAAATCCAAATAAATAAATAGTGTGTGACATTTCGGTAACAGCGTTGTTACCATCTTCAATCAATTCAGTACTTTTGTCTGAAGATGGTAACAACGCTGTTACCGAAATGTCACACACTATTAATTTATTTGAATTTGGTCTTATTACCTTGTGTTTAGATAGGTCATTTAGCACAAATTGGATTATAGATCATAAACACAAGGTAATAAGACCAATTCCAAATAAAGTGCGCAACATTTCGGTAACAACGCTGTTACTCCGTCATTAGATATGGTGGTAACCTGCTAATATATCCCTCACAGACCAAGAGGTCATTAACAATATAAAGTCTGAAACACAAGGTAATAAAACCAAATAAATCAACAGTGTGTGACAGTGTTGTTATCATCATCAGACAAAATTACTGAATGGAATGATGATGGTAACAATGCTGTTACCGAAACGTTACACACTATTTATTTGGATTTGGTCTTATTACCTTGTGTTTATAGGTTATTTAGGTTAGACTGATTTATAAATGGCACTATGTTTATTACTACATGTAGGTTTAGTATGGAATAATACAATCGTCGATGGTCCACTGAAATGAGTTTATCATCGATGTTCCTAACATTTACTTCTGTAGGACCACTCCCTGCTTATTCTTCCTAGAAATTAACGAGAGGAAACTTGCGTCCTCTAGCTAGATAGCATTTCTGTACAAAGCCATTTATAAAATCTCTTTTACCAAGTGATATTGAGTATCTATTGAATTTCTTATTTTATTCATCCTATCACATTTCAATGTAATTTAACAATTAAAATATCAAATTCCTATGTAAGTTATACATTCTGGATGATTGAATTATTATAAATAAAGACTATGTATAAATAGTCAAATAATTGTTTTAAATAAACTTGACTGTTAACCTATATTTATTTATTAGGTCATAATGAATAAGCCTGAATCAAACTTGTTATTATGAAATTGTATTATTTTAGCAATACTTCAAACATTTAAATAAGTAGGTCTGAAAATTTGTGATTTTTGGGGTCATTGGAATTAGATTTCATCTACACAACAATGGCACTCATAAGTCTAAACAAATTAAGAAATGATCTTCTGATATAATTTTTTGGGTCAAATTATAAAATTAAATCTTTGAATGAAATAAATAATTAAAATTTTATGATTAGTGATTTTAGAGATCGAATATAAATATTTGTGTGTTGATTTAAATGCCTGTACATTTAATAAACCTGGGCATTTAAATATGAAGCTTTGGTAAAAAATAGCTAAGTCTCGAATTTGATGAGTAAATGTTTTAATTCGATTAATTACTATTTATATTTATTGTTATTTTTGGTTACAAACCAATTTAAAAATGTATTTATATGTATATTTAATTTTGTTGATTTGTCCTATATATTTAAAATGTTATTTATATAAGGTAT
Organism: Cordylochernes scorpioides; assembly: GCA_030710605.1. Classification (NCBI taxonomy): domain Eukaryota; kingdom Metazoa; phylum Arthropoda; class Arachnida; order Pseudoscorpiones; family Chernetidae; genus Cordylochernes; species Cordylochernes scorpioides. Next base: position 27,320,933 of record CP092863.1, on the reverse strand, counting down.
ATTTTAGGCATTTAACAGTTTTTAAAATTACTTTTAATATTATGAAGTAAAATTATTTAGGGAATTTCATATTTAAGGTATTTTAAAGTTTTTATTTTTTTTTATATATATATTTGAAAAACTTTTTGTATTGATGTCTCGTTATCGCCAATTTAGGTCAAACTCGATTCGCTAGCTTAATGCACACATAATAAATGTCAGCTTTAGTTATTATGTGAATATTATTTTGGTTTATCTAAACTTTAAATCAGAAATGCAGCAAAGTACTACTTACTTTTAAACTTGTATTTGCTCCGGTTAAGCGAGGAAAGTACAATCCAAATAAACGAAGGGGTCAGTCGCCAGTAGTTGATAGTCACAACAACAATGTTGGCTGCATGCCTGCGTCAATTATTCCACTTTTGGTGATTTGCCCCCGGAGTTCACTGAATCCCTCGCACACGTTCACAACTTCAGCGGGAAGTAGGGCAGCCCGACGAGAACCCTGATGGCGGATTCCGACCAATCAGAATTAAGCAGACAACGACAGCTAGGAAAGTGCTGCCCTCTATTTTATTATTTTGTCCCCCACGCTATTTTTTCGGCCTTTTCTTTCTATATCTATTTTTTTCTTAAATCGATTTTTTTTTCAGCTTGTCTTACTAAATTTATGCAAAAAATATTCTCTATGGGGCTTTGTTTCGCATTAGAGTAAATATAATTTTAAATGGGTTTGTTATAAGAAATATTTTGTACTTAGGGTGTGTGCATAAAACATATTTAAAATGATTTTTAAAACAATATTTGGGCTTTTTGTAGAAAATTATACCAAATATTAATATTTTTTGTTTATAAAATTTTAAAATATATATATTTATCCTCGTATACTATACAAAAATAAAAAAGATTGAAAATGAAAGAATGTTTCAAAATATTCCACTAATCCCTTGCTTATTAACATCTCCAAAAACATTTGAATCATTTGATATATAAAAGTTACAATAGAAAATATCAAATAGGTTCTGTGTTTAGTGTTTTGGATCATAAATTAAGAAATATATTAATATATATAGATGGAAATTTTGCCGGGAGGATATTGATTTAAAGAGACAAAGGTCGCCTCTCCCGTCAAAATAGACGTCAAAACTAGACGCCATCTATTGACCATCACCGCAAACTAGCGGTCTCGGGTCGGTGACAAAGCCACAACACCAGCCTTTAGCCATAGATTTGGCCCAGCCACTTTGCCAGCTAAACACCTCTTTGGCAGATTGTCAAGATTCCATTAGATCCCGTGTGGATCTCATGGAATAAAGTCCGCCCTAGTCTGACGAGGACCATTAGCCCGAAACCATGGTCTCTAGGTGGACGCTTTTCAGTTTGCCAAAGCTGGTGTTGAGGCTTTGTGACCGACCCGAGACCGCTAGTTTGCGGTGACGGTCAATAGATGGCGTCTAGTTTTGACGTCTATTTTGACGGGAGAGGCGACCTTTGTCTCTTTAGATCAATATCCTCCTGGCAAAATTTCCATCTATATTAATATATATGTATATATTTTTAAAGATAAATACCATTACAATAGAACATTTTTTAAACTACACCAAAGTTTCTGTGATTTATTATTTAAAGGGATATCGTAATACAGCGTGACCTTGTTATAACAGCCCCCTTTGTCACAGTGTACACACACACAACCTGGGTATAACATTATAATTCTAAAAAGTCCTAAGTTTTAATTCTTTTGTTTTAACCTCTTGGTCCCAAATGATGTTGTTATAGCGACGGTATATATTATTTGTTTTTTACAGCTCATTAATTCAACTAATCTGTTATTTAGTATTGTTGAAATTGACAATTGCAGATATTTCTACGATATTTGATATGCAAATATTTGCATAGTTTTAGTATTATCTATTAACACAAAGAAATAACGCGCCATCTATATATGTATATAAAATAAAAGGATTTAAAAGCGCGAATGTTTCTTTTATACATAAAACGAACTTCTACTGTCCTGAGCCAAGCCCTCCCAATGTATTTTTTAATCGCAGTAAGGACAGTAGAAGTTCGTTTTATGTATAAAAGAAACATTCGCGCTTTTAAATCCTTTTATTTTAGTATTATCTATGCTAATTGACATCTCTGCCTATATAGCGCGGCATTGTTTAGTAGGATAGCGGATATTGGATAAGGCAGGCCGGCGTGAGCTGCTTATGTACATATAGTTTGTTCTTTTATCCTTCTTTTATAGTCTTATATCTTTAGGTTATAAAGGTTCTTTCACTTCCTCTACGACTCCAATTTTTCAACAAGTATATTTATGCCTCTCAGAGTTTTTATGTGAACAAGATGAGATTGTTTTGAACAAAATAAATTGTCTTGATATTCTGACATTTGTCGTAGAGATAGATAGATGTTGGGAAAGATAAAGAGGGGAAGGGGCAAACTCTGAAGATCGCTGAATAAATCTTGAAACTATGGGTGCTGTGGGATTGAACAACTAGAGGTTCAGCTATCATACTACCAGAAGTCTAGGTCAGAGAAGCAACAAGCTGTGGATCACAGCTCCCATAGAGAAGGCGCTCTTTCACAGAATATTTATTGAGAAAATGGGGCATTTCCTGATTGTGCAACTAAAAGTTGCTATTTATTAGAAATTATATATATTTATAGAAATATATTATTATACATATATAATTTAAATTTAACACAAGATGGAGATAAGCAGAATCGTCCAATACAGTATTAGAGCTCTGAGAAGCGGTCTGGTGGATTAAATTGGCAAAACCGCTGGGAGGGTTCACCGCTGATGAGCCAAGCCCTCCCAATACATATTTTTTTATCGCAGTAAGGGCAGTAGAAGTTTGTATTATGTATAAAAGAAACATTCGTGCTTTTAAATTCTCTCATTTTATAATTTAAAATATAATAATATATATAGAAATTAGTTTTTAATTATATATAAGAATATTTATTATTTTATTCACAGATTAATAATTTCACCTATCCATGTTATTCATCCCATTTCTCTCGGTGCCTCTCTGTTCATTGATCATGTAAATAAGTTGAGATTGTTTGGGTTAAAATCAAATGTCAGGTCATCCTGATTTAACAATACTGATCAAAGCATTTTTATGGTCTTCTCTGCACAAAAATGGTATAGATTCGATCAATAAATTTACCACAAAAATAATTTGTGCTAAATTCGGCCAACTAGCAAGTCTGTATAACATAGTATCGGGATATGACCCTCATCACTACAGGTGTCTTTAGTTTCCCTGATGCACCAGTTTCACACAGTTCAAATTAACTCTTTTAGGCGTCTTTTTTACCAAGAGCAACCTGCTTTATAAATGTACAGTAAATAGTTATTTACAGGGATTCATCATTTATCTCCATTATAGATGGAAATTTTGCCGGGGAAGGATATTGATTTAAAAAAAAAAGGTCGCCTCTCCCATCAAAATAGACGTCAAAACTAGACGCCTTCTATTGACGTCGCCGGTGACAAAGCCTCAACACCAGCTTTGTCAAACTGAGAAGCTTCCACCCGGAGACCATGGTTTCGGGCTAATGGCTCTCGTCAGTCTAGGACGGATTTTATTCCATGAGATCCACAAGGTATCTAATTGAATCTTCTGCCGTCCTGCGTTCTTCTGCCGTTCTGCCGCTACATCAGGCCTCTCATCCGGGAGGCATTTACCATCATCGGGCGGCCCCCTGACCTGCAGGACTGAGTCTTCGGGCATGGCCTAGACGATGACGCCCTGGCGTCTACCAAGACACACATCTATAGGTACTTCCTCGTTGTGGAACTGAGGAGTGTTCAAGAAGACCTTGTCTGAAGGAGAACTCTCAAGGTGGGGAGACCTTCTTTGCTGATGATACTTGTATATATATTCCCCTACACTTTATATGCCCTTTTACTCTTTTATTTTTCCACCTATGTAAAATTTGATTGAAAGAATCAATAAAATTGTTTAAATTGTCAATTGTCTAATTAAATCTTCACAATCTGCCAAAGAGGTGTTTAGCTGGCAAAGTGGCTGGGCCAAAATATAGATGGAAATTTTTTGACGGGGGGATATTAATCTATAGAAATAAAGGTCATCACTCCCTTGTGGATCTCATGGAATAAAGTCCACCCTGGACTGACGAGGGCCATTAGCCCGAAACCAAGGTCTCCAGGTGGACGCTTCTCAGTTTGCCAAAGCTGGTGTTGTGGTTTTGTTAACGACCCGAGGTCTCAAGTTTGCGGCGACGGACAATAGATGGCGTCTAGTTTTGACGGATTTATCGATATCTCTCTACAATAGTTAATATTTACAAGCTGTGTATTATTGTAGATACCGTCTATAGATGGAAAAATTGCCGGGAGGAAATTGATCCATAGAAGCATAGGGCGCTTCTCCCGTCAAAATAAACGTCAAAAACTGACGCCATCTATTGACCGTCGCCGCAAACTAGCGGCCTCGGGTCGGTGACAAAGCCAATTTGCCAAAGCTGGTGTTGTTGCTTTGTCACCGACCCGAGGCCGCTAGTTTGCGGCGACGGTCAATAGATGGCGTCAGTTTTTGACGTTTATTTTGACGGGAGAAGCGCCCTATGCTTCTACAATCTATACCATTGTTGCATGTTTCTTTCAGTGATGTTAACGAATCGTTTGTCGTGTTTCTCGATATAATTTTATTTCTCTCTTTATTTGGCTCCAATTTTCATTGTTTTGTTTGAATTTATATAGAATTGATATCCAATATGTTTAGTTGATATCTTACTCTAGGATTCAGGTGAAATCGGGCTATGTAAAGGTGTTGGAGTTATAGGGCCGATGTCAGGCCAGAACACATTGCCATTTTACGGGAGGTATGTACGTATATTCATGTGCGAAAAAAGGATATTTTATCCATTTAAAAAATGCAATAAAACAACGTATTTTCTTTATATTATTCTTTGAGAAATTTCACGTATTCAGATCAATATAATTTCCCACACCAACATCAGCTCTTGTCAAATTCGGGAAAATAGTCAAACGGTATACTAGGGTGAGATTTCACCATTCAAAACACCTTTTTGGAAGTTTTGGCTGATTAGGTCACTTCTTACTGCGTCTGTCTGGAAATCGAACCCGTCCGTGATTTAACGAGGGACATTGACCGTTGTAGATTTGTTGCTTATTTGTTCGAATTTTTTAAAATCTGGGGTTGTGAATATAATCCTAATCTCTGGGTCTGAGGTCAAGAGAGAGAGAGAGAGAGAGAGAAATAAGGATAACCCAGGCCCCTGGAGCGCAAGAAACGCCAACTGCCCGGATCTGAGGTCAAGAAAACGCGCTGTTTTAGTGGATCTTTACACTAGAGAAATGCGTCAATCGTGCACATTGGAATATACACCTCCCGCAAAATATTACAATGTAGATATTTTTACAGCAGTGTAATTAAAAAAAAAAATGCGTTTGTGCGAATTTTCATAATCTCAACAGAAAACTAATATTATTTCCATATATTATGATGCATTAGCGCGCCATCTGTTATCAAAATTCGAAACTATTATAGACGCGTATGGTTATTATTAAAAATAAACAATTTATACTGTCCTTACTGCAATGGAAAACTTAATGGGAGCTCATCACCACTGATGAGCCAGGCCCTCCCATTAAGTTTTCCATTGCAGTAAGGACAGTATAAATTGTTTATTTTTAATAAGAATCATACGCGCCTATAATAGTTTCGAATTTTGATTTCCATATATATTTAGCTTATCTCTTTTACTATTTTCGAAAAAAAAAACTTTCCATATATCTCTATATATAAAAAATACACTGTTTTTAAATTAAATAATACTTGAGCATACAAATACGTACATATGAGGGCTTCAAAGTGGAATATAAGAAATGTTTTTTTTTTTTAATATATGAAATAATCGCTTCTAATATATTGAAAAAAAGGTTAATTTAATGGGAGGATCTATCGTAGTTATCAATTGATGAAGATATGGGTTTGTTCCTGCAGCTAGACTCTTCACGATGGAGGTTTTGCAACTTCTAACGCCAATAGAAGCAAGTTCTTTTCTTGAAGGGAATGGTCAGTCGAGAGAATCTCAGCACATCTTTCTTTATTTTTTTTAGAAACCTCATTATATATTTACTAGCCGAATGACCCGGGTAACGCCCGTGTTTTACCCGATTGAATGTTTTGATTCAAATACTATTTGTTACAATTATAAATTGGCGCCTTAAATAAATGCATATATTTGTTAATAACTATAGCCTATGTGCTTTATCTGTCTATGTACTGTTGGCTTCCGTAGGCGTCTCTTACTGGGAAAAAGAAAGAGAGGATTCCATTTAGTTATTAACTAATATATGCATTTATTTAAGGAGCGACCCGCTCCAACACAATAGTTACAAAAACCAAAAAGCGAGTGGGGGGGGGAGCAAAGTCAAAAACAAAGTGTCTCGCGTAGTGGCGGCGCCATCGTAGCCACGTGATCGTAGCCAACCAATAGGAGAGCGCCATTCCAAAAAAAAAAAAAAAAAAGCAAACGGTGACAGAGATGATGACGCGCTCGTAACTGTATATAGAATTATTGAACTGAAAGTTTGAGGAGAAGATTTTCTTTAATGAAGCTCAAACTTTTGAGAATCTGTGCCCGCCAACTATGAGATAGCTCTATGAGATTATGGGATTAAAGAGAGTATTTACATCTGTTAATGGGAAGATTCTCGAAATCTTCTAATCTTGTCTCAATAAATTAACTCTCCCCTGAAACTTCTCGTTCAATCCATGTTGACATGCGGGTCTTCGCTTTTAGAACACTAAGTAGACTCTCGACTTTCCCGGCTTTCAACAATCGATTTGAATCTAAATGAGATGAGGTCTAAACTGGCTCTTTCTAGATGAGAAGAAAAGTGAAGCAGCGCCCAGATGAGACTAGGATGTTGAATTCAATATGAAAGCATACCCCCTGATATGAGTGCATATCTATGTGGCCGTTTTGTGTATGTTTGTGCATTGTGTGAGTGCATATTTATGAGCCCGTTTTGTGTATGTTTGTGCATTGTGTGAGTGCATATCTATGTGCCCGTTTTGTGTATGTTTGTGTATTGTGTGAGTGCATATCTATGTGCCCGTTTTGTGTATGTTTGTGTATTGTGTGAGTGCATATCTATGTGCCCGTTTTGTGTATGTTTGTGCATTGTGTGAGTGCATATCTATGTGCCCGTTTTATGTATGTTTGTGTATTGTGTGAGTGCATATCTATGTGCCCGTTTTGTGTATGTTTGTGCATTGTGTGAGTGCATATCTATGTGCGCTTCTTGTGTATTTTTATGTCTTTGTATTGTTCGAGTGCTTTGTGTATTTATATGTGAGTGTATATAGTGAATTTGTGAATTGGGTTATGAGAGTCTGCGCATGCGCAGTATACATGTGTACAGGTTGTGTAAATATGTGGGTTAGTGATGTGAGTACTGTGTGTTGTGTGTATACATGTGTGCCTTAAGTGTTGTGCATATATATGGTTTTAAGAAAATAACCTATTTCTAGTGATATTTTCTCTATTTTTATCTCAAATAAATGGAAACAATGGTTCATCAGTGGTGTGTATTGTGTGCCTATACCGTTATATACTCGTATAAGAGACCAATAGAGCACACTTGACCACCACTCCCCCTGTCCTGGATCTTCGGGACAGGTCTGGTGGACAACCAACTGGCCATCCTCGCATCAGCCAAATCAAGAATTCATCGATTCTTCGTCCAGGTCGGGCTGCGTGAGAACATCGAGGACCCCGTCATCGCCTGGAGGCGGACCCTATCGCGGTGGGGTAGAACATCATCATTGTAAATAATCCTTTCCTAATCTTTTTATCATGTAAATATTGACCGAATTGTCAATAAAAGTGTTTTAATTGTCACTTGACCACCACTTACTAAAATAATAAATTCATTTCGATATAAAATAATAAAAAAGTTCTGCGCCTCTATAGAGATTAGTTTCCCATACAGCTCTTCTATTGTATTAGACAGGTTATCGTATTATTTTAGTTTAGTTTTCATTTATTAAGGAACACACACAAAACCTTTATAATATTATAAAAGAATAACAAAAATGGATTGGAATGTGGAATGGAGAACGTTACTGTGATTGTCATGGACAGCTAAAAGGACAAATAGTACAGTAACAAGGAGTTCTCCCAAGGCTTAACTTCACATGAAGATTGTCATTTGAATACGTTCGGACAATGCCATGTCTCCATCTAGCAACTGATTGGTCACACAAGAAGGCAGACTAGGAAGTGTACCTAGTTTATTTTACAGATCTCTACTGTAGTTATGACTGTTAAAAACTTATAAATCTGTATTTTGTCAGTGTAATAGGAACCCTGTATTTGTTTATCTAGGTGTATAAGGCGCTCAAACCTTCAATTTACAAAGTGACAATTTAAAAGCCAGATCATCAACTAACAGAATTAAGTCTAACGGAAGAAGAGAGTGAGCCATGTGCCTTATTCCCACAGGATGGACGCGGCAGCTGCATCTTTTACTGGAAACTTGGCGACACGCCTTGGTCTCTAAGCATCAATTATCAAAAAGTAAATCAATTAAGATAGTATGCGAGTTGTTAGGTATAAGTACTAGTGGGTTATCTACTACTGTGGGTACAGGGGTAGCTAAGCGATCTACCAACATCTCGAGGTCTACATCTCACACGGCTGGACAGTCAGTGATGTAGACATTATCTGCACCGACTTACCAACATCTCTGGACTTATATCCTACACTACTGTACAAATGGCTAGCTGGTCAGTACTGCAGTTCTCTGAAGTCGTTATTTTCAGCACCGCTGACACACAGATTTTGCTGGGAGTATAATTATGAGCTAATTAAAGGTTTATGGAGCTATTTGGGCGCAAAAATCGCTTGTAGACAAATTTTTACCTTGTGAGAATATTTCCATAGTTTGTATTTGCCAAGTTATTACGAGAGCTGAAGCTTTTCCCCAGGGTAAGGATTAGTTGATATAGGTTCCAGTTAGCCACGAACACTGAACGGTTTCAGAACAAGATGGAGTGCCATGTTGGAGAAAATCACAGAACCGTGGCACTGCATTGGAACATCCCAGAGCAACGGACAGACAACACAACTTCAGCCTCCCTTGTCTCCGGATATTACCCCAAGTGATCTGTTCTCGTCGAGAATACGACGGTTGATTAGATAAGAAGATGTATGTCGGTCAGTCCTCGCCTAATTCCTCCTGACAGACTCTGAGCTGTGAGGTCAAATACAGACAGAATTTGAAAACAAACTCCTTCATCTCGCATACGATTCATTTATAATAATATTGTAGGGTAGAAAATTATTCCTGGAATATTTTGAGATCTAAGCGAATACGACGGTTGTTGGGAAGTCTTACTGATGATGTGAAAACGGTGCAGCTTCGACGCCGATTCATTCTCAGAACAACATACGCATGCGTGTGACTGTTAGTTTTTGCTTTAGTACGCACACTAGCGTACGTCGATCTATCTCCATTTTACAAACTTTACTTATTTTTATCTCATTTAACATTGCTGAGCCAACTTTTTCTATTAAGAAAACATAAAATACGCCAGCACACTTACAGTCAGAACAAAAAAGTCCAATATCTTATAATCATCTTATTTTAACGAAAATTTAATAAAATTTTTCTGTTTCTTATCTGGGGGACGATTTTCTTATTTAAAACAAAACTGTTTTCACAGATTTGATTCGTCCGTTCTTGTTTGAATGAAATTTTCTTCCACTTGCTGGATAAAACAATTCCTTGAGGAATCCGAATCAAGAAGTGAATACAAGACGATATCTAACTTAAATTCCACCAATTTTGTATCCCCACTGATATTCAACGTTTGATCCGTGTGTTTTGTTATGTCGTACAGTGTTTTTTTAGACGTTTTCTATTTTCATTTAAAATACCCAAATACACCAATTTTTCCGTATATACAAATATTAAAATCGTTTAACCTATCATTTTCTTAGTCGTCAAACTTTCCTCTGTTTATTTAGTTATTAACGATTTACATATAGTTTGTGAAGTTATGGATATAAATAGGGAAGATATGGAAGATCTTAATAAAGTCTTATCTATGCATTTTATTCTTTATTTTTTCTTAATTTATCAACTTGATCCAAATACAATTTCACTTTTGTATTATTTTTTTCATGTTTTAATTATGTGTTATATGTGTCATTATCATTAAATGTATAAATAAATTTTACTTTATAAAAATACCTGGAAACCGTACGCAATAAGTTTCTTTATTACGACAACCGCGAGCTTTCTTCAACAAGCAAAGTTACAGCTAAGAGTGAGCACGAGGAAGGGGCGTTGCAAGCAATGCATTCTCACACAGAACACCTGCTGGAGTCAAAGAAGTTTAAGTATTCAGCTGTTATAAAGGCAGAACGATTGTGCTGCAGCGGTGCTGGTTTTGTCTTGCAGGCTAAGTCTTGATGGAAGACCTCAGCTTTCCCACCAAAGAGAATGGTGTTAAAGGGTCTGAAACTATCCCGTCCAGTACTTATTCCTGGTTTATCCATGTCCCCGTTTTCACGGAACTGCAGTTTGGTGAGGGATGTTCTATCAAACCATGACTGAAGTCGGATGGAAGGCATCTCGGCACCCTTGGCACATTTCCCTTGGCTTCTCGGAATGAATTTGCATATATCCTGCCATTCTTCAGGCTGTACCGCTCCTCCACCGTGATTATTTTTTCCGTCCGTGAGAAATATATCATTCTCAGACTAAGCATACACTGTAGAGGTGTGAAGTTCTTTGTCCATCTAATTTCCTTTAGAGCTACAACAGAACCTCCCTGTAAAGGACAACACCTAATTGCAGAGCTAAAGTGTCCTTTAGGGAGAGGTGTCCTCTTACCGGAGAGTTACTAAATAATAAAAATGGTAATTTTGTTGATGAAAACTATCCTTTGTAGAGAGGTGTCGTCTAGCGCGAGTGTCCTCTCATGGAGGTTCTACTGTACTGTAAGGTGGTGTCCGGAGGTAAGCTCGAAGTCATCCTTGCTAGGTTGAGACAAGATCTTGGTTGGAATGCCCAACTCTTTAAGTAACGATTTCTTTTAGCCATCTATTAATCCTCTCCCGAGAACGTGTTTGTATATTATTGTTGTAATAGAATATATATGGATACTCTGCCTACCATCATAGCCAGAAACCATGATGCTCACTCAACTTCAATTACTGTTTGTATATATTCAGTAAATAATACTGTTTATTAAAGAGAAACTATGTATGCATATACTCACTTTTTATGTCAACTCACAACCATTATCTTTACGTCTCGTGCTTATTTCTGTGAAAAGAAAATTTCCCAAAAGCCTTTTTAAAAAGGTTTCAATAAAGAATTAACGAGTAAAGTAACTTAGAAATGTTCAATTTTACAATATCCAACTCTCGGGCAGGAATTTTCTATTTCCTGGGAGGTCTGTTTCCCTAACGTAACGGCGTTGGATGTCCTGACGGCCTTTGGACCTCCAATTCTCGGTCCTTTTCCCTCAAGTCCTCGGTATTTTTAGGTTGTTTGATACACAAACATTTGGTGTATTCCGGGAGGTTTCACAAGTTTGAAAAATTTTAGTGAGAACCGCTTCGAAACAACTGCGATTGTGTTCTATTTCACGCCCACCCCACCTGCATAAAGCAAGAGTTATGTGTGTACAAACTCGGGTTTGCTAGTGTAGGGTTTCTATTTTTAGAACTATGACCTTGTGTTTCGTCAAACGTTGCTGGCTGTCTTATGCGCCACCTCCTATTGTTAAGTTACAGAACTTGTGACAGGCATGGGTACATGAATTTGATTAATATTAATAAGATGATAAATGGGCAAATAATATATATGTTGATATTACATATGGTGACTACCGCAGGCCGTGTGGTGGAGGGAGGAATTGCCCAACTCAATACAAGATGGTACTTGTAGATGGTCGCCTTCGCTGCTGTCTTCACTCTGCGAGGATGGAGGCCGACGGTGAATAGCCAAGTCTGAACACTTATTGGAGAAGGGGTCGGACTGCTTGACAATTCCAGTATCTGTGCATCAGCTATCCGTTGATTCGAAGCAAAGTAGTCAGGATGGGGCAGGGTAGGAAGAGAAAGCCGGACGTATGCGTCATGCCCCGAGAAGCAGTTGCGACACATGGACGGCGTGTATCAACGATCCAGCTCTCAGGCAGGACGCAGACTGCTAAAGCTCGGCGTTCGCTGCTGATGCGAAGAAGAGGCGTCGTTGACCCCAGCAAGTACGATAGTCTCTGCTAGCGCTCTAGGATCGGAGCAACATTCGAGAAGTTTCTGAAGGTCAGCTGTAACCAGCGCTCGGGAAAAGGCAAAGGTCTGGTGGCGGTAGGATCCTGTTTTCTCCTCGAAGGCCCAGGGTTCGCAGACTGGCGGTCTAAACACACCAGTGCATCTAAAAATAGAAAGAGGCGACCGTTCAGATGTTTAGTCGTCTCCTCCTCCTGCTGTGGAGCCAGCTGTGTCAACCACGGCCCAGAGGTTGGCGGCATCGCGCAGTGAAGCCTGAATCCCCTTCAGGCAGGCGAACCGAAGCTGACCCGCGTTGTCCAGCAGGCCGACGCCACCCTCGGAGACTTGGCGTGCCAGGATACTGCTAGGAAGCAAATACACCCAGTTCGAAGCGCTCTAGCCGTGCTTGAAACGGTCAATAATGGTTTCCCGTAGAATATAGCCATGGAAATGACGCATAATAGACTCCAGGTCACAAAACCAACTTTATAGTTGGTCAGGAACCCGAGTTGTATTTCTCGTCGTGTGATTTATTAGAGGCTAATGGCCGGAGTGCCTGTAGATTCGAACCATCATGCGAGACTTTGCTAGCTGAATGATCTTGTTGCGCCTCGAAAATAAGCCTCGAGAAACCTCGAAACCTTGCCAAAATGCTTCAGCGAAAAAATATTCAAAGGCCTTGAAAAATTTGCAGGGAAACTTGTCCAATCCCGTTTGGCAAGCGGCAGATGGTCGCGGAATATGTTGGCGAGAAAGAGCTAGTCTCTCTCGTCGAACTTCAAGGGGCTTACTTCGATGAAGAAGTCGGCGATGGCCTCAACCGCGCTGGACTCCTAGGCGAAGCGACGAGGGCCCTCCGTGAGAAAACGCCTTAGTGGATCTCCGGAGATAAAAAAAATGTTTTTTCGTCGGGGTAGGTGGGAGGAGAGCAGCGTCTGGCTCGGAACGCTCGAGACCCGACACGGAAGGATAATCGGCGCGTGTCGTCAAGTCTCCTTATCTGGAAGTGACTGGTGATGTGTCCACCGACCGGACTAGGTGAGGACAGGCGCGAGGAGCCGTATCTCCGCGGCCAGATCTGTCTTTATAATGGCTCCACAGCAACAATTTTGGGAGATTTTCTAGGTCCTCCGAAATGGTATCGATTAACGATGATCAATGAACAGGTCCGACCGTAGCAGTTTGCCGATGGAGCGAAGTCTTCTAGGAGCTGGTTCTCTCACTTGGTTTAGGACGTCACGGTGGTCAGACTAAGCATAGTCTAAATTCTAATTTTGGGTGACGTAATCGCAGAAGTTTTATCGAAGTTGATCTCTGTCCACAGACGCATTGACCTGGCTCCCGATGGGGACGACACTAGTGAACTCTAGCGCAGCATTGAAGAAGGTGGCGACGCCGATGAGTTTTGGATCGGTCCAGGAGCTCCGTTTTACAGAACCCTGTGCCAGGGCCTGCCATTTTGAAGTCACCGATGATCCACGCACCTTCTTCAAACGCCAGAGTTGAGTTGGTAGGCAGATGGCGGCATCATCGCTCTTCAGGACCATGGGACTGTGGGCATTGATAAACGTCATGGAGCCTTCCCAGCCATTGAGATGACGATAGCAACCTTACTCAGCTACTTGGTGGGTAAGATGCGGGCAAGGCCAAATTTCACGATTGTTGGTGAGAGTGCGGCGATGGTGACGCTGCAGCCATGGTAGAGGTCTCCTGCGTTGTCCTAGAACATGATGTTTATCTTCTTAGATATCAACTTCATGCTATTTGAGAAAGGTGTAGAGCTTAATTCTTCTATGAAAAGCGGCAGTGAGCCTCGCGTTCAGGGTCGAAATTCGGAAGGTCATTTGAGCCATCTGGCAGAATTCCTCGCAGGCGAAAACTTCTTGTACAGGATATTCTTTGTTTCCTATGTAAGAGCATGAGAATACTGGAGAGGTTGTCGACGGCTTTCTTCTGCTCGGCATTGGAGTTAGCCAGAAGCCAGTTTTCCATTGTTGATCAAGGCATAGATGAGATCCTCACTCTCTAGGCCCAACTACGAGACGCTGTCAATGGCTGCAGATGCATTTTATTTCTTTAAAAGATCGACCATTTACTTCTGCGACGACGTCCGTCAAAGATAGAGATGGCTTCTGATATACGTCAGTTAAGTCGTTCAACTTATGGACGTCGTTGGAAAGAAGCTCTGCGACAGAAGAAGCAGTCGTGGTAAGGACTTCAGCTGATGTTAGAAGCGAATCTGTTCACGGAGCTTGTCGGAAAGAGAATGGCATTTTGTTCCAGGCATCCATGTTCGCTACAGGCTACCGCTTAGTAAAAATCAATTTAGACTCCATCATGCCAGTTTTCTGAGAGCGGTATGAACGTTTTTGTCCATGTTAATTGCAAAGTGAGATGTGGTTCCCGTACACTACCTAGGCAGTAGTGATGACAGGTGAGAAGGAATAAAGGAAAGTCTCATTCCTTCCTGCAGAGTAATAAATATTTCCTGACGAGCGTCAGCCCAAGCTTGTCTGTTATAAAGATCAGATCGTTTCCCGGGGCGATGAGCTCAGCCCTCTACCGGTCAGGATTCCACAGTAGACACATTGGTCTACCTCCGACTTGTCTTCCTGCTTGACGCACTACTGCACCGGGCTTGTTGACAGATGGCTGAATACCGGGTTTATTTGCTGCAGGGGGGTTTAAATTTGCCGGTTTGCCGTCTCTTCGGATGGTCTGAGATCACGGCCAACAATGATGTTATATTCCTCCATGGGGGGAGGGGGGTGTTTATTTATATCAACGGGGCCAGCTTGTCTCGTCGGAGTCTTGCTTGTGCAAGGCTGAGGTTCGTTCCTTGATGGTTGGCTCAGTAATTACGGCGGTCTGGGGGGTGCTGATAGTATCAGCAGGTGACGCTTGGCTCTCGGCCAAGGTCACTCGAGGGGTGGGGAATTCCTCATAAAAACAAAATCGTTGACACCGTTAAAAACGGTTAGGATTCATGATGCTCACAAAGTTGGGGAAGGAACGGTCGCTCGCACATCCTGGCAGCTATAGAGTTTGAGATTAAAACTATATTAACTCATAGCTCATACATGGTTAGAAAGATAATTAAATTGTTTATATATAGATGATCATATTAAGGATATATATTGGGTTTGATAAAAATAATCCCTTGAATCAATATTAAAATAAGAGCATTAATTCTCCAGGGAAAAGTTTCTTAAAAAAAAAAAAATTGTATTTAGAAATCTTTCAAGCTTTCGGGCAAGAAAGTCCTTCTACGGGAGAAAATATTGCCACGTGGAAAATTAGGGAAGACAAAAACTTCAGGATGAGACAGCACTTTATTTCAGGCAAGGTCAAACTATGAATGGTAAAGAAAAGATAAGCCACGAGGGAAATTTACAGAGTAGCAAAATATAAACATAAAAATGACCACTCTGTTAATAAAAATAATAAAATTAATAAATACTTTGTTACAATATTTTACATCGTTAAAATTACAAGTGTAAACAACCAAAGCATTTTATTTAATTTTAAATCTTATTTTATTAGCGTTTTAATAATGTAAAATATTATCTCCCGTAGAAGGACTTTCTTACCCGAAAGCTTGAGAGATTTCTAAATAAAAAATATTTTAAAAAGAAACTTTTCCCTGGAAATTTAATACTCTTATTTTGATATTTATTGGGTACCCAAATATAATTTTACGACTTTTTTTTTTCTGGTTAGAAAATTTATAATGAAATGGAAACAAAATTATATACTTGAAACTTATTATAAATAATTTTCACTGTTAGATACATTTTCTCCCATAATTTAATTAGCTTATGGTTGTCATCATAAAAAAGATTGGTTTCAAGGCAATCAATTGATAAAGTCAATTTTCAACTTCTGTGATTCTGGTCATCCAGATCTTGTTCCATCGACCAGAAGAGGTAATAATTCGATGGAGCGATGTCTGGAGAGTATGGCGGGTGGAGGAAGACTTTCCATTTAAAGTCTTCCAGAGTGTCTTTAACCGATTGTGGCGACATGTGGTCTTGCATTGCCATATGAAGCAGTATCAACTTACCATGGATCTAGACAAACTCTATGTCAGTAGCAACAAAATTTGCAAGTTGTGGGTGACAACTCCGGTTAGGAAGAAGCTTGTAACAGAATATTTATTATCTTATTAACAGAATATTATTTTTATATTTTATTTCACACTTGGTAATCTTGTGTGTTTTCAATAAAGGTCACTGTGTATCAAATATCTTTCAGAGTTATTGTCTGAATACCGATATATATACTAAAAGGTACAACTTCCTTAAGTTTGGTTCATGAGGTTTCAATTTCTCTGGAAAAACAGACAAAATTTGTTCTAAATAGATGCTTTGGTTTATTTTAACAAACAGATAAGTAATTTTTTTTTAAACTAATTGTTTGGCTTTTTTTTTTGTGCTTCTACTTGGAGTATATTATTTTTTATACTTTATTATGCAACAAATTCTCTCCTTACCTCATTGTTCTTTTATGCAAATAAAGTTAAATTCCTTTGATCAAAGACTAAATTACGTTTGTTTTTCTTTAACGCATCAGTTCAAAGTGGTTTCCTGTCAACATCGACATTTGTATTAGCTCTTTTATGAGTTGGGAATGTTGATCCTCCTTTAAGATGGGCCGTTTTGACCCCTTGCTATCGGCAGCAACGATTTACTTGATTCTTGAGGAGGTAAACAGAAGGTATTTGCTGTGCACGCATTGATAGTTATGAAAAGCCGTCATCACTTCCATTGTTTTACTCTAGAATGCTGTGTGCTGTGTGTACATACCTTTCTCGCAGACCGATGTTCATTGCCCTCTACGCCAACTGTCTGTTCATCATTCATCATCTGGTCAGGTGTACCCATTATTCATGTCATTTATCAATTTGAAGGACTCTTGGTTCATTCAGGATTTCTTAAATTCACGTACCTAATGACCGCATTCCTAAGTTGTCACATTCTTTGTTTAAACCGTACATTTGCTCATACGTTACCGCTCATAAAATAACTATGAATTATATTTAGCTCGCTTTAGTAGTTTCTACATAAGTCATTTCTGCCTGCTTACTCACAATGGCCCCGATGGATGGTTTTGGATACCTAAGCGAGTAGAGCTTGTATGCCTGCATCGAGTTTTCCAGCCAGTAGTAACAGGTACATTCTCCATGCACCTAGCAGCCATTTGGTATGGCCCCTCGACCCGCCTTTATGGTCTAGCTCCATGGGGTTGACCAATCAGCCTACAGGCGTCTACAGGAGTTGATCTCAGCCGAGTTTCTGTTCGGGCCCTCTCGCTTGGACTTGGGTAAACCCGTCCTATGCTCCAATTGGACTCTCTTCTCTCCCCCCCTTGGCCCTTGTATTCTTAAACAGTACTCACTGAATCATCAGATTACAAATCAGGGATCTCTGAGGCACGAGGTTGACGTAGGGAACCTCGCGAAGGCGGGGGTGTTGTTACTGTGTGTATCCCTTGGTTTTCCATGAAGCGCTCGGCAAGGACGCTCCCAATCGCGCACATACAGTGCGAAAGCCCAAAGCGCGGGAGTCTCCACGCGGAGTCGCCTCTACACTCCCTCATCCCAAAAGTGTGGGCGTCCCTGCCTTTTACCGACCTGCAAAGCAAGCCGGTACTTGGTTTAGGGTCTTCTTTTATCCCACTCACAATGGAAATGAATCATTTTAAAATCTAGTTTAAATAGATTTCTGCATAATTTGTAGGCTTATACACACGTGATCTGGAAGTATATTAAAATGGCCGCCAAATTAGCGAAAAGATATATATGATATCAACTTAAATATAGGCTTTAAAAATAAAGAGTCAAGGAGGCTCCACAACGACGAAATAGGCTCCTCCATGAAATGAGGGGATCTTTAACGATTCCTTCTAATTCCAGAGACAGAGAGAGGGCGAGGAAGAAGTTGAAAAGCTTTGATTTCACCGCATAGTAGTGAATTGTGTTCTTATTTAATTAAGCCTAACTAAAAAATCTAAATCTAGCGGTTTCTGAAGGATGGCAATGCACTCTCGAATGAAAAGCCGGATACATGACCAGTATCTGTGATCCTCGGATCCACATTCAGCACAGTACTGACCACACAAGGATAGATGTGTAGAACCGGGGTATGGCTCACATTGAATGGAAGCAGATCGACGGTGGGCTTCCACTTCTTCAGATGTGATTGACAGCTCTGTGAGGTCTAGCAGACGGCATGGGACCGTAGGCATGACGTCCCGAGCATCAGATCGCCTAGGTTCGTAACTTCACAAAATGTGGCCAGTGACGCCAGCAGAATGTTCCCAAGGCGGTGGCGTCCGTTAGGTGACCGCGCCTGAAGGGCGCGAAGGTGAAGGTGAAGGTGCAGTATAGGGTTCCCTATCATTAAGCCCAGCCATCGAATTGAAGTTAGTAGATAGTTCATAGGAAGCCGCAGTCATCTTTGATCCGGAGGCCTCAAAGAATTACCGATGGTCCAGCTCGAGGATTTCCGTGGCCGCCTCGTAAAGATGAAAACGACGACGCCGAGGAACCAGAAGTCACTGGATGCAGGAGGAAGATGAATGCCGCTCTTGGAGAGCCGTTTGGACGTCTTTGAGTCGCGACAGCCGGGGATGTGTGTCGAGAAGCCTCATACTGGAGATCAGCCTGGGTTCCACACCATGAACCCCATTAAATCACGAACCACACGTTAGATAAACTTGTAGTCTAAATAGGGTTATTTTACTAAGCAGATTTCCCTGAAAATAGTATAAATTGAAGATAATACCAGCCAATTGGTCGCCCTCGCTCACCCAGCAAGTAAGAGACTAAAGAAAAATGAAAGTCATTTTGGCGATGGCTCGCTCCAGTAGTTCCTGCTAGTGTTAGTCCTGATTCGAGGTTCTTAGTTCCAGAGTTCCGATGTTCCCCAGGGTGGTGATTCTCTCCTTGTTCCAGGAGATACTCAACGGGGAGTCAGTGCGGTTCTCGCTTTCCGCACCAGATGCCTTGACTCTTGCCTCAGTTTACTTTCATCCCTGATACTCGTCGCAACTCTTCGAAGATCTTTCTAACGAGTTCAAACTGCTCACCAGTGCTCGCCAATGAGAAGACCGATAACGCCAGGACGCAATCCTGGCTGAGCAGCTGCTTCAGACGAAGCAGAAGGATGGTGAAGAATTTAGAGAAAGTAGAACAGAGAAGTTCTCTCCGCATAATCAATTCTTGCTGTCGCTTCTGCCCCAGCATAGAGCAGGAACACTAACCGCACGAAGACTGGCGGAAGACCGATGGAAATAAGAAAAAGACTAGAAAACCTTGGTCTAGAATTTCAAACGCGGACTACATGTTATCAGCGGTGGCACACAATGGAGTTTCTACTCTGAAGGCAGTGACAACTTGGTCAGAGAACCGGGAGATGTTTATCCTGAAATTGCGTCGGTCTGACAATCCGGCTCGATGTCCCAGAGATGAGGTAAAATACCGCTGAAGACTCGGTAGTCCGTCGGTCTCAGTCTGGTGAGATCCAGACCATTTTGAAACTTTGGGAACATATGGCGCACATATACCACATGGATGAAGGTAGACAACACGAAGTTGATACGCTCCGAAGAGTCAATGCAAGCCAGCAATGCAAGGCATCCCATCCCACTGCTTTCCCTGTCGACCAACCCTTAATGGCAGCAGCGATATCATTCTCACCTATCTCGTAGCGATGGAGAGGATCGTCTCGTTCTATGGTGATTCATAGCAACCCCAACCAGGAAGTAGTCGACCTCCTCTGGAGAATAGGTTAGCGGACTTTGCGAATTTCATGTCTTTTACCGCTGGTCCTTTGATGAATTGACCCTCGACGGCTGTCTTCGACGCTCCCCTTCGAAGGTACTGAAACGCACGTCCGAGATCCGGCAAGGAGGGGTTGTTCTACGCTTATCGTCGCAAAGTGTCTCCATCTGCTTCGTTTGGAGCATGCTGGTGATGTATAATTGACGAGGAATAGGAGGCCTTTCTAATTTCGAAAATGACAGCATGGTGTTCCGAGTTTTTGCGGTAGAAGTTCCAGTAACAGGTGATGCTGTTTGAGAGGTTTGATGGCAACAGAACTCTATTCTCTCTACTACTATCCATCTGGCTTTGAGATTGGAAATCCTCGTTGGCAGGTTATTGGCATCGGAGATGGTTGCGGCGTCTATGAGATTGATCGGATCCAGGAGTTCCGTGACGGCTTCACTCTAACCAGACGCGACGTCATTCGAAGATTCCACGGAGACCTGCAGCTTCTGAGACCGTTCGTCTGTAGCACGAGAGAGGTGGGTGTTGAGGAAAGTCACCTGTTGACCCCGGATGGTGATGTCAAAAGCAACGATCTCGGCACAGGTAAGGTTTCCGAGGTTATGAAAAAGCGTTACGAAGATGCAGGCAAAACTGGATCTTCTAGCTCCACATGATGGAGCCTATGCTGAAGAGTAGCCTATGTAGAGGGCTTCGGCACTATCCAGGGTCTTGACGCTTGTGTTTTGGACAAAGGCGATGACCACTAGGTTCCGATTTAAGCAACATCAAAGCTCTATGCTACAATACCGATGGTCAATACCGTGCAGATCAAGGCAAGCAAGGCGGAAGCCATGCGTGCTTTCTTTCTTAACGCAGGACTTGCTCAATGGTCAGGATATACAATTCTTGTACAGAAGCTGTCTCAGATCAGAGACAGTATTTTGAGCTTGGTGGAAATCCGTTTTTTACTAGAATTAGTCTTCATTTGGCTGGAAGCTTCCAGTGAAATGTTGGCGAATACTGATGTTTGGCTTCTTGAGCTGATGGTGCGGAGAAGCCTGTGTGCAGGTAGCCAGGTGTACCCCGCAGTTGTATTCTCTGAGGGAGTGAAGATATATTTAGCAATAGGGTCTCAGGGTGCGATGATGTCCGCATCCTCAGTGATGGCCGCTGGGGGAGATTATTTCGGCTTTCTTCATATAGGTCAAGGCTTTGAGGAAGATTTCCTTGGTTTGTTCTCGATGACTGCCTCCGCCATTTCAGTCACCAGATATCTGTTCAGAGATTTTAGATGTACTACGCAGCCTTTTTCCAGTTTGATCTTTAGGGCCTTGGTCTAGTCCATCGGACTAAACTCCGGGGACAATTCCAGATATAGCATCTGATCTAAGGTCTCTGCAGTTGACTTACTCCGGGAGTGACGAGCTCTTGACTTTCCTCGATGGTGTTTTTCGGTAGCGTTGTGTTCTGTGCAGCCGGGTAGGATTGACCTGGCTGGGCTTGGCCGTCGTGGTTCCTTTGAAGAAGTCGAGAGATTCGTTTTTATATTGAGCCGTCATTTGGGTCTCGACAATTTCAGCTCAATTTTGGTTTTGCAGACAAAATTGCATTATCAATATTTTTAGAATAAATTTTCATGTCTTTAATTTTATATTGAATTTCAGAATTCCTTGCTTTATTATTTTTTTCAAAATTATCTCCTCTGAGATCTCAGCGTTCATTGATGCAATTTTGATAGGAATCACGCACAGAAAAGGGTTAGAGATTGCGCCATATTTATATTTTTTAAATTAAAATTTTCAATTATATATAAATAATCTGAAATAGCAAAGAATTTCGAAGTAACGTAGGTGGGTGAGCGGGATTGCGCTCGAGAGAGAGCTAGATCCACATCTGATTTCTAAAATAATATCATTCCAAACTTTATCACTCTGCATAGAAATTATTAAAGAGAATTTACCATTGTTTGAAATCTTCTTTGTTAGTTTTTTCTCCTACCAGATGGAAGCGGAGAGAAGGATGGCAAAGCCAAAATCCTTTAAAAGTGTTATCCCTGAGACCTTAAACCTGAATAGGCGGTGTCTTAGATTAAACCGAGGGTTAAGCTTCGATTAGTAAAGTCTCTGACGGTATTTACGATAAATGACGATGTGTAGCAACAATGGAAGTTCATCCATCTGGAAGCTTTGATCAATACACCTGGCTGTCAGGAGTTCTGGGGTCAGAGAAAGGACAGGTGATCCTACATAAGATAGATGTTCATTTATAGAAGCGGAATTTGTTGAAGAAAGTGCAAAGGATTGATTCTTCAACAAATTCTCTATCTGAACCATTATAACAACTGGGAAGGCTTCTAATGGCGTTTACTTAATTGGATAATAATTGTATCTTATGAATAAATGCATGCATGATATGGTACTGGAGCGGCCCTCGCTACATAGGTCTTGGTTCCGTAGAAGCCTGTGATACATGGTGAGTGACCTTGGTTCCGTTGAAGCCTGTGACACATGGTAAGTGACCTTGTTTCCATAGAGGACTGTAGTACATGGTGAGTGATCTTGGTTCCGTAGAGGACTGTGATACATGGTAAGTGACCTTGGATCCGTAGAGGCCTGTGATACATCGTGAGTGACCTTGGTTCCGTAGAAGCCTGTGATACATGGTGAATGACATTGGTTCTGTAGAAGCCTGTGATACATGGTGAGAGACCTTGGTTCCGTAGAAGCCTGTGATACATGGTGAGTGAACTTGTTTTTGTAAAGGATTGTAGTACATGGTGAGTGAACTTGTTTTTGTAAAGGATTGTAGTACATGGTGAGTGACCTTGGTTCCATAGAGGTCTGTAGTACATGGTGAGTGACCTTGGTTCCATAGAGGTCTGTAGTACATGGTGAGTGACCTTAGTTCCGTAGAGGTCTGTAGTACATGGTGAGTGAACTTGTTTTTGTAAAGGATTGTAGTACATGGTGAGTGACCTTAGTTCCGTAGAGGTCTGTAGTACATGGTGAGTGACCTTAGTTCCGTAGAGGTCTGTAGTACATGGTGAGTGACCTTAGTTCCGTAGAGGACTGTGATACACACACATGGTGACTGACAGATCCTCGCTACACATAAATAATGACAGGATTAATGGCAAGGTTCTTGAGCGGTCCTTGCAATACGAAAACTATGGCCTGGTTTACGAAGGGGTCCTTTTTTAATGGAGATATTAAAAAGTATCATTCTGCACGCTGTTTATCTAAATGTCTAGCCGAGTGTGGAGAGACGGCTGATGGCCGGATCAAATGTCAGCAGGTGAATGAATGATTGACCCCGAGCAATCAATCTCCACATCGATTATTCCTAACTTTGTTAATTGAACAACGGTGCGCCCGGCAATAAAAACGCCCCTGCGGCGGCCGCCTCCAATTTAGATCACCACGATGATAGCCCTCTGTACCGCGGAGAAAAATCTCCCCCCTCTCTCTTTCTTCCATTTTAATTTACAAATAAATTTAGAAGTTGCTCGCCCGCCCCGATAGCTCCGTGGAATTGAGTTAGTTTACTTCTGGGCAGGTTTTATAATTGGAACAACTCTGCTTTTGATGGTGTTCAATGTACGTGTGTGTTTGCGGGGAGTTCTAGACTTGGAGGATCTGTATGAGACGAAAACAACCATCCTACCATGGTACTTCCTTCGCTACAACGACCACTGTCATCATCAATTTAGAAGTAAGTGGGCGCAATGATTATGTCCAGCCCACGTCTTCCCGCCTGTACAGCTCTGAAGACCTCTACGTTGTTTAGAATCGCCCGAAGTATTTTTTAAAGAAGGATAGACAAAACCTCCTCGACTTCCATTCGTTTCCTCCAGCGTGATCAGAATTAGGTCAATAATAAGACAAAGCTATTATTTTAAAACAGAGCTGTTGTGACGACCAACTTGCCATTGTCGCTATGCGGAGTAGCTGTGCGTACACTGGGGCAGTAACACTGTTCTTTATTTTTAGATGGTGTAAGGCTCTTGGCTCACCAATCCTACCTATAAACACCTGACCTTTATATATATATTTTTTCTATTATTTTTCACATATTAAGCGTATTTACGCAATTTTGGCCTTAAATACCAATTTATTGGTTTCTCAAGAAGCCTCTGGGACTAAAAGATTTTTAGTCGCAGTGGTACAGCCTGCTCCACGCTGACGAGGGCCAACAGCCCGAAACGCGTTCGTGGATGACTTTTCTTGATTTATCAAGAAAATGGATTGGCCAAATATTAGGGAACAGGCTAAAATCAACGTTTAGTTGATTTCTGTTCCACTAGATGGCGCTCTGCCATCTAAAACACATGTGCTCGTGGTCAGGATATGCCTTCTTTGTTTTTAATATTCGTTTTTGTAAATAGCTTCATTTTGTTGTCTTATTTGTCATTTGTGCCCGTAGAAGAGACATTTTGATCGAAAACTTACATAACTTCGAATAAATAAAAAGAAACGCGCTTTACTCAACAACCACATTTCTTTATTTACGGCACATTATAAGTTTGTAATCTCCTCAACAACTCTCTCTCTCTCAATTCTCACAAGTGTATCTACCCTCTGATATATACTCAGTATGGTACCTACCACTGTACATAACCTAACTAGACTTGGTTGTACTCTACGTTCAGAACTCGTATACTCTTTTAAAGTAAAAACATCAGGCTTTCATGGATAGAATGTGGAAAAATAGTACAAATGTGATATTGTCCTGGGATAAGGTGCATAAATTATGAAAAAGGCATCTCCTTATCGTGCAATTGGAAGTTGCTGATGGCTTGCGCCATCTATCGGAATAATTGGCCAATTCTGGAATAATTAGAAATCAACGAGAATAGTTGATATTTATTACGATAGATGGCGCAAGCCATCAGCAACTTTCAGTTGAACGATAAGGAGATGCCTTTTTCTTAATTTCATGGATGCGTTTCTTCTTTTTTTTTTATTAATTCATATCTACAGCTTTCAGACATGAAAGCCCTTCTGTGGAGAAAACACACTATACAATAAATCGTCAATACGACACGAGTTGTAATATAATCAGATACTAATTTACATAATTACATACAAATGTGGAAGAAAAAAATCATATTTTATTATTATTCCGGTTCCAAAATCAATTTATTAGGTACCGCTCAAAAAGAGTAACCTATTTTATGATATTTGCAATAATCAATAATATGTGAAGGTTATTCACTTATTAAAACAAAATGTTAACGCGGGATTCGATCCGTGTTCATGACTGTCGGGAATCGAGGGTGTTACCTACTCGTCCACCGACTTATTTATTATTATTATTACTATTAGTAGTAGTATTGTAATATATACAAATAGCAGGGCGAAATATTTTTTAACATATTAAATAAATAATAAATATAGAAATAACTAGGATATGGCTATGGAGGAGGAAGAATTACTGAATACACTGTAGCTATTGTCATTAATATGCTTTTTGATGTTTACTGTAGATCTTCAGTAGGTATTTCTCTATTTGGGGTGAGCTCAGATATATTGTAAATACCAGGTCTTCTGTTGATACTATTGTATTCATATGATTGATTCTATTATAAACCTCTGTTGTGTGTGTGTGTTTATTTTTGACATTACCGTAATGGGATTTTGGTTCTGATAAGGTTAAATAGTGGTCTGGTTTATTTAATTTTTTTTTTTTATAAGCTGGTATACTAATGATCAGTTGTATTGGTTGCCTATATAGTTCGTTTATGTGTTCCGATATATTCTTATATATAAACTGAAAGAATTTAAAAGCACGAATGTTTCTTTTATACATAATACAAAATTCTACTGCCTTTACTGCAATGAAAAAATATGTATTGGAGTAAGGACAGTTGAAGTTTGTATTATGTATAAAAGAAACATTCGTGCTTTTAAATTCTTTCATTTTATATGTATAGATGGCGCGTTATTGCTTTGTATTAATATTATTATATGCTCTTTCCTTCCGAAAAAAAAAACAAAAACAAATATTTTTTTACTACTTTTTTTCACCATACCATTCAGGATGAAAATACTCTTTACAAATAATCGATAATTAAGTAATATATGACAGGTTTTCTGGATATGAGTTTCTTTTCATTTTTATTAATGTGGAATATCAAGCTTTCGGACATCTCTGCCCTTCTACAGGGGAGTACATAAAACGAACAACAATCGATAATGTTTCTCCATCCATCATCTATACAACTGTGGGACACATGTTTGTCATCCCCCGAGTCACCTGAACTTGGATTCAGGTTCCCTGATGACCTCGGTGGGCGGTGTTGTGTAGGTGGATCACGTGGAGGGGAGGTTCATCCTTTGTTTGGATTGCTCGGCCTCTCTCATCGCTTCTTTAATCTACTCTGGAATGTCTGAGGACATATTGGTGATGGGATGTGTGGCTCTAAACCAGAGCTGATTGATGCGTACATCCTCCGACACCACCTCGCCTCTAATATCCCTTGAATTTTTTCATATCGACTCTCCTCATCGATTTCTACTTTAATCTTTAAAAATAGTTCCTATCTTAAAAAAAAAAACGCCAACTTATTTTTAATAAAAAACTAATATGTAACTATGATAAGTCGGTGGACGAGTGGGTAACACCCTCGGTTCCCGACAGTCATGAACCGGGATTGAATCCCGCGTTAAAATTTGTTTAATATGTGAATAACCTTCACATATTATTCATTGTTCAATTATCATGAACTAGGTTGCTCTTGCTGAGCGGTACCTATTAATGTGATTTGAACCAGATGTAACTATGAAATAAAGAATAATGCTGAATTCTGTTGTACCAAAAGAAAGCTTATACACAGAATACAAACATTTATACATAAGCATTATTTTTTTTTTAAATATAGAACACACTCACAAAATTTGTTCTTCCTTAATAAATTGTATCTAAAGATTTAAAGGAATAATCATTTTAGTGTTCTATATTGAAAAAAAAAAAGCTTATATACAAATGTTTGTGTTCAACACAAGTACAAGTTCTACACAGTTATATATAAGCTTTCTTTTGGCAACAGGTCTTTATTATTCTTTATTTTATTTATATATTTGTTCTTTATATTTAAAATATAAAATATTAATTTATAATTGTGTGTGTTTTTTATATGTGCAAGCCTCGACTTTTGGCAACAGACTTCACATTAATGTTCCTAAGAAATGAGATTTCGATTTAAAACATTTTGGTCAAACACATCTCAACAGTCCGTAAGTTTTCTAGAGACAAGCCAGCAAAAAAAAAATAATAATAAATAAATAAAAAAATAATAATAATAATAAATATAAATAATAATAAATCTCAAAAATCGGATGTGGAAAGTCTGAAGTTTTGATATTATGTTTTTTAGTTACAAGTTTTTAAAATTATAAATATACTTCCCTGTTTTTACATTTTGACATAATCAAAAAGGTATCTAGGGCTCGGTTTCTTTTTACATTTCTTTTATTTCTCGAGTTTTCGGGCTAACATGCCCTTCAACACTTCTCAAGCTTTCGGGCTAACATGCCCTTCAACAATTATCGAGCTTTCGGGCTAACATGCCCTTCAACACTTCTCAAGATTTCGGACTAACATGCCCTTCAACACTTCTCAAGCTTTCGGGCTAACATGCCCTTCAACATTTCTCAAGATTTCGGACAAACATGCTGTGCTGAGAACATGTAAGAAAACATGTACCTATGTTTTCCCACGTGACGCAGCGGAGCGTGACCTTGGCTGCACGGGTGAGTCAGTTGTTGTTTTGCTCTCTGTATAGATGGACATTAAAACATGGTGGCAGCGATAACTGGATAAAATACGAACCCGTATATTGCAAAATATCGATTTTTGCGTACCTTGGAAGATAATTCAACATGGCTCAGATTCAACCTCCAGAAACTTTCGACTTCTCGACTCCCAACGAATGGCCCAAATGGAGGAAGAGATTCGAACGATACCTCGTGGTCAGTGGAATGAAGAAGAAAGAGGAGGCGGACAAGATCGATTTGTTCATGTACTTGATGGGTGACCGCGCGGATGATATATTCAGGACATTCAAGTTCGAAAAGGAGGAAGAGGCAACGAAAATTGATTCCGTCCTCAAGGCGTTCGACAGCCACTTCTGTGTCAGGAAGAATATTATCTACGAACGTGCGAAATTTAATTCAAGAATCCAAGAGGATCGGGAGCCATTGGACGAATTCATCACTTCATTGTACAAATTGGCTGATAGTTGCGAATTTGAGGGTCTTCATGAGCAGTTGATCCGTGACCGAATAGTGGTTGGAGTGAGGGACAAAGCTTTATCTGAAAGAATGCAGTTGGACAGCGAACTGACTTTGGAAAAGGCGGTGAAAATGGTTCGACAGCAGGAAGCCGTTCGACAGCAGCAAGTCGACCTGCAGCGTCCCTCAACAAGCCAAAAGGTCAATCAGGTGAAGTTCAACTCGAAGAAACAATCACCGAAACAACAACAGCAGCCTTCGAGGAAGAAGGAGAAGTCAGCCAAAACAAGATCACGATGTCCAAAGTGCGGAGGTTTCACCCACAGGGAAGGACAGGCTTGCCGTGCTGAAGGACAAAGATGCAACCTATGTTCAAAAACTGGCCATTTTGCAAATTGCTGCCCAGATAAGCAGGCGAAGACTGCGGAAGTCAAAGCTGTTTCTGAACTTGATGAAGAAATTGGTTTTCTCCTGGAGGTCTCAGCTGTGGAGGATTCATCTAATCTCGATGATGATGAAGGCGAGTGCAGGAGGCGATGGACAGCAGAAATCCAAGTGAACGGGAAAAAGGTGAAGTTCAAGCTCGACTCCCAGGCGGATGTTACATGTGTTCCTCTGTGTCTCTTCAAGAAGATAATGGGACAGCAACGACTAGTGAAAAGTGATATCAACCTTAGAGCTGCTGAATTTTCCGAACTTCAGACTGTGGGTATGTTTATATCAACGCTGCGAAATGGCAATTATGAAATCAAGGAGAAGATTTATGTTATTCGTCGTTTGAGTGAACCTCTTCTGAGTCGCCGGGCATGTGAGCTCTTGAACCTGGCGAGGCGGATTGAAGTGGTTGCGACGAGAATTAACCCGATCAAGGAATTCCCTGAAGTATTTGAAGGACTGGGACAGATCGGAAACCCTTACGAAATCAAATTGAAACCTGGAGCAAAACCATATGCTGTGCATACTCCTCGACGGGTACCAATACCTTTGATGGAAAAGCTCAAAACAAGATTGGAAGAGCTCGAGAAGGCGGGAATCATAGCACAAGTTAACGTTGCGACTGAATGGTGTGCACCGACTGTGATTGCTGGTAAACCGAATGGCGACATACGACTCTGTGTGGATCTCTCAAGGCTGAACGAACATGTACAGCGCGAAGTGCATCCCATGCCAGTGGTGGAGCACATGCTGGGGCAACTGGGGGAAGCAAGATTCTTTTCGAAAGTGGACGCGAACAGTGGCTTTCACCAGATTCCGTTGAGCCCGGACTGCCAGCATTTAACGACCTTCATCACTCCTTTTGGGAGATATAAATACTGCAGAATGCCATTTGGAATCTCACTCGCCCCAGAGTATTTTCAGAAAGTTATGTCAATAATCTTGCAAGGCATGGACGGTGTAATGTGTTACCTGGACGATATCCTGATATTTGCCTCCGACTCCAAGACTCACGATCGAATTCTTCGTTTAGTGCTCCGAAAACTGAAAGAGGCGAAAGTTACACTAAACAAGGCCAAGTGTGTCTTCGGCGTGCCAAGAATTAATTTTCTTGGGCACATACTGGATGAAGACGGTATTCGACCAGATCCAGCGAAAATCGAAGCAGTAGCGAGGATGCCTGCTCCGACAGATGTTCATGGCGTAAGAAGATTTCTTGGCATGGTGAACCATCTGGGACGTAAACTCCGAACGACCTTGCCAATTGCACCAGAGAATCTTAATCCAAAGTTGGTGGACTATCAGACCCTGAAAAGAAAGGAGGGGAGAAGGAGAAAGGATATGAAATCCAGATATGATCGACGCTGCGGAGCTACGGACATGGAGGAGCTATCCGAAGGTGACACGGTTTGGATTACAGATATGCGAACCTGGGGGATTGTAAAGCAGAAGGCATCGACACCAAGGTCATATATGGTTGATACTCCAGTTGGGACTTTACGTCGAAACAGGTTCCATCTACGAAAAGGAGTTACAGTGCAATATCCAGCCGACCCATCGACGCCGACCTTTTCGGGAGAGGAACTGGTTGAAAATGAAAATACCCCAGTTGTGGATTATCCCTCTAACGACTCAGAAGACGGCCAGATAAGAACCCGGAGTGGACGAATTGTTAAACCTGTGGATCGCTTTCATTATTAATTATATTATGCATTTAAAGTTTGTAATGTATATATATATTTCAAATCCTAAAAAGGGGGATGTGCTGAGAACAAGTACGAAAACATGTACCTATGTTTTCCCACGTGACGCAGCGGAGCGTGACCTTGGCTGCACGGGTGAGTCAGTTGTTGTTTTTCTCTCTGTATAGATGGACATTAAAACACATGCCCTTCAACATTTCTCAAGCTTTCAGGCTAACAATCCCTTCAACATTTCCAAGCTTTCGGGGCTAACATGCTCTTCAACACTTCTCAAGCTTTCAGGCTAACATGCCCTTCAACATTTCTCAAGCTTTCGGGCTAACATGCCCTTCAACACTTCTCAAGCTTTCGGGTTAATATGCCCTTCAACATTTCTCAAGATTTCGGGCTAACATGCCTTCAACACTTCTCAAGATTTCGGGCTAACATGCCTTCAACACTTCTCAAGATTTCGGGCTAACATGCCTTCAACACTTCTCAAGCTTTCGGGCTAACATGCCCTTCAACACTTCTCAAGATTTCGGGCTAACATGCCCTTCAACACTTCTCAAGATTTCGGGCTAACATGCCCTTCAACACTTCTCAAGATTTCGGGCTAACATGCCCTTCAACACATCTCAAGATTTCGGGCTAACATGCCCTTCAACACATCTCAAGATTTCGGGCTAACATGCCCTTCAACACATCTCAAGATTTCGGGCTAACATGCCCTTCAACACATCTCAAGATTTCGGGCTAACATGCCCTTCAACACATCTCAAGATTTCGGGCTAACATGCCCTTCAACACATCTCAAGATTTCGGGCTAACATGCCCTTCAACACATCTCAAGATTTCGGGCTAACATGCCCTTCAACACATCTCAAGATTTCGGGCTAACATGCCCTTCAACACATCTCAAGATTTCGGGCTAACATGCCCTTCAACACGGAGATCCAGAAGTACTACTTCTACACGCCGCGTGTTATAATTGGCTAGAAGTAGTACTTCCGAATCTCCGTGTTAAAGGGCATGTTGGCCCGAAATCTCGAGAAATAAAAGAAACGTGAAAAGAAACCAACCCCTAGATTCCTTATTGATTATAAGTTTATGAAGTTATTAAGTTTTGGTATTCTGTATAGCTTAACAGGGATGTATGAACTTTCGATTTCCTCTTTTTACCCTCCCAGCTATTGACGTGTTAAAAGTGAGGTATGGCTCAAGGCTTTGTTCTGGTGCAGCCACACGTATCTTGAGTCACTTTGATACAAAAACCTCATGGTTGAATAATGGTTCCATGGCGATTGTACATTTATCTTAACATTGGATTACTTTCTATAGCGAAAGCTTCACTTTTTTTAAAACAAAAAATCTGAAACGATTATAAAGTCTTTTGAGAAACTTTCCTGACGATGCTTGACCCAGTTCTGGGAGGCTTTAGGATTAACGCATTTTTTTGTAAAGCCTGTTTTTGTAAATACTGTGGAAGTTTCCTGGATGGATACCACTTTGTCACAATTGATCTTTTAGAATCCTTTAAATAAATTTTTAACGTAGTTTTGTACGGAGATGTTCGAAGATAAAGATTATACCTAGAGTAAAGGGCAAGGGGTAGGTTGCTATCATTGAGGTAGGCCTCATCCATGTCCCAACATTCTTCCACAGTATTTTTCATAAGTCTCTTCTGCAATTCTTACGTTCATTTCAATAGTAAAGTTTTAGAATAGTAACTTTGCCCCTTTTTTTCGTGTTTTTGGTCCATTATTGCACCGCTATCGCTATTTACGGTAGAAAGTCGCCTATCAGTTCTCGTGGAAATGTTTCTTTTAGAAAGTGAACGTTCTCTCTGACAACTCGTTTCCTTTATTTTAGAGAATTTTTTTAAGACAACTTTCCTGTATTTATGTCGGTATTAACACTCTTTATTTCTTCATAGTTTCTTCTTCTTCAATAATTTTAATTCTTTTTTCCCTACCCTTCTCTTTCCATTCATTTTACCCTCCAAAAACCATTTCTTAATATATGTCCCATGCAATTCGTCGATCTTTTTCTGATGTCCTTGAACAGACCTCTTTCTTTTCCCAATCTACTCAATACTTCTTCATTTCTGTCAACATACATCTTATTATCTTTTCATTCTACCCTCAAAATCTACATTTCAAATGCTTCCAATCTTCTCTTCGGGCTGCCTTTCACATTGACTATTTATCCGACCCATACAACGCTACACTTCAAATCAGGTTCTTCTTCAGACTTCCCATTAATTCTTGACGAATGCTTTCTTTAGCAGTTCCTTTCTTATCTCAAAATCCTTCTTTCACACTGCAATTCTAGTATTTATTGCTTCTGTGCATTTTCAACCTTCTAATACCTAGGGCTTCAGATATCTGAACTTATTAACTTGTTCCAATCTTCTACCTTCTAGCTCGGGATAAATAGTTTTTCTTCTTGTCTTCCAGGCCATTTACATTACTTTTGTATCTTTTATATATTAATCCTTATATTATACTATTTTTTATTTTATCACTTCGAACAAGCAGACCTCTCTACAGTTCTTCTTCAGTATTCATCAATATCCCCTTTGTCTTCTCCAAAACTTATTGTGGGAACTATATCTCCGTAAACTGTCATCTCCATCTCGACTTGCCCCTTAAATTCCTTCATCATTGTCTCCAAATAGATGTTAACCAGTAATGGCGACGGTGAACCACACTCACCATCCTTCCAAAACTTTTCTATTATTATTGATGTATAATAAAAGGCCTCTTTACCGACTGGATCTTAAATAACTACGTCAAGTGTACTACCATTTTCAAAAGTCCCGAGTCTTCCTCTTTAAAATGATGTCCTGAATAGAAACCAACGCCTCTTAAATCCGACTATTAACCTTTAAAATACCTTCTCAATCTGATATTTTTCTTTAAATAGTCACAGTGACCCTAGTCTTTCTCGCCATTTTATTTTTTAAACACGTATTCTTGTTTAACAGAAAAAAAAAATGCATAAAGTATAATAATATGAATCTAGTGAGAGATAGATTTGTGATTTTAATTACCTATAATAAAAGTCTGTTTTTTTTTTACCCAGTAGCTATTTTTGAATATATACTAGCGTACCCGACTTCGCACGGTTTTTACCAGAGCGAAAGTTTGCCTAATGAACATTTGGTAAATAACATGTTCTGGGCATCTACTTCTTACTGAATTCATTCTTGTCAAGATAAAACCGCTGAATATTTCGATTGGTGCTTGAGAGCTAGCTCGATCAATCGGTTTACGTTTGGCATAACTATTGAATATTCTTCTGGGGGGTGAATAAGGTGATTGTGTTCTCTTCTTCAGGGTTGGATGGATTAAATCATGATATGTATCAACCTTTAGCCGCAGGATAACATGTAGTAGTAACATAAAGGTAACCCAAGCTCCTGGAGCGTATCCAGGATAACATGTAGTAGTAACATAAAGGTAACCCAAGCTCCTGGAGCGTATCCAGGATAACATGTAGTAGTAACATAAAGGTAACCCAGGCTCCTGGAGCGTATCCAGGATAACATGTAGTAGTAACATAAAGGTAACCCAGGCTCCTGGAGCGTATCCAGGATAACATGTAGTAGTAACATAAAGGTAACCCAGGCTCCTGGAGCGTATCCAGGATAACATGTAGTAGTAACATAAAGGTAACCCAGGCTCCTGGAGCGTATCCAGGATAACATGTAGTAGTAACATAAAGGTAACCCAGGCTCCTGGAGCGTATCCAGGATAACATGTAGTAGTAACATAAAGGTAACAAAGGCTCCTGGAGCGTATCCAGGATAACATGTAGTAGTAACATAAAGGTAACCCAGGCTCCTGGAGCGTATCCAGGATAACATGTAGTAGTAACATAAAGGTAACCCAGGCTCCTGGAGCGTATCCAGGATAACATGTAGTAGTAACATAAAGGTAACTAAGGCTCCTGGAGCGTATCCAGGATAACATGTAGTAGTAACATAAAGGTAACCCAGGCTCCTGGAGCGTATCCAGGATAACATGTAGTAGTTAGATAAAGGTAACCCAGGCTCCTGGAGCGTATCCAGGATAACATGTAGTAGTAACATAAAGGTAACCCAGGCTCCTGGAGCGTATCCAGGATAATCTGTAGTAGTAACATAAAGGTAACTCAGGGTCCTGGAGCGTATCCAGGATAACATGTAGTAGTAACATAAAGGTAACCCAAGCTCCTGGAGCGTATCCAGGATAACATGTAGTAGTAACATAAAGGTAACTCAGGGTCCTGGACGTATCCAGGATAACATGTAGTAGTAACATAAAGGTAACCCAGGCTCCTGGAGCGTATCCAGGATAACATGTAGTAGTAACATAAAGGTAACCCAGGCTTCTGGAGCGTATCCAGGATAACATGTAGTAGTAACATAAAGGTAACTAAGGCTCCTGGAGCGTATCCAGGATAACATGTAGTAGTGACATAAAGGTAACCCAGGCTCCTGGAGCGTATCCAGGATAACATGTAGTAGTAACATAAAGGTAACTCAGGGTCCTGGAGCGTATCCAGGATAACATGTAGTAGTAACATAAAGGTAACCCAGGTTTCTGGAGCGTATCCAGGATAACATGTAGTATTAACATAAAGGTAACTAAGGCTCCTGGAGCGTATCCAGGATAACATGTAGTAGTAACATAAAGGTAACTCAGGCTCCTGGAGCGTATCCAGGATAACATGTAGCAGTAACATAAAGGTAACCCTGGCTCCTGGAGCGTATCCAGGATAACATGTAGTAGTAACATAAAGGTAACCCATGCTCCTGGAGCGTATCCAGGATAACATGTAGTAGTAAAATAAAGGTAACCCATGCTCCCGGAGCGTATCCAGGATAACACGTAGTAGTAACATAAAGGTAACTCAGGGTCCTGGAGCGTATCCAGGATAACATGTAGTAGTAACATAAAGGTAACCCAGGTTTCTGGAGCGTATCCAAGATAACATGTAGTAGTAACATAAAGGTAACCCAAGCTCCTGGAGCGTATCCAGGATAACATGTAGTAGTAACATAAAGGTAACCCATGCTCCTGGAGCGTATCCAGGATAACATGTAGTAGTAAAATAAAGGTAACCCAGGCTTCTGGAGCGTATCCAGGATAACATGTAGTAGTAACATAAAGGTACCCCATGCTCCTGGGGCGTATCCAGGATAACATGTAGTAGTAAAATAAAGGTAACCCAGGCTCCTGGAGCGTATCCAGGATAACACGTAGTAGTAACATAAAGGTAACTCAGGGTCCTGGAGCGTATCCAGGATAACACGTAGTAGTAACATAAAGGTAACTAAGGCTCCAGGAGCGTATCCAGGATAATCTGTAGTAGTAACATAAAGGTAACTCAGGGTCCTGGAGCGTATCCAGGATAACATGTAGTAGTAACATAAAGGTAACCCAGGTTTCTGGAGCGTATCCAGGATAACATGTAGGATTAACATAAAGGTAACTAAGGCTCCTGGAGCGTATCCAGGATAACATGTAGTAGTAACATAAAGGTAACTCAGGCTCCTGGAGCGTATCCAGGATAACATGTAGCAGTAACATAAAGGTAACCCTGGCTCCTGGAGCGTATCCAGGATAACATGTAGTAGTAACATAAAGGTAACTCAGGGTCCTGGAGCGTATCCAGGATAACATGTAGTAGTAACATAAAGGTAACCCAAGCTCCTGGAGCGTATCCAGGATAACATGTAGTAGTAACATAAAGGTACCCCATGCTCCTGGGGCGTATCCAGGATAACATGTAGTAGTAAAATAAAGGTAACCCAGGCTCCTGGAGCGTATCCAGGATAATCTGTAGTAGTAACATAAAGGTAACTCAGGGTCCTGGAGCGTATCCAGGATAACATGTAGTAGTAACATAAAGGTAACCCAGGTTTCTGGAGCGTATCCAGGATAACATGTAGTATTAACATAAAGGTAACTAAGGCTCCTGGAGCGTATCCAGGATAACATGTAGTAGTAACATAAAGGTAACTCAGGCTCCTGGAGCGTATCCAGGATAACATGTAGCAGTAACATAAAGGTAACCCTGGCTCCTGGAGCGTATCCAGGATAACATGTAGTAGTAACATAAAGGTAACTCAGGGTCCTGGAGCGTATCCAGGATAACATGTAGTAGTAACATAAAGGTAACCCAAGCTCCTGGAGCGTATCCAGCATAACATGTAGTAGTAACATAAAGGTAACCCATGCTCCTGGAGCGTATCCAGGATAACATGTAGTAGTAAAATAAAGGT
Organism: Cordylochernes scorpioides; assembly: GCA_030710605.1. Lineage (NCBI taxonomy): Eukaryota > Metazoa > Arthropoda > Arachnida > Pseudoscorpiones > Chernetidae > Cordylochernes > Cordylochernes scorpioides. Next base: position 27,284,258 of record CP092863.1, on the reverse strand, counting down.
AACCCATGCTCCTGGAGCGTATCCAGGATAACATGTAGTAGTAACATAAAGGTAACCCAAGCTCCTGGAGCGTATCCAGGATAACATGTAGTAGTAAAATAAAGGTAACCCAAGCTCCTGGAGCGTATCCAGGATAACATGTAGTAGTAACATAAAGGTAACTAAGGCTCCTGGAGGGTATCCAGGATAACACGTAGTAGTTACATAAAGGTAACTCAGGCTTCTGGAGCGTATCCAGGATAACATGTAGTAGTAACATAAAGGTAACCCAAGCTCCTGGAGCGTATCCAGGATAACATGTAGTAGTGACATAAAGGTAACCCAGGCTTCTGGAGCGTATCCAGGATAACATGCAATCACAATTTCAGATAAACCCGGAATTTATCTGCTCTACCAACACTTTTAAAATCATTCTATAAATATATATTTTTAAAAAGTTTAATATATCTATTATTTTATTTTAAAAATGTATTTAAAAAAAATAAAATAATTTTTAAAATAATTATAAAATTTTACATACAAATATTTAAATATATTTTTTAGAACATATTTATTATTATTTTTGAAAATATTTATTAAATTTTAAATAAACTATAAGAGATGTGTTGTGTCTTAAAATAAAATAAGAAAAATGTCAAGTTTTAAAACGAATTTAGAAAATTGTATTACTAACTCCTCCCACACACCTTTTACCTAAAATTCTAAGCCTCTGGAAACTGGGGATGATTTTTGTGGAAGATGGAGGCTCACCAGGAGCGTCCAAAAGTCTATTATGTCTTCCCTTGCCTCTTTGGTCCTATGTTGCTCCTGTGCTGCCTATGCTGCTTTCTGATGACCATGTTCTGAACCTTGAACATGCATGAAAAGAATCCAGAGAAACTGCAGTTGGAAACTGAACCCAAATGCTGTATTTGCTGTGTCTCCTAACTCTTCTAATCTTAATCTAATCTAATCCTCATTATAAGTTCCCTCAACAAGATTGTACGAAGTCCTTATGTCAGCGTATCTGTGTTTTCTAAATTGAATATAAAGCTGATCTTTGACGCTATATAATATGCCAACGTAAATATTATGAACCCCCTCCCCCCTCCACATATATATACAGATAATTGCTATTAAATATTAAATTTATAAATTTATTATTTTTTAGAACACATTTTGCATTTTTTAAATTTACAAAGGTAATTCCACCAGATTACCTGAGAAGCGCTGTTTGCGAGTGAAATTGGCAAATTTGCAAATGAAATGGCAACGAATATTTATTTCGAATTAAATTCAAACCAGAAACCTTTTCGGTAGTATACTAAACAATTTCCCAAATTTTCATAGTGATTAGATGAGTGGTCAGGCATAGAGGACAGACATACATACATATATATATAGATGTTAAACGACTTTTAATTTTAACTTTTTTTTTCAGGAAATGGTATTTGATCAAAATCACAACTCCGAAGATGAAAAGAGTAATTTATATTTTGTCTATAATATATATCAATTTATTTCTCCCTCCCCATTGAATATAGGTAAGAAAAAAATATTTTTTTAAACTTAACTCTATCGACGTTATGTGGCGCTGAGTTTGTTGTTGACATAAATATGTTACCTTGAAAAAGGTTGGCGTTTAGCCAACTGAAATATTGGTAAATAAATTATATTTTGATCCAATATATGCCTTTTTTAATTGATGAGTAAAATCTATAAAACCTTGAAAAAAGCCGATTCACACAAATATTAGCAGCACCCCCTCCTTTTCTTGCTTCATTAAAATTGTAGAAATAAGGTTAGTTGTTCTTCTTTTGCCCATTGTCTAATCGTCTCAAATGTCTTAGTTACCAGACTGGCACTCTTATAATATACGCCTTAATTTACTGGTATTATTACTGTCATTCCTGCATGACCCTACATTTTTGCTCGGAGAATCTGTATAAGACTAAAATGTCTTAATAAAGCTTTTTGTTGTTTTAATATACGCCTTTATTTATGAAAAAATGAAAGAAAAAATAAAAGATAAAAAGATCAGGTGTTGAAATCAATAATAAAAATGACATATCACACACACACACACACACACACACACACACAAACAAAAACCTTTATTAAGACACACAGGTCTTACAGAGGATTCTCCTTGGGGTTACAAGACGGAGAAACCCATGAAAGTGGGAAATATACAAAGGGGTAAAAATGGAGAAAGATTATATACACATGGTAAATATATACAGATTAAAAATGGCATATCCTGACCAGGAGCACATGTGCTTTACAGAAGGCAGAACGCCATCTGGTGAAACAGAAATTAACTAATCATTGATTTAGCCTGTTCAACTATTAGTTGGTTTCTGTTCCACCAGATGGCGTTCTGCTTTCTGTAAAGCACATGTGCTTCTGGTCAGGATATGCCATTTTTAATTTTGCCTTAATTTATGTATAGTGTATATAGGTCTATGTAACATATGCGGGGGATGGTATTCCTGTAGAAAAAGAGGTACTCTTCCTTTAAACTCTTTTAATACATTGATATCACCCTCTCTCAACTCTATGCTGTATTCTAGCCTGAAAATCAGCCCTGCAACTTTACCATATTAAACACATTTTTGGAAAATTCTACCGTTTTCATAATTCCTCACGTAGGATGTACTGAAATCGAAGTCGCCCCTGTACTGATGAGGGCCCTTTAAATTTTGATTTATTTACCTCCGTTTGGTTTTCTCTATAAATACTTATTTTTTTCTACTTGCTTTCTAATAATTTAAATGGAGTAGAGTGCACATTATTTCTACTTAAGTTTTTTTTTCCTATGTGAGAGACAGAGGACTTAAAAGTAAGAAAATTTGTATACATGTATTGTCATCGGGATTGAGAAAGTGTGCCAATTTTTAGGCTTCTATGTGGTCTGGAATTATGTTAAAAATTTCCAGCAAGATTGTTGGACAGACATGAAAGTAAGTTAACTAAAAGCTTTAAAGTGCACCACATATGAATAACGATTATATAATGTCTATCACATGGGTGGCTCAAGGTTACGTATATTACGTGTGTGACCCCAAGGTTATGTACCTAGAATGTGTCATGTCTGTGACCTCAAGGTTACATATACAGATGTTTGTTTGTTTGTTCCGTGTACACAATCGTTGCCTCTGGCCAGGCTGTCAACAAGACTACTGTACTCCCACCTTCGCCTTCCCCAATCCTCTACTGGGTGAAAGGACCGTCTTTGAGATCCTTGGCAATTTCCAGTCCCATGCAGCTATCTTGTGGGATACAACGTACAGGGATGATATACATTAGGAATTTGGTGTTTTCTTCAGCGCGCGCTTTCTTATCCTGCGCTTACTTGATTGCAAGCAACTTGTCTTGAAACACCAATTCTCCTTCTTCCATACTGTAATCGACATACCATATTGAGATGAAGGCCATCATTGGACATGGCGAAGGCAGAGACCGTTCTTCTGCTGGTCTTCCTGCCGTCTGTGAAGACCTTCCAGGTAGAATGCGAGGATGATTGGTCCTTTGCTTCTATACCTTCTGAATATGACAGTCTCTTACCGATCTTGCAGGGATCACAAGTCTGGAATATTCTTCTCTCCAGATCACACCATAACTCCAGGTTTACGAGGATTAGAAGATACACTGTCCTTCACTTGTAACAGAACCAATATTTAAAGAATGCAACGGCTCTCTCAACCCACTCAAGTATGATGTAGTTTTCCGTATTTTGCTCCCTCGCAGTCCAGATTCCTGCTCCATACAGAAGGATGGGTTCAGCTCAAGCTAGCATGATCCTTGAGAGGATCCTTTGTTGGTTGTCTTCTCGTCTTGATGAACCCCATCGTATGCACCATCGTTCTATCTTGAATAAAGAGACTGGGTAGCCGCTATACGTTGACAGATACCATCCCTTTCTTTCTTTCTAGGATTTCTGAAACAATGGGGACGTTTCGAAGACAACCTCGATGTAAAGGGTAAAGCCATTAGGGCCCATTTTAAATGCTTCCACGCTTGAGCATATCGCTTCTATGGAAATGTTTGTTAACTTCACTTTTGTTTAAACAGTGAATATCATCCTTCATATTGATTATTTCTTTCCTACTAATATGTCAGATCTTGGAAAAAAAATCTATACGCCTTTTTTTCAATAGTCTTCCCATCATTGGCAAAAGAATTATTGGGTGACAGCCTTTGGAGGAATCCGGAGATTTTTCTTTCTTTTTTTAACAGAAAAAAATAAACAAACAACATAAGCTCACTTTTAAGGGGTTAGAAATTTTCAAATTCTTTGCGAGGTAGTCTATTTCTCTTTCTAACACCTAAACCTACACACCTGGCTTTTCCTAATTAGAGCCTCGACTCCCGGTTTATCGTGATAGCTTGGCTTCTGCTTGTTGCTTCCATCTACTCGCACTCCATTCCGACTTAAATAATACCCAATCACTCCTGCCAAACAGAGAGGTCAGGGTAAGTGCCACAATTTAGGAGAAAGTAAGATGACACGCCACTGTGGTGCTCCAGCAAACTCCCGCGAAACAGAGAGGTCAGGGTGAGTGCTACAATGTAGGAGAAAGTAAGATGACACGCCACTGTGGTGCTCCAGCAAACTCCTGCGAAGCAGAGAGGTCAGAGTGAGTGTCACAATGTAGGAGAAAGTAAGATGGCACGCCACTGTGGTGCTCCAGAAAAACTCCTGCGAAACACAGAGGTCAGGTGAGTGCCACAATGTAGGAGAAAGTAAGATGACACGCCACTGTGGTGCTCCAGCAAAACTCCTGCGAAACAGAGGGGTCAGGTGAGTGCCACAATGTAGGAGAGAAAGTAAGATGACACGCCACTGTGGTGCTCCAGCAAAACTCCTGCGAAACAGAGAGGTCAGGTGAATGCCACAATGTAGGAGAAAGTAAGATGACACGCCACTGTGGTGCTCCAGCAAAACTCCTGCGAAACAGAGAGGTCAGAAGGAGTGCTACAATGTAGGAGAAAGTAAGATGACACGCCACTGTGGTGCACCAGCAAAACTCCACTTGGCGGCCGGAAATACGCTGCAGAACCAACGTTCCGGATTAGTATGGAAAGGATACGTGTCCTATATGATGTCTGGAGGAGTTCTTCAAAGAATGCATCAGTAGCTACTTTACCATCACGAAATCCTCCCTTTTTCTCTTAATCTATTCTAAGCCAATTTATCCAAAGACATGTTTATCTTAGCTCAAGCTTGTACCTCCCTTTTGTCCTGCCAACTTCTATCTTATCAATCCAAAATTCTCATCTTTGTATTCTCCTAGTGATAAAAAAAAATACATGTTCTTGAAATATCCTCTCATAATTTTGATGATTTCGCATTGTTCATCTCAATTCGTTCTCTAGAGATACACACAGTCCTGGCCTATCTTAATCCATAGTTTAAACTGTCTCCTTTATCTTATTTCCTCTAATCACTGGTCGACCGCTGCGGGCGTTGGATACATTAAGAAGGCCCAGAAAGGATTATCGGATGCCTTCAAGTGGAGAAGTGAAGTCTAATATTTTATTAGTGTTTTCCACTACTTATATATTATTAGTGAGCTAATGAGAGACGAGAATATTTAGGATTTTGTCTTTAAATATGCAAATCTAAGCCAGAAGTATTCAGGTATCTGACAATATGTGTGCCGACCCTAGGATGCCTAGGATACATAGAGGATTTTTGTTAACTATGGACTGTGTAATTGAATATTTCGAAATTTCGAATCTGCCAAACCGCAGCCCAGTGCAACAATATATAGATCTCTCTTTAATACAGACAGAGTAATATTATAAGGCGTATATTTGTATGACCGATTGTTAGCATAGGTTTGTATCCAATATCAGTGACTTGAATGGGTAACCTGCTGGGAAGGCACTGCAGTACTGGACATGGGTTTGTCTATATCTCTGCGACCTCAGTGGGACAGGTTGGTGTAGCGGACAGTGTGTTGTGACTTGAATGAGTCGGACTGACTGGCTGGCTGATAAAGTTGAGTTGAGTGGCCGGCGCTGGTGTAGCGGCGCTGCCATTGTCGCAGTAATTAAGCTGCGAGACAATGCCAGGCAATGAACAATGCGGTTACGCAACACCTCCGTGACTCTACTGACCTTACTCTCGGCCAGCCTCGGCGGTGGATCCTCGCCCACCTTGACTGGGAGTTACATAGCGGCTTACAGCTACCCCACCCAATCTCTCGCTCTTTTAACACAATAGTTTCTTAATGAGGGAGAATTATTTCGGACTCTTTGGCGAAACTGGAGTTAACTGGAGTATGGCAGAGGATCGAAGGAAGGAATGGAAGATATCCCGGGGAGCTACACTCGCCAGTTATGTTGTTATATTTCAACCATATATTGTTTCAAAGAAGGATTCAAAGCTAACGGTGACGAGTTTTTATATTTATGCTATATAATTTTGGCAAGCTTTCAGACTATGACGTCCTTCAACAGACTACTATACAAGAAACTAGAGAATAACATATATCTTGTATAGTAGCCACTCTTTTTGTGTTGTTTTTCTTGCTTCCCTCTTTATCTTTCTTGTTTTTTTTCTTTTCCTTCTGTCTATATCGTTGTTTCCTTTGTCTCATTGCTTTGTTCTTATGCATACCTCTGGTGAATCCTGTATAGGGTCAGTGACCCTAAAAAAAGGCTTTTTGTTGTTGTTGTTGTATAGTAGCCTGTTGAAGGACGTCACAGTCCGAAAGCTTGCCAAGATTATACCGTACAAATAAAGAAATTTGTCGCCGTTAGCTTTGATTCTTTCTTCGAAATGATATCTGGCGATTCCTTCTCTTGTAAATTGAATCCATATATCATGTATATGGATTGTTACATTAGATATTTACTGGTTTATCAACCTTAACTTCCGCGTTACACTTGGAATATACATTTCCAGAGTGAGTTTCACACACACAACACACACACAAAAACCTTTATTAAGACACACAGGTCTTACAGAGGATTCTCCTTGGGGTTACAAGACGGAGAAACCCATGAAAGTGGGAAATATACAAAGGGGTAAAAATGGAGAAAGATTATACACACATGGTAAATATATGCAGATTATTATTTTTGAATAATCCTATGGAAAATAAGAATATGGATTTGGAAAAAAAAAAAAAAATGGAAATATGGATGGGAGATCCAGAGTGAGTTTCACTAAAGCTCTAAAAAGGTAGTAAATAAGTAAATAATAGATAAATTACATTTTAAAGTTGTTGGGTTTATTAATTTATTCTCTTCCTCGTAGGTGATGATCTAAAGCTTTCTCGACGGTGGCTCCATCTGTCTCTCCTCACGCCACCCTACAAAGTGGTATGACTTGGTCAGATATGGTTTTACGGGCTACTATTCAAGGTGTATGATTTTCAAGCCCATATGACTTGGTCACAAAATGCTGCCAAATATATAGACGATAATAAAATATACACCCTGTCAAAATATATCAATGGAAAATATTTTTACAATTAATATATACAATAGTCATTTACATAATTGAAAAATAGGCGCATCAAACATGATGCAACAATTTACACAACATACACAATAGAATTTATTTAATACATATAATAATAGAGATATGAGATGTTTGTGCGCAATTATTTCTGCAAACTGGGAGAGTTCTACGACCTAAGATCGCAATCTGTTTTTGTAAATACTGCAGGAGTTTTATGGTGGATAGATACCTTTTTTTTTAAAGTGGCCATTGTACGTAAATGTGCGAAAAAATTAAAATTGTTTAAACTAAAATCATTTTGAAATAATCATTCTCATTAAACCTATCCAGCATTCCAACAACAGCGATTCCAGAAGAATACGTTCCTTGAACTTCTCTCTTTCAAAAGAGAGCACTGCCCTGTTGAATATATCAAGAAACAAACCGGCCTGGACACACTTGGTGAACTGGTTCACTAAGGCTAACAAGAAAGACTCCTAAACCACAGGACAGTCCTGGTAGTTGGCGATCTATGGATACGCTCCAGGAGTTACCTAGGTTGGTGTTACACCTAGTTGTTACTACTACTACACTCATTAAACCTAGAAATAATCAGAAATGTTAATATATGCTATTTTTTAATTAGCTCTCGTTGACAATAATGTATACAAACATAATGAGAATTATATTTTCTCTCTCCTCATAGTGACTGCATCATATATAAATATCTTCAACAACCTCTTGCTGCTATAGAGTCATTGATGAAGGTGAGCGCGCTGCTTACTGAAATAAAGATAATATCGTATAGCTTCAAGATAAGATCATTTCAGTGAAGCAATTTCATAGTTTGTGTAGGTTGCATTATGATTAATTCAATATATATGAAGACTCATTTACCCTCAAAGCCTTGGGTCGCTGAACGTTGGATAATAAACTTTTTGAGAGTTGATAAGTCCACCACATCTTGATTTGATCTCTCGTTGAAATTAGAGTATGTGTGTGTGGATTGCGTTATTTGAAGAAAGAACCATTTGTTTAATTTACTTCAGGTATATATAAGCAGAAATCCAGGGTTCTTGATTCAAGGAACATGCTGCCAGATTTCAAATTTAAAACATTTTTTTCTTTACTTTATCTTGGGGATTTTACAGAATCGTATTTGAAACGTGTCGTCAGTAGAATGGCCACGACTAAAGAGCTAGATAAATTCCCTGACCTTACCAAAGTCCTGACCCAGACAATGCCTGGAGTTGCCGGCCGTCCGTTCAGGAAAGAGAAGCTCCAAATGTTCACCTCCACATCCTGATAACTAACTCACTCTTGATTTTTTATTCGCCTTAGTTAATACCTAATAACAATTTCTATTATCTATAAAATACTTTTAAAAAATCTATTTAAATGTGGAATTGTCATTTTTTAATAAACTGTAATTATTATTTTTAAAGGACTAAAAAATACATATTTCCCCAACACGCCAACTACACACATACCGCGCGCACACATCACATACAAACACACCTACACACACACATAAATACACTCAGATTTTGGGCGACTAAAGTTCCCCAAACACCAAGTATCTCCCAAAATCACACACTATTCTCGTATAAGCTGTTTAAAATAAAAAGAACCGCGTCTTGAGACTAAATTGGCGATAAGAGTGTTCACCTGGTTCAAAAATCACTTTATTAGGTACCGCTCAAATAGAGCAATCTAGTTTATGATAATTGAAACAGTGACTAATATGTGAAGGTTATTCACATAATAAATAAAATGTTAACGTGGGATTCAATCCCAGTTCATGACTGTCGGGATTCGAGGGTGTTCCCCACTCGTCCACCGACTTCTTATAGTGTTCACCTTTGATGAAAAAGGTCATCTTGTATTTTTTTATATATTAAAAAAATGGTATTATTTCATTTTTAAAAAGTCTCTTAAACTATGGACATATTTGCTTATCTTTTAATCGTATCTTCTCTGAATGCTTTTAAATCAATAAAAATCTTTCAGTTTATAACGTTATAATCTGAAATATAATTTCCTATATAATGCATGTGTATTTCTATCAATAATCTGTAAAGAAATTGGCGATATTCTGCCACTATGTTTGTTTTAAATTGAATTTTACCGAATAATATAAGGGAAGCGAATAACTAATTCTTTTCGCCTGTATTTCTAGATGCTTATCTTAGTAATATCATTTTATTCACAATCGAACGTTGTGTCCCATTGTATGTATTACATCCCAAACACGATGCGACGCCAACCATCTCTGTCAGCTTATCTATTTATGTTATCTGCACTGGCCGCTATATGTACTCCTGGTCCAGACCGAACGGCTCTAATTGCGGAGATAATTCTAGCGCTAGACCAAGCACCTCAGGTCAGCCTCTGTTGGGTAAAGGGCCACAGTGGAGTTTCAGGCAATGAACTGGCTGACCAGGCAGCAAAGACTGCAGCAATCTCTAACCTGGAACATTCCTACTCCATCCTTCCCCAAAGCTTTGCCCGCAGCCGTGCCCACTCATCTGCTATGGAAGCTTGGACCTTAGTCTACACCCAGGATTACCATAACAGAAAACTAAAAACATTTGCGACCTCCCCAATCCGCCTTAGGTCATTCCTGTCTAAAATAGGTCTTGGGAAGGCCAATACTACCATCCTTACCGGTCACGGCCACGTTCTGGCAGATCTAGCGCTCTGGCATAGAGATCTAGATCCAACTTGTCCTCACTGCCGGGAAGAGTCACAGACTGTGGATCACCTCCTCTTCTCCTGTCCAGCTTTTATGCTACACAGGCTACAGACAGCCCTTCTGCTTGGAGTACAAGACTTCAGCCCGACAGCCCTGCCCGTACTTCCTGACTCCCTGCCGGCCTGGAACTACCTGGTTCACCTCAGCAATCTGCTCTCCCCCCCATGACTAGACTTCTCCTCTAGACTGTAGCTGTACAGCCCGGGTAGTTGGCGATTTACGCTCCAGGAGCCCGGGTTACCTCCATTTTCTCTCTCTGTATTACATCCCGAACACGATGCGACGCCAACCATCTCTGTCAGCTTATCTATTTATGTTATCTAGTCAGTATCTATTTATGAATAATATTAATTTTTATTAGACACTCACACATCTTGTAGTTATTTCTTAAGATGGAACAAAAAATACTGTTTCACATGATTTTGTAAATGAATACGAGGATCTTTGAGAACATATTTGGCTAATTTACGGTAAATATATGTGATGATTTAAGACCATGGAATTGTTGTAAATAGTCTAAATATCCACTACCACATGTTCCACCCCATGACTGTATATAACTTCTTATGTACTGCACATAGAAAGCCTCAACTAACATCAATCTGTACCGCGTAAGAATCTAATAAAGTATTGCAACTGTACAGATAGAAGGAATGGAGAGAGACAGGAGAAAGTTAAGGTTAAAACAAATCAGGCTTAGAGGATCGTAGAAGTCAAACCTAAGAGGTAGGCCTAGAAGAGAACATAATTATTAATAACGCCACAGTTAACCTTCTGACCCCGGACACCCTGCGAGCTAAGTTTAAACCAATATTTCCGGACAAGACAGGACGTATCTTGTGACCAGAAGTTATAAAAGTTTGAGAGACGCCCAATTTCCGGAACAAGACCGGACGTATTTCTTCCGTCAAAGAGATAAGCCCGGCCCAATCAGAAGACAATACCTAAGTAGGTCAACCAATAGCCCACTACCACGTGAAAAAGTCCCACCAATTAGGAAAGAATCACCTAAATAGGTCAGCCAATTAGAAAGCAGCAAGGTCGTGGTGTTAAATCGAGGCCCTAGAATTGCCAGTCTTCGCTTGGAACTCACCGAGGTAACACTTGCTCTCAAGATCTCCCTCTCTCCTCATCCCATTCCTTCTTGACGTCAGACGCTTTTAGTGGAATCTGTTTGTTTATTTCACCTTTGGCCCAGCTGTGTCGCCTTCCACCACGACTGCACGGTAGAGTTGACATCGAGGGTCGTCTAGCATCAGGTAACACTGGTCCCAGAGGTCCCAAGATATCACAGACTCTCCCGTAACGAAGAGTCGACAGGATAGTGGACGCCAAGGTACAAGTAAGCAAATAGACCACTGTCTGTACAGAAAGATGGAACAGGGAAGAGAGGAGAATCCAAAGGAACCAATGGAGTCCGATCCCGACTCCGAAAGTGGCGGAAGCACCACTTTTCCAAAGAAAGAAAACGAAAACACTCTCGGTAGAACGGAGGAAATCGCCCCCGGCCAGGAAGACGTCACACCCCCGCCGCCGGTGTCAGATGTCCTAGGGAGGTTGACGACGACGCTACCTCAGCTCTCTGCCGTGACCGGACATCGCGAGAGGTGGAATCGCTACGATGGTTCGTACGAGGCGCAGAGCTTCTTCACCAACTACGACGCCCAAGCAGATCGGGCCCAACTACAATACTCTACAAGACTGAGAAAGCCAGCAAAACTCCTGCAAGCACCCCTCCGAGTTACCAACACGCGAGCGTATGTTACCTGCTCCCCCGACCTTCTCTAAACCACGAGCCCAGCGCAAACAATGAACTCTGACTGTCCCAAGGAACCTCCAACTATGACAACAGACCAGGCCTGTCCCGACATACAAGACAGCACCACAGTAGGTTCCTCCTTCTATAATTTTTATTGAACAATTTCTCTTTCGAACTGAACTGTCCAATAATGTAAACCTACTCTACTACTTAATACAGGAGCATCTATCGATATAATTAGTCGGAATACTTTTAAAATAATAGAAACCAATTTGCAAAAGAAAATACCTGTTCACCCATTTAACTTAACTATTAAGGCCATAGCTAACAATATTTTCACCATAGATTATATCTTTTTAAACGTAAAAATAAGTAAAATAACGCGGAATCTAAAATTCCATATCATCGATACACCTTTGCCTTTTGGCATTTTATTCCTTAATTCCATAAAAAGATTTCTACTAATTATAAACTGTTCTCAGCTACTCCTGTATCAAGATAATGTACCTCTACCAACTACCTTGTACCAATTCACTTCGTGCAAGCAACACGTGTCCCATGGACAGGTTAATACAACTGTCCCATTTACTAAATTTTCCCCTCCTGAAACGGGTTGCTCACACGTGGTGAACTCCAACACTCTTATTTAATCTTATTGTAATGTTCCTAATCCCATTTTCAACGCCCCTATGTCCTTTTCTTTCATAGCTTTAGACAGAAGTAACTTAAGTAACAGCCTTCCAAAACTAATCCAATCGTTAAATTCCCACATAACTACACTCCTTCCTTTTACACGCATAGTTAAATATCGACAAATCACTCTCAACAAAATATACAACACCTTCTCACATCACTTTTTCTAATTAACAAATTTTTAATGCGCGACTTCACACCCAAATCTAATTTCGAGCCACACAAGCCTCATCACGTCGCCCTACTAAACACACACAATCTTTTTTTTTCTCACATTAAACGTGTCATATCCACTAACAATATAAAAATTATCGATATGTTCGTACAACCAACAACCATGACTTTAGTAAATTTGTTATTCTTAGTGAAACAGGTTAGATTTTGTACAAAACGAAGACTTCACGTGGCACCTTTTCATTTACAATTTTTTCGCTTCGTGTCACAGCGCCACACCACTAAACTCTTTCAATTTTCAGGCCAAAGACGCCTTCATCACGCCTGTGACACATTTATTTAACCACACATTGTCCACGTAGATAGTCGCAATTTCATTCAATTCTAACCCGATATCCATGAATAACATTTTTACTAAGTCCGCAAAATATCGAAACACAACAACCAGTCGATTTAATATCAACAGAAACAATAACCAGATTTTCGAAATACAAACACAAATCGAACAAATGCTTGAACACAGGATAACTCAACCTCTGTATCTCCCTATATCAATCCCATAACGCTTTTCACCAAACGTGACAAATCAAAACGCTTTTGTGTTTACAATTTTAGAAATAATATCTCCGAACGTAGTTCGAATTAACTTCCAATAAGTTGAAAGAAAGCAAGCAGCCTCGCAAAAGGCCTCCCTGACCTACATCCGGAATCGCATTAAAAATAGCTTCGCTCCCCCTCGCCCCCCCGAGCAAACAAGCAGCCGACATCTTGTTACATCCGTCGCCACCCCGTGTTCTCTAATGAACTTTCGCCACCTATTAAATTAAATATTAGTGCGTGCCAAAGACAACACTTTACCTACAAAAATCACACACACCCACATAAGTTAAAAAAAAAAAAAAAAAAATCGACAACATTAGGACTCAGTTAGTTTCACAGCTGGAAACAATGTGATCCACGAGTCGCGTCAAACATAAAACAAATTCGATAAGTTAGAAAAACTTAGGCCAACAAGACCAAATATATCAATCGAGGACAATTTAAAGCTCTCTCTACCCATCCTAAAAAAAAAAAAAAAAAAAACAGGTACATTACGTTTGGCCTACAACTTTCCATTCTTTCACGATATATAATTTCTATATATAATCTTACTTGCTCTTCCTTCTCGATGAACATTTTTTAAAAATTTTTCATTTTAATATCCTTTATATAATCATTATATAGCTCTTATAATTGTTTTTTTTTTACGTCAACCAATTAGTTTAGATTATTGTCTTTTTTTATTTTTCTGTATCAAAACTTATTTACTTTTGCTTTATGACTCTATTTTATAATCAACTTTATATTTTATCTTTCATATCATATCTAATAATCTCAAGTTTATATTTCATGTTTATATCACTAATTTGCATTTATCATTTTATATTTTTTCTCACTTTATAAATTAGATGTTATTTACATTGTTTCACCTTCCGCTACCATGTCAATACTATCGAGTATATTATTGCTCATTATTTTTTTTTTTTCATTTAATATTTTCACTTTCTATTACCCCTTATATACTGCTGTAGTGTGTAAATCTTTGTATCATATCATCACTATTTTTACTTTTTTTTAAAAGATTACTTTGCATTTAACTTCGCAATTCTATTTTCGATTTTTCAAATCCTTTAACGCTATATGCAAAGCCTTAATCTCGCAATTTCATATCTCAATGATATATTCTTTTATAATCAAACTAAAAATCATGATTAAAAACAGGGCAATCTTCAATAACCTCTTAAACAACCACTTTAAAGGTTACTTCTTAATAAATACTAACCCTTTTCCGCAGGAACTTTTAACTCCTTCGCAGGCTAGACTTGACCTACTTTGATTTCGTAATTAACAATCTTGACACATCGTCCCCCAGATTTACCTTCTCCCAACTTCTGGCTTGGATACGTGCAAATTGTATTTTTTTTTTTTATTCCAGGGCACTCTCATGCCACACGCTGGCACATTTTTTTTTTATTTTACTCTTTTTCTCGCTAAGCCCCTGACGACTCTAATTAAAACTTTGATTTCTGGTCACTGATCTTCGCCCTCTTTATCCTGCATGCGTACGTCTTAACGACTAATTACTAAAACCCATAACAATCACCCTTATCTTACTTTTCGATTGTGGTACTGTAACTTTATTCGGTCCTTAAATTTACATGTGAAACATGGCCTAGGTTCTCCGCGCCGTGCACATTAAATGGTTTGGGACTTGAGTCAAAGTGACATTGCCTCAACCAAGTAATAACTAACCCCTCAACCCTTTCTAACGCCCATCACGAAGAGATCATGATTTTCCCATCCAATCATTTATATTTTTACCAATAATCATTATATGTTCTCTATTAAATATTTTATTCATATTTTTATTTTTACTTGTATGTTTAATATTAGTTGTTTATGCTTTATTATCTCTTATGGATATACAGAAATTAACCCCATGTTATATAACAACTCACTTTAATTAATTTTTTTAAAATTACTTCCTTAATAACAGTCTTCCTATTCCGCTCTCTTAAATCCCTCCATATGAACCCTCTCACATCCGGGGCCATCTGTGATGATTTAAGACCATGGAATTGTTGTAAATAGTCTAAATATCCACTACCACATGTTCCACCCCATGACTGTATATAACTTCTTATGTACTGCACATAGAAAGCCTCAACTAACATCAATCTGTACCGCGTAAGAATCTAATAAAGTATTGCAACTGTACAGATAGAAGGAATGGAGAGAGACAGGAGAAAGTTAAGGTTAAAACAAATCAGGCTTAGAGGATCGTAGAAGTCAAACCTAAGAGGTAGGCCTAGAAGAGAACATAATTATTAATAACGCCACAGTTAACCTTCTGACCCCGGACACCCTGCGAGCTAAGTTTAAACCAATATTTCCGGACAAGACAGGACGTATCTTGTGACCAGAAGTTATAAAAGTTTGAGAGACGCCCAATTTCCGGAACAAGACCGGACGTATTTCTTCCGTCAAAGAGATAAGCCCGGCCCAATCAGAAGACAATACCTAAGTAGGTCAACCAATAGCCCACTACCACGTGAAAAAGTCCCACCAATTAGGAAAGAATCACCTAAATAGGTCAGCCAATTAGAAAGCAGCAAGGTCGTGGTGTTAAATCGAGGCCCTAGAATTGCCAGTCTTCGCTTGGCTCCCAACGGTAACACTTGCTCTAAAATCTCTCTCTCCTCATCCCATTCCTTCTTGACGTCAGACGCTTTTAGTGGAATCTCTGTTTGTTTATTTCACCTTTGGCCCAGCTGTGTCGCCTTCCACCACGACTGCACGGTAGAGTTGACATCGAGGGTCGTCTAGCATCAGGTAACACTGGTCCCAGAGGTCCCAAGATATCACATATATATATTTATAGTTTTTTTTTTTATAAAGCGTGTTTAATAAGTATTTGCTTAATTGAAATCATCCAGTTCGTTATATGAGAAAGGTTGATATGATTGCATATTATGTGTACCTCAAATGCACCATACCGTGTATGAAAGAGATGAATGGTCTGAAATCGTTTTATTTTCCCCAAGCACAAGGTCTATCAATGGCAGTGCTGGGTGGGCTACACTCCCTGATGGCTATCTAGGATCTGAGAGAAAATGAGTGTCGATAAGTCATGATAAAAATGCAGATAAGATGTGCAAAAACAGTACAGAAGTGAAATTGTACTGGGATCAGGTGGATAAATGAATAAAAAGGCATCTCCTGATTGTGAAACTAAATTCGACAGATAGCACAAGCCATCAGCAACTTTCAGTTGCACGATCAGGGGATGCCTTTTTCTTAATAGGTAAAGATACAGGGGCTACTTATATTTTGGCAATCATTGAAAATTGATGAAAATTTTTTTATAACACAATTTTTTGAAATATTTAATTAAAAACTTTATTTCTCTACAGACACTTTAAACTGAAATCTAAAAATTGAAAGTGGGAGGTTCATGACTCTTAAGTGGTGAGCAGCGGTTTTGGTAATTTGAAACTCCAGACCGCTCTACTCTTGTATTATTAGGCTCTGAATTTATCATAAAGTCTGAATTTGTTGAGGAATATAATATAGAGAGGTGTGTTTGAGGAAACTATGTACCGAGGGAGAGAGAGAAATTCTAAGAAATACACATGGATATATGAATTAAAGATTAAATGCATCAAGCATGCTCGTCATCAAAATCACAGAACAAGCCTGTTAGGGCAACATGCCAAATTTCATCATCATATTCCTAGTGCCATCTATTGCTGTGAAAATTGAATACAAGATTTTAAATACTAACAAAAATAGTAACGATAAAAATATTTTTAACGATAAAAGAGGATGATGTGATATTTCAGTTATTGTTCGGGATATTTTCAAAGGTTCGCATCCTCAAAGTGGCGTTGTGGTTTGAGACCGAAACGTCTCCAGTTAAAATATGATAGGGACATTTCCCGTGGTATCGTGTGTTTATATTTGGCAGAAGTGACAGCTAGCACTGATAGTTCTGGGGGCAGATTGACGACACTCAACGTTAGGCAGACGAACGTAACTTAGCCGGACCTGGAAACTCAACACCTGGTGGCGTGGGCGGCGTAACCTTGATCCTGGCCGGCTCCGCCCTCAACCGCGCCCTCACCGCGATGATGGTGGCGATTCAAGGGCTTCTCCATAACTGACGGTTGTGACATCTCACCCGGGTTATCCTGAGGTCTCGGGCTTCTCCACAACTGTCGGTTGGGACATCTCACCCGGGTTGTGCTGAGGTCTCGGGCTTCTCCACAACTGACGGTTGGGACATCTCACCCGGGTTGTGCTGAGGTCTCGGGCTTCTCCACAACTGACGGTTGGGACATCTCACCCGGGTTGTGCTGAGGTCTCGGGCTTCTCCACAACTGACGGTTGGCACATCTCACCCGGGTTATCCTGAGGTCTCGGGCTTCTCCACAACTGACGGTTGGGACATCTCACCCAGGTTATCCTGAGGTCTCGGGCTTCTCCACAACTGACGGTTGGGACATCTCACCCGGGTTATCCTGAGGTCTCGGGCTTCTCCACAACTGACGGTTGGGACATCTCACCCGGGTTATCCTGAGGTCTCGGGCTTCTCCATAACTGACGGTTGGGACATCTCACCCGGGTTGTGCTGAGGTCCCGGGCTTCTCCACAACTGACGGTTGGAACATCTCACCCGGGTTGTGCTGAGGTCTCGGGTTTCTACACACCCGGAGGATGGGACATTTTGAAAATTTGAGTTAATTAGCGATCTATTCAACCTGAAGATAATAAAATAGACTTCAGGTACATTGGAAGAAAACGCTTTAATTGATTCATTTTTTTAGCTGAACAATAGAAATATGCTAAAAATGGCAACTATTTAATATTTTCTGCGATAAATTTTAAGTGTTAATATGAAAAATTGTAAAAATTTTAGAATTGTTAACTATAATAATTAGTTTCAAAAACAAACATTTATACCTTTAAATAATAGTCTCCAAAATTCGATATACGAAAATTAAACTTCAATATAAGAACTTCTATTGTAAGAAATAAAGGATAGCGTTGATCCAATAATATGTCAAGCCAAATCTCACTCTTCCTTCTCTCATACACTGGTGGAACATGTCTGGGTGAAGAATCAACCCCCCGGGATTGACAAAAACGTGTCTCTCTCCAAACTTTCTTTGTCCGCTGGAAACTGAACTCTGCGCGGAAACTCTTTTCAATCTGGTCCCCATTCTCTCCAGTACATATCATTACGGTATCAAACAATAGAAGGAGGGGACGGCATTGTTTTGGACAGAGAAATGGGGGAACTTCCCCGGCTCTGGGATAGCCTGGTGAACTCTCGGTGTTTCTGTTAACTCGAGAGTGATGATATAGAATGTAATTATCCATCTATATATAAGAAATAGAAGCATAATAAAGGACGAATATTTCTTTTTTTAACACATAGAAAACTTCTACTGTCTTTACTGCGATGAAAAAATATTGGAAGGACTTGGCTCATCAGTGGTGAACTCTCCCAGCGGTTTCACCAATTTAATCTACCAGACCGCTTCTCTTAGAGCTCTAATACTGTATTGGACGATTCTGCTTATATACGCTGCAATGAAGGATGGAATCTTAGAATAGCATTCAAGCAAACTATGGACATAACCTTTTAGGACAGTAGAATTATATTATATTTTTCATTGCAGTAAGGACAGTAGAAGTTTGTTGTGTGTTAAAAAAAAAAGAAATGTAATGTACTTAGAGCCATCCCTTGATATAGGTCTGGCGTAGACTTCGGTCTAGGTGTGTGATAGGTGTTCCACAGTTCATATATCTGGAATATATCTCGTTATATATATGTCTGTATGTCAACGTTGTGTGCAAGAGAAGTACACCAATGACAGGGCGGATAGGTAGGTCGACATGCGACTACCTTTACCTTTAAGAATTCTCCACACCGCCTCATTTAGGTCAGAGTGATTGTTCGTAAGAAATCTGGACATATTTTAAAGTGACTTATCCTTTCTAACAATAAAAAATAACAAATATATCATTTGAAAGAGTGATATCTAATGGATATCATATGGCTTTATTCACACACAGCCTCAATAACGCCACGTCGTCGAACAGTACTGAGTATCCCTGAGTACTGGCTTCAGTATCTGAGGATCATCCAATTTGCGCAGGGAATACTGGATCAATTCGATGAAGTGATCGGCGTCTGTGGATTTCCACCCCTTTAAATATACCAACGACTTGAGAAATGTCTAAAAGTCTTTAATGCTGTGAACCTCCGGGAAGTTGGCTGTGTTGACATTCTTCACCGCAAAAGTAATGTTTCAGCCTCAAGGTGTTGATTGACCATTTGTTATGATGAGCTCTGATTTGGCCTGGCCAGAAAACGTATCTACAATTTCTGTAGTTTTGATTGGCCTACGCAATCAGTCTGATATTGGAACATTGGTCCTGAGATAAGCACTGATGCTGTACTCCGACTTGTGAATGAATGGACGACTTAGTACATTTGGGCCGATTGCAATCCACTACAGGACTTCGGATTTTTTTCTGGATGAATTTGAATCAGAAGGAATAGTGGAGCGTTTAAATATGTGTGTTATATATAATTTATCTGAAAGTGTGAGAAATTCTGAAATAAGATAGTCACCGTCCAAGATATAAAGTCCTGATTTTGAAACTTGCTTATAAATCGTCCAAAATTCCCTTTTGCCAATACGATCTGGCTTCTGTTTCGAGTTAGAAATTTTTGTAATCTCTAATATTTCAATTCTAACTTCTTCCACAATGTCAAATGAACATTTTAAAATAAAGTATTCACCGTTTATGCAACATTCATGATGAAAATTCAATCTTTGATCTCACACGCACACACATGGTATCCAGACCTGTTTACTATATTTTCGATAGAATTTTATCATTCCTCTCGGACCTCCTACATCGTTTCCCCAATAT
This sequence comes from Cordylochernes scorpioides, assembly GCA_030710605.1. Taxonomy (NCBI): domain Eukaryota; kingdom Metazoa; phylum Arthropoda; class Arachnida; order Pseudoscorpiones; family Chernetidae; genus Cordylochernes; species Cordylochernes scorpioides. The sequence goes on along the minus strand of CP092863.1, from coordinate 27,263,954 downwards.
GATTTGAAAACCTAGCCAAGATGAATTTCTTGGCATTTTCACCGCATCAATTCAGATTTCCACGCGCTTTCAAGTGACAGATTTTTATTTCTCTCGGATTTAAAATCCGAGACAGCCTGAGTATAAATACTCGTCTACATATTTTTTCGCTAACACGTTAATAAGAAAATTTCGCCACATGTTGCCTCTACACCTATATGTTCTCTACATTTAGTTGCTCGTTGTAGCGCTGAAATCCCAATGAATGGTAAGTTACTGAACTCACAACTTTACATATAACAGACTCCAATATTATTTTGAAATAAAACATTGTCCATCACTTACTGAATTTTCTATCTAATAAAATAATCATATATCACAATTCATCTTATTTTTACCTTGTTAAAACTTTTGTTCCATGAATGCGAATATAATTGCTGCTATTGAGTCAAGTCACATACTCTTACATTTAACAGACATGAGACTGTTTGTATAGTGACATTATAGAGGGGTTCTTACACCCCAGGAACTTTTAGCTCAAAGCCAAATTTTGATGTAATTGTAGAACACTAATGTTAAGAACAATTTTTTAATTCTTCCTCTGGCAATTTTTTTAGGTCGCTCTTAAATTCTATTTTCAGGATTGAAAAAAAAAAGACTCGCATTCGAGCTTATTTGTTATTTGTGCTAATAATTTAAATTATCCCAGAAGGAATTACCAAAGATCCAAAATATAAATTCTGAAAGAATGTCTCCAAGGAAACAGAAGGGAAAAGTTTATTCGTGTTTTACCTCGAAAACCTGTTAGTATTTCTTCGCTTGACTGAGCACGTTCCTATTTGTTGTCTTACCTTAAAAAAATAGAAAGGAAATAATGAGGGGAAAATCAATTGAGGACTCCGAAGCAATGAAATTTCTACAATGTGCTAGAATGAAATTTGAAGAACGAAATTTGATTAAACCAAAGAGAATACAGCGCACCAAAAAAAGTTGAAAATATAATAGTATGAGTTGTGTATATTACCTGCCCTATCACATTAATAATTGGCTTGGTAGAAAGTTTGTGTCTTGAAAGCTTTTCAGTTAAAGATTTAATAAAATAAACCAATGAGGCAAAAGTAATTTAAAATAAATAACATTTTGTAGAAAGAACCAGGTATCTCAGTTATCAACGAAATAGCTGGTCTCTACAGAAGTTTTCAAGGTCATATTGATAAACTAATTAACGAAATCTATCTTTTTGTTCCATCGAAATTTCAGGTGCTATTATGTGGAGTTGGAGTAAATATATGTTAGGAGACCAATGACATTTGTTGTTGAACGCAGATATAGACTGAAGGTGGCAAAGCAACTGAAAATTAATAGTTTGTATCTCGGGTCAAAGGAAAACAGAAATCGAGTCCTGAAGAGTCCCTCAATCCAGTTCTACTCAGCATGTCCTGTCAGCGACCAAGTGGGCGGTCGTCAATGACTCAGGCAGTAATTGCTCATCACAGACCGCGAGGTGCCGCGAACTCCTTCGACCATTCATGTATACACAGAATTTATCTCAGCGTCCCACACTATGATTGGAGCTAATTTTATCGATATAATTTATTAATAGAAAATATTTTCATTCAGAATTTATAAAGCAACGAGAAAAATTGAAATGAAAGGGTGTGGTTCATGAGTGGTGAACCCTCCCAGCGGTTTCGTCATTTCAATCTACCGACCTTTCTACTACTTTGTTAGGCGTTTTATAGAGTCGACATTTGTTAAGGAATATAGGATAAGTGTGCTTCAAAACATAATTTTACAGGACTGAAGAAATATCTACCCACAAATTTATAATTAAATGAATAGAGCAATATTTTTCTGCAAAATATATCGCCAAATAAGCTTGTTAGGTTACATCTTCTTAGTGATTTATGTTCATAGTTCCCCTTCGATCTCCATTACCTTGTATTTTCGTTAACAAATACAGACTACGTTAGATAACCATCTAAATATAATTGTAGAGAGATCTAGAGATTAACTGGCGAAACCGCGGGGTGGGTTCACCACTGATGAGTCATACCCTCGCATCAAACATTTTTATTAATACAAGTTTTGCATATATTGTTTTCAAATATTAATAAAAAAAAAACATGTTAAAATTTTATTCCAACAAAGTTTTCAACTTTATTTTAAATTCTGTTTTTTTATTGTAAACATAAAATTACTATATAACAACACGGCCTGGGTATTGTTTTCAAAACACACTACCATGGTATATGAATAAAAAAAAAAAAGATAATTAATTAATGAAGATAATATTTTAAAAAGATTTTATGAGAAATGTACTAAAAGGAGAAAAAAATATGTTGATTTTTCCGTCATTGAACAAATGTAACCTGAAAATAAAGTTATATAGAAATATAATTAATATGGTGTTTTTAGAATCTGTTTCGCATCCAATTTAGGCCAAAATATTGTATGGTCACCTTGTGGAGGTTTGGCAGCATATGTACCGCCAAACAAGCTAGTATATTAATGAGGTATTTACAGCATCTATTTCAGCTATTGTTGTAAATGGTGCGGCACGCCAGACATGATCTCACGGCATATAGACTGTGGAGCACTGAGGTCCATGGAATTTACAATACATCGATCGTATGTATATGTCGTCACCATCCCTGTTATTTCCATGGCACTTGAAATGTTGTGCGCGCGTGATAGGGAAACATATATCCTCATTGAATATATTCTGATGTACTTTCATCCATAGTACCATAGCTCTGGGCGTCTTACATCCATTCCATCATTAAGCAAGCAATAGATTTCAGATGATGGCAGCATATTAGGAATTGATAAAAATGTACGACTTGCAGAATTTCAAATGACTAGAACGGGAGTGAGGACCTCACTTTACACTAAAAAATAAAATTTATTCCAGATATTCTATAAACAGTTACGAGAGTCATTCTTCATCAGTCATCTCTGTCACCGTTTGCTTTTTTTTTTTTGGAATGGCGCCCTCCTATTGGTTGGCTACGATCACGCCACCTTTGCCCCCCCCCCCATCATGCCTCCCCCCCCACTCGCTTTTTGGTTTTGTAACCATTGTGTTGGAGCGGGTCGCTCCTTAAATAAATGCATATATTAGTTAATAACCAAATGGAATCCTCTCTTTCTTTTTCCCAGTAAGAGACGCCTACGGAAGCCAACAGTACATAGACAGATAAAGCACATAGGCTGTAGTTATTAACTAACATATGCATTTATATAAGGCGCCAATTTATAATTGTAACAAATAGTATTTGAATCAAAACATTCAATCGGGTAAAACACGGGCGTTGCCCGGGTCATTCGGCTAGTATATAATAATCATGGTGGGTAGTTAGCGATTGCATTTTCGGTAAATGCACCACATCTCTACGCATGTAGAAAGCAGTTCGATGTGTGCCCTTACAAGTATGTCAGAGCCCCGTTTAGTTACTTGTACTCACTGGCGAGGTTGGACTTTTGAAAGAAAATCGGAGAGAGGCCATTGAAAATAACAATAATTATTATAATTTTTTTAAGTATCCAATGCGGGGTTCGATCCGGGGTATTGGCTGTTGAAAATCAATGACTTGTACCATTCCTCCACTAACCCAACCAAAATAAATTTCTTATTGACTTTATAAGAGACCTTGGATCCACAGCAGAATTTTAACCCATAGACTTAATCGGTGGAATTTTTAAAATATAAAATTGTACCAGTTTTTAAGCTATAAAAATTGCAAGTTTTCCTCCTCCAAAAATGTCATTTGCTTCTTAAAAAGAATGAAAATCCTTTAGAGCGTACTTTAAAGAAAAAAGTTGTACATTCACTGAGTCATTTTACACATCAAAGAACTTTAGATTTGTTATTTTTAGATTAAACATATCACGTAGAAATTGAGGAAAGAGGAAGATAGTCAATTTAGTTTTTTTCTCAAAACAAATACCAAATTATTAACATCAAATAATAAAGAGACAATAGAGAAATATATGGAGAGAGTAACAAAATTATAAATTTGTTGATAGAGGAAATTAAAACATTTTCTGTGTGGCAATATATTCCCAATCTCTTCCATCTACTCATTCTGCCCACTTCAAAGAAGATTATATACATTCATGGACAAAACTTAAGGAAGTTTTAGCATTTCAATAAAATAATTTCCTGAATCAATATGAAGGCAAAATCATCTGGTTTACAGGTATAAATTTATTTTTTGAAAATTTTAATTTAGATCTCTATCGCTTTCAGGAAGGAAAGCTAGAGATCTAAAAATTAAAATTTTCAAAAAATAAACTTATTCCAGGAAGGCTAATCATTTTACTTTAATCTTTCAGGATGATATCAGGATTTAGACAATAATTCTGAAAGATATTTGTAATATGCAATGACCTTTATTGTAAGACACGTGAGATAACCAAATGTAAACAAAATTCTCTCTTTGATTGATGTGTGAGAGAAACAATGGCGTCTTAATGTTTTCATTTGATGTATATAGATAACGCGTTATAGATTTATTTAAAATTCACTTTGTCTCCCTGAAAAAAACAGAAGACCGTTGACAAGAAAAACTTCCCACTTCCTTAAGTTTTGTCCCATGAATGTTGCTATATAGCTCGCACATTGCCGGCCGCGGGAGGGCGGTGACGACAACCGGGTCACTGGGCTGCCCCCACCTAACCTACATACGTTGGCTGGACAAACACCTTCACTCTGCTGAAACACCGTGTGTGTGTGTGCAGTATTTTTAGAACGCCCTCATCAATATGGGCCAGAAACACATCCTTGACAGCTTATTATTTTCAGTCGAGGGGAGGATTCACTGAATTCCGCTAAATTGGCTGAAAGAAGGAAACGGACGAAAGTAGGCCAAGATTACAGGAACAAAGTCAAAAAGTTATAAATGTTACAATTTGTAGCACGCTCGTCTAAATTGAAAATAGGAATGAAATATTTTAATTAACATGATAAAACACCTAATGTAGAGTGAGAATCGAGTGTTGGGTTTTTCAAAAAAAGATTTAAACCTTATTTTCGGAATGTACAAGTTTAAGCTGTATGTGTCAGATGAAATAATTTTGCACCTAAATGTGTCCAACAATGATGGGGGGAGGGACGGTCTCCCAACGTTCATTGTTTTTCCAACAGTGTAGCTCACTACTCCAGGATGACGGAAAAGTGTGCTCAATGGAATATACAGCAGCCCAAGGAAGAGTGCTCTATGGAAAAAGCGGCAGCCCAAGGAAGTGTGCCTTATGGGAAAAGCGGAAACCTAAGGAAGTGTGCCTTATGGAAAATTCAGTAACCCAAGGAAGTGTGCCCTATGGGAAAAGCGGCAATCCAAGGAAGTGTGCCCTATGAAGTAAGCGGCAGCCCAAGGAAGTGTGCCCTATGAAAAAAATCAGTAACCCAAGGAAGTGAGCCCTATGGGAAAAGCGGCAATCCAAGGAAGTGTGCCCTATGGAAAAATCAGTAACCCAAGGAAGTGAGCCCTATAGGAAAAGCCGCAATCCAAGGAAGAGTGCCCTATGAAGTAAGCGGCAGCCCAAGGAAGTGTGCCCTATGGAAAAATCAGTAACACAAGGAAGTGTGCCCTATGGGAAAAGCGGCAATCCAAGGAAGAGTGCCCTATGAAGTAAGCGGCAGCCCAAGGAAGTGTGCCCTATGGAAAAATCAGTAACCCAAGGAAGTGAGCCCTATGGGAAAAGCGGCAATCCAAGGAAGTGTGCCCTATGAAGTAAGCGGCAGCCCAAGGAAGTGTGCCCTATGGAAAAATCAGTAACCCAAGGAAGTGTGCCCTATGGGAAAAGCGGCAATCCAAGGAAGAGTGCCCTATGAAGTAAGCGGCAGCCCAAGGAAGTGTGCCCAATGGAAAGATCAGTAACCCAAGGAAGTGTGCCCTATGGGAAAAGCGGCAATCCAAGGAAGTGTGCCCTATGAAGTAAGCGGCAGCCCAAGGAAGTGTGCACTATGGGAAAATCAGTAACCCAAGGAAGTGTGCCCTATGGGAAAAGCGGCAATCCAAGGAAGAGTGCCCTATGAAGTAAGCGGCAGCCCAAGGAAGTGTGCCCAATGGAAAAATCAGTAACCCAAGGAAGTGATCCCTATGGGAAAAGCGGCAATCCAAGGAAGAGTGCCCTATGAAGTAAGCGGCAGCCTAAGGAAGTGTGCCCTATGGAAAGATCAGTAACCCAAGGAAGTGTGCCCTATGGGAAAAGCGGCAATCCAAGGAAGTGTGCCCTATGAAGTAAGCGGCAGCCCAAGGAAGTGTGCACTATGGGAAAATCAGTAACCCAAGGAAGTGTGCCCTATGGGAAAAGCGGCAATCCAAGGAAGAGTGCCCTATGAAGTAAGCGGCAGCCCTAGGAAGTATGCCCTATGGAAAAATCAGCAGCCGAAGAAAGTGTGCCCTATGGGAAAAGCAACAATCCAAGGATGTGTGCCCTTTGGGAAAAGCGGCAGCCCAAGGAAGTGAGCCTTATGGGAAAAGCGGCAGCCCAAGGAAATGTGCATGATGGAATATGTGATAGCCCAAGGAAATATTTTTGAAGTAATATGCGACAGGCAAAGGAAGTGTGTTTAGTTGAATATGCGGCAGCTTGAAGGAAAGTGTGTCAGTTGGGAGATTCGGCAAATCGAAAGGGAATGGTAGATCGAAGAGGCTGTGTCTCGAAGGATTGCTATATAGAAGAAGCTGCGACTCGAAGGAAAGCTAGATAGAAGAAGCCGCACCCCCGAAGGAGTCCTATATAAAAGAAATTGCGTATCCAAGGAGTGATAAATAGAAATAGAAGGAGTTCTATAAAGAAGAGGCCGCGTCCTAAAAGAGTGCTATAAAGAAGAAGCCGCAGCCCGACGGAGTGCTATATAGAAGAAGCCGAAGCCAGAAAGAATGGTGTATAGAAGAAACCACACCCCGAATGTCGTTTTAGTCAACGTCTGGTGGAGTTCGAAACGCTGTTTGCATGAAGAAATCTCCGGCAGAGTTCGACACAGAGCTGGAATGAGGCAATAACAAAGTTCGACACAGAGCTGGAATGAAACAACAGCAAAGTTCGACACAGAGCTGGAATGAAGCGACAGCAAAGTTCGACACAGAGCTGGAATGAAACAACAGCAAAGTTCGACACAGAGCTGGAATGAAACAACAGCAAAGTTCGACACAGAGCTGGAATGAAACAACAGCAAAGTTCGACACAGAGCTGGAATGAAACAACAGCAAAGTTCGACACAGAGCTGGAATGGAACAACAGCAAAGTTCGACACAGAGCTGGAATGAAACAACAGCAAAGTTCGACACAGAGCTGGAATGAAACAACAGCAAAGTTCGACACAGAGCTGGAATGAAACAACAGCAAAGTTCGACGCAGAGCTGGAATGAAGCGATAGCAAAGTTCCGCACAGAGCTGGAATGAAACAACAGCAAAGTTCGACGCAGAGCTGGAATGAAACAACATCAAAGTTCAACACAGAGATGGAATGAAGAAATAGCAAATTTAGATACGGAGCTGAAATGAAGCAACAGCAAAGTTCGACACAGAGCTGGAATGAAACAACAGCAAAGTTCGACACAGAGCTGTAATGAAGCGACAGCAAAGTTCCGCACAGAGCTGGAATGAAACAACAGCAAAGTTCGACGCAGAGCTGGAATGAAACAACATCAAAGTTCAACACAGAAATGGAATGAAGAAATAGCAAATTTCGATACGGAGCTGAAATGAAGCAACAGCAAAGTTCGACACAGAGCTGGAATGAAACAACATTCGGTAGAGTTCTGCACAGAGCTGGAAGGAAACAACACCAGCTAAATAGGTAAACGGATTCCACGAGAGACACATGACTATCTCCACGTGGACGTAATTCATCTAGGTTTTCAAGGTCTATAGTTGATGGAACCGATTACATCGTGGTGAGTAGAGAATTTCAACTCTTATTTTTTCGCGCATGCGCAGTTTACAAAGGCCTAGTTTAATTACCTCCATGCGCATACCGTCATTTGGGTTGGGATTGTGAAAGACTTGGGCGGGCCATAGGCGCACTTTTTACTTCGAAGAGGGGACAAAAAAAAGTTGAAGCGAGTCTAGGGCGTCAATCAGTACACTTGGTCTGAGGCAATAATTATCTCTCATCTCATCTTCTACGTTTTCGTGTGCACTCATATTTTGACATATATTCTGGATTTATTCTTTCTTTACTGCTTTTTTTTAGATCTTTTTAGGATTACTGATTAAAGAAATCTCTACAAAAAGAGAAATTAATATGAAATTTCTAATTGAGGAAAGGATATTGAAAGTAACTCGTTTTTCTACTAGCTCTAGATGTACGTAACCTGGATTGCACTACACAATGGGATCAAAAAGTACAAAGTGTACTTTACACAAATACAGATGTGTATTATGATAAAAAATACTTGCAAGTGCTAGCTCACCTCAAAGCCCTCACTTCAACGTACCTTTTAAAATGTTCTTTTCACTTTTCGAAGCAATTCTATTTTCCTTTTGGTACTTTTATGAGAAATATTCAGTGCAAATTTTTCTTCCTTACAATTGAAATACGTAACGTCCTATACTGTGTCCTATTATAAAGCAATAACGCGCCATCTATATATGGAAAAAGAAAACATTGAAGTACGAATGCTTCTTTTACACACCAAACTTCTACTGTCCTTACTGCGATGCAGGAAACAAACATTTATGCTAAATATTATTAGTTTGAATTTTGCTATATATGTGGCGTATATTATTTTCTTATATAATACTCTCATTTTAGAATATGCGGTTAATTATTTATAAATATTTTTGTATTAGCATAATACTCGTAGTTAGGCTATCGTAGATTCTCTCAATAGTTCTATGTGTGTTTCAACTTGGGAACTTACCAGAAGTATCTCAGTGTGTGATATATCCGGAGAATAAGGTGGATAGGAGGAAGCACCGTAATGTTTCTATCCGACAAATTTCCGTATATCTCAAAAGGAAAATGTAACAAGAAGCGGTGTCATGTTTAAATTTAGATTTTAAAAAACGAACAACATCGCATTGAAGTAGACTGGCAGCACAAGGATGTTTCGGGCGTGAGGTGATCTTATAATTATTATATCTGGATAGTGGCTTAATATTTGCATATTGTCTCATCCACCTTTAATAATAATGGAATCGTTGAAGAGACGTGTTCGCTCAAATTATGTAAAAATAAAATAAATTTAGATTTCGGTTTTTAAAATCGTTGAATCTCTAGTGGTGAGCAAATCTCCTCTCATGTTCAAATCGCGAAATGTGTGGTGTCGCTGGAGACCCACTGGCGATTCTCCACCAAACTCTGCAGCGCTGGCAGAGGCGCCATATTCATTGTACATAGTTAATATAATCCATATTATCTTTTTTTTTTTAAATAGTACAGACTGTGCACTTTGCATGTATTGACAAGATGTCAATAAAATTATTTTAATTGTCAATTGTCATGTTCAAATCACCTCCTGTTTCAATGCTTCAAATGGAGCCATAGGAGAGGTTCAGATCATCAGGAAGTTCCTACTTAACTTTCCCTACTATATTCGATTGAGCTTCTAAGTCAATTCGCTCATCTTCACAACATTTACTCTTGGTAATTTTTTTGTAGGTCTTGATATTGGAAAAGAGTCTTCAGTCTGGATCCATTATGTAAATAGATCCCAAGTTACCTTATCTCCACAATTGTGACAACATCACAATAAACAGATTTTACCATTCGGTAGGTCTCAAACGCAGACTATTCCAATTGACAAATTTGTAAAATTCTTTATATTACTATTAAATGTAATTAGCTTTTACTTTTTATTACTCATTTACAGACTCCTTGTATAAGGCTATATGTCTTAATAAAAAGGCTTTTGTATGTGTATGTATTCCAATTGAAAATATTAAGAACTGCGATAGAACGCTTCACGATTTTGCGCGTCACATTTGCGCAGGGGCCATGCTAATCTTCTCTGTATCGTTCCAATTTTAGTATATGTACCGCCAAACAAGCGATAGAGCAAACAATACAAAATGACTTAACAAGAATAACCCAATCAAAGATATATTCCCACTATAGAGACATATATACAACGTTTACCACCGAATAATATTTCTTAAGTGAACTCCATTTTCCTATCATCAGATTAATCGCGCAATTTAGAACCCTTTCAATTTTTTTCATAGAACACCACCTGATTTTAATGAGGGGTGAAGACCTGAAATGCACTTTCTGTGGATCAGGAATAACAATGGAGATGTTGCACTACTTATTTGATTGTGCTGCTCTGTCTGAGGAAAGACGAAAACTAAATGATAAAACGGGGCAACTTTGTCCTTCATTTTCGGCACTAATAAATGAAATATCATATAGCGGTGGCGATATTTGGATTCCACAGTATTATATTCCGGAAAAAGGCTACACAGTGTTCTCCCCATCCCTTGTGAACTGGCGAATCCTGTATAGGGCGAGAGGCCCTAAATAAAGGCTTTGTTGTTTGTTGTTTTCCAATTGAAACAAAATGTAAACATTGTAAATAATCCTTAAAGACCAACTTAAGAAGACGCTCGGATTCATCAGTGACTCACAGCTAATTGACAATGTCAAACAAGTTGAAACTTGTCGCGAACTAGTGTGGACATGTGTCAGAATTGACTTTATTTATTTACGCTGCATTTGGATAAGGCGCTGATTCAACACTCGGTGTTTTTTTATCCCACCTCGCGCATAATCTCCTGACGGCGAGGCGAACGTCAAGGTCGGCAGCGAGCGAGGTCACGCCTGCCTGCCGAGTTGTTGCCTAGAGTTCGACAACTTCCTTGCACTTCTCTCTGAAACATGAAGTTGAAGGTCAGTCAGTAATAAAAGGGATATCCTGACGACTCAATTGAACATTTTATAAGGCACAGGTTGACATCCATCGTAATAAATAGTAACTAGACCTATGGTTTATTTCAGAAAATTGTCCAACCCATTTTTCCTAAGAAATCAAGAAAAGACAACTATGTATACGTTTCAGGCTGATGTCTCCCATAGAAAATAAAGTACTGTTCCTGGGGCGAGAGTCATTTCGACTTCTATTGGCCATTATTCTGATAAAAACGAATGATATCCATCGTGTAATAAATATCAATTAGGCATTTTGGTTTATTTCAGAACATTGTTCAACCCATTTTCTTGAGAAATCAAGAAAAGCCAACTACGTACGCCTTTCAGACTGATGTCTCCCCATATAAATTACAGTAATGTTCCCGATGAGAGTCATTCCTACTTCTATTGACCATCATTCTGATAAAAAGAATAAACAGGTCAATGAAATACTGTCGGTCGTTAGTTTTAAAATACACAATGTACTTATACATATATATCATATATTTTAAACTGTATGACACTTTTAGTATATTTAATAGATTTTAAATAAAATATATATAACTGTAAATACATGATTAATTGAAATTGTAAATATTATTCCTGTAGAAGGGCAGCTTGCGCCCGAAAGCTCGAATTAATTTTTCAAATAAAGAAACTCATCCTTTATGAATATATTCATTATTACTTTTAGTATATGTTACATATCTTCCAATTAGTTAGAGTCGATACCTTAAAAGATCCTGCCCTTCTTTTGGAATGTACACCGTTTCTGCTTGCTGCCACCCCCATATTTTGTATATATGCTATATCTTTAATTCCTGTAAACCCCTATTTGTATGTAACACTAAAAATGTTGACGTCAAAATAAAGATCCAAAGAGTGTTCGGTCAGCTGGTGGCAGGGGCAGAGGGGAGGAAAATGCCAACGCCCATGTGGGGCCGGCCCCCAGGGACTCTTTATAGACGACCCCTGAAAACAGGACAGATTTTTGGTAGGGGGTCAGCAGCAGATGGTTCTAGGGTGTGGCCATCGACATACGGCTTCGGTCTCACACAGACTCGCTCTCCATGTCTTGGGGATAAGCATCCAAGTGTGTGTCATGGCCTCTACCTCTGTCCCGTGGGCTGTACCAGATCACTCTATGTGCTAACATCTAGCCCTGCCTCTGCTTCTTGTTGTCCGAGTGTGGGAAGATCATCAACACTCGCCTCACGTACACGACTGCCAGTTTATCCATACGTCGACATTTGCAACAATATAACATATACTTGTATAGATCTTTCCTTATTTATCCACCGTTCAGTCTCCATCACCGATGGCGGTAACCTGGCCGAAACATGGATTCTCTTGGTTTGAAAACTGGTTGATCAGATAGAAATAGCTGAAAAAATAAGTGCATGGAGGAGTCTTGACACAGGCTACAACTACCGCTAATCTCTGTCTATTTTTTTTTTTAGAAAACTAAGATGTTCCAGCATTTTCGAACGATTCTTGAGTTCTGGGATTGCCCGTTCTCTTTCATTTTCATATTTAATGCAGATAAAGAGAGAGTGTGCAAACTAAAAAACGTTCCTATTCTCAAAATTAAAAATATTAATATTTTTCAGTAAATATTTAATCTTCCATAGCTTTTTGATATATGGTAGCGTGGATATTTTATATCTTTTATATCAGAAGATAGCTAAACGCTTTGCTCTTTTTTTTTAAATGTATATTGTTGTTTTTAGTAGATATAACAGGACGTTTTTTATAGATATATTTATAAAATTATTTTAGTTTATATTATAATAGAAATGAAATTTATATATGATCCAAAGAGATGGAGCAAAATGTTAATTTACTGAACAAATATAGAGATGAAGTCGATGTTATACCCTGTTGCAGCTAAGGAAGTTCGGCAGTATTTGTCCGCCGTACTTGACACCCTTGCAAAATGGGACAGATCAATATGCTGCTTGCTAATGGCTGTATCCATAATCGATGAGTTTATTTGGAACAGGCGCCGACATTCAATCACAGCTCTCCAGGTCACATCACGACAACTAGGACTTGTGGCCCTGTCCATGAGAGAGGACATCTACAGAATTACTTCTAACTTCTTTTTACGAACATGTATTTCATCATTATTTATGTGAAAAGGTATCGATTCTGTAAAAAAAAATTAAGATATCCTCAACTTTTTTTGAGGAGTTACAATTTGGTTTAAAGTTAAAAGTCACAAGGTAACAAAACCAAATACAAATAAGTAAATTATAATGATCTTTCGTTTACAACGTTGTTACCATCTTCAAACAAAAGTAATTATTTAAAATGAGTAGCTTCAGATCCTGAACTCTCTTTGAAATAGAATCCTCAAGTAATGGCTTGCTTCAACATATCCTTAATATCAACTCTTTGGAATTCTTTTTTTCAGCTCATGAGAAGAATACATTTGTAGGTCCATTGAAGTCTCTATCAAAAAGATCAAGTACAATTTGGATTATAGATAGGATCACAAAATAACAAGACCAAATATGTAAATTCTACGTGACATGTCGGTAACAGCGTTGTTACCACTTTCAGACCAAAGTATTGAATGTATGAAATTATGAATATGTGTGTGATGTGTTATTACTTAGTACATTTGTCTCAAGATTGTGACACCGCTGTGTTTACTAAAATATCACATAGAATTGGTTTATTTTGATTTGACCTTGTTTTCTTGTGATACATATTCAAAAGAGTTAAATACGATAATATATAAAAACATATTGAAATAGAGCAATCCATAAATGAATCTTTAATTAAAAAGGCATATATTGGATCAAAATATCATTTATTTTACCAATATTTCAGTTGGCTGAACGCCAACCTTTATCAAGGTGTTATAACATTTTAAAGTGTGTCAACAACAAACTCAGCGCCACATTAAGTTTTAAAAAAATATTTTGTTATATTCAATGGGGAGAAAATTTTTATATATAAATTTATATTATGGACAAAATACATTTTGTAAAATATGGGTGTGAATATTTTGAAAAATTAACAATATATATAAAAAAAATTCTCCCCATTGAATATAACAAAATATTTTTAAAAACTTAATTCTGTTGACGTTATGTGCCACTGAGTTTGTTGTTGACGCACTTTAAAATGTTATAACACCTTGATAAAGGTTGGCGTTCAGCCAACTGAAATATTGGTAGAATAAATGATATTTTGATCCAATATATGCCTTTTTAATTGAATAAAAACATATTTATATTGATTTTAAAATTTCGTTAAAAAACATGCGAATTGGGTATATAGCAATACAAAGTATGCTTTTTTATCTTATACATTTTTATAATTTGATAATTATTTTAACCTTCCAAAATAGTTTGCTAGAAAAACTTCAATAAAGAGACGAAACGCTAAACGACAAAAAGAAACCTGCTCTACACGAGCATAATTGATTACAATAAAAACAAATTTATTTCAGGCAGTATTATATCTTATGAAAAAGGCATCTCCTTATCGTGCAACTGAAAGTTGCTGATGGCTTGCGCCATCTATCGGAATAAATATCAACTATTCTCGTTGATATCTATTCCGATAGATGGCGCAAGCCATCAGCAACTTTCAGTTGCACGATAAGGAGATGCCTTTTTCATAATTTATGCACCTTATCCAAGTACAATATCACACTTGAACTTTTTTTTTCACATAGTATTATATCTTTTTTTCAAGTTATAAATAAATTTCTTCAACCTTTTTTAATATTTTATTTCCAACGTTTCGACGACCCGCTACTGTCCTTTTCATGGAAAACTCTATTTGCATATTTTAAAAATCTATTTGTATATTTTACTTCCTTTGCATATAAATTCTGAATGAACTGATATTCAAAAGTGAAGAGTTCGCAATATAAAAAATGTTGTGAAGAAATTTATTTATAACATAATTAGACAACCAACCCGTTAAATGTTCCCAACAAACCTTCTCTCTCTGTAAAATGTCCCAAAGATGTGTCAGTCTGTCACAAAGCTGCGTCCGTCCAGAAGAATCAATAAACCAAATGTCGCCCCACTTCGAGTCCAAATCTTACAAGTTGCGACGTGACGTCGTGATGCGACTCCCCAATACTGGCTGGCTGTTAGACGGCGGTAACTCACTCGCTCGTTCTGGTAGAGGAATAGAGGAATTAATTCCATTCGTATTCATTACATTGAAATTCGATGATATATATTTAACTATTTAAAAATGCCTATTTTGGATCATAAAGTTTTTATTTCCGATATTTCGTGTGGCAACTCGCCAAACTTCTTCGGGGAACAAGATTGTTTTGAATAGCTCGCGTATCAATTCAAGACGATATACCAGACACCATCCAACTTAAAAACACTTCTCCGCCATCCCGATACCAAACATAACACAAACAACAGTCAAAAATCCAACCTCATTTACAGAATCCCGTGCCGATCTTGCCCAGCTACATACATAGGAGAGACAGGGAAAACTCTAGAAGAAAGAACCAATCAACACAGGACAGCCCTTCAAAATTATAGCCCTCTTTCCCTTTTAGTAGATCACGCACTGAAACAGGACCACATACCAAATTTTGACTCAACTGAAATAGTATATCAAAATATCAAGGACAAGCATTCAAGACTTTTTCTAGAAAGCTGGACCTCAATAGAAGATAAAAACAGTATCAATCGAAAAATAGACATTCCTCAATTATACTTACAATTTAAAACCATATAGCACTACTATACATTTATATATATATAACAAATTACTGATTTTCAATTCTTTTATTTTAAATGTATATATTTATTTATCCTCTATATATTAATATTGTATATATCATTTTATTATCAATAATTATATTTATAAACATGCATATTGTAGATTTTAGATATTTTAAAATTTTATAGCAGTTGTACATACTCGTGAATTGATACGCGAGCTATTCAAAACAATCTTGTTCCCCGAAGAAGTTTGGCGAGTTGCCACACGAAATATCGGAAATAAAAACTTTATGATCCAAAATAGGCATTTTTAAATAATATAATATATGGATTGCTCTATTTTCAAACATATTTAACTATATAACCCCAAACCCTCATTTGTTATCATAGTCACAATAAATGAGTTTTTATATAGCGATTATCCCTCTAAATGTGCTGTTTTTGTTACCCATAGCAAAATATCTATCTTTTATAAGGCGATATGGTGCGACAATGGACGTTAACACTATACTGGGAGCCGCCGTAACACTGGGCGATATAGGGCGACAATGGACGTTGTCACAACACTGGGAGCCGCCGTAACACTGGGCGATATGGGACGACAATGGACGTTATCACAACACTGGGCGATACAGGGCGACAATGGACGTTATCACAACACTGGGCGATACAGGGCGACAATGGACGTTATCACAACACTGGGAGCCGCCGTAACACTGGGCGATATAGGGCGACAATGGACGTTGTCACAACACTGGGAGCCGCCGTAACACTGGGCGATATGGGACGACAATGAGCGTTATCACAACACTGGGAGCCGTCGTAACACTGGGCGATATGAGACGACAATGGACGTTATCACAACACTCGGAGCCGTCGTAACACTGGGCGATATAGGGCGACAATGAAGTTATCATACAACACTGGGAGCCGCCGTAACACTGGGCGATATGGGGCGACAATGAAGTTATCATACAACACTGGGAGCCGCTGTAACACTGGGCGATACGGGATGCGATAATGCAAACTACATATGTAGAGCCACAGTAACTCTTGCTCCATGTTAAAGTGGAAATTTGTCAGATTCAGCATTGGTGATTCTCTAATTTTGCTATTCACATAGCTTGGACCTGTTTCTCATAAGTTTAAAAAATATTTGTTTTCCTCTGTTTCTCTCCTTCTGCTGTAATATATTTTCAGAATTTTTATAAAAGATTTCAAACACACCAGTGACATTATCTTTTGCTATCTTTCCCTTAGTAGCAATGGCAGCCCATTTATTTTAGGGGTCCAAAAATATCCTTTTTACTAAGGTTTCCTGAATTTTGGAATGTTGTTTCCAGTTAGTATCACAGGATTGTGTGATTATTCGAAGAATCCTTTATATTTCAGAGCATCTGTATGTCGCAATGGGGAAGGTGCCATGAAGGCGTCACAGTTTTTATGGGCAAGGCTGAACAAGAGGGTCAGAGGTCGAGCTGATCTCAAGGCTGGCGAACACGGTCTTCACTTGATGGAATTTGCCAACTCTTACATAGTCCCTACCGGGGCAAACGACTTGTTTTCAAAATTGACATCTAAGACTCTTTTTGAACTAACATATCCTGGCAATATGGCGATCGTATCCTAATTATTTGAAAAAGAGTCTGTGTCTTGAAAGCTAGATATATTTAATAAAAGAATATTTTTATCAAAAGTGTCGGAGAAATCTTTTAATTTAAAGTTATATTGGCGATTTTAGTATGCTCCGAATCATATCATATTATAAATGTCGATAATTTTGCATCTCCTAACTAATTTTCTCATTAGATGTGAGTTGCACTTCTCTTCAGGGACTCTCAACCAACGCCTTATTTAGGACTTCTAATACCTATAGGAAATAAAACTATCAAGCACGAAGGTTTATTTTAAAATAATATAAACATCTACTGATATTAATACGATGAAAAACAGTGGGAGGGCTTGGCTCATCAGTGGTGAACCCACCCAGCGGTTTCGCCGATTGAATCCACCAGACCGCTTTTTAGAGCTCCAATGCTATATTGTATTCCTTATTCCAGGATTGTGGATTTCGACAGATTACAAAAAAATTATAAGACGCCACGATTTTTTGTATTTATCATATCGTAAGATTCTGCTTATATATGGTCAATGAAGAGTAGAATCTTAGTTATCGCACTTTTTTCACTTCTTTTTCAGGGAAGTACAGCTTGGTCACCCCCGACAACGGTTTAATGTTACAGCCACCGGCAGTTACTCAACTCTAATTAAATGTCTGCAGCCACGGCGAGGGGATTATTTAAAGTTACGCAATTCTATCGAAGCCTAACAAGGATGTCTTTTATACGAGATGATCAATATTCTCTGTCCCTTTTAATGAGTCTCACAGAAAATATCGATTGAATTGGTGACGTGTGATCAACATTTGGTGTATGTGATTGATGAGGCCAAAGCACTGATTCTCGAGGTTTCACCTAAAGAAGAATTAAGAACTTGCGTTATCAAAAACATCGAACTTCGGGGCGAAAGACCATTTTGGAGGAGGGCTGGGCCATCATCGCATGTAACGGACATACGCCGGGTTTGAGGGAGGCGCCTTGACTGTTGGGAAATAAAAATAAAACAAAATCTCTCTTGTTTATGGCCATTAAGGTCTACCATTGATATTTAATTTATTTTAGAGTTCCTTGTTCCAAAATAACTTTACTAGATATCGCTCAAAAGAAGCAACCTAGGTCATAATTACAACAACAAATAATATGTAAAGGGTATTCACATATTAAACAAAATGTTAACGCGGGATTCGATCCCGGTTCATGACTGTCGGGAATCAAGGGTGTTACCTACTCGTAAACCGACTTCTTGAATTTATTTTAGAGTAATAGTTTTAATCTTTAAAACGTTTTAAATCAAAATACTCAGTTGCTATGTTTCTTTCATCTAGCCACCACTTTACCCCTGATGAGCCAGGTCCGCCGCAATATAATTTCTATTACAGTAGGGGAAGTAAGAAATTGTTCGTATTGAAAAAGAAACGTTCGCGCTAAGACCGTTGAATAGAGATGAGTACAATTATATATTGTGATTTATATTCAACAACAACAAAAACTTTATCAAAACATTCCGCCTTGTATATAATGATTCGTCATACAAAAAAGAAAAATGAAACCAAATATTTACATAATTAAAGATATGAGAAGATAGTTGTTTGATTTATATTCTATCGATATATATTTTACAAATAATTTAGGATACTTTATTTCAAATGAATACTTAGTTTCTTGGGTTACGCGGGTCCATACAACCAAACCTGACCATACCATCGTACTCGGCTGGGTCGTCCAATCCACGCGGGTCGGTTGTTTGTCTGTACGAACCCGAGCGAGTGGTTCAAGTTCAGCCAGAGGTATGGTTCTCTAGAGCCTTCCTACGGCTCCGAAGAATATAACCGGCGCTATAAACAATGCGCCGAGGTATCTGCCGGGTGATGTGGAAACTTTCCAATTCGTCATATGGTCAACGCCCATCTCCTTGGTTCTTCCCCATGCTGCCATCTCCTTGGTTCTTCCCCATGCTGCCATCTCCTTGGTTCTTCCCCAAGCTTCTCCTTCACACTCACATTACGTTCTTCGTTTCTCACCCTGTATTATCAATGAAGGTTATTTTTTCCTTAATGACGTCCTCTTCTTGTTACTGTCATCAAACTGTTTCTTGACACGATTGGTCTCCAGACAGCTACTGCCGGTACGTAGAGAAATGATGCTCCTTGGTTATTGTATTCGTGATTGAGGTTTCTCAGTACATTGATAATATTTAACTATAATCCATTAGTTGATATTTATTCTGAGAGAGACATTGCAAAGGTTTCAGCTGCGCTCAGTTCACGACTTTCTTAATTTATCCAACTGATTCCAGTACAATTTTACTTTGGTACCATTTCTTCATAGAGTAAATAAAGTTGGGTCATCCTTATAATATACATGATATCGTACGCACTAGATTGGCTTCAGCTTTTTCAGATTTCTTATCTTCACGGGCTCTGATCCAAGGCTCAGCGGTGCGTCAAGGTTCCCTCCAGCCACATGTTTGGCCCCTCATAGCAGAGCTATTCAAGAGCCATTTTCCAGTAAATGCCCGGGATCTCACAAGGGTGTATCAGGAATGCCAGTAACAAGTTTAAACATTTCCATATCAAGGCATTATTCCCAGAGGTGTTCTCTCTTCGACATATGTGGGTCACAGGTCGAATTTATCATTTTATGTGCTTAGCCGATCTAATTGCAGCGATTGTGGATATACATGAGGAAGTGGAAAGTCTTTAATGTCGAAGGTCGTCTTTTTTTTTTTAAGAAGACAAGGCAATTTGTTCACACTTGATTATCTCGAGTGTCTTCAATAGACGTCATTGTGTATCAAATATCTTTCAGAGATATTGTCTGCATCCCAATATACATGCTATAATGTACAAATTCCTTAAGGTTTGTCCATAAGTGTAAATGCTTCAGGATATTTCCTAATAATATGAAAAAATATTATCCTTTATCTCAACATTTTAATTATATAAAATCATATAAATAGGTGGTTTCCACTTAGGACTAATTTTTGTATAGCTACATCAACGAAAACGTTTTGTAGAATCTCCACAATATATTTTACATACTGCGGCAAGATTTTTAATAAACAGTCTCTCCATAATACCTGTAGTCTAAGGATATTCTCTGTAAGGAAATCTCTTATTTTTTCATTTATGTCACAATGTATAGTAATTTGACGCAAATATGAAGACTATATATATATTTTTTATATAAGCAAGCGTCAAATCAATGTCTATCTCTATCAAAATTTCAAATCCTTCTATCGATATCGCCAACAATTCAATCAATGTTGGCAACAATGGTATCATTGTTTCCAACAATTTAATCAATGTTGGCAACAATGGAATCGATGTTTCCAACAATTTAATCAATGTTGGCAACAATGGTATCGATGTTTCCAACAATTTAATCAATGTTGGCAACAATGGTATCATTGTTTCCAACAATTTAATCAATGTTGACAACAATGGAATCGATGTTTCCAACAATTTAATCAATGTTGGCAACAATGGTATCATTGTTTCCAACAATTTAATCAATGTTGGCAACAATGGTCCCGATGTTTCCAACAATTTAATCAATGTTGGCAACAATGGTACCGATGTTTCCAACAATTTAATCAATGTTGGATACAATGGTATCATTGTTTCCAGCAATTTAATTAATGTTGGCCACAATGGAATCGATGTTTCCAACAATTTCACCAATGTTGGCAACAATGGTATCGTTGTTTCCAACAATTCAATCAATGTTGGCAACAATGGTATAGATGTTTCCAACAATTTAATCAATGTTTGCAACAATGGAATCGATGTTTCCAACAATTTAATAAATGTTGGCAACAATGGTATCGATGTTTGCAACAATTTCACCAATGTTGGCAACAATGGAATCGATGTTTCCAACAATTTAATCAATGTTGGCAACAATGGTATCGATGATTCCAACAATTTCACCAATATTGGCAACAATGGTATCGATGTTTCCAACAATTTAATCAATGTTGGCAACAATGGAATCGATGTTTCCAACAATTTAATCAATGTTGGCAACAATGGTATCGATGTTTCCAACAATTTAATCAATGTTGGCAACAATGGTATCGATGTTTCCAACAATTTAATCAATGTTGGCAACAATGTTATCGATATCGCCAACAATTTAATCAATGTTGGCAACAATGGTATCGATGTTTCCAACAATTTAATCAATGTTGGCAACAATGGTATCGATGTTTCCAACAATTTAATCAATGTTGGCAACAGTGGTATCGATGTTTCCAACAATTTAATCAATGTTGGCAACAATGGTATCGATATTTCCAACAATATTATCGAAATTTACAACAATATTATCGATGTTTCCAACAATAGCATCGATGTTGCCAACATTAATATAAAATT
This sequence comes from Cordylochernes scorpioides, assembly GCA_030710605.1. NCBI lineage: Eukaryota > Metazoa > Arthropoda > Arachnida > Pseudoscorpiones > Chernetidae > Cordylochernes > Cordylochernes scorpioides. The sequence continues at coordinate 27,242,398 of CP092863.1, read as the reverse complement.
TCTCACTATTTAAACAACTTTTTAAGCTGGCTACCTTTGTGACAATTTACATATTTTACGATGTTTTTACACCTTTGTACGACCATTGTGCCTCAGAGTATAATTTCCTGAACAGCTCCATTGTTGTGTGTTGTTTCATAATATCTACAGTAGGGAGAGTGTCCCTGACTGGTACGTTATGTACTTGAACCAGACTGTTTTCCTTACATTTGAAATATGTATAATATAATTATACACTTTGGTTAGTATACCGTAAAACTATATTCTCTCTACATATGAAATATGCAGATTTTTTTTTAAGAAAACAAAATGGATTGTTCCTATTCTTAAAAAATACTTCTTAATTTTTTGTCAGCATTTTGATTCATGGCTCAGTGCTACCGCCCTTAACAATAGAGAAGCACAAATTTAGCAAAAGATGGAACAGTTGTATGAGACAAGTCAGGGACATATTGAAGCTGCACGCCTCCGATCCACATAAATTTCTGTGAATTCATGGTAACAAAACGATACATTAGAACCTCCACGAAACGACACCTTTTTACAAAGGTCTTTCTCATAACCAAAATTGCCATTTTAACTGATTATCATCTATTAGGTAAGAGAGAGAGAGAGAGAGAGAGGATACACCTCTCTCTAAAGGCTCTGAAACTAGGTGATATCCTTTAAAGAAAAGTTTTTACTATTATAATTTCAATTGCTATCTATCGTTAAAATTTAAAGTTTTACTGCCTATCGCACTTTGACTTGGCCGAACCGTTACTACATTTGGTAAACACCAGGAAGTGACCCGATATAGCGATTGAATATCTTAGGTAGAAATTAGGAATTCTGTATTTTCACGGGTAACAAGCGTTAATAACAAAATATAGTTTTTAACATAATGACTATTCTAGTGTGCGTTAAAATAATAATAATAATAAGTTTCAGTTGTGTGTGAAAGCGAGTATACACCTGGTAAATGTTCATACGTTTGAACCCTACTTACTCATGGGGTAGCTGGAATAGAGAAAGCTGTTATCTACATCATTAAATAAATAGATATCTGAATGGAATGTTAGTAAATATAACACATATCTGTGTGTCGAGAGTAGAATTATTCTAAGATCAATTTCTACAATTAATGAACTGAAGAATTGGGATGGCTTGGTTCATTAGTGGTGAACCTTTCCATAGAATTCTCCAATTTAATCTACCAGACCTCTCTCAAGATCACATATTAAAGGTGGAGTGAAATCTTCAGCGATAAGCAATTCAACGAGCACATCCAAGACAAGTCCCGACATGTCATCCAGACGTGAAAACCAATAATTAACTAATTAAAGACTGTTGACAGCTAGGAGGTCAACAACACACCGCGCGAACCTCAAGTAAAAAAGTGAAGCGATAATTCCTTCCGCTCCCAATTTTAATTCAATCAGATGGGCTGAGGGGCATTTTAAGATCTGAGAAGAGATCGCTGCTTTGACATATCTCCTCTAAGGTCTTCGATCCAGTAAGGTTTTTGATAAACTCAGGAATAAGGGAATTTCAAATGATCACATATTAGATTTAAAGATACTCGGCGTCTTAGCAAACTCTGATAGCATTTAAATCTATGTCATTGAGGTTGTTCTTATAAAATCATCCAGAATGGTACAAACGGAAACGAATTCAAAGGGTTTTTATTTATAAACTAGCGAATGTTCCTGGTTTCGCCCGGTTTTTATCCAAGTAAAAGTTTGCCTAACGAACATTTGTTAAAACGATTCTAGAAAACATCCATTCCACCTATTTATAGATTTATAAACGTATATAAATATTGTTATATGCGTTTAAATACAGATATCCGTATATATTTGAATCACATAATCTTTTTGAAAACATTTATTAAATTTTAAATAAGATATTTTCTTCAAATATATATTAATATTGAAATGCCAAGTTTTTTTACAATGTCATTGGAATATTATATTACTAAATCCTCAAATTAAATATTAAATTTATTATACTTGGAACACATTTTAGCATTTTTACAATTTATAAATGTAATTTCACCAGATACCGCGAGAGGCGCTGCTTGCAAGTGAAAGTAGAAAATTTGCAAATAAAATTGCAAAGAATATTTATTTCAAATCAAATTCAAACCAGAAACCTTCTCAGTAGTATAGTAAATAATTTCCTAAAGTTTCACGGCGATTGGATAATCTTACCTTTTAAAAACATTCATCGTGTAACCAAACTATCATTCATCGTGTAAACAAACTACGTGTAAATTATTAACCAATCAAATTCATTTATCGTCGCGACCAGTGCTGCGCAAAGCGGTAAAAGGCTGGAACTAACGCTTTTTGGTTTTACATTTAAAAAAATCACATTAACCATTTTAGTTTTTTTTTAATAGCCTATATGTTAAACGAAATCTTCAGCTACCTACATGCGAAATTTCATAAGGATTGATTCTGTAGATTTTGCGCAACGCGATAACAAACATCGATTTTGGATTTCATTTTTATAGGTATAAGGATTATTATATTGAGGATTTTTTAAATAAGACCTGGCTTAGGTTTAGTGAGTAATTAGATCTCTTAGTAAGCAAAATTGAATAAATATATATATTTGGCATACACACAGGCACACACACAAGAGCATATACCCAAATTGAAATACCATGGAAACCCAAGAGTTAGAAAAAAACATGGAATTTGACTCAAATTAATTTCCTATGGCATATAATGATTTAAATTTGGATGCAAAAGTCTTTAAAATAGTTAAATTGAAATTATTTTCATATTTTTAAAAGTTTGGTGCATGTGATAGCCCTACATCATGCCAAGTTCCAAGATATTCGAGCAGGTCGGTTGTAACATTTTCTATAAGAACCGGTCAATAAGTAATGCACAATGACCTATAGAAACATGTTTTAAAATTTTATCATAATAAAATTATGTTTTATGGTTAAATAAACATTCATATTTTCATATCTGCAAACAGAATTAAGATATATATTTTGCATTTTTAAAGATATACAATAGAAGTAAACGCAAGAAAACGACACCAGTGTGAGGGAGTTCCTGTTTAAGTCCGAAGACATTTCAGCTGCTGTAATTTACTCGAAGCAGAAGTCTGTGTATGGGAACAAAGCCATGGATAGAAACACAATACAAAGATGGATTCAGCCCTTCCAGATGGTGATTTTGACATTAGTGATAAAGAAAGGCCAGGTAGACCAACCTCTATAGTGACGGACCAAAATTTGGCCCTAACGGAGGATTTGATCAAGAAAACCATGACAATAAAGACATATCAAATAATGGAAAAAAGTTCCTATCTAAAGGGAAAGTTTTCTTAAACTTATTAATAATCTTGAATATCGTAAATTATGCTCAAAATGAGTTCCAAAACTCTCAACACGATAAATGATGCAAATTTGGAAAGATATTTGTTTAGTCCTCATGGGGACTTTCCGGAGAACTTTCTCGCGTGTTTGAAGGTTTGTTAACATGTGATGAGACTTGTATTTATCATTATAATTCTTATTCAAAGTGCCAATCAATTCAATAGACCCATAAAACAGCTCCAGTAAAGAAAAAAAAGCAATGCTTCCCATTTCCAAGGACAGAATCATGATCTTTGTCTTTTGAGACCAAGAAGAGCTGATATTAATGAACACTCTTGAAATAAATACTTCTATCAACAAGGTAGGATATTTTAAATAATTAGAAAATATAAAAGAGCAATTTAAACAAAAAGACCCAAATTAAAAAAGACCCAATTCAAATTTCGTCAGGATAATGCGAGACCTCACACCTGACTTGGCAAAGATTGCAAGGTATGGGTGGATGCCTCACCCTGCGTTCAACCCTGACCTGACACAAGAGTTTTTCAGGTGGTTAAATATTTGAAAGTGATGCAATTTTACTCCAAGCTATTAGAGCGCGGTTCAGAGAGTTGAAAATTTTGACAATTAAAAGATCTTAGTAAATATTTACAGAAAAAAAATTACATCGATAAAATATTTATTTACAATCAGCCAGGTGTCCACCGCGATAGTGTCCGCCTCCGGGCGATGATGGGGTCCTCGATGGCCTCACCTAGTCCAACCTGGACGAAGTAGCGAGTTGGATAAGGCGTTTTACCAAATTTATGCAAGTTGACAACAACGCTGGATTAAATCTGTACAGAAGGAAGGTGGATATATTAAATGATTTAATAATATAGAGAACTGTTAGGAGAGAGAGAGTTCTTATATACAATGTTTTTTTTTTTTTTTTAGTTTTTCAATAAAATAAGTTATTACCGATTGTGCATTATTTATTCATTGAACCTTGATTGATGTAGAAACTCTTCAAAAAAAATTCGATATCAGCAAATATAAATATGATTAACAAGAGATAATGAGACTTTTAATACATTTAAAGCTATTTTATCGTATTTACTTACATTTGGAGTCTTAAATATAATTTTATTCGGTTATAAAGAAGCCTATAGACCCTTTTAGGTGGGTCGAAAACATAGTCGCCACCAAGTTGATAAGGGCCAACAGCCCGAAACGGGTAGGTGGTTGCTTTTCTTGTTAATTCCTTAAAGAGCTTATGTCAACTTACTTTGAAATATATATTTTTTAAATCCACGTTCAGTTTCTATTTCTCTGATAGCTGGCATAAAGTAATCAGTAATATTCAGTTTCACGAACATGTTGTTCCATTATATTGTAGCAATGTTTTATTTAATCAACAGATTGTTTCGAGACTCCATGTCACGTCAGATCTATCTCAGTAGCAACAAGATGTTTGGGTAAGAGATAACATATAGGGAAGTATCTATTTATTAAAATACACTCATGGACAAAACTTATGGAAGATTTACCTTTTACCATGTTTATCGGGATTCAGACAATAACTCTGAAATATATTCGATACACAGTGACCTTTATTGAAGACATACGAGATAACCAAATGTGAACAAAATTACCTCTGTCTTCTTCACAAAAACAGACGACTGGCGACAACAAAGACTTTCCACTTCCTTGTGTCCATGAGTGTATTTTAAATTCTATTAATAGTTTAGTATTTTAAATGTTTTGTTACTCTCAGCTAATTTTTCTCGCTACTTCTCTTTAATGTAGATAAGTTTTAATTGGTTTAGAAAATTAAATTGCCTTGTCAAACACATCCTGAGATTCGTTTTCCCTCATTTTAAAAATCTTTTATTTAACTTACTTCCATGTCTGTCTGTTCACAAATCTTGTAATCAATTATTATTATATTAACAGAGCACCTAGAATACTGGAATTTGGTACACTTGTTAAACGTGATAACAATGTAAGTTGACAAAATTTCAGACTACTGGATATTCGGGGTAGTTGTGTCTCTTGGTAATGGAGTAATAGAGTAGTTCTAATTTATATATTTACTTTAAGGTTTTATGATCAATTTTAATATACTTCCAGGCCACACAGAAGTTTGAAATTTGTAGACTCGCTCAATACAGTTAACAATGTAAGTTGACAAAATTTCAGACTACTGGGTATTCTTGTCTCTCGGCACACAATAGAGTAGTTTTAATTTCTATATTTACTTTAAGATTTTATGATCAATTTTAATATACTACTCTCCAGACCACAAAGAAGTTTGAAATTCGTAACCTCGCTCAATACAGCTAACAATGCAAGTTAACAAAATTTCTGACTTCTGGGTGATCGGTAATGGACTATTTTTTCTATATTTTCTTTCAATTTTTGTGATCATACTTCTACGTAGAAGTCTAGTATTTTATAGACTAATTCAATCATATTAGCATATGGTAATTGTATAACATTTCAGACTTCAAGGTGGCCGTAGTGGTTGGGAATTGACAAAAGAGAAGAGAATTTATATATTTACTTTCAAACGAAGGAAAATAGGCGCAGCCATTTTTCTCGCGTAATGAGTGGCTCGAGTTTAATTAAAAAGAAGTCGGGGTGGTCGGGACTGAACTAATTTCTATATATATATATATATATTCGTCCAATTTTTATATATTTACAGCCCACACATAGATATCTGAATTTTGTACACTCGATCAAGCTAACAACTCAAGTGTACACAGAAGTCGGTCGACGAGTGGTTAAAACCCTTGATTCCCGACAGCCATGAACCGGTAGCGAATCCCGCATTGGAAACTTTGTTTAAATATGTGTGAATAACCTTCACATATTATTCATTGTTGTAAATATCATAAGCCACTTGCTCTTTTGAGCGGCACCTAGTAAAGTTATTTTGGAACGCAAGTGTACAAAATATCGAACTTCTACATTGCCTTGACGTTCTGAAAGAGGCTATAAATAGAATTTGTATATATATATATCAAAAAGAGAAATATAGGCGAAGCTGTGTAATGAGCGGCTGTAATTCCATACAAATAAATCGGTGGTATAAATTAGACCAATAAAAAATTGTGGGAATATTTTTAGAGATAAAATTATAATCATTTTTGAAATAATTATTTTACAGACCAATTTAAAATTTAAAATATGACATTTAATATATATTTATATAACATTTAGTTGTGGGAATTTGATATTCATGTACCAGAAGTGACAACTCTTCCATTAGCCCTAACTATTTGCAGTATTCTAGCCTGAAAATCAGTCTTTCCACTTAATCAGCTTAAACACTTTTTTTTTCGCCAATTCGACCGATTTTATAACTCCCCTCATAGGATGTTATGAAATCGAAGCCGTCCCTGTACTGATGAGGGTTAAAGCCCGAGCTCTGGTTGTTGACAGCTGCAACGATAAGGTCTGCGGGCCTACAGCCATTATTGCCTTCGACGATCCCCGACCTGCACTTGATGACCAAAGACTCACTCAATTCCACTGGACTCTGAGGACTTATCTAGGAAGCACGAGGAATGGATCTTCACATCTAGGTCCTCCTGATACTAACACCTGCAAAACTGTTTCATTCCACACCACTGGACCTGGACAACAACGGACCTGTCTAGATGAAACAAGAACTGTCGGACTTCCCTCCATATGGACCATCAGGACGTGAGTAACAACGTCATGTGGAACATCTCACATGCGTCACACCAGACACAAGGCTTCAACCACAGTTTTACATTCGATCATTCAACATAAACACTTAGTGAACACACTAGATAGATGTGCTAGCCAAACAGGTCCACCTAGCCTAACTTGACCTGACTTAATTCAGCTTGAAGGAAATTTAACAAGTTCCAAATTGGCTGAGTTATCTCACTACATATAACATTTATATCTTTTAAAAGTTTCCCCTGTATATAAGATTTTGTGTTTACTTTTTATATGTGAAGACTCTCTCTAAGTTCTCTATTTCTCTTTTTTCATATACAAGTATACTTGTAGTTTATATATATTTTTGTTCTTTTTAGTTAAGAAGAGAGGACATATTTCATATAGTATTCATATCTTTAATAAAACTGATAACTAGCAATGCTTATAACTTGAAATGCCACAATTTACAGTACGATTTAATGATAACGGTGTTAAATGAGATGAAGATATCCTCCCAAAAGATAGCTTACCTGAGCGTAGTTTTCCCTTAACAAAATATTATTAGAAAAAAAAAAAAAAACTTAACCCCGCCCCCCTCTTCATAAAAACTTGGATCGATCAGGCAGCACAATCATATATTTATATATCTATAAGTTTTCTATTATTATTATTATATTTATTATAATATATGAATATATATATTAAAAAATATCACATCATCAAAAATTATTTTGCCAGCCATCTTAAGAAGGTGAATATATAAATGGTAGTAATCCTAGGTAGAGCTATTAATTTGATAAATAATTCCCCATGTTTTTCTTAATATTAAAATTATATTTGAACAAAAAGAAAATTTAAATGCTATATTTATTTATGAATTTCTTTATTTTAAATAAAAAATTGACCTTTTGGGTATAACAATGGAATAAACTAATTATTAGTTAGAAAAAAATCTATTTACCATTATAAATATGACCATCATAATTATATTTCTATAAATATGCATTTTAAAAATTCATATAATCTAAATTTAAAAAAATAATAATATCTTTTAATCTTTACTAATTAAATGAAACTAAAATGATTTAAAAAATCCTAATCCATATCACAGTAATTGGAAGAGAAAATATTCGTATAATGATATTTTAATTGAAATTTGACCATGGAAAACGTCCCCAATTGGCAAAAACAACTCATACAACAAATTCAATTAATTCTCTATCTCGCTTTTGTTTCTGAAAAATAAGAAATAAACAAGTTATTCGAAAAATATAATTAACGAAACAATATATAAATATATTATAAGAAAGAAAATAAATCAAATAATTCTTTGAAAATTAGAAAATATATAATTCAATATTTTTAATATGATATAACGAGAAAATATTGGCGCAAAATTTAGAAATAAGAAAGCAATAATAGAAATATATATTAAGACAATATTACAACAATCTATTGTTAATTTATATACCAATATATATGGCGCTCTACCATCTAAAAAGCACATGTGCTTTTGGTCAGGATATGCCTTCTTTATTTTTATATACCAATATGTTGAAGAATGCAGGTAAGAATTCTTATGATCATTCTGACAATTATACCGAAGACTTTTCAATTAAACCAAATGTGTAAATCCAACTCTTATATCAAAATCAGATTGCAACTCTGGTATTGCCTCTCTACTGATGAGGCCCACAATCTCCTTGTCATCTAGACAGACCAAAATGATGTTAATTCTTCTTATTGATCACCAAATCTTGATACACCATCATCCAGAAGTTGGATGAATATCACGTAATGTGAACTGGCCAAAATGATTGGTTAGGTTAATAGAAATCAACATGATGTTTATCTTCTTTTCAGCCCAATCTTAATGCTCTTTAAGAAATCTCTTCCACAAATTTCTGCAATAATATTATCTAACTTTGACCATCCCATATGCTGATATAGAAACAAATACAGTCGAACATGAATAATTTGAAGTCCAAGGGACCAAAAAAAAATCTAATTATCCAAAAATTCGAATTAAAAACGGAAATTCTATTTATTTCAAATTCTAGGGACCAAGATGAATATTTGAATTAAAGACGTTCGAATTATCCAAGTTCTACTGTATAAAGATAGTAGAAACTCAGCTCTGTTTTAAGGAAGGAAAAGCTCCATATCTCAGTCCATATTTTGGGCATTTCACACAGCATGAAAATATTTTTCAAAATTGTGGTGTCTAAACGCTAACGTTCAATAACACAGAGTGAAGTCCATCTCTATAACTTATATGGTGTTTAAAGTGTAGTTCTGGTGGGAAGGTATCTCCATGTTAGATAGGCGGAGATACACACACCAAAATTTTTACAGAAGAACTTGCTGGTTGATAATATGCTTAGTATCCACTTCAGTGCTAAGTGAACAACACTAAGTTGGTTTACACTCATTTTTAAAGTTTAATTTAAATGTTTGCAGTGATGTTTTATGGTTTCATTAGGTTGTGCTAACCTAAAGCTAAATTAACTAAGCAATAAAGCAAAACTAAGGATTAAATTGTACAACTGCCAACAATCAGCAACGTAGGGAGATAGGTTTTACCACCAAAGCTTTAGCCTTAGTGAAGACATTTTCAAATCATTTCAAATTTGATTTTAGAAAGGAGGGAGACACTTGTATGCTACGTTTAAAAGCTTGCATAATTCCATTCAACAATTCTCCTTTACTAAATTCACTTCAATATGAAATATTGTAGTTAATTGTAGGCGGAGCTACACCGCACGGACTCTCGCCCAGCTGATGAGCCAATGGAACCAGAAGTTAGTGATGGCACCAGCGAAGGTGGAATCTTCTATAAGCTTTACTTGAGATTTATCTATGTAGCATAATAATGATGTGTCCAAAATAACGTCAAATCTCTATAATCATAACCAGATGGTCTTCATGGTAATTGACATGAGGTAGAAATGTCTGAAACTGGAACAAGGAGAACCAAAGTAGTTGTTGAAGGTGAAAAAAAGGTGCAATAATAATGAAAATACTACAATATATACTTAGTGTTCTATACTATAATTAAAAATAGAGAAAGTTTGATTACATTTTTATTTATAAGATAATCCTCTTTTTCGCAATAAGTTTATTTTATTAACTTTAACAGTGACTTTCGACCTCTCGCTCTTCAATGGGAAAAGGGTATTTCTAAAATTAGCTCATTTTCAGGTTTGGCATCTTAGGTTCACATTTTAAGTGAATGCTTGATTTTTCTGCATCTTTTCATTTAATTATATATAATATATTAAGGTGTGGAAATATCAAGCCTTCATGGAGAGGTTTGGATGTCTTGATTTTCAAGCTGCCTTGATGCATGTCTTGATGCATGCCTCGACAGCTCGCTATCAAGGTTAATAAAAGAAACTTATTGCGAGAGTGGATTTTCGTATATATATAAAATGCTATGTAGAAGGTTACAGTGGTACCTCGGTTTAAGAGCATAAATTCGTTCCAGAGACATGCTCGTAATACAAAAAGCTCATAGCGCAAAGAGAAATTTCCCTTCAATTTTTTTACTTCTCTCAATTAAAATCTGGATTATTGTATTACTGTTGGTTCTCGTTTCATCGCACAAAATCCAATTTTATATTTCTTCTAGAAATGGAGACGTGGCTTTTATAGTTTTGCGCGATTCCGTTTGCTGAATCTAGATCCTTTTATTATTTCCTCTTCTTCAATAATGGAAAAATCGTAGATGACGACTTCTTGCAAAATCTCTCTATATATTCCACCCACATGCTTCTCTCTCTCTCTAGTGCTTTTCAATCATATCTCTCTTAACCTCCCCATCGCAATAATATCCTTTTTAAAAACCTTTTTTAAACTTGCTCCCATGTCTGTCTGGTCACAATAATTGTAGTCAACTTTTAACACACACACCTACCTAGCACCTAAGACAATCTCCCTATTTGCTAGAGAAGAAGAAACACTAGTCGGGGAGAAGAGATTTCTGCGAGTACAAAACTTTTGTAACTGTAGAAAGCTTTTCTCCCCGACTTGTGTCTAAAAATTGTTGCACTCACCTGATCCAGCTAATGACGCAAGTGTATAAAATATCTAAATGGCCGTGATGTGTGTGGTATAGAATAGAATTTGTATATAAATATTGTTGTATCAATTTTAATGCGCCTTACATATATTCAAAATATTCTATGATATTTAATATTTATTTAAAACAGAATATTTAGATTATCATCATTCCTTTTTATAGTTTCATTCTTTTTGTAATATTTTATTGTAGATATATCTTGATTGGTTATTGGAGCGAGAGAGGACCTAGACCAAGACTGCGGACCGCGACCTACGAGGAAGACAACGAATAAATAAACGCAATAACTTTAAAAGGTAATTTATTTTTATTTAATTTTCTTTATTTGCTTCAAGTATGGAAACCCGCTCGGGAAACGTTTATAACACCAAGAAAGAGGAAACCAAGGTCGACGACCCTGCAAAGCTGCAACTTGTTGCAAAAATATCAAAAGGAGAAAATTGGAGCAACCGTTTGTGGGTGGCAGAGTGAATCGGTAGCATGTGAAACTAGAGCTATAAATATTTGTGAGGATATTTACAGAAAATATTTAATAATTCAAAATTATTATACAGTAAAACCTTGTTAAAATGAACCAGAGATATATAGTGAACCTTCACTTATAACAAACTTAAGGTAAACCCCGATTCCGTTCCGTTGAAATTATAATTTTTATAACGAACTACCCCTATAACGAACCTAATTTTATATATAAATCCCGTTAAAATAATAAAATATAATTAAAATACTAACTTTATATAACACACGACTTAAAATTTCATCTTATCGATTTTTAAAACAGTAACATTTTGAGCATGTTTCAGCTATTTAACGATTTCAAAATAAATTTGGCGACCTTGTTTATTTACATCTACGTTCTACAAGATGCGTTTATTAATTTTCAGGAATGTTTCGTATTTACAAAATAATAATAATAAACTAATATATATTTTTGATATATGGAATTGAACAAAAAGAAGGGAAAAAGAAATTAGAATTTACAAATTTATATGTAGAAATATGTTTATAGGTTTCCTGCCCTGTAACTGTTATGTAGTTGAGAATAATTTTTATTAATCCTTTCTCGATATATTAGATTTTAAGGTAATTCTTGAAGTGATCCTTCACATTGATTTGAAGAAATTGACCTATGGATACCCCACTAGCTTGATAATAAATCCTGTGTATGGATTGAGTTCATTTAAAAAATCTTAAACATTCCGCTTTTTGCTTGAAGGCAGGTAAAAATAACCTAAACGGTAGAAAGTGGAACCTTTGTCATTTGATACCTTTGATGCAACCCCATTTTATTCAGAAGCCTTGCCATCTTCCTTGGCTCTCTAGACGATTCTCCAACTGGGACAATAGAATAATGCTGAGATAGTATTGTATAGGTTTCATTTATGTTTGTATGTTGTGGCATCTCACTGGTGTAGCTACTGAACTAGGGGAGAAACATTGTTTAAATTCGAATAACACTATTGTACGAGCACCATCTACCAAATCGGATGGGAATGGTGTTGTTGTGGGATATTATGAAACTGGCACTTAACTCTACATTGCTTGCCATCTGAAATGAGAGAGACACAATAAAGGTCAAATAGCAAAAGGTACAAGAGTGAAATTACAGTTGCGTGCGGCTTGAAGGTCACGGAAAACTTGGTACTTGGTATGGCCGCCTTGTTTAGAAATGACTGATGCGACATGCACCGTTTTTTAAAGAAATGGGCTTTGAATGTGTGGTTGGGATAGTTCAGTCCATTCTGTTCTAACATATCGCCCGGACTGATCGAGGGTGACCACTCGTTTGGCAAGCATCGACTAGACCTGCTAGATGGGCGACTTATTTGGAAAATGAATGATAATTCAGCAATATAACTGATGGGCAATTCGAAATTGTTGAATCTATCATGCTACCTTTGGGCATTTCTTTTGGAACTTAGCAACAGGAAGAGTGAGTTAACAACCACCATAACTTCAGACGTTAGGTGTGCTGGTATAAGGTGAGCGCGAAAGAAAAATCCAATGACATCCTAAGCCATAATTCCAAGGGACGGCCCGGAATATGGCAATGCAAGAGTCCATATAGATTCATACCCGGATAGAACCATCGTAATTTTGTAGGTGGAATTGAGATTTTTCTTAAAATACAATTTCATTCGTTTGTATATTTCTGCCGTTGAACGCATTTTTGCAGCCTCATACTCCTGTTGTGTGTGTGTGTGTGTTTGTTGTGTAGGTTTCTACTACAAGTTAGTTACATCATTGAAGATGCTCTACATAGATCCCCCTATGTTGTAGGCGATTCGAATGGTACAGGCCATCACGGGTTGTTGTGCGACAGGAATTAATTTTTGTTCAATAAATTAATCCCCTGTATAAAAAATTAAGGTGAAAACATGAGGCTTCCGGGGGGATGAGTTTCTCTTTACAAATATTTAATACGCGTGCGACTCTCATATGCAAGCGTCTAAGTATATCCGTGGTGTATTAGCGATTTGTTTTATCGTATCGTGTTCTCTAGTAGAAGGGCTTTCAGGCCCGAAAACTAGAGAACCGTATTTGAAATTCGTCAGAATAAACTTATCCCCGGGAGCCTGATGTTTTCACCTTAACACGTGTATTAGGTTTGAGTCAAAAGGCGATCCATAAATCAAGATTATATAAAAGGGCGTACCTGGATCTGTAAAGAAGAAAAAAAACATTTTTTTCTCAAAATATTTCGAGAGATTGCTCCTTCTTTATCACTGTGCAATAAATTGATAAAGAGGGAGCAATCTCTCGAAATATTTTGAGAAAAAAATATTATTTTTTTTCTTTATAGATCCAGGTACGCCCTTTTATATAAACTTGTATTAGGTTCTTTAATGTATGTGCTATACGAACCATCATTGTCATACCTACAACATGCTTGTACGCTTGTTTAGTGAGAGGCTGGTGCAATCGGTCCCTTCTATCAGGCCCTCCTGACCCCACCGTGTCGATGTGACCCTTCAATGTGGTTGATTTCATCCAGACTCAGTAAAATAATCACTTCACAATTATTCCTCTGTCACACAAACATGATAAAAATGGCTTCCGTACATTCCAGAAAGATACAATGAAGTTTATCACGCAAAGAAACATATCGGTAATAAAACAAATATCAAACTTAAGTTCTCTCTTTTTAAATCTATGTTCTAAATGGCGTTCTGGCACATATGATTTGTGTGCATGTGTGGTCTGAAATCCTATTCAACAATAAATGACCTATTAGAGTCTGTCTACCCGCAGACTAAATTTAAAGTAAAATAGAATTTTTCTTCTTGGAATATTTCGGATGGCCATCAGTACGCATTGGTAGGAATCTCTTAGTGCTGTCTGCGCTTTATCAACCTTTTGTATGGAGACCGAGAGTGAATATCTCTCTTCAATTTAACTTTGTATTTTCTCTTTTTATATACACCACAGGCCATTAAAATCACTACAGAGGAAAAGTATTGGTTAAATTTTAAAGTATACTCATGGACAAAACATCAGGAAGATTAACCGCCAAATTAGCTGCAATAACAACTCTTATCCTGCTGGGCATCGAATCGAACAGAGTTTTGATGGCAGTTGGAGGTACAGAAGAGAGAGAGAAGAGAGTCCGTGTAGCTTCAACTTTATGCCATAGTTCATCAAATTGATTGAATATGGGTGGCTTGTCAGCTTCTTGCTGTGAGAGATCTGAATAACCTGGTGTCCAGGGCAACAAACGAGCACCCTCTGTATCAAGGAAAATCAGGACAGCGTGGGCAACATGAGGTCGTGTATTGGCATATTGGAAGAGATAGTGTGAGTAAGGCTTCTAAGTTAGGCTAAATCTCTACGGGCCCTACCACTTCAGATATGTAACGGTGGCTGCCCAAGTTGCCAGCTATTTGAACTAGAGGTTACAGTGATGCGTACCCAATGGCACCCCATACCACCACTGCAGAGGATGGGCCGTAAGGCGATTTGTCGTTGCCTTCGGTGACTCAAAATACGGCCATCACTGTGCTGGATATAGAACCAAGATTCATTGGAAAAGACAACGTGAATCCACTACTGTGTCCGTGTTATTCGTTTAACGTACGTGATATATTCTGTCTCTGATGCAACATCAAGGGAAGCTTTAGCGATGGTCGTAGTGCTGACAGCCAATTCTGTCGTCGTCCTCCTCCTTTCAAACAAATCTAATCGTGAAAACGACCCACTCCCTGATTCGTAGTACGTGATGTAGCTGTAGTATTTTTCAGGGCTACGCGAACAAGGAGTACTTCTTATCTGGCGAGAGTGACCGAGGGCCGTTCAAATCCCGCATGGCATCTGTATGGCCCTCCTTGATCCATCGATTCCATATTCCTGTGACGGTCATGGAGTCTCACCAACCCGAGCACCAATATTACAGTAGGATAATCCCGTTAACCTACGATACTGTGAATTCCTCTACATGCTGGTATGGACTTTTCCTTTTTGCATGAGGTATAAACAAGACCTTTTCACAAGGAGTAAATGTAATTTTTTTTCCAATAAGAGAAATCCATTTTACAATTTTCTCTTTTCTCTACAGATTGTAGATAGCGTTACTCCAACCAACGTCAAATATTGGGATTAAAATTCTAATCATTTGCATATCCAAGCGTGTCGTACCTTACATGAAATTTTGTCGCGTAACTATTTTATGGTGTAGCAGTTTTAATGACCGGCAATGTATTTTATAGTAGACTAAGGATCCTTTTCGAACAGGTTCAGCTAATTTGAATGTTTGCCTAACTAATATTGTTTTAATAAATGTTTATTATTATTAAATTAGTAAAATTAGTGGTGGTGGTGTCTTGTCCAGCGCTCCATGGAATGGAGGGGTGCCATTTCCCCGTTAGTCAGCCACATTTCAGAATTCCCTATTCACTGTTACCGTAGCGGCTCGGAGCTCACGAAGTCCCCACCGTACTTCGCTCTACAGGGCAGTCCCTTACTTGTGCTGCTTCTCCCGCCCGCCACGTAGAGGAGGGGAGTTAGACTTCTGGGCAGGAGTAAAATTAGTAATATAGTTATAAGAGATAGGAATTCACACAGATATTTCTATATTATTATTAATAGTATCAGTAGTATTCTCATTTTTTTCTGACCCAAGAATATGCTAATTAGCCTGTTAAATCAATGGGTCGAAGCTATGACTCCTTCCAGATCTAACTCTATTTAGTGTCAAAATATCATCCAGATATGTCCAATATGTGGAAACTTATGCGGAAAAACACACACAAAGATTTATTTTATACAATAGATTAATACATGACAATTTTTGTCATTCTTGTCTCCCGAGACTATGTGTGTCGTAGGAAGCCTGTGTGAACTGATACTACCTTATACCAAACCCCGCGAACTGTCTTTGAAACACGTTCTGCGAGAAATTACATGAAAGATGTGCAGCACCCCAACGATAATCCCATCTTGAAGAAAGTTTGCGAAGCTCTTCACATGAGTAGAGCTAATGTACATTCCGCGGAATCGCGAAAGACAAATATTTTCAAACTCCAAATCCCCTCAGCGACCTTTCTTTGCAGCTGCAGCCCCAAGAATCCCTTACTTGTTCTTTCTCGAGGCTCTATTGCTGTTCTTCTTAAAGTGTCTGACATATGGTCGCGGGAGATCCATCTTCTATACAATCGATCTCTTACCGCGGATTGCGTAAATTCACAAGAGAGGGGAGAAATGAACCTTGAAATGCCTTCTTATATTTGTGCTAAGAGAGAGAAATACTGACATCAAGAAAACATTTTCAAGTTCACAATTCAGGATTCAGAACGTTAAAATGGTTACTACAAGTGGAATTCACTTCGACACGGTTAATATCAAAAGGTAAAGAAATTTGAAAGAGACGGTTTACTTGTCGGAAAACATCCTGATGAAATGAGTGTTGCTCGGTCTGTTTAAATTCGGTGAAATCTAGAAAGAGACTCAATGTCTTGTAGAGATTTCAAAAGAGCAAATCTTCAACCTGGACGATGTTACCCAATCTGGACATCGGTACTGAAAGTTCAAGATATGGCAGAAGGCTGAGGGACCGTTCGTCCAATGCTCTGAGAAATGTGAGTTGAAAGTGAGAGAAGGGAGGGGGAAGACACAGTAGAGGACACAGGGTTGGCAGAGTGGAGTTGGTACAGTAGACGACACGGAGCTGACACAGTGGACGAGAGGAATTTGGCACAGCGAGCGACAAGGAATTGGCAAGGTGGATGACACGGAGTTGATACAATGGGCGAAAGAGAAATGACACAGTGGACCTAAATTAATTAACACACGGTGGAGGACACGGAGTTAACACACGGTGGAGGACACGAAGTTAACACACAGTGGAGAACACGGAGTTAACACGCGGCGGAGGACACGGAGTTAACACACGGTGGAGGACACGGAGTTAACACGCGGCGGAGGACACGGAGTTAACACACGGTGGAGGACACGGAGTTAACACACAGTGGAGGACACGGAGTTAACACACAGTGGAGAACACGGAGTTAACACACAGTGGAGGACACGGAGTTAACACACTGTGGAGGACACGGAGTTAACACACAGCGGAGGACACGGAGTTAACACACAGCGGAGGACACGGAGTTAACACACAGCGGAGGACACGGAGTTAACACACAGTGGAGGACACGGAGTTAACACACAGTGGAGGACACGGAGTTAACACACAGTGGAGGACACGGAGTTAACACACAGTGGAGAACACGGAGTTAACACACAGCGGAGGACACGGAGTTAACACACAGTGGAGAACACGGAGTTAACACACAGCGGAGAACACGGAGTTAACACACAGTGGAGAACACGGAGTTAACACACAGTGGAGAACACGGAGTTAACACACAGTGGAGGACACGGAGTTAACACACGGTGGAGGACACGGAGTTAACACACAGTGGAGGACACGGAGTTAACACACAGTGGAGAACACGGAGTTAACACACAGTGGAGGACACGGAGTTAACACACGGTGGAGAACACGGGGTTAACACCCGGTGGAAGACGGCAGGGAAAGTTGACCGAGAAAAGAAGGCCGGCGGAGAGAGTAGCGGGGAGAGTGGGTCGCCACCGGCCAGTCTACTTCCGCCAAACATCAACAAGTTCAAGGCTTCCATTATGCAACTTTCTTTCACCAAACTACGATTTCTAAAAAAGCCTCCCTGACCCCGACGCCACCTGCCCCTTGCGACCTTGGGGACGTCCTTCCGCCGACTCTGCCCCAGCTGGCTCCCTCCGCCACACCTGGGTGGCCGGCCGTACGTTACAACGTTGTTCTGTGGAGGTCTCAGCCATCTAACGGAACGGGGAGGGACTATCTTTCTACTCAGATATTGGGGATAGGAGGAGACCTTTAATCACACTCAAAATTACTTCGAATTAGTAGATATTCAATTCATGTCCAAACCATTCTAGTTTTACCGATGAGTTAGTTTTACAGAAAGCAATATCGTGTAATGGCGCCGAATATAGTTGACATTCCTACATCTCACAATAATCACTCGCGCTACTTTAAACTACCTTAAAAAACATTATTTTAACAAAATTTGTATTTTCTCTCAGAAAAGTGTATAAACGTTGTCCCCTCCGCACACACCAATATCACAAAAAGCTATAAAGTGTGTTAAATCAAGGAATAAAGGGACGGACATGTCAAAGGATGCCTGCTGCGATGTGGAGGAGAACGTCAAGAGCGGCGGTTTTCACGCCAAGTCGTAAATGTCCTTCAGGAGCACGCGACCCTATTGACAGGAGCGGGGGGACACACTTCTCTTTACAATTCTTGGATGACATAAATTGTGCTCCCTCTAATTGGGGACCTTCTTTTGGGAATCGGTTTTAAAGAGACAACTCGTTGACCCGTCTCTAATTTTTATTATTTAAAAAAAAAAGTGTTTTATAAAATGATGATTATATTTTAGAGAGAAAAAAAGCCGTTCTCTTATGTACGGTATTTTTCAAATATCTAAAGTTTTTCTCTAAGCAATGAATTTAGGTCCAATATTTTTGCTTGTGTCTTGGAACTAAAAATAATTGTCATTTTAATTTATATTTTCTGATATCACACACACAGTTACCTATATCGATGTCCCCCTGTGAGTAAATGATATAAAATGACTCTGATATAGAATGTGTGTTTATGAATATTTCCTCTACCATTGAAAATCAATATTCCTCCTCTTCTCTCTACAGATTTAAAAGTGAAACATTTTCCATTCAGTTTGACAAACCAAAAAACTTGCTATACAATATCCTATACCGATCCTTTTAAGACTATCTAAAAGCCCTCTGAGATTAGGAACCCCCGAATTTACCAATCAATATACAGTATTCCCTATTTACCAATATCTGTGTGTGTGTTTCAATAGCCCATCACATCTTAAGAAATTCGGAGTTAAAAACCTTTCTTAGCAACCTCCCCAGTATAGGTTCGTTACTAACAAACCCTTAAAAAAGAACAATAGCATTAATTGCCCTGATAATATTAAGAATGCTAACTACTCCATAGAATGTAAGACCAGAGGTGAGACTAACAGAGATTTATATACAATAATATTAAAAATAAAAAAGGCATATCCTAACCAGGACCAGCTTTTTCATACAAAAATATAGGAAGAAAAGTGAAATATCGAGAACCATGACACACAATCATTAATTGAGAAAAAGGGACATTTCCTGATTTTTCTCAATTTATCCATCCGATCCAAGTACAAATTCACCTTTGTACCATTTTTCATACAATCATTAATATATCAACATTTAAAAGAAACAGGTCATTCCTTCACCTTGTCAGAACCAAAAACCCATTACTCCAATATCCTCAATAAACGTCTTGGAATCCCCCATATCAAGAAAATACAAATAATATAAACTAGAACTTCTGGAAATAGCTCTAAGATGTTCCTGAGCCTGACCCCAATTGTAGAAATTCCCTCCAAATATCTACAGTGAAACCAGAAGCATACTTCAATCAAAGTCCATTTGATATTTGCATGCATGTGTTGGGCTATTCTACCTCGTATATCCGGTTTCACTTGAAAGGTTCAGGTCATACCATCGCAGACATACGGACTCAGCTGGAACGACTCAACTTCTAGAAGGAAGAAATGGTATTTTTTTACCACACGGAGAAACAAAACAATGGCGCCGTTTTTAAATGGTGTTCGTTCTTCAGTTCTCGTC
Organism: Cordylochernes scorpioides; assembly: GCA_030710605.1. Classification (NCBI taxonomy): domain Eukaryota; kingdom Metazoa; phylum Arthropoda; class Arachnida; order Pseudoscorpiones; family Chernetidae; genus Cordylochernes; species Cordylochernes scorpioides. Next base: position 27,222,125 of record CP092863.1, on the reverse strand, counting down.
AGACGACAGCGTTGGTTAGTTTGTTTCTGAGAATTCTTCAGCGACCTCTCGTGTCGCCATATCTTGGGAACAACAAGTTACTTTTAAAATACACTTCCCTCTAGTATATACACCAGATAGTCTGTCCATCAGTCTTGTGAGCATAATAGAATGTAATAATTAAATTAGAGGCAATAATGCGCCATCTATTTATAAGAATTAAAACAATATAATGCACGATTTTTTCTTTAAAAAAGAATTTCTACTGTCCTTACTGAGATTAATAAAAATATTAGGAAGGCGCTTAGCTCATCAGTGTGAACCTTTCCAGCGGCCTCTTCAGTTCCGAGTCTACCATTTAGCTTTTTAGAGCTATACTATTGTAGCGGGCGATTCTGCTTATATGTATACCTGACAGAAATCTTGGCTACCAAGACTTGGTTTCTGTCAGGCTGGTTGTCTATAAGGGCCCTATCACAGATAATGGTCAGAGAATGTGTTAACTTTTACAACTCGAAAATACACAAATGAGCTTATTAGGAATTTTATTTAAAATATAGAAGAGTTCTATATCTAAACCCACACTCGGGTAAAAATGTACTCGGGAAAAATCTGAAAAATTCGTATAGTTTTAAAATGAGACCATTTTGTGACAAATAAATATTGTTCTTTTTAGATTCAATTCTTTACACGGGAAGCTGATTGACTCAAACAGTATTCTCTCTATAACCTGTGTCAAACTGGAATCATTTAGGTCCTTTAACTGGAGTTAACTTTCGGTCCTACACTGGATAAATGTTGTCCGAGTTGGCTAAACTGACAGAAGGGATATATACTGATGAGCCCCAGGTTCTCTTAATGTTCATCACATTCCGTCCAGTAGATTGTAGAAATTTGTCTTATATCACTTTTGTACACTCATGGACTAAAATTAAGGAAGTGGAAAGTCTTTGATGTCATCTGTTTATTGAAGGAGACAGAGGCAATTTTGTTCACACTTGATTATCTCGTGTGTCTTCAATAAAGTTCACTGTAATATCTTTCAGAGTTATTGTCTGAATCCCGCTATACATGCTAAAAGGTATAACTTCCTTAAGTTTTGTCCATGAGAATGTGAAAATGTTTAAAAATTCAGATATAATTAGGGAAAGAAGAGCTTAAATTTCTGACAAGTTACACTATTGGGGTCGTTTCAATAATGTTTCCCCGGCGTTGACTGGCCAGGTATGTTCCCACGGGGTTCAGTCCGCCCACGTCACAAGTTCCGCCCCCATAATCATGACGCGTAGCTGCCATTCCGAGAGCTATTTACCGGATACGAGACAAACAAACAAACTTACAGTACCGAGATGATATTTAAAGATATTTGGGATTTTGGAACAATTTTATGGACTTAAGGCGAAACCAACAGAAACCGTCCACTCATATGTTTTTATTTTTATTAAACTTTTCTATCTCTTTCGGGATTAAAATGCCCTTATTTACAGTAGAACAAGATGGAATTAAATTAAAATAATAAAATTAAAATCTATTATACAATAGAAACTCATACCTGGACGGCTTCTGTTCTCACATGATTTCGATACATTTATTGAATTCTATTGCCACTTCGTCAATGATTAAGAGAAGAAAAAGACACTAGAAAAAAGGAATAAATACACTCATGGACAAAACTTAAGAAGTGTACCTTTTAGCATGTATATCGGGGTTCAGACAATAACTCTGAAATATATTTAATACACAGTTATCTTTATTGAAGACACACGAGATAACCAAGTGTAAACAAAAAAATTGCCTCTGCCTCCTTAAAAAAAAAAAAAAAAAAGAAGAGACCGGCGACATCAAAGACTTTCCACTTCCTAAAGTTTTGTCCATGAGTGTAGATACGATAAGAGACTACAATACTTTATTCAAACACCACACAATATGTGAGGATAGATTATCACTAGTGTGTTAAAACTTAACCAAATTGTCTCGTTAGATAAGCTACTGCTATACCACCATCAGTGAGGATCCTACTCCAGTCAGTGTTTCTCTACGGACATATGAACAACATGTATCGTCTAGATACACTTCACAAATACACTCATGGACAAAGCTTAAGGAAGTTGTACCTTTTAGCATGTATATCGGGGTTCAGACAATAACTCTGAAAGATATTTGATACAGTAATCTTTAATGAGATGCACGAGATAACCAAGTGTAAATAAAATTGCCTCTGTCTTCTTTAAAAAAAAAAAAAAAACAGACGACCGACGAGTTAAAATACTTTCCACTTCCTTAAGTATTGTTTATTTCACAGTGATACATATACAAATTGAGAAACGCGTAGATGAGCCCAGCAGCAGGTACTGGCGGAGAAATACGCCAGCCGTGAGGGGAAGTTACGTCCTTTTCACCCACTTCCCCCCCTCGCTTCCTTCCTGCTGCCATAATAGACTCACTCCAGTTGGCTTCCCCTCAAGATTTTTTTCTATCCGTAAAAAGTCTGTTCCTCACTCTAAATGATCAATATTTATAAAACACACACACCGGTAGTTTGAAAAAGAGATAGAAAGAGTGAGGAGGTTGTAGGCCAGGAGGGGTCTGACAGGAATCTGGTCGCGCTCACATGGAGCGGAACTGGTGTCCAAGGTCGACGCTGTTCTTTGTCACCGCGCTGCTGCATCATGGTGTCCGCAACTTTCATTTGGGGACATTAAGGTGGGAAATCTCGGTGACTGACAACCCAAACATGAACCATTTTTGACTATGTTCTCAATAATGGGGGTTCTCTCTCTATAAAATCATTGATTCTGTCACCCGAGGTCATGTGTAGACAATTGAAGGATTTCCTTGTTCTTTATCTGTTGTCACATTCGACACATGTCGCCATCTGGTGTTTGTTGTACACGCACTGATCCTGTGCCAGTTCTAGATATGGTCTTTGACAATAAAAACAATTTTATTGACATCTTGTCAATTTTACACTCAACAAGAGTTATTTAGTAGAAATATTAAGATAAGAAAATAATATAATAATAATAAATAGAGAAATTAAAATATAAACAAAGGAAATTATATGACAGATGATGAAGGAAGGCATCCTCGGCGCGCGAGTGTTCTCCTCCAGGCGATGAGCGGGTCTTCATACGGCTATTACCCGTCCTTGAATCGAGGATCTCCTTAATTAAAGTCATCAGCACAACTCTGTTATCTTGGAGAATAAAGAATGTTACCATAAAATATATATCCAATATTCAGTATGGAATGAGAATATATATATTTAGTAAAAAATAAAGGTAGCGTGCGTTCTGTGTGTGTGTTGAGGATATATGTAAACTAGCCGAATGACCCGGGCAACGCCCGTGTTTTACCCGATTGAATGTTTTGATTCAAATACTATTAGTTACAATTATAAATTGGCGCCTTAAATAAACGCATATGTTAGTTAATAACTATAGCCTATGTGCTTTATCTGCCTATGTACTGTTGGCTTCCGTAGGCGTCTCTTACAGGGAAAAAGAAAGAGAGGATTCCATTTGGTTATTAACTAATATATGCATTTATTTAAGGAGCGACCCGCTCCAACACAATAATTACATAAACGAAAAGGCGAGTGGGGGGGGGGCAAAGGTGGCGTGACCGTAGCCAACCAATAGGAGGGCGCCATTCCAAAAAAAAAGCAAACGGTGACAGAGATGAAAACTGATGACTGATTGTTGATTAGGAGATGAGGAATGACGCTCGTAACTGTATATAGAATATTGAAGGAATTACGAGGATTAGTAAACTAAAGTTGAAAAAGAGTTGGGAAAGCTTGGGTCATCGGTGGTGAACCATCCTAGCAACTTCGTCAAATGAATCTACCAGATCGCTACAACTATGCAGCAACCATGTTTCAAAGGCAGACTTGAAAGCAGCAATATAATAGGTGCAGCAATCTGATGGAATAAATCGGTGAAATCTCTGGAAGAGTTGTCATTGTTGACGCCAAGCCTTTCTGAATCTTTGTCACATTCAATTCACCAATTGTACAAATGTATCCTCTAATATTGAAAAGAAGTAGCGTCGAATAAAAACATACTCACAGCATATAGTATATATGTTTTATTTTTTTCATATTTTTTTTCAAGTTTTATTCTCTCTCTAGATTGATATAGCCAGTTGATCCCTTTAAAAGTGAGAAAAGATTCCCCAACTAAAGATTCATCTAGTGTTTTCTCAACAACGAATAGTTGACATACTGATGAATTACAGATACCCCTTGTCTTCTAGAAATTTGGAGAGTTTTTTTTTTAGAAAAAAAAAAACGCACTTTAATATTAAATCCGTAATAAAAAATTCGTTAAAAAAGTTTCTTCCGTGGTACAGAAGACGTACATGTCGTTCCTCCCGTTAGGACAGCGGGAAAATTTTCCCTTTCTCCCCTAGTGACAATACCGGCCGGGGTAGCGTTAGCTGACAGGGCTGTCCGTCTCAGAGTGGCTCAGTCGGTGAAGTTTGGTGAGTGGCAATCTAGCCATTACAGGATAATTCAGTCGGTGCAGTAAATCAGAGGTAATTTGTTCATCTCAGGATAGTTCAGTCGGTGGAGTAAATCAGAGGTAATTTATCCATCTCAGGATAGGATAGTTGATTCGGTACAGTAGGTCAGCGATCATTGGTCGATTTCCGGATAGTTCAGTCGGTGCAGTAGGTCAGCGACAATATGTCCATTTCAGGATAGTTCAGTCGGTGCAGTAGGTCATCGACAATTTGTCCATTTCAGGATAGTTCAGGCGGTGCAGTAAGTCAGCGACAATATGTCCATTTCAGGATAGTTCAGTCGGTGCAGTAGGTCAGCGACTATTTGTCCATTTCAGGATAGTTCAGTCGGTGCAGTAGGTCAGCGACTATTTGTCGATTTCAGGATAGTTCAGTCGGTGCAGTAGGTCAGCGACAATTTGTCCATTTCAGGATAGTTCAGTCGATGCAGTAGGTCAGCGACCATTTGTCGATTTCAGGATAGTTCAGTCGGTGCAGTAGGTCAGCGACCATTTGTCTATTTCAGGATAGTTCAGTCGATGCAGTAGGTCATCGACAATTTGTCCATTTCAGGATAGTTCAGTCGGTGCAGTAGGTCAGCGACCATTTGTCGATTTCAGGATAATTCAGTCGATGCAGTAGGTCAGCGACCATTTGTCGATTTCAGGATAGTTCAGTCGGTGCAGTAGGTCAGAGACAATATGTCCATTTCAGGATAGTTCATTCGGTGCAGTAAGTCAGCGAACATTTGTCGATTTCAGAATAGTTCAGTCGGTGCAGTAGGTAAGCGACCCTTTGTCGATTTCAGGATAGTTCAGTCGGTGCAGTAGGTCAACGACAATATGTCCATTTCAGGATAGTTCATTCGGTGCAGTAGGTAAGCGACCATTTGTCGATTTCAGGATAGTTCAGTCGATGCAGTAGGTCAGCGACCATTTGTCGATTTCAGGATAGTTCAGTCGGTGCAGTAGGTCAGCGACAATTTGTCCATTTCAGGATAGTTCAGTCGATGCAGTAGGTCAGCGACCATTTGTCGATTTCAGGATAGTTCAGTCGATGCAGTAGGTCAGCGACCATTTGTCGATTTCAGGATAGTTCAGTCGGTGCAGTAGGTCATCGACAATTTGTCCATTTCAGGATAGTTCAGTCGGTGCAGTAGGTCAGCGACCATTTGTCGATTTCAGGATAGTTCAGTCGGTGCAGTAGGTCAGCGACCATTTGTTGATTTCATGAAAGTTCAATCAATGTAATAGGTCAGCAACAATTTGTCCATTTCAGGATTGTTCAATCGATGTAATAGGTCAGCGACAATTTGTCCATTTCAAGATTGTTCAGTCGGTGCAGTAGGTCAGCGACTATTTGTCGATTTCAGGATAGTTCAGTCGGTGCAGTAGGTCAGCGACAATTTGTCCATTTCAGGATAGTTCATTCGGTGCAGTAAGTCAGCGAACATTTGTCGATTTCAGGATAGTTCAGTCGGTGCAGTAGGTAAGCGACCCTTTGTCGATTTCAGGATAGTTCAGTCGGTGCAGTAGGTCAACGACAATATGTCCATTTCAGGATAGTTCATTCGGTGCAGTAGGTAAGCGACCATTTGTCGATTTCAGGATAGTTCAGTCGATGCAGTAGGTCAGCGACCATTTGTCGATTTCAGGATAGTTCAGTCGGTGCAGTAGGTCAGCGACAATTTGTCCATTTCAGGATAGTTCAGTCGATGCAGTAGGTCAGCGACCATTTGTCGATTTCAGGATAGTTCAGTCGATGCAGTAGGTCAGCGACCATTTGTCGATTTCAGGATAGTTCAGTCGGTGCAGTAGGTCATCGACAATTTGTCCATTTCAGGATAGTTCAGTCGGTGCAGTAGGTCAGCGACCATTTGTCGATTTCAGGATAGTTCAGTCGGTGCAGTAGGTCAGCGACCATTTGTTGATTTCATGATAGTTCAATCAATGTAATAGGTCAGCAACAATTTGTCCATTTCAGGATTGTTCAATCGATGTAATAGGTCAGCGACAATTTGTCCATTTCAAGATTGTTCAGTCGGTGCAGTAGGTCAGCGACTATTTGTCGATTTCAGGATAGTTCAGTCGGTGCAGTAGGTCAGCGACAATTTGTCCATTTCAGGATAGTTCAGTCGATGCAGTAGGTCAGCGACCATTTGTCGATTTCAGGATAGTTCAGTCGGTGCAGTAGGTCAGCGACCATTTGTCTATTTCAGGATAGTTCAGTCGATGCAGTAGGTCATCGACAATTTGTCCATTTCAGGATAGTTCAGTCGGTGCAGTAGGTCAGCGACCATTTGTCGATTTCAGGATAATTCAGTCGATGCAGTAGGTCAGCGACCATTTGTCGATTTCAGGATAGTTCAGTCGGTGCAGTAGGTCAGAGACAATATGTCCATTTCAGGATAGTTCATTCGGTGCAGTAAGTCAGCGAACATTTGTCGATTTCAGGATAGTTCAGTCGGTGCAGTAGGTAAGCGACCCTTTGTCGATTTCAGGATAGTTCAGTCGGTGCAGTAGGTCAACGACAATATGTCCATTTCAGGATAGTTCATTCGGTGCAGTAGGTAAGCGACCATTTGTCGATTTCAGGATAGTTCAGTCGATGCAGTAGGTCAGCGACCATTTGTCGATTTCAGGATAGTTCAGTCGGTGCAGTAGGTCAGCGACAATTTGTCCATTTCAGGATAGTTCAGTCGATGCAGTAGGTCAGCGACCATTTGTCGATTTCAGGATAGTTCAGTCGATGCAGTAGGTCAGCGACCATTTGTCGATTTCAGGATAGTTCAGTCGGTGCAGTAGGTCAGCGACAATTTGTCCATTTCAGGATAGTTCAGTCGATGCAGTAGGTCAGCGACCATTTGTCGATTTCAGGATAGTTCAGTCGATGCAGTAGGTCAGCGACCATTTGTCGATTTCAGGATAGTTCAGTCGGTGCAGTAGGTCATCGACAATTTGTCCATTTCAGGATAGTTCAGTCGGTGCAGTAGGTCAGCGACCATTTGTCGATTTCAGGATAGTTCAGTCGGTGCAGTAGGTCAGCGACCATTTGTTGATTTCATGATAGTTCAATCAATGTAATAGGTCAGCAACAATTTGTCCATTTCAGGATTGTTCAATCGATGTAATAGGTCAGCGACAATTTGTCCATTTCAAGATTGTTCAGTCGGTGCAGTAGGTCAGCGACCATTTGTCGATTTCAGGATAGTTCAGTCGGTGCAGTAGGTCAGCGACAATTTGTCCATATCAGGATAGTTCAGTCGATGTAATAGGTAAGCGACAATTCGTCCATTTCAAGATTGTTCAGTCGATGTAATAGGTCAGCGACAATTTGTCCATTTGAGGATAAGTCAGTTTATGGAGTAGGTCAGCGACAATTTGTCCATATCAGGATAGTTCAGTCGATGTAATAGGTAAGCGACAATTCGTCCATTTCAAGATTGTTCAGTCGATGTAATAGGTCAGCGACAATTTGTCCATTTGAGGATAAGTCAGTTTATGGAGTAGGTCAGCGACAATTTGTCCATATCAGGATAGTTCAGTCGATGTAATAGGTCAGCGACAATTCGTCCATTTCAAGATTGTTCAGTCGATGTAATAGGTCAGCGACAATTTGTCCATTTCAGGATTGTTCAGCTTATGGAGTAGGTCAGCGACAATTTGCCCATATCAGGATAGTTCAGTCGATGTAATAGGTCAGCTACAATTTGTCCATTTCAGGATAGTTCAGTCGATGTAATAGGTCAGCGACAATTTGTCCATTTCAGGATATTTCAGTCGATGTAATAGGTCAGCGACAATTTGTCCATTTCAGGATTGTTCAGTTTATGGAGAAGGTCAGCGACAATTTGTCGATTCCGGGATAGTTCAGTCGGTGCAGTAGATCAGTGACAATCTAGTAATTTCAGAATAGAGTTCAGTCGGTGCAGTAGATCAGTGACAATCTATTAATTTCAGAATAGTTCAGTCTGTGCAGTAGATCAGTGACAATCTAGTAATTTCAGAATAGTTCAGTCGCTGCATTAGATCAGTGACAATGTAGTAATTTCAGAATAGTTCATTCGGTGCAGTAGATCAGTGACAATCTATTAATTTCAGAATAGTTCAGTCTGTGCAGTAGATCAGTGACAATCTAGTAATTTCAGAATAGTTCAGTCGGTGCAGTAGATCAGTGACAATCTAGTAATTTCAGAATAGTTCAGTCGGTGCAGTAGATCAGTGACAATCTAGTAATTTCAGAATAGTTCAGTCGGTGCAGTAGATCAGTGACAATCTATTAATTTCAGAATAGTTCAGTCTGTGCAGTAGATCAGTGACAATCTAGTAATTTCAGAATAGTTCAGTCGGTGCAACATGTAAGTCACAATTTGCCCATTCCACGGTAGTTGAGTCGATGTAATAGGCCAGCACAATTTGTCCATTCCAGGATTCTAGGATGTTGGGAGAGTGTTGTTTCAATAGAGATGTACCGCAGTAGTCGCCTGCCGTTCTTTAAAGTATCTACCGTTTTATTTCTGATTTTAAAATTCATATCGATATAGTGAAAAAAATATTTATGAGATTCACAATATTTTCTCCTAACATTTGGAGTGATATTTTTATATTTACAAAGGTTGATCATATTTACAAACATATCCAAAAGAGAGTAATATATATATACATTGGGATATTTATTTACAGGCGTTCATCATATTTATAAATTCGTTCACACAATTTTACAAGGTCAGTGTTGTTTAGTCCCAGAACCTTGGAGGCCTTGACATTGGAGGGTTCTAAAAGTATTTTTTTAAATTTATTTTTGGTCGTTTTGGCTGAGTTGATACAATTGTTGTTTGTTTGGTCAAGATTTACTTTTCCCTAAATATAGACAGACACACACACACCATTAACTTATTTATTAATTCGACTAAAATATAAAATATTTGGATTCTGAAGGTGTGCCAAATATAAAACAATACAATAACCAAGTTTATTTCCTCCCCCCTAATCTTATTTCACCTTCTCAAATTACTTAACGTAAAATTGGATCTCAAAGCACGTCCCAGCAACCCAACGCCATCTAGCAACAAAAGTTTAAACTATTCTACTTCTATGACTAATTTAGAATATTTTCTGTATACAAAATTAGTTTTTTATATATATATTTATTAATAAAATTTTCTTATATGTTAGCGTAAAAATAAACGAATAAATCAGCAAATAAACAAAAGAACCGCTTCACTAATATTTAATTAATTTATTAAGTATATTTAGAATTGTGCAATATTATCCTTCTCTCGGAATCATTCTTCTATATTTTAAATATTGAGAGAAAATATATTTATGATTATATAGTTGAAACATATTGACTTCCTATCAATAAATTCGAAATATTTTAACCTCTCTTATATTCTCTCCTAGACTCAATATCCTGTTCCAAAATAACTGTTAGGTACCGCACAGAAAAAAACAACCTAACTTATGTTATTTACATGAGAAATATGAACAGGTTCTTCACAGAAAACAGTGTCCAATGCGGGATTCGACCCCGGTTCATGGCTGTCGGGAATCGAGGGTTTCAACCACTCGTCCACCGACTCTCTTAGACTCAATATCAAGAGATTGGAGAGAGCTAAAACTATTTTTCATAAAACAAAAATCGCATTTACCTTTAGGGGTGTTAATAGCCAAATGATATTACATTAAATTATAAAAACCTTGAATGACTTGACCTCATTTCTTAATTCACTTTAGTAATTTCTCACGCGGTGTGCCCATTTCTGCTAGTTATTTTTGTATTGTTCGTGATACTGAGAAATAATGTGCGATATTGATGCTACCAGGGTTCAGACTACTATGCCCACGTTTCCAGTAGACAGCATGTTAGGGTATTTGTCACTCACTTCAAAGCTATCCTGAACAAAAGACACTGCTTGACTCTTGTAGCCATACTGACCAAAGTGACCCCTATGACAAATTTTATGAGTCACCTCAGGAATGGCTTCAGGATCCAGGCTGTTCCAATAAGCCTTTGGTGGTGGAGTCTGCTATTGACATGTTTGTTTCAGCGATGGCACAGCAACAATGTTGTCTTCTGAGCTAATTCATCAGGAAGGTAGGAAGCTTTGTTTGTACTGACTCTATATGTTGTGACCTGATTTGGATTTGTTCGCTTGCTCCGTATTTCCCAAATGCTTTCGCAGAATGTGCTATATGTGTTGTATCTTTATACTGTTACTATTTAACCTTCAGCCAATGTTATATATTATATTTAATATAGTAACAGCCTTTATATATATATAGACAATTAATATATAGAGCGCAGTGCGAGAACAATTATATATTTATTAGGCCTCTATTGTTTACATTCTGTGTTGCCAGATATTTAGGTATGGATAGATTATACTATATACAACATGTTCCCCTTTTAATTAAAGTCCGGGGTCAAATATTTTTGGTGGCTTTACCACACGTCCACTTCTAGTGGTGTATGTATTGCCTCCCCCATTGTTGTTTCCTAAGGGAGTTGAAGTGGATAAGGCCGACTCTTCAGGACTGAGGTTCCGACGGGGAAATTCTCCTGGTTCCTTTTGATCACTGGATTCCGATGATGTAGAGCAAACATGTCAAACTCGCGGCCCGCGGGCCTCATGCGGCCCACAACGAATAAATTTGCGGCCCACCAGACAATATATTTTAATTAAAAAAAAAATTATAAATAAAAAAAAATTATAAATAAAAAAAAAATAATGAAAATTTGTAGCCTAATTTTTAAAAATTGTAATTGTACATAATTTATTTATTAATAACGAACCACTGGTCGCCATACATAAGTCGTAAGTTTTGATAATATTATACCTACATACATAACGTATGTACATCGCCATAAGTATTGTGTGCCTTAAAGTTTAAAGAAAATATTCTTTCGGAGTACTAGAAATTTTTTTTTTTTAAAGTTACGTTCAATAATTTGTGCAGTTATTCTGTGTCTGGTAAGTTAAAAAAATATTAATTAAAAAAAAAAATTAATATTAATTAAAACGTTTTATTATTTTGTGTTAGCGATTACTAATTTTTTTTCAGACCTTTGTATTCAATATGTCTTCATCAAAACCAAGTGGCAGTAAAACTAAACGAAAAATCCAATCAGATCGAGAATTACTGACGTTCACCTTGGGTCAGTTTTAAAATTAATCACTGCGAACAAGATTTCCCCCGAAGTAGGAAAGATGGTAGCAGAAAAGAGATGCCAAATATCAGGGAGAAAATATTAACTTTACTTTCTTTTTTCTTATTAGTATTTTTTAAAATAAACCTACATAAATGTTACTATAAAAATTTAATTACTTGTTTTCTTTTTTTTTTGCGGCCCACATAATCTTATTACTTTTTTATTTGGCCCGTGTTAGGATTTGAGTTTGACATGCTTGATGTAGAGGGAGTCGGATCCAAGTGAGGCAATGACTCGCTGCTTCTTCTCTGTCCAACAGATAACTTCTGGGCCGAAGGTGAACTCTGTTCCGTTTTAACATTGTTCTGAATGATGTATGATCGAGGCTGGTTGACTTCTCTAATGATAGTAGCTGGTCTCCAGGCATTGTTAGTTTTGGCCTTTACCTGTTCACTGGAACTCATTTTAGGAAGTATTTTGGCATTTCGGTCATAATATTTTTTCATATTATATTGATTTTTCCCTCTTCTGCTGTTAAATTTTTTTTAGGGTTAATGAAAGCAGGTTTTAGCTTTGTGGTTTTCATTGGGATCAAGGTTCTCAAGTTTCTTCCCATTAGAATCTGAGCTGGGGACGGTAGATTATTGGACGAAGTTTTTCTTAGGGCTATTAAACCCATATAAGGATCAGTGTTGTCCTGACGGCATTTCTTAAGTTGCTGATTTACTGTTTGTACCATCCTTTCCACTAAGCCGTTTGATTTTGATTAGCCTGGACTAGAGGTTTTATGTTATATGTTCCATTTATTTGCAAAATTAGCAAAGTCTTGTGATGTAAATGGTGGTCCATTATCAGTAATAATGATCTCTGGAATCCCATGTCTCGCAAAGGTAGATTTTAACACTGGTAGAATCTCTCCTGCTGAGGTTCATGATATCTTGATTACTTCAAGAAAGGGGCTGCAGTGGTCTACTATTATTTTGAATACGGATTGGTCTAGATATAAGAAATCAATAACAACCTTTTGCCAAGGGTATTCTGCTATTTCGTGAGGTATAAGTGGTTCTTTCCTTTGCGAAGGTTGTGATTCTTGACAAATTCTACACTTATAAACCATCTCTTCTATTTGTTGACCCAGTCCAGGCCAATAGATGGCTTCATTTTCTCTGTTTTTACAAGCAGAGATCTCTTGATGAGTCATGCGTAGTGTTTGCAAGATCCCTTCCCTTTGGACTTTCGGGATGACAAGTCTTTGTCCTCTACAAATCAGGTCTTTCCATATATATAGTTCTTCTTTACAATTCCAGTAGGGCTTAACACCATAGTCCACACTTTTCTTATGAATAGGCCACCCATTTAGTATATAATTTGGTTTCTCTCTCTCTCTCTCAAAGTGCGAGGATGCACGAGGGCGCGCTCCTGTCCTAACAATGAAGACTTGAAAATTTCCAACCGCTTCCGAAGAGGACAAGAGAACTTATATATTTTTATGGGGGATTCCCCACCCCTCAATCCAAAAATGGCCTTGGTTGAAAGCCAATCGCGCCATCCGCACCCGCTGATGTGATCATCACCCTTCAGGCTACTGCGGCATCTGATGGGGAAACCAAGCAACCCGGGCCTGGAATAGGCAAACCTTCAACCAGCTGGGTCGAGCTCGTCGATCAGGATAAACAACACCCAATGGAGGAAGACAACTCTGGCTTCACCATCGTCAGCGCACGCTGGAAAAGACCTTCCAACTCTGAAGTTGTGGGCTGGAAGAACAAGAGAGGCTGTGTCCAGACAGCTTCCCTGACAACAAAAGAAGGAAAACAACCTCCTTCTGCCCAGTCCAGAGTACAAGAATGTACCAGCACAAGGCAGAAGCAGGCGGACTTTCGAGCCAAGTCGGCGGTCGGCAAGGTAGACCAATGTGTCAATCTGGAATTTTGCTCTGATTTTAGCCAGGCCCAGTACTATCTGGCGCTGGAGGCAAAACTGGGCAAAGGCACGGTATACCAGCTGATAAATATGGAGGGGCAAACTTGGAATAGACATGTTTATAGTTTTCATATATATATATATGGTAATTTAAACCAACAACCCTATATTGTATAATTACTTATAACAAGATTGTCATGTTGTATATAGAAACACATCTATAAATAATTATGCGCATGATTAATCTGTGTCATTGCACCACCATATGTAATGTACTTTGTACAAATTAAAGACAAATAAATAAAACTATGTAATAGATTAAGAGCTAAGTTAAAGCAAGATTGAGTAGTTCAAAAACGTCTAAAATCGAGAGAGAAATCCAACAACCCTGAAAAGGAATTCGGCAGCCCGTTGCCATCTGGTCCAAAGGGTACAGAATGCCCCAGACGTTCAAAGTTCAAATTCGCAGATGTCTCCCCCCCCCCTCCTCGGGAATGGTATATAAACACCTCGGTTTTAGCCGACAATAGCTTTATAGTCCGCAGTTAGTCTCTTCACCGTCGGCGCAAGCCCTTGTCGCTTGTAGCCAGGTCCACATCATCGCCATGTAAAACAGTAAGAACTCTATATCTCCATCTTGCTTAGCTCAACTCCTATCTGTTAATGGAACTTTCCTACTTCAGCTGTGTCTCTTCGTTTTGTGTGTGTGGTTCCCAAGCTTTCCACTCTGCCTCGACCACGACTGCCTGTACTCTGTGAAAACTGTTAAAGGTCTTCCAAAGTGCAGAGAGGTACTGGAAAACTCTCCACGCCCTGACTGTCCCTCTCGGCTACTACAGGTTTGACCTCGGTTACCACAGCATATAGCGAGAGTCGACAGGATTCTACACAAGGCTTACCAGACCTCAACATATTACATATATACACTATTTTACATTTGAAATAAACATGTTTATATTTTGTTCTCTCAATCTGTATTAAGAATTCACCAATTATTAGTCAAATAATTCACAATTATAAAATAAAATTGTAAAACCTTTTTTCCTTTTAAAGCATTTTAAGCTATACCGAGGATTAAATAAACAAAATGCAGAGAAAGGATTAAAAGAGTACTTTGTAAAATCCACTGGGATTAGATGATGTTCAAGACTATCTCCTGTGGTTCCAGAGATTTTATAAGTGTGTAGAGAGCCACGTCAATGTAATGAATCGATTTTTCCTGATTTTGATGATTTATATTAAGCGTTAGAACAATTTTTACAAAATTGATATATAATTCTGTTAATATGTTTCAGAAACTTAAAATCCAGGGAATATTTATGAATTTATTGTGAAGAGTCTTATATAATTTTATAATCAAAATTCAAGAAAAATAGAATAATGTTAGAAAATATTATACGCATTAATAAGGATGAAGGATCATAGGTGTTGGAAAAGAAGACGTCCGAAGCAGCCAATGGGAGGCCGGCGGAGGCAGCTACGGGGATGCAGCGGCAAAAATGAGGAAACAATAGAGGAAGAACTTGTAAACAACTTTTTTCGAACGCTAGAATTTGCCCTGATCTCCGATTCTTTTAGTATAAATATTTAAATAATACTTTACTTATTTTCTTAAATTGTAATAAATATAATTTTCCCTCCTGTTTTCGTCGTATATTTTAAAAGTGTTATAAACAACGACGCCTTAACTTTGAACCTTCCACCCCGCCGACCAAGAATAGAGGTGAGTGACTACCTCTATAGAATTTAGATCGTCGTCACAACACAGAGTGGCGGTGAAAACGCAATATTTTTGGCATCCCAGCCGGGACCGTTGAAGGTAAATTCCTGAAAAAAAAAGAAGCATTTTGAGCTAACCATTTTGGAACTCGCTAGCTAACCCTACTTGCCGCTTTGTTTACAAGATGGCGGAAGAATTAATTCTACGTTTAAAAAAGAAGCGTGCTGTTAACAGATCATATTTAACGAAAACATGCAATAAGATTGAAAGTGGACTTGACACGCTAATGAGAATTGAACTTGAAGAATTATTAGAACAATTGAATGAATCATTTAACGAACTTAAATTAGTGGATCACGAAATAGAAACGCTTCTTGAAACTGACGATTTAGAGAAGGAATTACAGGGCGTAGAGGAATATCGAGAGAAATATATTACTTGGAGATTTAGGGCAAATAAAAAGATTCGCCAATCAGATTTTCATGGCGAAAATATACCGAATTCGAACTCACGAATAGATGAAAACGAAATGAGACATTATGTACCTTCCTGCACGACTGTGAAACTTCCGAAATTGATTATATCGAAATTTTATGGAAACTTTAGTGAATGGCTGACGTTCTGGAATTCTTTTGATGCAGCTATACACCAGAACAACTCACTGAACCCGATCGATAAATTTAACTATCTGAAGTCACATCTCGGCGGAACTGCACTAAACACAGTCGAAGGTTTCGCTTTATCTGCGGACAATTATGAGAAAGCTATAAAATTGCTTAAAGACAGATTTGGGCGAGAAGACATTTTGATTAGCCGACATATGAACAATTTGTTGTCAATGAGACCATTCAAAACATCAAGCGATGTAAGAACCTTCCGCGAACTTTTTGACAACCTTTCTGTTCATATAAGAAGTCTCGAGTCACTAAACGTGTCCATTGATGTTTACGGACAACTGTTGTGCCCGATAATAATAAAGCTTCTACCTGCAGACCTTAATTTGGAATTGAACAAAGAACTCCCGACAGGTTATGTAATTAATGACTTGATTACCTTTCTGGAAAGACAATTAACTGCACGGGAGAAGAGTTTTAGAAACGAAATCGGTACCGGGAATGAATCAACTTCTAAACCTAATTTGGTAAACAAACATCCAAAGACAAGATTCTACAATGAAAAACCAATTGCGACAGCTTCAGAACTTTTGAATTCAGTTCACAAATCGAATGAATGTGTATTTTGTGGTAAAGACAACCATGGAAGCCCTAAGTGTGACTTTGCAGCTAATATTAGTTTAAACGAAAAGAGATCACTCATGAAGAAAAAAGGCGTTTGTTATAAATGTCTTCGGCCTTCTCATTTAAGTAAATTTTGCAGAAATGTAGTCCGTTGTTCGATCTGCAACATGTCTTCCCACCTGGATGTCATGTGCACAAAACTGATTTTAGATAGAGGTGGATCTTCCAAGTCTCCAACGGTGCAAGATGAAACTCTCGCCAACTTATCAACCTCCCCAGACGTCTTGTTACCTACTTTGAGAGTGACCCTCAAAGGGAACAGAACGGAGAAGACGGCACGGGCTATAATAGACACCGGATCCCAAAGATCGTATATTTTACATAGCACAGCAATGGAAATGGAATACGAACAATCTAGGAGAGAGTTCTTCCGGCATTCCTTGTTTTGAGGATCGAGTACCGACGTAGTTGAACATGAGGTCTATACCATTCATTTATCTGACAACAATAATTCCTATCGCTGTGAGTTTGAAGCACTAGGTCAACCCCTTATCTGTGGAAGCATACCTCCGGTGTGTCCCAGATCATTTTTAGAAGGGAGTGAAGAACTCGACGTGTCTGATTTGATGAGAGACCGTATAGAAGTCCTTATAGGCGCGGACATCGCCGGGAGATTGCTAACTGATGATCAGAGAAGACTCTCATCTGGATTGGTGGCAATCCGTACCAAACTAGGATGGACTGTGATGGGAAAGATTCCTCCAACGGAGGTGAGAGATGACATCAACTCCCTTTGCGTGACCACACTTCTATCTTTGGATTTAGAAAACTTGTGTAAATTAGATGCAATTGGAGTCTCTGACGCGGAGGTTGAGAAGAAGAATCAGTCACTACAAGCTGAAATGGAGGAACATTTCGCCCACACCACGACGCGAGATATTGAGGAGCGCTATGAGGTAGCTCTACCCTGGGTGCAAGACAAGGAACTGATTCCTACGAATAGAGACCTAGCCGAAAACCAACTAAGTTCTGTAAGAAGAAAACTTGAAGAAGTTGGAGACATGAATGAGTATGGACAAATCTTTGAAGAATGTATAAATCAAGGGATAATAGAGTATTCCAGAGAGGATAAACTAGATGGTGTACACTACCTGCCACATCGACCAGTGTATAAAAGGAACAGTCAAACTTCTAGAATACGGCCAGTATTCAATGCGTCGGCCCGGAAGAGAGGTAAACTTTCCCTGAATGACTGTTCGGATAACGGGACTAATTTCCGAGGCATGACTGATACTTTAAAGAAGATTGATTTTTCGAGATTAAAATGTGATCCCACATTGAAAAACATCACCTGGAAATTCATACCGCCTGGTGCTCCTTGGTGGGGTGGATGGTGGGAGCGTTTGATTGGAATGATGAAACAATTGCTCTTTAGGATTCTCGGTCAAACCTCCTTGGGATATGAAGAACTTTCCACGGTAATGTGTGACGTCGAAAGCTTGATGAACACACGCCCACTGACCTACCTAACTGAAGAAAGTGAGGATCTCGCTCCATTGACACCTTCGTTGTTCTTACATGAGGTCAGAGAGGTTGGCGTTCCAGACCTGGACTTGATTGATAACCAGACCCTCTCCCGCAAATATCAATATATCAAACGTGTACGAGAAGATCTTAGAGAACGATTTCGTATCGAATATTTTGGATTCCTGAGACAAGAAACGAGACGCCTGAAGACTACCATACCATTCAAGGTGGGAGACATGGTGCTCATTGGACAAGAGAGTTTAAAGAGACTACACTGGCCGTTAGCCAGAATAATCCAACTCTATCCAGGAAAAGACGGACTTGTGAGGGTTGCGAAAGTGAAAACTTCATCAGGTGATAAAATACGACCTATTCAAAAACTCTACAATTTAGAGATAACGCCCGAGATAAGATGTCGAGACCCTCTAACGGAGCGATCTCCCACACAAGAAGTTCGATTGACAACTGAAGAGGACCCTTTGACTTCACAACAAGAGCAACATCACATTGCTACCCCGAATGTTGTGTCAAGTTACGGACGGCCCATCAAGAGACCCAACCGATTGGATCTACTGAACTTTTCCTTCCCATGTTTGAGTCGTCGAGACGCCAACTCAAAGGTGGGAGAAATGTTGGAAAAGAAGACGTCCGAAGCAGCCAATGGGAGGCCGGCGGAGGCAGCTACGGGGATGCAGCGGCAAAAATGAGGAAACAATAGAGGAAGAACTTGTAAACAACTTTTTTCGAACGCTAGAATTTGCCCTGATCTCCGATTCTTTTAGTATAAATATTTAAATAATACTTTACTTATTTTCTTAAATTGTAATAAATATAATTTTCCCTCCTGTTTTCGTCGTATATTTTAAAAGTGTTATAAACAACGACGCCTTAACTTTGAACCTTCAACCCCGCCGACCAAGAATAGAGGTGAGTGACTACCTCTATAGAATTTAGATCGTCGTCACAACACAGAGTGGCGGTGAAAACGCAATAATAGGAATCAGTTAGAAGCTTCAATGAGACACTGTCGCAAAATATTGTAATGGATTAAGTCTCTGAATGTGGTTAAAGATATTGAGACACAATACAACACGTGTGCCGTGGCGCATACGTTTAAAGAGCGCTAATGTAAAGGAGAGCGGTTCAATATTATTCAAGACAGAATCAACTAGTGGTAAGTCTGTATTTATCAGAAATTTCACTTTTTCTGAAGGGAAATAATCATTCTGAATATCATGGAAGCGGTGGAATATGACGTGTAGGGGACACAGAAAAAATTAACTGGTAAGTTATAACAGAAAGAAAACAATACTATGTAGATTCTATTAGTGACAGGTGTACTTTATCCAGGTCGATATTGCGTTCCTTATTATCTAAGAAATTGTCACTCTTATTTATAAATTGAACCTAATATGGCATAGTATATTTTTTCTTTCTCTGTTCGAAATTTTGTAAGTTCTTATTTATTTGATTTGGGGAATTATATATTATCAGTTTTTTCATAGAGTTAAAAAAAACAGCATTACTACACTCTGCACAAACCAAAAATGCAAAAAAAAAAGTGAAATATATTTCCTCACAAAATTAGGTGTGCAACTTTTAAATAATATGTAAATGAAAAATAGACAGCAGAAAGCAAGTTAGAAATTTAATATGCAAATTAGAACTCTTTAAAGCGCGCCACTTATTTTAGCCTGGTTGTTTGTCAATTATTCCGCTATTATTTAAATTTGTATTTTCACAGGATTTATTCTTCATGGCTCACTGAAAACGCTTGAGTGATTCTTAACATTAACGAGCAGTTGGAAATCCAGATGCTGGCCAATCCATCGACGAGGTAGCTAATGTCTTATTTGTAACTCAACCTAAAATACCATGACTATGGAAGCAATTAAGCAGCCCACCTTTACGGTATTAGAAACCATTCAACAGGGCGAAAACAATTTCCTATAATCTGCAGAAGACTTCCTTAAGCCAGTCAACAGTTATAACCTTAGCTAAATACGATTATTGGCAGAGCAAAGCTGGAGTCGCCATTCGACATCACCAGCCATTCCATATTTTATCATAGTGACTACAGCATCAATGATTATTATGAGAAAAAGTTCCATGAGTATCGCCTTTATGACAAAATACCAACCCTTTGTGTATCATTAAATGCAAGGCATAAGCGAGACCATTTAGCGCGCTCTTATAAACATATCATCTGGGGACGGGAGAAAACAATGAAGCAATATTAAATTGTAAAATGAGTCAATATTTTAAAAACATTTTGGAAACTGAACATGTTTTTAGTGTGGAGACAACCTGCCACTAGGTATGCGCCTAGGAACACCATCGAGTAGTCATATTTTAAAGGTTTGGGTATAAGTCTGTGAGTAAGATTTTCTTTGAGTCAGCGTACAAGTCCTCCACGTGCAGAGAAGTATCTGAATGAATTCCTCCAGCCCTATGTAATACCTTTTGTGGAGATGAATTCATCATAATGGATGACAATGTGGAAACCCATAAAGCATACTTGGTGAATGTTTGCCTTTTTGATCAAGGTATAAAAGGAATAATGTGGCCACCATTCACCCCACTTCCTCAATCCAAGTGAAAGTTTATGAGATGCCTTAGGTATGTCCATTTTTTATCCACCTACTATCTCTTATGACCCCAAGAACTGAAAATCGCTCTTGAACACGAGTGTCAAACATTGTAAACTTCTTAGATGGATCATTTGATTGGAAGCTTTAAAAAATGGCAAGCATGAATCATAGCCTAAAGAGGTCACATCTTATATTGTTATATATATTCTCAATTTTGAAAACATCCCCAATTTTTAGTTATTTTATTAATCCATGTTCTTAGATAATATATGTACATTTCTCACCAACTAATGAGATTTTAAAAAATTGCATATATAAAAGTTATGTGAATATTATATTTTGTGTGTGTGCTTGTATGATATCTACTCAACTCGATTTATTATGGTGAATATGACCACTAAATACAATCTTCGCACCATTTTGGCCCAATGTCAATCATGCTGAAGACAGGATGGCTATGATACAGTTCGTACCAAGTCTCTTTCTCTCTCTTGATTTAACCCAGACTCCTGAAGAGCAAAAAAAGTCTCCAACTATCCAAGTAGAACTTCAGACATAAGACTTAATGAAAAAACAATAGAATTCTATTGTTTTTTCATATGTTAAGCGTATTTACGCAAATTTGGCCTTAAATACCCATTTCTTGGTTTCTCAAGAAGCCTCTGGGACCAAAAATCTTTTTTGGTCGCAGTGGTACAGCCGACTCCACGCTGACGAGCGCTAACAGCGCGAAACGCGTTCGTGGATGACTTTTCTTGATGAATCAAGAAATTGGGTTGGCCAAATATCACGGAGCAAGCTAAATACACGTTTAGTTTATTTTTGCTCCACTAGATGGCGCTCTGCCATTTAAAAAGCACATGTGCTCAGGAAATGCCTTTTTATTTTTAATAAGACTTAATGTTGCCAAGTCAACTAATACCATTGTAACACGCATGAAACCTTATTTGTTTCTAAATATTGATCTATGATTGGAAATAAATTGTTTTTCAATTAAAAAATACATTTTAAAACTTAAGGGGGAGAGTATAGTTCAAACTTTTGGAAAGACATTTTAAAAAGCAAAGTAGCAGTTTTTAAGACCAGTTTTAGCGATTATTTTAACCTTACCAACCAAAAAATTAGGAATTTTTCACTGAGTTATTTAATTATTTTTTTTTCATTAAACCAGGTTCCCTCAATTCTAAAACAAGACAAGTGCAAATTAGAAAGATAAATTACCAATATTTACTTAGCTATGAACCCTCTTTAGGGTTATTTAAACAAATTTGATAGCTTCGTAAATATTTATGGAAAGAGAACATTTTTTAAACGACACCTCATCTCTAAAATTATTCATTTAAAAAATTAAATAAACACATCTGGTCGCAAAGCCTCTCTTATTTTGTTTACTAAATATATGTCCTATGTAGGAACTTTAGACGTCATTTCTATTATAAACTTATTATTTTATATTTAATAATATTTAAAATGCTCTATTTATATTTATTAAGTTGGTTTTCATCGTTTGTGCAAATAACTTTAACCGTATTAGCAGTTGCATCAGGGCTTTATTATTTAGCCGAATTGGTTGAACAATATACAGTTTATACTGGCAAGGTTATAAAGCTAATTATAACAGTAAGTTTTTAAAATTAAATGCCTATATATTTTATTAATTAGTTTCAAAAATTACATGGGAAGTTACATAATTACAAGTACTTGATGAAGAACCTTGTGGAAGCCATTAAAATTTCTCTCATCAATTCCATTCAAATAGCATTCATTTTTATGTCTATTTTGGGTCTTTTGTAATATTTATAAAAGGCCATTAGATTCTAGGTCATAATACCAATCAAGTAATGAGAATGTGAAATGTTTTTGGTCACATTTTATATTGGAATTTGCTGTCAAACCAAAAGCATGTTAAACTAGGAGATAAGTAAACTTTACAGCCCTTTCCAATCTACTAATTGATACCTAACCTAAACCAATCAGGAAGGAGGTGAACAGTTAACTGAACACCCTGCACTGCCCTTATTGGTGGATAATACATTTAAAGACCTCCCTCCCATTGTTTATCATAATGGTTTTGGATTGCTAAACTAACCTAAACCAATCAGGAAGGAGGTGAACTGACCTGCCTACATTGCCCTTATTGGTGGATAATACATTTAAAGACATCCTCCCATTGTTTACCATGACATTATGACGGTATTGGCTTGCTAACCTAACCTAAACTAACGTAATCAAAACTAACTCATCTTATTTGGCACATTTAGGTGAGGTACTTATTTCTGTGGATAACTGGTGGCAACGTGCTGCCGATTATATCAATATTCATTAGGTAAGGTTAGGTTAGGTTAAATTATATTAGTTTAGGTTAGGTTGATTTAGAAATGGAGCCTTTGCTGGTCCTAAGCCCGGATGAAAAAGGAGGAGGGGGAGCAGTAACAAGCTCGCTAAAAAACCTGGGTTCAGCTGGCCCAGCTGATAGTACCCTGTAAGGGCTCCTGATCCAGGGACACAGGATGAGCAGTGTTTGTACTCTATGTTAGGAGCGGCTGCACATGGTGTCTGTTCCTCATGTCAGAGGCGGCCATTTCTTTTGGAGCTAAGTCGGCTTGCTACTGAGTAGTGTTCCCAGTCTTAATGACAAAGGCAGAGGCATTCTACTTCACCCAGTCATGATGGTTGTCAAACAGACACCATTAAGGGTCACAACTTGATACCCTAATATGATTGAGTGAAGATAAGAAAGAAGAAGAAGAGAAATTGTTTACCACGAGTAGGCTTAGCACAGAATAATACACTTGCCGATAGTCCGCTCTATACAATATTAATAATTTAAATACAAAACTAGTTTTTAAAATCTGATATATATTTTAATACATTACCATAATAGTAAAAGAGAATAGCTAATGACCATCAGCAACCTGAACAATGAGGTGGGTTTTAGGGGTACAGTCTGAACTACTTAATTTGACCAACAATAATTCAGCATTTATAATAATTCAGCCATTTTTCTCATGTCTTGACCTCCAGCCTATCAAATAATCGATGATAATTCAATATCATTGATAAATGGACAGAAAAAAGTGCCCCCAATGCAGGATTTGATCCCGGGCTGTGGCTATTGAAAGCCAACAGTTTATAGCATTCATCCACTGACCTCCCAAATTGTATTTAGCCACTTACAGTACACAGTATCTTCTTCTTCTTTGCTTATCCCTACTACACGTGGTACAGGCCATGATAATCATGGTGGGTAGAAGTAGGTGACTGCTTTTTACTGTAAGTGCACCACATGTCTACGCATGTGAAAAGCAGTTCGACTTTGCACTTACAAATGTGCCAGAGCCCCGTTTTAGTTACTTGCACTCACTGGTGGGGTTGGACTTTTGCAAGAATCGGGTACCATCGGAGCATTTATTTTTTTTTTTATCAGAAAAAAGTGCCCAATGCGGGAATCGAACCCGGGTCGTAGTGGCCGAAAACCAATGGTTTAGACTATCCTTCCACCGACCCCCCACACAGTATATAGATAGAAAAGGACTTATCAATTGAGAAAAATCTTTTAAATTATGAGAGATGACTTTTGATGAAAGAAGTTTGGAGAGCCCCAGCTTGTAGCATTCTTAGTTTTAGCTTCGATATCTTGCCACCAGCTGATAATGGCGGATTATGGTGTTTTTCAGCTCAGAAGCCATCTCCTAGGGATGTTTATTGACCTCCCAGTCTATGTAGAGCCTAACTTCTTTAATTCAACACACCAAGGGATCAGAGTAGTTGAATCAAGTTGGTGTTGAATTGAAGCCCGTTACACCATTTTATAACAACATTCACTGCTAGTAAACATTTTTCTAGAATAACCAAATATATAATTAAAATAATATTTCTATAAAATACACTGTTGTAATATATTTTCATTAATAATGTGAATTGATACCATTGGGACTTTTAAAAATTTATTTACAGTATAACCTCGTTAATTTCAACAATGGTATTTTGACACCATTGATAAGGTATGACCATATCTTAATTCAAAATTTGACCTGTTGTTTAATACAAATTTATTGTCAAAAATGCCTCACAGCGCCATTTGGTATAGTTATTGGCTGTGGTTAGCGCATGCACACTGTAGCTATAAGCGACGAATTTCATTTCTTTCTTGTGGATGGGGGGGGGGGGGGGTCGATGGAAGGGTGGTTAAACCGTTGGTTTTCGACCGCTAAGACCCGGGTTCGATTCCCGCATTGGGCACTTTTTTCTGATTAAAAAAAAAAAAAATTCTCCAATGGCCCCCGATTCATGCAAAAGTCCAACCCCACCAGCGAGTGCAAGTAACCAAATGGGGCTCTGACACCTTTGTAAGTACAAATTCGACCTGCTTTTCACATGTGTAGACATGTGGTGCGCTTACAGTAAAAGCATACCCCTACTTCTATCAACTATGATTATCATGGCCTGTACCACGTGTACTAGGGATAAGCAAAAAAATTCTTGTGGACAAATGTGGCATCATTGGTTCGATAACCTTACCTAAGTGCCTGCAAGTTACCAATGTAAACCATAAGTTGTTTTGTATAGAGAGTAATGTTGTGTTGAAGGAACTTACAGAGGAGGAAAGACAGCTAGAATGAATAATAGAGTTCTAGCTTAAAAGCAAACAACATAAAGGATTTCTTTAATATATAAGGATTTTAAAAATAAAAATTTTCAGCCTTTGTTTTTCTAATTTTAATCACTTTCTTTCCATTGCATTTATTCACTTAGATTCTAGCCCTAGCTATTACAGAGCTACAGAAATGTCACTCACAATAGCCTCTTTAATTTGACACCTCAGGGATCTAAACTTTCAGCTGAACTAAAGTAAGTTAGATGATTTCATCACAACCTTCATTTCTTGTAGATGTTTTTGTAATGATAACCAAATATATAATTATGCTTTTAGAAAATAACCTTTTGTAATATATTTTTTAATTAATAACATGAATATATTGTGATACCATTGGGACTTTTATAAATTTAATTTTTTTCAGAATGTTTCATGATTAACTTTTAGTGATGAATAAAATTGTATTAATACATCTTTGAACAAAGGAAAAATATTAATAATACAATTTTAATCTTAGTGAATAAATGCGATGGGAAGAAAGCGAACAAAGTTAGAAAATGAAGAAAAGGCAAAAAAAATTATTTAAAAAAATCATGCAGTATAAAAACACTGTTGTAATATATTTTCATTAATAATGGGAATTGATACCATTGGGACTTTTAAAAATTTATTTACAGTATAACCCCTCGTTAATTTGAACAATATTTTGACACCATTGATATGATATAACCATTTCTTAATTCAAAATTTGATGTGTTGTTTAATACGACTTTAGTGTCAAAAATGTGCCTTTGGTTTAGTTATTGGCCGTGGTTAATTGGTTGTAGTTGTTAATTTTAGGCTAGAACCCTATTTAGTGTGTGCGTGTGCATTTTAGCTGATCCATCTTCAAAAAGCATGGATATCTTTCCTCTTCTGTATATCTTTGGATGGATTTATTCGATACACATCTCTTTCAGTTTTATTCATTCAACAGGCTATAGAAGAGGTCTTAGTACTTGAAAGTTTTCCATCATTATCAGTAAAAAACTTTGTTGCAGATCAGTAGAACATATTTCTTATGGAATTTCTGAAACTCGATACACAATAGGGTTGCTAAAAAATAATATGTAACAAATATATTTGGTATTCAAAATGAAAATAATTCTCATTAAAACCTCAAGTTTTAATATCCTCTTCTATGTGTTATTTCAAATAGCAAAACATTGCTTTCTAAGACGCCTAATTGTTTACAGCGTTGACTAGAGGCCATTTAAGTTAGGCCTAAATCATCCAGCAGGAAGCAAACATCATGCGCGACATCAGTGCGGATATCTGCGATGCCTTGTAACACTTTTAAGCACGGTGTGAATATGCTAACTACAGCTGCTGTGCTCCAAATGCAAAAGTTTTGTATTTTTAGCAATAAATATATATTTAAACAAGTATCATCTAATGAGAAAATAAGACTTAATCCAAATAAATTAATAGTGTGTGACGTTTCGGTAACAACACTGTTACCGAAATGTCACACACTACTAATTTATTTGGATTAGGTCTTATTTTCTTGTAGCTATAATCTATAATCCAAATATGTACTTTATCATATCATCTAATGGTAACAATACTGTTACCGAAACGTCGCACACTATTAAATTATTTGGATTAGGTCTTATTTTCTTGTAAGTATCATCTAATGTTTTCAAAATTTGATTTAAAAAAATTGATTGTGAAAAATCGATGATGTTGAATTATCGTTTGATCAAAACAACGTTGGTTATCAGATAGGCTGAATGTTGGGACATAGAGACAGGGTCGAATTATCACAAGTGTCAAATTAATGAGGTTATACTGTAACTTTAAAAGATGGAAGTATAAGTTAGACCACACAAGGAAGGATTGGTTTTGATATTCTAATAGAATGAGAGATGAAGAGAATTGCTCAGAACAGAAAGAAATTGCTTTCCTTAATGGCATATTGATGGCACTATATGGTTATCTCTCTGTTGCAGCATTTATTAAAGCCATGCTTAAAAAAATTAGTAGATTATATAGATTTAGAAGATAATGAAGGAGTAACAAGAGTTGCTCATGGATATCATTCTTTAATGGCATATTGATGGCAGGATTCATGCTTAAAAAATGTTGTGATAAGGCACAATTTGGATTATAGATTATAAACACATGGTACCAAAATTCGAAATTATTTTAAAGGCGTAAGATTCTTTTTGAAAATAAACAATTTCTACTGCCCTTACTGCAATGGAAAAATTAATGGGAGGGCCTGGCTCATCAGTGGTGAACCCTCCATTTTCAAAAAGAATCTTACACCTTTAAAATAATTTCGAATTTTGATAACAGATGGCGCGCTAGTGCATCATAAACACAAGGTAATAATGTTATATTGACATCTATTAATAATTAAAAAGTGAAAGTGAGAGAGAGAGTACTTCAGTTTTGTTTGGAAAGACACAAATAATGTAACCTTCCCAAACCTGTTCTATTTCCATGCTATTTATTTATAAACCTCAATGTGTGGGCATTTCTTTTATAGCTACTTGAAATCTCGTGTAGGATCTGAAGGTGGGGACTCCACAACAATACACCCATGTGACATACATCAGTGTGAAACTTATCAGGTACAATAACCACCAAACAAAACCATGTTACCAGTTGAACAGCTTCAAAATGTTCAAACATGCCGTCACAACCTTCTATCTACCTTAACTCTACCACAGCCTATAATATAATCTTGCAGTAAACTCTCTCACTACAACAATTTCACACAGGAGAATTTCTTAAAGGCTTTAATTAGCTTATTATAATACCTTGTTATTATAACCATGGCTAAAATACACTTTTGGGTTTTAGAAGAATTATGAAGTTATAATCTGATAGGGTATACAATTTGGATTATAGATTAGAAACACAAGGTAATAAGACTAAATCTAAATAAATGGTGTGTGACATTTCGGTAACAATGCTGTTACCGGAATGTTACACACTATTTAGATGTGGTCTCTTATTGCCTAGTGAGGTTATATTCAAGTTGCTGTTTACAAAATAAGCTATTTTAACAAGGTTTAGGGATAGTTTTTAAAATGTATTTCATCAATGGTGCTAACCAGTCAAGAGACTGTGAATACCTTAGTCCAATTGGAAGACCATAAAACGAAGGTGTCAACTCCATTATCACAGCAGGAACTGCCTCCTCCACGGAGAACTTGCAATCCTGTCTTGACCAACAACACAGAGAGAGAGAGCTGTGGAAATGCTTGGAATCTCAAGTCATTCTCCTAGGCAACATGAAATAGAAAATAATGAATGGTTAGGTTCAATTTGGATTAAAGATTAGAAACACAAGGTAAATAAATAGTATGGATGTTAACATTGTTACCAAAACATCACACACTATTTATTTATTTGTATTTAGTTTTATTACCTTGTGTAGCAAATGATAATTAAGCCATAAAGTGTCTATGAACAGAGCTAGACTGGGGATCAAACATTTGCAATAAAGATGGAAATTTTCAATAAAATTAAAGAGAAAAGATGGGGGGATTGTTTAAGAAGGAGAATAATTGTTTGTTTTTAACAGCTCCGTAACCCTTTTCTGCTGGGGTAACAGCCATGAGTGTTTGTGTCAGCCATGGTAATGTAGGAGTTATAGATAAGTTTATTGTTTTTTAAAAACGAGTCAATTTATTATCTAAATCAATTCTAGCTTATTATAAAGTGGGTGAAGAAGAAATGATCCAATATATATTTTAAAGGGATATGTTTCTTTATTAAATTATATCTGGATAACTTCACGGTACAAGAACCCTTTAACAGCCTTTTAAGATGCTTGTTGTAAGCCATAATTAAAAAAATGAATGCTCAATAAAACACCAACCAAAAAAGCTTTGTAGCTCCATAGAACTGTGAGAGAATTAGGAGGATACATATTGGTAGAAGGGTTTCCACAAGGAAAGAGGAAAACTGTCATAAAAAAGTATTTCTCCCTATATAATGGCATTCTGTAATCTACCCAGGGACACGACGTACATTTCATCCTTGTCAGGGTGCTCTAGCTTGTCTATAGCCTTGGTAGCTTTATATTGCACAGAGTGTTTGTAGTGACTTCACTTCTTTTGTCTAAATTGTCAATGAATTTGGCACATCATGTTTTTTTTTTTTATTATAGGCAAGAAGTAAAAGAAAATAAGAAAAACAAATTCTTTTGTCTGATGATGGTGACAATGTTGTTGGCAAAACGTTACACACTAATAAATTATTTGGATTACGTCTTATTTTCCTTTATTATAATCTATAATCCAAATTATAAGTAAAAGAAAATAAGAATTTTTTTTCTTTTGTCTGATGATGGTGACAATGTTGTTGCCGAAACGTCACACACTAATAAATTATTTGGATTAGGTCTAATTTTCTTTTATTATAATCTATAATCCAAATTGTTGCTTTATCCTATAGTCAAGAAGGTAGAATTCGGCACTCATGGACAAAACTTATAGTCAAGAAGGTAGAATATCTGCACTTCATGGCCAAAACTTATAGTCAAGAAGGTAGAATATCTGCACTCATGGACAAAACTTATAGTCAAGAAGGTAGAATATCTGCACTCATGGACAAAACTTATAGTCAAGAAGGTAGAATATCTGCACTCATGGACAAAACTTATAGTCAAGAAGGTAGAATATCTGCACTCATGGACAAAACTTATAGTCAAGAAGGTAGAATATCTGCACTCATGGACAAAACTTATAGTCAAGAAGGTAGAATATCTGCACTCATGGACAAAACTTATAGTCAAGAAGGTAGAATATCTGCACTCATGGACAAAACTTATAGTCAAGAAGGTAGAATATCTGCACTCATGGACAAAACTTATAGTCAAGAAGGTAGAATATCTGCACTCATGGACAAAACTTGAGGAAGTGAAAAGTATTTTTAAAAAAGGGAGTGGTGGCATTACTTCATTTATAAAGATTACATCAGAACCATATAGGTACATTGGGGACCCTTGTTATAATAACAGCCTCTTTTATAACTGCCACTTGATTTTAACATCTTAATCTATGGTCCCAAGTGTAAACTCCCTATTTTTTAAACTCCTTTAAAATATATATATATATATATATTTTTTATCCCTATTACACATGGTACAGGCCATGTTAATCATGGTGGGTAGTAGTATGGCAACTGTTTTTACTGTAAGTGTAAACATGTCTAGACATGTGGAAATCAGTTTGACTTTTGCACTTACAAAGGTGCCAGAGCTCCGTTTGGTGAGGTTGGACTCTTATGAGATTCAGGGGCTATTGGAGGAAATTTTTTTATTAGGAAAAAACGAGTGCCCAATTCACAGGATTTGATCCTGGGTCATAGATGTCGAATCCCGATGATTTATACTACTCGACCCCCTAACTCTGGTTTTAACAGCATAAACCTTGGTCCCAAGCAATGTCGTTATAGCCAGGTAGAACTGTATGGATGCAATGATTAAGATCTAAATTATGAATGGTTGTGACCACCCCATTGTTTTAGTTGCCATTTAGTCCTATGTTATTATTTTGAAATGTAATGACTTTGTTTTAGAGAAAGGAAATTGGAAAAAATCAGAGTTCTTGCGAGCTAGCAATAAACTTGATCCCGCTAATTCAGCCAAGAATTTTGAGCCTATTATTGGTATCATTATTGAGCCTATTATAGGTGCCAATTATTGGTCTTTCCCAAGTAGTTGAATCTCGCAATAATAACATCATAGATGATCCTAGATCAAAACTTCATTGATTAACAAAAGTCTGTGAGTTCCACCTTGAAAAAGATGACAGTGGGTTTTTATGAAATATCGGATAATAAATTTTGAAGGTTGATGTTTGTCTCTCTTTCACTAATTTATACCATCATTACTCGAGATGTTAGAGCCCCCCCCATATTGTTGCTATAACTGTGGTTAAAACACCTGGGACTTTAGAAATAGGATGTTATGACCAATGTATTCAATTAGTTCATGAGTTCCCTCTTTAATAGACCCACATGGAATTTCCCTATTCCCTATTAAAAGGTACAGCTTCAGAACTTCCTTAAGTTTTGTCCATGAGTATAATTCTTTTAAATACCCAGCTAGTCATCTATATAAATAGCCTATCAAATGGTCAATATTTTAACCCTATATGGATGGACCAGTGTTACAAATGATTAGTAGGGTTTGAAAATTAGGCAAACAACATAGACAATGATTTATTGACATTTTGTCAATTACATAGGGAAGCACAGTATGCAAACAATTAATAAAGATTAACATAAATACTATATACAATGTACAAGGCGTCAACAATACAGAGTATGATGGAATAGCACCAACAGGTCTCCAGCAACACTGCACATTTCTTGGTGGACCAAGTAAACCTAAATCACAATCTTCACCAACACAACCAATAACATAGAACTCTTAGAAAAATCATTCGTTAAACCAACATCATAAATTTGCAATTAAAAAAAGTATATAAAATACAAGGTAAAAAGACCAAATCCAAATAAATTTTGTGTAATGTTTTGGTAAAAACATTGTTACCGAAATGTCACACACTATTTATTTGGATTCGGTCTTATTACCTTGTGTATTTCTAATCTATAATCTAAATTGTATATGTAATCACAAAAGTATATAAACTATTGATGAGACAAGAGCGGGATGTAATGCTCATTAGGTTTATTTGGTGTAGTACTGGGCTTGTGGTCCGTCCAGGAAGGTCTTTAAGTTTGGGGTCTTGCTGGGCCGGTTGTAGGAGGGGTTGGAGCTGTGGCATTATGCAATCGCCGGTTAAGATCTGAACAGGACGAAGATTATTTTATTACTGGCACATGAATTGATTTACTTTGATTTATTTTTGATTTTTTGATTTTTGATTGATTTATTTGAATTACTGGCACGTGAAATGATGGTCAATGGTCAAATACAATTTATACCCATCATCTCTGTGGTGCCATTTTTCTCTGAGAGAGATAAAAATAATTAAATAAAAAATTAACAAAAATTAAAATAATTTTTAATGGTCACATGTACTCTATCAGTTGGCTACTTCTTGATACACAACACTATTTATGCATATTTGCTTCTTTTAAAAATAAACAATTTCCTACTTCCCTTACTGCAACGAGGAAAACATTTGATACAGATGGTGCGCCAATATCCTGTAATTTAATTTGTAACACTTGTCTCACCCAGTGTGTGCATGTGCTGCCTCCTATAGGTATTTTTTGTAACTATTGTTTAGATTTTTGGGGTTTCAAATATTAAATTAGTCCAAAAAAATATTAAATTATATTTTTTCTCATTTATTCTTTTTTGTCTGATGATGGTAACAAATGCTGTTACCAAAATGTCGCACACTATTAATTTATTTGGATTAGATCTTATTTTCTTGTAGCTATAAGTTAATCAAAAAAAAAGAAAAGATAATACAAATTAAAAATTGGGCCATATAGGGTTAAGTGAGTCTTGATGTTGACACTTTACTCAACATCTTGATCCATTTCTTCTTCTTTCTTATCTCCACTCAATCTTTGTCATTAAGACTGGGAGCACTACTCAGTGGCAGGCCGACTTAACTCCAAAAGAAATGGCCGCCTCTGACACGAGGAACAGACGCCATGTGCAGCTGCTCCTAACATGGAGTACAAACGCTGCTCATCCTGTATCCCTGGATTAGGAGCCCTTACAGGGGTACTATCAGCCGGGGCAGCTGAGCCCAGGTTTTTTAGTGAGCTTGTTACTGCTCCCCCTCCTCCTTTTTCATTCGGGCTTGGGACTGGGAAAGGTGGAGTTCCATTTCTTTATTGTCGTGGTTGTTGGACAATGGAGTGTAGCTTCCTACTTCTGTGGAATATAGATTTCATGAGTTAGATGCCAATTCTGGATTATATGGGCTGCTCATGATAAGGTACAATTTGGATTATATTTGGATTTTTTTTTAGCCTGAGGATGGTAACAACACTGTTACCAAAATGTCACACACTATTTATTTATTCGGGGATTTTGTCTTATTACCTTGTATTTATTGATTCATTCAGTACTTTTGTCTGAAGATGGTAATAATGTTGTTACTGAAACGTCACACACTATTTATTTATTTGGTCTTATTACCTTGTGTTTATAATCTACTAGCCGAATGACCCGGGCAACGCCCAGGTTTTACCCAATTAAATGCTTTTATTCAAATAATATTCGTTACAATTATAAATTGGCGCCGTGGATGTCATTCTTGTGAAACGTCCCGCTCCAAACTTTGTGTCTGAGAAGCGATATTTTTATAAAGAGATGATCTGGCTTTGTGTCTTCTGCTCAAATGAATGTTTTTCTGTTAGAATTTTGTTCCTGCATACTAAAAATGAACTGGCTTCACCCGTGGTCTCTGCTTTTTGGAATTTTTCCGGATATAATTTTGTATCTGATAATCAAATATGATACAGCAATATTGTCATAATCATTTTCTGACTAAAAAAAACCAACTATTTTTGCCCAGAACCTGTCAATTTCAAATTTTCTTGGCTAAAAATGCGACAAATATCTCTTCCATATTTTTTCTATGTCCTGTTAAAACACGTTTTACATGTACATTAGGTCAGCTGATATTACCTCCCATCTTCACCGCTAGAGGCGCTGCTTGCAAGCGAAAGAGCAAATTTGCAACTCAAATTTGCAAATAACTCTAAGAATATTCGGGATAGAGACCTGAAATATTCAATATAAGTTTTTCCGGATTCTACTATACATACTGCTAAAATTTCAGTCATATTAGTTACGTATTTTACGTATATTACATAAAAGCATTCCATTCACAAAAGCAAACGATGACAGAATTGATGACTCTGATACTTGTATATTTTAATAATAATATAAATGAGTTTTAAAAATTGTAAAAAAAAAAAAAAAATGCATTGGCCGGGAATCGAACCCGGGCCGCCCGCGTGGCAGGCGAGCATTCTACCACTGAACCACCGATGCTTATAAAAATGGCCATATTTGGGTATTTATTCTATTCACAAAAGCAAACGGTGACAGAATTGTTGATTGATTGTTGATTGATGACTCTGACAACTGTATATTTTAATAATCCAAATTGTGTGCCTTATCATTTAAATTAAAAAAATAATAAATTTCTGAATTATTTTATTGGCTATATTTTCTCAAGTGTTTTGTTGCCTCTCCATTGTATGTTGCCAGGTGATGACTAAACAGCATTCCTAGCTTACTTATTTGCATATAAGACATGGAACTATTTAGTGCAGAAATTTTCTTTATCAAATCATATCACCTCTTCCTACTGATGGTTTGGCTCATCCTCCAAGAGGTTCGGCTAATCTAATCACATGCCATTCTAATATTGTATAGGGCCATTCTGCGTGTTTATTATCTACACTCATGGGCAAAGCTTAAGGAAGTTGTACCTTTTAGCATGTGCATTGGGATTCAGGCAATACACAAAAATATTTGATACACAGTGACCTTTATTGAAGATACACAAGATAACCAAATTAAAGCCAAATTTCCTTGTCTTAAAAAAAAAAAAATAGATGACCTGCGACATTAGAATATGAAACTTCCTCAAGTTTTGTCCAAGAGTAAAACTTTGGAGGGCTTCATCCATTTGTTGTGTCCAGATAACATTTACCCTGTATGGAGGCTTGTTCCTGTTTGAGGACTTCCCCAACTCCGTGGTCATCACAGGACTGCTCAGCCAAACCTTGCATCTGATGATGCTGCAGAGCTACCCATTCATCAACCTCTCCTCCCCTAGCTTCCTCGGGGCCCTAGGTACATTGCTTACCACATACTTGTGTGGAGTTGTTTCTCAATTCTGTGGGGTGCTTGATCGCTGTTGTTTTGTTGCAACAGACAATAATAATATATTTGGATAAAATAAATTTTGTTCACTTTTATAAAAATGGAAAAGAAGAAGTGACAGTTGGAAACACATTTTTTGTTGGTAGGCACACCAAAAAGAACTGGTCCAGACCTGTTGGCAGTGCATGCGTTGTGAACTGTTTTATCACCAGTCAGCCACATACATGTAGCAGTCTGTTCTGCAATCCACGATACTAACTGAGGCTTGATGGCTGCCACAATCCCATGGTCTATACAGAATAAGTAGAGACTGCCTAGAATACTTCATGGCTAATAATACTTCTAGCAGAGTGGGACAACACTCAGTCTAAACACCTCACATCCCATACATAGCCACATACATACCTGGTATCAATCAAGACACACTTTCTACAAGTCCCAAATATTATAGCTTTTATTGACATTCAAACCTCGTTATAACAACATCTCTTGGAACTAAGATGTTGTTGTTATAATCATAGTTAAAAAAAATTGGGTCTTAAAACATGACACACCTTAAAATAATGATGGTAAAAATTAAGTATCTGTAATTAAGTGGCTATTATAATTAGGTTATTAGGAACTGGTAAAAAAAAAGGAATTAAAAAAGATAAGTGATCATTAATGTTTCATTAATCATGTTATCCTCAAACAGACATTTTCTGTGTAAAGATGGGATTAACTAACCTACAATTATCCCATTTATAGTTGGTAGCTCGGAGATATAAATTAAAGCCGCACCATTATGAAACTAAGACATGTTGATGGCCAATGTTTTGAAACACAAATGTCAAACATCCTGTGATTTGTCCAGTTATTTCATTAACTTGTAGATAACGGCTGCACAAACTCTCTCAATCCGCACCAGCTCTGTGTGCGCTAACAGTTGAGTCAACTCTGTCCTCTCTACCTTGTTGTTGTGTTCAGCTCCGGCTCTGTGTGCGCAGTGCTCTTCATCCTCCAGCACTACCTGGCCTTCTCTCACTTCACTTCCATCTACTACCCCTTCCCCCAGGTCAGTCAGAGGACTCTGTCAGTATTGATGCTGTACTCTAGTACCCACCAGTATTGATGCTGTACTCTAGTACCCACCAGTATTGATGCTGTACTCTAGTACCCACCAGTATTGATGCCGTACTCTAGTACCCACCAGTATTGATGATGTACTCTAGTACCCACCAGTATTGATACCGTACTCTAGTACCCACCAGTATTGATGATGTACTCTAGTACCCACCAGTATTGATACTGTACTCTAGTACCCACCAGTATTGATGCTGTACTCTGGTACCCACCAGTATTGATGCTGTACTCTGGTACCCACCAGTATTGATGCTGTACTCTAGTACCCACCAGTTCCCACTAGTATTGATGCTGTACTCTGGTACCCACCAGTATTGATGCTGTACTCTAGTACCCACCAGTATTGATGCTGTACTCTGGTACCCACCAGTATTGATGCTGTACTCTAGTACCCACCAGTACCCACCAGTATTGATGCTGTACTCTAGTACCCACCAGTATTGATGCCGTACTCTAGTACCCACCAGTATTGATGCTGTACTCTGGTACCCACCAGTATTGATGCTGTACTCTGGTACCCACCAGTATTGATGCTGTACTCTAGTACCCACCAGTATTGATGCTGTACTCTGGTACCCACCAGTATTGATGCTGTACTCTAGTACCCACCAGTATTGATGCTGTACTCTAGTACCCACCAGTACCCACTAGTATTGATGCTGTACTCTAGTACCCCTCTACCCACTAGTATTGATGCTGTACTCTAGTACCCACCAGTATTGATGCTGTACTCTAGTACCCACCAGTACCCACTAGTATTGATGCTGTACTCTAGTACCCACCAGTATTGATGCTGTACTCTAGTACCCACCAGTATTGATGCTGTACTCTAGTACCCCTGTACCCACTAGTATTGATGCTGTACTCTAGTACCCACCAGTACCCACTAGTATTGATGCTGTACTCTAGTACCCCTGTACCCACCAGTATTGATGCTGTACTCTAGTACCCACCAGTATTGATGCTGTACTCTAGTACCCACCAGTATTGATGCTGTACTCTAGTACCCACCAGTATTGATGCTGTACTCTAGTACCCACCAGTACCCACCAGTATTGATGCTGTACTCTAGTACCCCTGTACCCACTAGTATTGATGCTGTACTCTAGTACCCACCAGTACCCACTAGTATTGATGCTGTACTCTAGTACCCCCCCCAGTACCCACTAGTATTGATGCTGTACTCTAGTACCCACCAGTACCCACTAGTATTGATGCTGTACTCTAGTACCCACCAGTATTGATGCTGTACTCTAGTACCCACCAGTATTGATGCTGTACTCTAGTACCCCCACCAGTATTGATGCTGTACTCTGGTACCCACCAGTATTGATGCTGTACTCTAGTACCCACCAGTATTGATGCTGTACTCTAGTACCCACCAGTATTGATGCTGTACTCTAGTACCCCCACCAGTATTGATGCTGTACTCTAGTACCCACCAGTATTGATGCTGTACTCTGGTACCCACCAGTATTGATGCTGTACTCTAGTACCCCCACCAGTATTGATGCTGTACTCTGGTACCCACCAGTATTGATGCTGTACTCTAGTAACCACCAGTATTGATGCTGTACTCTAGTACCCCCACCAGTATTGATGCTGTACTCTAGTACCCACCAGTATTGATGCTGTACTCTAGTACCCACCAGTATTGATGCTGTACTCTAGTACCCCCACCAGTATTGATGCTGTACTCTGGTACCCATCAGTATTGATGCTGTACTCTGGTACCCACCAGTATTGATGCTGTACTCTAGTACCCACCAGTATTGATGCTGTACTCTAGTACCCACCAGTACCCACCAGTATTGATGCTGTACTCTAGTACCCACCAGTACCCACCAGTATTGATGCTGTACTCTAGTACCCACCAGTACCCACTAGTATTGATGCTGTACTCTAGTACCCACCAGTATTGATGCTGTACTCTAGTACCCACCAGTATTGATGCTGTACTCTAGTACCCACCAGTATTGATGCTGTACTCTAGTACCCACCAGTATTGATGCTGTACTCTAGTACCCACCAGTACCCACCAGTATTGATGCTGTACTCTAGTACCCACCAGTACCCACTAGTATTGATGCTGTACTCTAGTACCCACCAGTACCCACCAGTATTGATGCTGTACTCTAGTACCCACCAGTACCCACTAGTATTGATGCTGTACTCTAGTACCCACCAGTATTGATGCTGTACTCTAGTACCCACCAGTATTGATGCTGTACTCTAGTACCCACCAGTATTGATGCTGTACTCTAGTACCCACCAGTATTGATGCTGTACTCTAGTACCCACCAGTATTGATGCTGTACTCTGGTACCCACCAGTATTGATGCTGTACTCTAGTACCCACCAGTACCCACTAGTATTGATGCTGTACTCTAGTACCCACCAGTACCCACTAGTATTGATGCTGTACTCTAGTACCCACCAGTATTGATGCTGTACTCTAGTACCCACCAGTACCCACCAGTATTGATGCTGTACTCTAGTACCCACCAGTACCCACTAGTATTGATGCTGTACTCTAGTACCCACCAGTACCCACCAGTATTGATGCTGTACTCTAGTACCCACCAGTATTGATGCTGTACTCTAGTACCCACCAGTACCCACTAGTATTGATGCTGTACTCTAGTACCCACCAGTACCCACCAGTATTGATGCTGTACTCTAGTACCCACCAGTACCCACTAGTATTGATGCTGTACTCTAGTACCCACCAGTATTGATGCTGTACTCTAGTACCCACCAGTATTGATGCTGTACTCTAGTACCCACCAGTATTGATGCTGTACTCTGGTACCCACCAGTATTGATGCTGTACTCTAGTACCCACCAGTACCCACTAGTATTGATGCTGTACTCTAGTACCCACCAGTACCCACTAGTATTGATGCTGTACTCTAGTACCCACCAGTACCCACTAGTATTGATGCTGTACTCTAGTACCCACCAGTACCCACTAGTATTGATGCTGTACTCTAGTACCCACCAGTACCCACTAGTATTGATGCTGTACTCTAGTACCCACCAGTATTGATGCTGTACTCTAGTACCCACCAGTATTGATGCTGTACTCTAGTACCCCCACCAGTATTGATGCTGTACTCTAGTACCCACCAGTATTGATGCTGTACTCTAGTACCCACCAGTATTGATGCTGTACTCTAGTACCCCCACCAGTATTGATGCTGTACTCTGGTACCCACCAGTATTGATGCTGTACTCTAGTACCCACCAGTATTGATGCTGTACTCTAGTACCCACCAGTATTGATGCTGTACTCTAGTACCCCCCCCAGTACCCACCAGTATTGATGCTGTACTCTAGTACCCACCAGTACCCACTAGTATTGATGCTGTACTCTAGTACCCACCAGTACCCACCAGTACCCACTAGTATTGATGCTGTACTCTAGTACCCACCAGTACCCACTAGTATTGATGCTGTACTCTAGTACCCACCAGTACCCACTAGTATTGATGCTGTACTCTAGTACCCCCACCAGTATTGATGCTGTACTCTGGTACCCACCAGTATTGATGCTGTACTCTAGTACCCACCAGTACCCACTAGTATTGATGCTGTACTCTAGTACCCACCAGTACCCACTAGTATTGATGCTGTACTCTAGTACCCACCAGTATTGATGCTGTACTCTAGTACCCACCAGTATTGATGCTGTACTCTAGTACCCCCACCAGTATTGATGCTGTACTCTAGTACCCACCAGTATTGATGCTGTACTCTAGTACCCACCAGTATTGATGCTGTACTCTAGTACCCCCACCAGTATTGATGCTGTACTCTGGTACCCACCAGTATTGATGCTGTACTCTAGTACCCACCAGTACCCACTAGTATTGATGCTGTACTCTAGTACCCACCAGTACCCACTAGTATTGATGCTGTACTCTAGTACCCACCAGTACCCACTAGTATTGATGCTGTACTCTAGTACCCCAGTACCCACCAGTATTGATGCTGTACTCTAGTACCCACCAGTATTGATGCTGTACTCTAGTACCCACCAGTATAGATGCTGTACTCTAGTACCCACCAGTATTGATGCTATACTCTAGTACCCACCAGTATTGATGCTGTACTCTAGTACCCACCAGTATTGATGCTGTACTCTAGTACCCAGCAGTACCCACTAGTATTGATGCTGTACTCTAGTACCCACACCAGTATTGATGCTGTACTCTAGTACCCAGCAGTATTGATGCTGTACTCTAGTACCCACCAGTATTGATGCTGTACTCTAGTCCCACCAGTACCCACTAGTATTGATGCTGTACTCTAGTACCCACCAGTATTGATGCTGTACTCTAGTACCCACCAGTATTGATGCTGTACTCTAGTACCCACCAGTATTGATGCTGTACTCTAGTACCCACCAGTATTGATGCTGTACTCTAGTACCCCCCCCCAGTACCCACCAGTATTGATGCTGTACTCTAGTACCCACCAGTACCCACCAGTATTGATGCTGTACTCTAGTACCCCCCCCCAGTACCCACCAGTATTGATGCTGTACTCTAGTACCCCCCCCAGTACCCACTAGTATTGATGCTGTACTCTAGTACCCACTAGTATTGATGCTGTACTCTAGTACCCACCAGTATTGATGCTGTACTCTAGTACCCACCAGTATTGATGCTGTACTCTAGTACCCACCAGTATTGATGCTGTACTCTAGTACCCACCAGTATTGATGCTGTACTCTAGTACCCACCAGTATTGATGCTGTACTCTAGTACCCACCAGTACCCACTAGTATTAATGCTGTACTCTAGTACCCACCAGTATTGATGCTGTACTCTAGTACCCACCAGTATTGATGCTGTACTCTAGTACCCACCAGTATTGATGCTGTACTCTAGTACCCACCAGTATTGATGCTGTACTCTAGTACCCACCAGTATTGATGCTGTACTCTAGTACCCACCAGTATTGATGCTGTACTCTAGTACCCCCCCCCCCCAGTACCCACCAGTATTGATGCTGTACTCTAGTACCCACCAGTATTGATGCTGTACTCTAGTACCCCCCCCCCCAGTACCCACCAGTATTGATGCTGTACTCTAGTACCCCCCCCCAGTACCCACCAGTATTGATGCTGTACTCTAGTACCCCCCCCAGTACCCACCAGTATTGATGCTGTACTCTAGTACCCCCCCCAGTACCCACCAGTATTGATGCTGTACTCTAGTACCCACCAGTATTGATGCTGTACTCTAGTACCCACCAGTATTGATGCTGTACTCTAGTACCCACCAGTATTGATGCTGTACTCTAGTACCCACCAGTATTGATGAAACTTCCTTGAAATACGACCTTCTCACAACCCTGTTAGTTAGATTATTCCAGTTTAAATCCAGCTGTAGTGCTATAAGTCAATCAGAGGGTTGAGGTCAATTACAAATTTATCTATAAAAATAGAGGTCAGACAGACCTCTCCTGTCAAAACAAATACTAAGCACCATCTATTGACCATCTCCACAAACTACCTGACTCAGGTCGGTGACAAAGCCACAACACCAGCTCTGACAAACTGAGAAGCGTCCACCTAGAGACCATGGTTTCTGGCTAATGGCCCTCGTCATCCTAGGTTGGACTTATTTCAAATTTATGTTTATTATTTATTGTGTGCGTGTTGTAAAGTTCCATATTGTATACAGTAGATCCTCCCTTTAGCGGACACCTCTCTACAAAGGACAGTTTCAATTTGAAAAATTGCCATTTTTACAATTTATCAACTCTTCGGTAAGAAGACACCTCTCCCCAAAGGACACTTTGACTCTGTAATTAGATGTCCTTTACAGGGAGGTTCTACTGTACCAGAAATAAAATTTCAAACTGTACATATTGGAGTTAAAAGTATCATTTGGAATAATTATCTTCATTATGTATTTTAAAAGACTTTTGAGCCAAGACAGGTCTATTTATGCAAGACCACTTTGGTTATCTATAAAGATACTTATTGCAAATAATTCTTTGAACTCTCATTGGTGAATGTATCCAATATTATGTGTTCTTTCACACCTTCTATATACATAATAACCTAAATTATTGGAAACCCTCTCCTACACTACATGTCTGTCCAGAATCTATATATTGATATACCAATTATAAGAATTGGACAGTTGATAGACCTCAGCAAGGGTCCCACTCCAGGGATACGGAGGAGCTGCGTATGTACTCATGTTAGAGTCGGCAGCAAAGACGTCTGCTTCCATGTTAGGAACAGCCTCAAATTACAGGCAAAGTCAGACTTTCACCAAAGTGTGCTTGGATCATGGTGCCATGATCAACGAAAGCTACACCCCATTCCATCATGGAATTCGTGTAATCTTTACACAAGGGGATAAGAAACAACATAAGAATTGGAACTATTAAAGCACAACATTTTCTTTTTAAATATAAAACAAACTTCTACTGCCCTTACTGTAATGAAAAAGTTTGTTTTATATTTAAAAAGAAACTTTCGTGCTTTAATATGCTTATATATAGATGGCATGTTATCGCCCTCTAAATACCAATATTATAAACAACTGGCGAAACCACTGGGAGGGTTCACCACTGATGAGCCAAGCCCTCCCAATATATATTTTTTCATCGCAGTAAGGGCAGTAGAAGTTTGTATTATGTATAAAAGAAACATTCGTGCTTTTAAATTCTTTCATTTTATATGCATAGATGCCACGTTATTGCTTTGTGTTAATTTATGTCTACCTGACCTTGTCTTTATTGTTTGCGGAAGAGCATTGCTCGATGCAAATATTTGAATGTAATTCTACTGTCCTATAAGCTTATGTCCATAGTTTTCTTGAAAACCATTTCTGAGATTCCACCCTTCAGTTCTGCGTATATAAGCAGAATCGTCCAATACAGTATTAGAGCTTTGAGAAGCGGTCTGGTGGATTAAATTGGCGAAACCGCTGGGAGGGTTCACCACTGATGAGCCAAGCCCTCCCAATATATATTTTTTCATCGCAGTAAGGGCAGTAGAAGTTTGTATTATGTATAAAAGAAACATTCGTACTTTTAAATTCTTTCATTTTATATGCATAGATGGCGCATTATTGCTTTGTGTTAAACAACATAGTGTTACCACCTCCATATTCATAAAGCC
Organism: Cordylochernes scorpioides; assembly: GCA_030710605.1. Classification (NCBI taxonomy): domain Eukaryota; kingdom Metazoa; phylum Arthropoda; class Arachnida; order Pseudoscorpiones; family Chernetidae; genus Cordylochernes; species Cordylochernes scorpioides. The sequence goes on along the minus strand of CP092863.1, from coordinate 27,178,794 downwards.
AACTCCTATAGTTGAATCAACACTATATATTTCAAGCAAAAGACATAGAAGTGTCGAAGCTCTTGTATAAAGACTGTTCCAATTTCTTAATAATCAATGTAACACTAAACAACAGTTAATCCCTAATTTTAAACCCTAATAGTTAGACCATTGAATAAAATACCAAGCTCAATAATTTCAACAGGAACTTAAGATTCTGGAATATAGAAATAAATATTTTCTCCAAAAGGTTATTTAAGCTTCCTTCTCATTAAATATAAAGGGATAAATTAATTATAGAATGGGAGTAAGATCAAACGTTATAAAATTATTTATATATATGTATGTGATATAGATGTCAGAAGATTCAAAATAAACATTCTCCTTTTTTTTTTTTGCTTATCCCTAGTACACGTGGTACAGGCCAGGATAATCATGGTGGGTAGAAGTAGGCGATTGCTTTTACTGTAAGTGCATCACATGTCTACGCATGTGAAAAGCAGTTCGACTTTGCCCTTACAAATCTGCCAGAGCCCCGTTTGGTTACTTGCACTCGCTGGTGGGATTGGACTTTGGCAAGAATCGGGGGCCATTGGAGCATTTTTTTTTTTTAATCAGAAAAAGGTGCCCAATGCGGGAATCGAACCCAGGTCGTAGCGGTCGAAAACCAACAGTTTAGACCATCCTTCCACCAACCCTCTAATTATTCTTCTAATGACAGCAAGTCACTGACAAGTTGGGAGTTAAATAAATTATTGGTTGATGGGGCTGTGTTTTCTCTGAATCTACTTACAACCAAAACAATGATCTTCAGAACTGATATAGATGTGTTATCAACTCTATATTAAGTCTATTCTATCCCTCCATCATTTTTTTTTTCTGACTGGGAACAATTATTTATTTGTATTATAATTGTCTCCCAAGGTAATGTACTCCTGGACAAAACTTAAGGAAGTGGAAAGTCTTTGATGTCACTGGTCATCTATTTTTTTTAAGGAGACAGAGACAATTTTGTTCACACTTGGTTATCTTTGGTGCTTTTAATAAAGGTCACTGTGTATCAGATATCTTTCAGAGTTATTGTCTGAATTCCGATATACATGCTGAAATGTACAACTTCCTTAAGTTTTGTCCATGAGTGTAAGACTCAAAATCCAAATTAAATTCTATATGATAAAGCAAAATTTGGGTTATAGATTATAGTTAAAATAAAATAAGACCTAATCCAAAATAGTGTGTGACATTTCGGTAACAGCGTTGTTGCCATCATCAAACAAAAGAATTTTGAAAAATTCTTTAATAAAATAAATTCTAAATTATTCTTTTGTCGGATGATGGTGACAATGCTGTTACCAAAGCGTCACACACTATTAATTCATTTGGATTAGGTCTTATTTTATTATAGCTAAAAGCTATCTATATGTTAAAAGTTATTTACAGTCTTAGAACCTTGTGATTTTCATCTGTATTTTTTGTTGTTTCTTATCCCCTTGTGTAAAGATTACATGAATCCCATGAGTTCATGATCTCATGGAATGGGGTATAGTGGTGCAGCTTTCGTTGTTCATGGCACTATGATCCAGGCACACTTTGGTGAAAATCTGACTTTGCCTGTAGTTTGAGGCTGTTCCTAACATGGAAGCCTTTGCTGCACTCTAACATGAGTATGGACACAGCTCCTCCGTATTCCTGGAGTGGGACCCTTGTTGAGGACCATCAACCGGGTCAGTTGAACTCAGGCTTATCTGTATTTTTTTGATGAGGTAGAATTATAGATAGAGAAGTCATAAGATAAAATTCAAATAGGTAATTCTTGCATGATGTTTCTCTGTAACACATAACACAGTTACCAAAATGTCACCTATAGCTGGCTTACTGATTTGGTCTTGTTACCTTGTGAGATCTCCCTTCTTTATGTAATCTTATCAGCACTCGCCTCCTTGTATCAGCTAATTGTGTGTTGTTGATATTCAAGTAAAACCAGCTTTCCAAGTTCCCCATCTCACTAAGTATTCCAGCCTATACAGTAGAACCTCCATGCTGCTAGAGAACACCTCTCTACAAAGGACAGCTTTCATTAACAAAATTACCATTTTTACTATTTTGACGCTCTCTGGTAAGAGCACACCTCTCCCTAAAGAACACTTTGGCTCTGCAATTAGGTGTCCTTTACTGGGAGGTTCTACTGTAATAGATATTACTGAAAGTTGTCATCTCACACAGGTTTCTTTTATAGTGTCTGGTTACCTCATACTTCTCACCAGCAATCCTAATTTGAGAGTCTTCTCGTAAAGTCAGACAAAAAGAATGCAGAACATGTGCTCTATCAGGAGATGATGTCTATTGACCTCACTGGAGGCCTACATCTTGAAAAGAATGAAGAGATACCAAGGAAGGATTTGTGTTTGATAATCTAATAAAATGGTCTGGAATTATAAATGATAGGAAGAGAATTTGCTCAGAACAGGGTAAATGACATTCCATGATGGCTGGCCTCTGTATTGAAGATGGTAGCACTATATGATGATGAAAGTAGGGCTAAATATCTCCTCTCAATAATATAAAAGTTCATCTCTGACAAACTTCATGTTAGAGAGAACGATAAATCACAATTTGGGTTATAGATTATTAAAGCTACATGAAAATAAGACCTAATCCAAATAAATGAATAGTGTGTGACATTTCAGTAATGATGTTGTTACCGAAACGTCACACACTATTAATTTATTTGGATTAGGTCCTATTTTTTTTTTTTGTAATGATAGAGAGAAGTAAAATGTGTGTGATCTAGTTGTTAAGGCCGGGACATCTCAGTAACAGGCCAACTTATCATTAAATGGCCACAGAGTCCCTTCATTCAGGCCAGTGAGCCCTACTGTTCCTCCTGGCCTGGGAGTAGCAACGGTTTAAAATAATAGTGGTTTTTGAATTTGTGCTATTTCCATTTTTTAATATCCAACCTATTTTCCTTATTAGTTTTTATACTCCTTTGGTACATCACTTTTCTTATGTGATATATCATCTGGAAAAACTTTTGTGATCAATTGGTTGAGATGGGGCTGCTGGCTTGGAGAGGGAGTCTACTTTTACATTCCTTGGGATTACATGTGACTTGGTATCTCTTGATGTTGAATTTTACAATGGTCCTTGTTTTAATTTGTTTGTCATCATGACTGGGGGGCGAAGCAATTTTTATTGAATAAAGGGGAATTTGAGAGTTCGAGTAAACTTAAAAAAAAAATTATCCCTAGTACACGTGGTACAAGCCATAATAATTGTGGTGACTGCTTTTACTGTAAGTGTACCACAAGTCTATACATTTAGAAAAAGTTTAAATTTTGCACTTACAAATGTGTCAGAGCCCTGTTTGGTTACTTGAAATCACTAGTGGATTGAACTTTTGCATGAATCGGGGGGTCATTGGAGAAATTTTTTTATTAAGAAAAAGTACCCGATGTGGGATTTGATCCTCGGGTTGTGGCTGTCAGAAATCACCACTTGTCCACAGAGTTTATATTTGTCCTGGTGGCTGGCTGTTCTGCTCTGTAAACAGAACAATATTTATGGTAGCTTATATTGATTTCACTTACACTATCATTATTGTTTATGACAACTCTCTGTTGCCACACTATCTAGGAGGCGCTGCCATTTCTGTGATTTATCGTCTTTACCGGAGGGTTGGAGTCTCGAGATGAATTGAGTGTCTATTTGACCAGTCGGTCTATTTAAGCAGTGGTGAAGTCCCTCCTTTGTTTCACTTAGCTCTGTTATTGTATAATCTTTATTTTATTTCTTCGCAATATGTTCATAAATTAATGTTGATTCCACTATTTAAAAATAAATTCCAGGACTTCTGTTGTTATTTCCCAAGTTGGAACATTGAGTGAGCAATTTTTTTCATATGGAGAAAGGTTTATATCTATTGTTGGAGATTATCCAGGCTTATGGGGAAGAATTGCGGGCTTTTCTATACAGATTACATTGTATATAGCTTCTAGAATCACATAAATCTAATTTGAATGAATGGCCCTGTAGATTTTTGAGAACATGGCTAATTCTATTGACGAGCTATTCCTACCTGGGATGGGATCCAACTGGTGGCAATATTGCTTTCTAGGTGCAATGAAAGAAAAATTCCTCTCTTCCCAAGATTTATCCCATAATATTTTGGGAACTACAATAGGTTCCCCCCTGGTTCACAACCATTTTTCCCTCAACATCTGCTCAAAGGCAATTTTTTTTTAAATGTGATAATCTCCTATTATTTTTTTTGTGTGTGGTTTAAAATAGCATTGTTTTATCAATCCTTTAGGTGATAAGCCCAAGAAGAAAATGTGCAGTATTTTTATATCAGAGAATATTTTAATGACCTTGTTATGATTTTTAGAATAAGGCTATTTTATAAAGATCTGGTAAATTTTGCTCTTTGTTATATTTTACATAAAGTTTAGTATTCTAAGGCATATAATATTTTGGGAACTACAATAGGTTCCCCCCTGGTTCACAACCATTTTTCCCTCAACATCTGCTCAAAGGCATTTTTTTTAAAAATGTGATAATCTCCTATTATTTTTTTGTGTGTGGTTTAAAATAGCATTGTTTTATCAATCCTTTAGGTGATAAGCCCAAGAAGAAAATGTGCAGTATTTTTATATCAGAGAATATTTTAATGACCTTGTTATGATTTTTAGAATAAGGCTATTTTATAAAGATCTGGTAAATTTTGCTCTTTGTTATATTTTACATAAAGTTTAGTATTCTAAGGAATATTTTGTCTTGAATACCCTTTCTTATCTGGAAACCTCTAGGACCATTGCTGAGTTAAAGTCTGCACCAGGCCCTTGAGAGTCAACAGCCTGAAACATATATATAATTGGCTTTTCTTGATACATTAAGAAAGCTTTTGACCACTATTATGTGAAATAAAAATAAAATCTATGATTTGAGTTGATATTTATTTTAATTGATGGTACTAACCACATCATCAATATTCAGTTATACAATCAAGAGATGCTTCTTCCTTAATTTATTTATAACAGCTTGTAACTTATCATTTACTTTTTGTCCTTATATTTTATTGGAATATCTTTAGTCTATTAATATCTCACTCCTTTATAATTTTCTTGCATGACATTAAAGGCATGTTGTGTATTTAATGAAAATTAAAGTTGAAAAATAATGAGCAAAATAAAATACACAATGTGCTACATTTCAGTGAGTGAGTCCAAATGTTGGTGTTCCCAGGTGCTGGCCTTCTTCACCCTGTTTGTGTGGATCGTGCCCTTTGCCTTTTTTGTCTCCCTCACCATCAATGAGAACATCCTGCCCACTGTGGTGGAGTCCAGACCCCTTCTCTCAGGTAACACTAGACCCCTGACTGACTTGTCAAACTGTTCCATGCACAATTTGGATTATAGATTATAAACACAAGGTAATAAGACCAAATAAATAAATAGTGTGTGACGTTTCATTAACAGCATTGTTGCCAAAATGTCATACACTATTTATTTGGTCTTATTACCTTGTGTTCCATGCAAGTTTTTCTTTTAACAAATAAATTCCTCTATACGAGGTGTGTTCAAAAAGTATCGCGACTTTTGTGTTTTTTCAAAAATTATTTATTTATTCATGAATACCTATTTTGTCCCCTTCAAAGTAATCCCCATGAGATATTATACACTTGTGGCAACGGTTTTTCCAATCTTCGAACAACTTCAAAAAATCACTTTTTGAAATCTTTTTCAGCTCCTCCATCGATGCCATCTTTATCTTGTCAAGCGTAGCGTAACGTCGTCCTTTCATGGGCCTCTTCAGTTTAGGGAACAAGAAAAAGTCACAGGGGGCCAGATCTGGGGAATACAGTGGCTGCGGCATCATTAGTGTGTTGTTTTTGGCCAAAAGGTCACGCACAAGCAACGATGTGTGAGCAGGGGCGTTATCGTGGTACAAAAGCCAATTTTTGTTCTTCCACAAATCCGGGCATTTCTGGCGGATTGCTTCGTGAAAATTGCACATAACTTGCAGGTAATATTCCTTATTGACCGTTCTACCCTGTGGCAAGAACTCATGATGCACCACGCCCCTGCAATCGAAGAAAACTGTCAGCAAAACTTTCACATTCGACCGAACTTGGCGCGTTTTTTTCGGTCTTGGTTCGTTCGGCAGCTTCCATTGAGATGATTGAGCTTTGGTTTCCACGTCATAACCATAAACCCACGCTTTGTCACCAGTTATGACCCTCTGGAGCAAATTTGGGTCGTCGCGGACAGAGTCCAACATCTCATTAGCAATGTTCATGCGATGCTGTTTTTGGTCGCAATTGAGCAATTTTGGTACGAATTTCGCGGCGACCCGTCTCATGCCCAAATCATTGATAAAATCGAATGGCACGAGCCAATCGATATGTTTAGGTCCTCAGAACTTCTCTAACGGTGATTCGACGATTGGCCAATATCATTTTCTCCACTTCATTAATTTTTTTGTCTCTTGTTGAAGTGCACGGGCGTCCGGCACGCTCTTCGTCGTTCACATCTTCTCGACCTTCTGAGAACATTTTGTAACACCGATAAACGTTGCTTCGGTCCAAGGTAGCTTCTCCATATGCCACAGTCAACATTCGGAATGCATCCGCGCACTTAATTTTGTTTTTCACACAAAATTTGATACAGGTTCTTTGATCCATTTTTTTTAATAGGTAAAAATCGAAGACAATCCAAAACACCTGCAAGCAAAGCAGCTGTCAACAATTAAGTGAACATTCAAAATGGCCGAGCTTGTCGGCATAAGTGAGAGACATGAGTACCAACATAAAGCCACAAAAAGATCGAAATTCGAATATACATAACCCGTGAAAATTCAAAATTCGCGATACTTTTTGAGCACACCTCGTATACTACTCCCTCTCTGCAATTGTTGTTGTTGTTTCTTAACCCCTTGTGTAAATATTACACAAATTCCATGAGTTCATGCTCCTCAAGCTGTTTTATGATAAGCAGCAGCCTCTCCCAAAGGTCCTGTTTAGTGCATCTAATTAAAGCCAAAATGTGTTCTGGAGTTGCAGGTGCCAAGCTACATTTTGGGCAAGTGGGGTAGATTTTGTTGTTATTTTCTATCTTCAATGGCTTGAGATGCCTCTCTGCAATGGAAACCAATATTGGAAAGACCTGGCTCATTAGAAGTGAACCAGTTTCCCTCCCTCCAATATTTTTCCATTGCAGAAAGGACAGTAGAATGTTGTTTTTCTGTTGTCCACTGGGCTGTATTAAAATCAAGTTGTTTATATATTTTTTAAATATAAATAAATAAATAGTTTCAAAAAAGCAATTTTCATTTTAATATTGTCTATAGAGTTTGAGCAAAAAAATAAAAAAATTGAAAATTATTTTTAAAATGTTGGTCAATTTTTTATCGAGATTGTACAAAGAAATACAAATTCACTCCAAATACTATACAGACAGTGAGTAGAGAGTAAAAGGTATCAGATAAGCTATTTGCACATTTCTATAATATTTATTTTAAGATAAAAGTTACTTCCAATAGCTTATCTTAGTATGTATGATAAACCAAAAAGCTGTCTTCATACAAAGAGATACTTAACATTACACAATTATTTACTTTATTTTTTATCTAATAAACTTTCAGATTTTAAGTAATATTGAGTGGTAAATATACTAGGTATACAGGTTTCATCTCAAAAAAGCAATAGGAAAGTTATTAAAAAAAAGCATGCAAACAAAGAAAAATGAACAAATAAGGAAGAAAGATGAGCAGGCAATAGGAGGAGCTGGAACAGCGGTCTCACGTGACATTTCACAGGTACATTAGGTCAGCTGACATCCCCCCAACCCACTGATAGATAGACAAGAAGGTATGGGACAAGATCCCAGTAGACATGAATTAGCGTCTATCGAGTCCAAAGTGTTAAAAAAAAATGTGCCAAATAACTTCAGTTTTCACATACAGATGGCGTACTATTTCCACATATTTACTATCTCATCATATTCCATATAAACCCATGAGTGTGTGAGACAGAGGATGATGTGGTCACCAATTATTTTTCCAAGAAAGGCAAGAAGTACGGGCTGCTCTCCTTCTTCAACTACGCCAAAGAAAGTCTGCTGCCCGAGAGGGTGAAGAAAGTCTACTAAGTCCACTGTACAGTCGCCCACTTGTAAATAAATTTTTATTGCTCCCTTCTCTTTCTCTTTGTGTGAGAGAGTTAACACAGAGAAGTCACAGCATGTGACCTCAGCAATGAAACTCTTAGATCTTGAGTACAAGTGAGTAAAAGGGGGCAAGGGTAACTCGATTAAAAAATAGGTTAAAAAGCCCAACATTTTTGAAATATTTCAAGAAGAACTATGAGTGAAACTAGTGCCGCTAATTATGAATTGTATTATTTGCTACAAATGTATAAATACATACAAATGTGAAAAAATAAAAAGATAAAAAAGTCAGGTGTTGATATTAAAAATAAATTAGGCATATCCTGTTAATGGTCAGAATATGCCTAATTTGTTTTTAACATACAAATGTATCTATTTATACTCCTCAGTACAGGAACAGATGTGGTGGAAGAAGGGATACAATGGGTTGATGGTTGTGTCAAGAGGATAAAAATAGTTGGTATAGACAAGTTTTTAACCTTTATTCTTTTTCACACAGAATACAACAATTCACTTTTTCAGAACAATTATAACACTATGCGGCGCTGAGTTTGTGTATACAAAAATGTAATGCCTCGATAAAGGTTGGTGTTCAGCCAGCCGAAATTTTGGCAAAATAAATATTTTATTAAATCCAATATATGCCTTTTATTATCTAATAATGTAATATATGTATGGTTTCACCAAACATTATAAGTTTGTAATTAAAACAAATGAAAATATTTATAATAACCAAACTTTATTAAAATAAAAATTCTTAGCGAAAACAATAAATTTAAGAGCCAAAGTGTTAAAGGGCAGCAATATTTTACATTAAAAAATTATTATATGTGGATTATTAGAAATTTTTAAAAAGGAATTGAAGATTTGTCATTCAAATAAAAAAGTTATGTTGGAATGCTTATAAGGGTTTATTGAAGATTTCACCTGGCTACAAACTGGGGATGACTGTGAAACTTCATAATACACACCTTCTTCAATTGAAAGACTTTCACTCAGCTGTATCCCGGTGACAATGGTAGACCATGTAGTGACTGTAGTGTAAGTAGCTCCTGAGGGAGAGTGAATGGAAAAGCCATACATACAGTAGAACCTCCATGAGAGGACACTCTTACTAAAGGACACCTCTCTACAAAGGACAGTTTTCTTCCCCAAAATTATCACTTCTACTAATTATCAACTCTCCCTAAAGGACCCTTTGGATCTGCAACTAGGCTTCGTTAACAGAGAGGTAGTTCTACTGTATATATATATATAGTTTACACTTAGTTACTTGAAACTGGGCCATGAGATAGCTTCTGTGTTTTATAGTTTACAAAAAAATATATATTAATTCTCTTCATAAAAACATTTCATTTTTATATTTCATTTACTTCAAAAATATATTTCTTCTATATATTTTTTTTTGATAGGCTAAAAATATGATTTTTGGCGAAAAAATGTAGTGGGTTTTATTACAAGATGTATTGGGTCCCTAGGATTCCATTCTGAGAACTCTTACTATGTATATATATTTCAAACTAAAAAATAATTTTAAAAAGATATAACAAATATATATAACAAAGTTATATACAAATATATATGCAAATTTTAAGTAAATTAGCTGAAGGGATGTGTATTATGTAATAAAATTATATTAAACAAAAAAGATTTCAACAAAGAACATATATTCAAAGAGTTCTTGAACATTCTTAACATGAGAGATAAAAAAGGGGTATGGATGTAATTTTTTTTTAATATCATCCAACTAGCATGGAACAAGTATGATGAAGGATGGTGTAAGGAGCAAATAAAATTCCCATGTTTCTATAGGGGAGGATTTTCTCATGGAACTATTTGTCAGGTCTTCCCTCACATTCCAGGGCCTCCACCATTTATAAGAGTCAAATTCACACAGCCAATGTTACCAGGAAGTGATCTTCTAACCCAATAAACCTCCTCTCTGTGGACCTTATAATTTGTGGGGTTACAACAATAAGGAACATCCACAAACAGTGACTCCTGCAAGTGACAGAACTGTGTAGACTGAAGTTGACTAGAATCAATACTGTGATGGACATCAAATCTGTGATGGACTCAAGCAATGATATTGCTGATATGTATTTTAATTGAAATTAGACCCTTCTTTTGCTCTTTAGCTATTATTTCAATTCAACATTCTACTAAATATAACAAAAATGACTTAGATATATATATTAGTGGAGTCTGTGGTAAATAATTACTCCCAACAATTTTGCTAGCCCGATGTTAACACCACTGTTATTGCATTAGTTATTTAATAAAGAAAACATTTGGAGGGACATTTTTGGCATTCAATGTGAAATAGGGGCATAACTTATTGCACAACTTAATGCTGAATATTTAAAACTATATAGCACATATATATTTTATATGAATCCATATCTCATGGAGAAAGGTTTGACAAATCTGGGAGTTTGATTGTTGGAATAAAACCAGAACATTGCAGCAACTTCCTGGTGTTAGATACAACAGCACAATGTGCTACAATAATTAACTGACAACAAAACACACAATATTGGATATAAAGATTGTGACTGTGTAAGTGTGAAAGAATTAACACATACTTAAACAATAATACAAGTATCTTAAGTACAACAAAATAATTAACTAACAAAACACAAGATTAGAAACAATTATTTAGATATTAAAAGCATGTGAAAGACAGGGGAATAACATTGCTACAATTAATATAATATATGTTGTTTTTTTTTATTATCCCTAGTACACATGGTACAGGACATGAAAATTATGGTGTGTAGAACTTAGTGACTGCTTTTACAGTAAGTGCATCACATGTCTACACATGTGAAAAGTAGTTCGACTTTTGCAAGAATCGAGGACCCTTGGAGCATTTTTTTTTTTAAATTATAAAAGTGCCCAGTGCAGGATTCAACAATCCCGGATCACAGTGGTCAAAAACCAACAGTTTAGATCACTCGTCTACCGACAGGTTAAGTACAGCAATAATGTGGCAAAATATTAAATTGAAAACATGTGAGGGAGGTTGTGTCCAGTAGTTTATATATATAAATGTTAAGCCTGTGAAAGACAATAATATTGCAACAATAATATAGCATATATATATTTAATTAAAAAGGTATATATTGGATAAAAAATAATAATGCAATCAATATATGCCTTTTTTAAATTAAAGATATATTTATGAATTGCTCTATTTTTAAAAATAATATAGCATAGATGTTAAGTACACAGCAATAATGTGTTGAAATATTTAATTAAAACACATACAAAGTTAGGTCCAATAGTTTAAATGTTAAGCATATGAAAGACAATAATATTGTAACAGGGATAAAGTGCATTCTAAGTACAGTGCAATAATATGTTTTTTTCACTCTATAATACAGTCTCAATAGGATTTGCTATAGTAATGTGTTCTACTGTAGTTTAATTATATATATATATAATGTATAAAAATATATAAAAACAAAACATATATGTACAAAATTAAAAAATCAACAATAAAACAGATCACAAAAAAATTAAAGTTCCAATTGTAACAAAAAAGGGAGGTAGTAAGTGAGGACCAGAATCACATAGTTGATACAATAAAACCTGCCAACACAAATGTCTTGCTACATGTGATCCTTCTGGTCTTTCTCAGCTTTAGGAAACTTTGGTGTTTTGGAAAAAAAAATTGAACACAATTGTTTATTTGCATTGTTTATCGCACAATATATAAATTAAAGTTAAATACACAAGGTAATAAAACCTAATCCAAATAAATAAATAGTGTGTGACACTTCGGTAATAGCGTTTTTACCATCTTCAGACAAAAGTACTGAAGATGGTAACAATGCTGTTACAGAAACGTCACACACTATTTATTCATTTGGATTTGGTCTTATTACCTTGTGTTTATAATCTATAATCCAAATTGTGCATTATCAAAGTAAAATACAGTAAAACTTTGCTGACACAATTGAGTATAGAGTGACTAATTCTAATGTAATAATATACTGGTCACATAGTGAACCCAATATCCCATTATAGGGTTTCACTAAATAGCTAAGTGACACTGTATATAGCTTTATAATGTTTTTGTTTAATTTTCATATATTTTGTCAACAGAAAGCTTTCAAAAATGCCCTAATGTAGAAAATAAATGACCTGTCAATATTTGTGACAGCCTTTAGGAGATGGCTAGCCACTGACAAAGGTGATAGAAAAGTTGACTTCTCTAGGTAGATGGCCATGTTGACAGGGTTTATTGTATAGTCCACACTTTGGTTGCATTTTAAACAAATTAAAATTATAAATATTCGAAAAACAATAAAATAAATATATTGTATTTATAAATGGCATTTGTATAAGAAAAATGCTTTTAGAAAAACTTCATATATTCAATAAAAATAAATAAAATACTCAGTCCATATAACAAATGATGATCTTGGAGGGTGGCAAGATTTCTTCAGTAAAGTGGCACAATACGCCATTGGCATGAAGATGATCTTTGGTTGTCTTTGGCTATTTATTAAAATTGAATAGAAATTAAAAATATATATATTTAAAGAATTTTGGACACTTCTATATTTTGATATTGTGTTATTTGACTTTTAAAAAATATATCTAAAAAAAATATATAGATGTAAAAATAGAATAAATATTTAACAAAAATATATTTAGTCATCTGCTTCTTGTTCCCTGGCAAATTGAAGAAATACCTGAGACCACAGTGTGGAGGTTAGTGGGAGAATGTAGGGAGAGAGCGAGGTGTGATCTGAGAACTATCACTTGAATCTGTGTTATCCACATGCCATTGTACCCTGAGGGACTAGCTCACTGTGATGTCATCACTTGGAGGATGTTACCTGCTCCAGGGAGGTCTGGCTGAAGGAATACTCCTGGACTCCATACTCCAACTTGGCTGTAACACACTCTGTCACACTATGGAAACACTCAATACTTATATCATCAATACACAGGTAAACTTTTCTATTTCAATTTTTTTCTAAATTTAAACACTTTGAAATAAAAATTAACCTAATGATATATATATATTTTTAATCTTGATTGTTTGAAGATGGTAACAATGCTGTTACCAAAAGGTCAAATACAGTTCATCTATTTGGTGTTGATACCTTAAAATGGAAAAGTAATGAGTTTCAAGCCTCATACACATTTCTGTGTTGGGCATAAATGCCTAAGTAACTTCACAAAGTTGTGTAGAGAGACATGGATAAAAATAAATGTTCTACAAAGAAATCAAGAAATATAAAAATGAAATGCTAAACTGATGTTAGTTACTGTTCTCTACAAAATTACTTAATCAATCATTAATAAATTTCACATGTAGGTAGCTAAATATATAGATTAACATATGCATTGTCCAAAGTCTATACAAATGAGTTCAATAACAACCCAATTAATATATTTTGGAGTTATTAAATGGTGATAATAAATTATGATAAGCTAATGATTTTTCAATCATTACTACTACTGAAAATACAGTGTCACAACAATCTACACATATTTGTTATACTATTAATTGGACAAGAATAAACACGGGAAAAACCCAGGCAAAGCTGGGTCATTTGACTATTTGTATATAAATCTGATATATAGTATATAGTAAAAAATATACACCCTCTCTCTCCCTCTACATATAACAAGTATATTCCTCTTCTTTGTCTATTGTCTAAAGTTCTTTGTCTATTGTCATAACCCAATGAAACCTTGTTTCTTGGTGACCCTTATATGCTGTTCAGTTGGTACCTTTTTCCAAGACTTCAAAGATGGGTCCCAGAGAGGAGACGTGTGGAATGTGGGCCAGGAAGAGGTTGAGCTGAGTCTCCTGTACTCTGGCTGAAGGGAACAGACTCGTCACTTTCTCCCTCAAGGCTTGCTTTTGGGAGTCAGGTCCCAGCTTGGCCTCAAGGACGTAGCCCGTGCCGTACTTGCTCTTGAGGTGTTGGATGGAGCCCAGGCATCTGGTCATACATCCTGTGAGAGGAAGTTGTGTCTTTGATATAGGATATCATGGAACAAGAGATTTCTATACATAACTCTCTATTTGAGAACAAAATTATAGAACATTCAGTCCCCACCCTATTTTATCAAATCAAAAATTAAATTTCAAAAAATATTGTCACAATCAGTTCAAAACCTTTTGGACAAATTTGACCAATTTCCTAGAGCTCCTCTTGTGATATGAAATTGAAGCCACCTTGTACTAATGAAGGCCAAAATAATGGTATACAGGTTGTTGGCTTTGGACTGAGTTTACCAAGACTAATGTTGTGGCTCATTTTTTATCATCAACAGTACGTTCTGTATTGGGGTAATAAATAAAAGGAATGTTTAAATGCCCTTTTAAAGGGAGAGGTACCTCTTTTGATACATGAATACCACCCTCCAAAAATTACATGTTGTATTTCTATATACCTACACATGTGTATACAGGCAATTTTACTTTTGAATTTAAAAGGTGCCATAGCCCTGTTTGGTTACTTGTATTCACTGGGGGAGTTGGATTTGTGGCAAAGAAAATCTATGGAAGTTTTTTATCTTTTGAAACAGGCCTTATAGTTAGCAAAAATTAAAATTTAGACCAACACCCCTGATAACAACATCAAATAAGTAAATTATATGGAAACAAAGCAGAGTTTCAAATCCTTGAAATAGAATCCTCAAGTAACAGTCTTGCATCATCTTGATATCCACTTTCTTCAGCTAACAAGAAGAATGAATAACATCTCGTACCTCCCAATTCTACAATAAATTGATCCCTATTGGATGGTCAGTCTACCATTACCAATGGTTAGAGTTTAGATAGGAGCTGGTTCTAAGAGAGACCATCTGCCAAGTGTTGATATATAGAGGACCGGTGAAGAGAGTACCTGAGAGTTCCCTTGACCAGGATGGCCACCCTGGAACACAAGGCCTCCACGTCCTCGATTGAGTGGGTGGTAAGGAGGAGACAGCGACCGGCCCCCGGCTGGTAGAGGGCCCCCAGGAGCTCTCGCAGCAGAGCCCTACTCTGGGGATCCACCCCTGTGGTGGGCTCATCCAGTACCAGCAGCTTGGGCAGGCTCAGCAGACTCAGGCCAAAACATATCTACCACAGAACAGACCATGGGATATTAGACATACATAAAAAAAACTATTTTTTTAAAAATATATATATTTTTTTTCACTATAAACAGTAGAACTTCTCTCTAAAGGACACAAAGTTGTAGAGCCAAAGTGTTTTAACTTTTAATTCACTGTTCTCTTCTTTCTGAAGTAACATCTTGGGGCCACCTACCATCTGCCTGTTAGTAGAACCTTTAATTTCAATTAGATATCTCCATGAGAGATATATTTTTATAAATAAATGTTTGAAATAAATTATTGATTGAAATATTTTAAATAATTGCCGTCAAACCTTGCTGTCACAGCACCACTTAGGACAAAGATTTTATGTATTATAACATCATTGTTGTGTTATAACCAGGGTTAAAACAAGTGGAACTTTCTCTCTCAAAACATGGAAATTTATTATTATGATGTTAGAAAAAGGTTGCTGTTATATTGAGATTCCATTGTGTAGGCCTAGCCTTGACGACACCTGATGGCGCCCTCCGATTGGCTCGCGAGGGATGACGCAACCTCTACGCCGGCAGAGACTCAGTTTACCTTGTTCCATGACACTCGCTTATGTTTGTTGCTAATTTTTGTATTGGAGCGGGTCGCTCCTTAATAAACATATATACTAATTAAATAACTAAATGGAATCCCCTCTTTCTTTATCCCAGTAAGGACGCCTACGGAAGCCAACAGAATTTCAGAAGTGGGATAACCCTAAAGAAAGAAGAATTGCTGGAGTGTGCATGCAGCAAAAAGGACGCGTGACGCCATGTTGGATTAACCTAAAGAAGAAGCTGCAACACGAATGGTATGTACGTAACCTTACTACCATTTATTTGAAAGCATTTTAAAGTATTACCATTCTAAAGTATTTTAAAGAAAGTATTTTAAAGTAAAGTGAAGTATTTTAAAGAAAGTATTTTAAAGTAAAGTGAAGTATTTTAAAGAAAGTATTTTAAAGTAAAGTGAAGTATTTTAAAGAAAGTATTTTAAAGTAAAGTGAAGTATTTCAAAGAAAGTATTTTAAAGTAAAGTGAAGTATTTTAAAGAAAGTATTTTAAAGTAAATTGAAGTATTTTAAAGAAAGTATTTTAAAGTAAAGTATTCTAAAGAAAGTATTTTAAAGTAAATTGAAGAAACAAATAGAAGTATTATCGCAAAGTATCGCGGTATAAGTGTTGTCCCAAAAGTACTAAAGAAAATTTGATTCCGGTTTAGTTAGTTTCATTTAATTATTTTTGTTTTGTTATACTCTACCTTGTTTTTGAAAAATATGACTTATTTAGCCAGAGCAAAGAAATGCGATTTGAGCAAGTTGGCGTATGAACTCGGCGAGGTAGTACCGCCAGAGAGCAGGATCGTCGACTTAAAACGCCTTATCCTGAATAGTCAATCTTACGAAGAAGAATTCGCAAAGCAACTGTTGGAGACTCTGATCGAGGAACGGGAACAAACAGAGCGAGCAGAACGGGAGCGAATGGAACAAACAGAACGAGCAGAATGGGAGCGAATGGAACAAACAGCACGAACAGAGCAAGCAGAACGGGAACGAAAAGAACAAATGGAATTCGAGCTCGAGAAGCTACGCATCCAGACTGTGCATGGAAACAACGATCCGTCTCGCGGTACCAGTAATAACGCACATTGCGAGATACGTAAACTGATGCCCAAGTACGAATCGAAGGACAGTGATTTGAGTTTCTATCTAATTCTTTTCGAACGACAGGCAAAGCGACTAGGGTTGGATGAAGACCAATGGGCGTTCAGTCTTCTAGGATTACTACCTTACGAAATGACGCAATTAATCGCTCGGGAGACAGAAGGGCAAAGCGGCGATTATAGATTCGTGAAAAGGTTGCTCCTAAAACGGTACAAGTTGAGCCCCGAACAGTTCAGACAAAAATTCGAGAAGCACGATAAATCTCAAGAGGGTTCCTGGAGAGACTTCGCTTTCGAATTGCGAGGGTTTTTCAACGAATGGATCGAAGGAATGAACGTGGAAGATTTCGACGCTCTAAAGGATTTGTTCGTCACTAACCAGCTAAAGAAAAAGGTTCCAAATGTGCTGCGTAATCATCTCATTGACGATTGGACCAAGATAAACAACCCAGATGTGTTGGCGGATAAACTGGACGAGTACGAAAATGTTCGCGCCGAGATGGGACCTCCGCATTGGAATTCGAAGCACACCACACCACCGTCGTTTCAGCAGAAATCTGTGAGATTTCCCAACCGAAGCGAAGTTAAAGAGACTGAACAAGGAACGAATGTTTCGAGTAGAGAGGCTGCAAGGAACGAAATCAGTGAAAAGTATCCTAACACCTCGAGGAGAGTGGTCAACCGTGCAATCAGAAACGACAAGGGAGAACCGAAGTGCTTCAACTGCAATCAGTTTGGACACATTGCCAGAGACTGCCCAGTACCCAAGGCTACGTTGACATGCCGAGGATGCGGTCAAACTAGGCACAAGGAAAGAAATTGCAAAAGACCCAAAGAAGGACTAAAAGTAGCCAACCTGGAAGTCGAAGGACTGAAGACTGTCCCGCCAGATGTATATTTGAAGGATGCCAAGATCGACAACAAGGAGACCGTGAAAGCAATGATAGACACCGGGAGCAGCAGTTGCCTATTAAGAGAATCGGTCGCAAGGAGGATCAACGTCGACATCGAACCAGACTCGACTAGTTTGTACGGCATCGGTAACCAGACCGCACCAGCTGCCAGGACCGTTGGGAAGACGACAGTTGACCTGGAGATTGATGGCGTCGTCGGAAAAGAGATCGCTGTATTCATTGTTAACGATGATGCCCAACCTTATGACCTACTAATTGGAAGAACATGGACAGATCTACCCTACGTATCCTTCGCCAGAATCGATAAGGAACTGCATATTGGCTATTCAACCGAATTTCCGTTTGCTAATCTGCAAGAAGAAATCAAGTCGCGTCGCGTTGAACTGAGAGCAACCGAGACTGTTCAGTTGGGGAGCGACTGCATTAACTTTGCAAGTGCAATCACAGACGAGTTAAGGGACGGCTACGTATTGTTCACAGGAGTAGACGACTGTGTCAATTCTCTATTGGAAGTGGTCGATGGAAAGACGACCGTACCCATCATCTCAGTTGGCAAGGGCAACTTGAGAGTAAAGAAAAACCAATGTATAGGTCGAGTTGAACTGCTGAGCCCTGATGACATTGTTGTTAACCTGGACGTTTCAGAGGATTCGTTTCAGACTAAAATTGAAGAGAAGAGGGAAGGACAGGACCAAATGAAACGAAAGCGCCCCATAGTGCCTGAGGACGTCAACATCAATCATTCTCTGACTCCGAAAGAGAGACAAGAAATCCTCGACGTAGTGAATGAATATAGAGACTGTTTCGCTCTTGGTATGGGTGAATTAGGGTGCACCGATGTCACCAAGATGGACATTAAGGAGGTTGATGGAAGCAAGCCAGTCTGTCTGAGACCGTACAAGACGACTGCAAGTGAGCGCGAAGCAATCAGGGAGATTGTCAGAGAGTGGAAGGACAATGGAATAGTCACGGAAACTAGATCACCCTACGCTAGTCCCGTCCTACTTGTGAGAAAGAAAACTGGAGATCATCGTTTGGTGGTGGATTATAGGAGACTCAACATTCAAACAGTTAAGGACAAGTTCCCTTTACCGAGGATAGACGACCTTCTGGAAGGTCTACGGAATGCAAAATTCTTCACCACTCTGGATCTGGCGCATGGATATCTGCAGATACCACTGACTGATAAGGCAAAACTAAAGACAGCATTCATCACCCCAGATGATACAGGTCAATTCGAAAGAATGATTTTTGGACTCGCCAACGCACCAGCAGAATTCCAAAGACTGATGCACAATGTTCTAGGTCCGCTGCTGAACAAGAAGGCATTCTGCTATCTCGACGACGTGATTATCCCGGCAAAGGATTGGCGGGAGATGATCGAAAGGTTGAGGGAAGTACTTGAAAGAATAAGATCAGCGAAGTTGACGCTGAAACCCTCTAAATGTGAGTTCGGAAGGAGGGAAGTTGAGTTCCTTGGGTATGTCATCAGTACAGGCGGACTTAAGCCAGGCCCAAGAAAGATCAAGGCAATAGAAGAATTTCCAGAACCCAAGAATGTCCACGACATACGACGCTTTCTGGGACTGACGAACTTCTTCAGACGATTTGTAAAGGACTTCGCGAGGAAAGCAGAACCACTAAGCAGACTTACAAAGAAAGGTACTCAATTTGAATGGAAGGAAGAACAACGAAAGTCATTTGGAGGACTTCGAAATGATCTGGTCGAATATCCGGTACTAGCTCATTACAACCCTGAACTTAAGACAGAAGTACATTGCGATGCGAGTGCTGAGGGACTAGCAGGAATGTTGCTACAGGAGGACGAAGACTGCAAATGGCGCTTGGTCTACTGTGTGAGTAAGAAGACAACAGAGGCTGAGAAGATGTACCATTCAAGCAAATTGGAGCTGATGGCGATAGTGTGGACCTTGGATCGACTACGTCAGTTCCTCGTCGGAATCAAGTTTACAGTGGTTACAGATTGCCAAGCACTGGTCTACATGAACGCGAAGAAGACTACAAATCCTCAGATAGCGCGATGGTACAATCTGATTCAGGAATATGATTTCGACATTCGGCATAAACCAGGAGAGAAGATGGCCCACGTAGACGGAATGAGCAGAGCTCCAGTCGATGACCCTAGAGACACGATGGAGGAAATCGTGGAGAAAAACCTCGAAGTATGCTTCACAATCACACTGGAAGAACAAATCATGATGATTCAGCATTCCGACTCTGAATTGAGAGACCTGATCCAGATCTTCCGAAAGGACCCGTGTGATAGAACAGTAGGAGAACAAAATAGAATTAACGACTACAGCTACAAAGGAGGCAGACTTTTCCGCATGGTGAAAAATGGAGAAGAGGAACGAGCCCTGTATGTTATACCCAAAAGTATGAGGAAAAGTTTAGTTGTTAAATTCCATGATCTAATGGGACATTTTGCGGTTGATAGGACTGTCAACAAAATTAAGGAATTGTACTGGTTTCCTTCAATGAAGAGGTACGTTCGACGCCATATTGCTAGGTGTGTCGAGTGTTTATTTAACAAAGTTCCCGGTGGAAAACAACAAGGCTTCTTACACCCCATTAAGCCAGGCAAGAGACCGTTTTCCATCGTACATATGGACCACGTAGGCCCTTTCGTGAGAAGTACAAGAGGTAACCAGGAACTTTTAGTGATTGTCGATAATCTGACAAGATTTGTCCGATTAAGCCCTGTAAGGAATACATCGACGCAGAACGTCCTGAAGGTAATGAAAAGTTTTGTGAATGATTTCGGACTACCCGACAAGATCATCAGCGACAGAGGGTCATGTTTTACCTCAAGGCAATTTGAAGAATTCTGTCGAGGAAATGGAATACATCATACACTGAACTCTACGAAGCATCCGCAAGGGAACGGGATGGTCGAAAGAGTGAACCGAACAGTATTGTCCACCATAGCAATCGGTATCGAGGATCCGCGACGGAAGGATTGGGACCTGAAGATCAAGGAGGTAGAGCGAGACCTGAATAATGCGGTGAACAAGACGACGAATAAAACACCGTTCGAAACACTCCACGGCTATTCCCCTCGATTCCACGACGGGATACTTAGAAGATTAGCCGACGAAGATATGGATCCGTGGACCGAGCCGGAGAAAATTCAAGAGAGTGTGAGAACCCAAATCGAGAATAAACAAGAAATCACGAAGACGTACTACGATAAGAAGAAATGCAGTACACTTCAATTCGAAGTAGGAGAAATTGTAGTGATGAGGCATGTACCCAAAATGACTGGTGAACCAACCAAGGCGCAACCCAAGTATCGAGGACCTTTGATAATCACCGAGGTTCTGCCAAGCGACACGTACAGAGTGACTCAGCTAAGCGAAAGAACCGGTGGACGGTTCTACACGACAACGGCCCATATCAGTCAACTGAAGTCTTGGCACAGTGAAGAAGATGATTCAACTACAGAAGAAACTCCGGACGAGGAGTCAGAAGAAGAAGACACCCTCCGACGCAACCCACGACGTTCCTGTAACGCAAAGTTCAATCGAGGACGATTGGAATGCAGGAATGGCCGAATGTAGGCCTAGCCTTGACGACACCTGATGGCGCCCTCCGATTGGCTCGCGAGGGATGACGCAACCTCTACGCCGGCAGAGACTCAGTTTACCTTGTTCCATGACACTCGCTTATGTTTGTTGCTAATTTTTGTATTGGAGCGGGTCGCTCCTTAATAAACATATATAATAATTAAATAACTAAATGGAATCCCCTCTTTCTTTATCCCAGTAAGGACGCCTACGGAAGCCAACAATTGTATATATATATGGTGTGTATTATGATACATTAGCGCGCCATCTGTTATCAAAATTCGAATGGTGTGTAACATAAAAAAGATTCACACCACACATTATTTTGAAAAAGAAAATTAGATTTCCTTTAAAATATTCT
The DNA here is from genome assembly GCA_030710605.1 of Cordylochernes scorpioides. Taxonomy (NCBI): domain Eukaryota; kingdom Metazoa; phylum Arthropoda; class Arachnida; order Pseudoscorpiones; family Chernetidae; genus Cordylochernes; species Cordylochernes scorpioides. The sequence continues at coordinate 27,157,022 of CP092863.1, read as the reverse complement.
TTGTTTATCCCAATTTGGATCTTTCTTTATTAGGACATTTCCCTTTAGAACACATTTCTATGGAATCTGCGTGTCTCAAAGCACAAACCATATGGCTTAGTAAAACACCTATTTAATTTTGTAAACACAGTTGAATCTTGTTAAATCAACATCATTGGGGACTTTGGAATTATGATGTTATAACCAAGTTTCTGCCATAAAGGAAGCTTCAAAAACAAGGTTCTACTGTCATTTCCTCCCAAATATTTGCCACTACAGCCAGGTAAACTCACCTTACGTTTTGTACCTCCAGAAAGATTACTAATCCACTTCTTGGCATGGCTGGAGATGCCCAGGTGCTCCATTAGCCTGCAAGGAAGTCAATAACTTTAGGTAAAACATCAGGAATACAAAATTACCTCTATGGGCACATTAACAGAGAGGTAAAAGTGAATAGAAGATTCTCTCATCGTATTTAGATTCTATCATCTACAGAAAATATAACGAAAGAGTAAAAGATGAAACTGCACTATTGTAAATAGATTTCTTAGAAAAAAAAATCAGAGTCAAACCCCCTCCCTTGTTGCAATAATATCATTTGGGAACAAGATTTTTTTCCTATAACCATGTTATTATTATAACCATAGTTAAAGCAATCGGGGGACAAACCTTTGGACTTTTAGACCAAGAAATTATAATCTAGTTGCTATAATAATAATAAAGATACCATTTTTTTATTATCTTAAAAAAATATATCAACTCTCTCCTTCAACAAGTCAATAAATTCTAATTTTGATGAAGAAAGGTATGCCTAAAAGCTTTCCAAATATATATTTTTTCAAATTGCAGCATCACCTTTTACTCCTTTGTTATTGTCAAACCTTCAAACCTCTTAATTATCTTCAAACTCACTTCTTGACCAGGCTGTCCACATTGTATGATGGGATTCAAACCTACAATCCACTTAATTATCTTCAAACTCACTTCTTGACCAGGCTGTCCACATTGTATGATGGGATTCAAACCTACAATCCACTTAATTATCTTCAAACTCACTTCTTGACCAGGCTGTCCACATTGTATGATGGGATTCAAACCTACAATCCTCTCAATTATCTTCAAACTCACTTCTTGACCAGGCTGTCCACATTGTATGATGGGATTCAAACCTACAATCCACTTAATTATCTTCAAACTCACTTCTTGACCAGGCTGTCCACATTGTATGATGGGATTCAAACCTACAATCCACTTAATTATCTTCAAACTCACTTCTTGACCAGGCTGTCCACATTGTATGATGGGATTCAAACCTACAATCCACTTAATTATCTTCAAACTCACTTCTTGACCAGGCTGTCCACATTGTATGATGGGATTCAAACCTACAATCCACTTAATTATCTTCAAACTCACTTCTTGACCAGGCTGTCCACATTGTATGATGGGATTCAAACCTACCAATACACTTAATTATCTTCGAACTTACTTCTTGACCAGGCTGTCCACATTGTAAGAAGGGATTCCCCGGATGGCAGCAAAGAGAGTGAGGTGCTCCTCCATGGTGATTTTAGGGATGAGACTGCTGCTCTGGGGACAATACCCGAGGTCCCGGAATATCTGGCTCTGGTTGACTCCTTTCAGGGGGGTTCCTCCAATGGTAACCTGTAGCATCAGTGACCACAGTAAAATCAAGTTAAAGTCTGCTATTTGTGGTGGAAACCATGTGTTTGGTCATACTTTTCCCATTATCACAGCCCCAAAATTTTTTATTGCTTTAATACATTATAATTGTCATTTTGTCTCTTTTTATTCTTCTCTTTCTTATCTCCACTCTTATTTTGTGAATGGACAAAATTGACCTTAATCAGCCAATCAAAGCATGAATAAAATGGCATATATCATAGTTGATATAGAATCACAAGGCAGAAGTTTGCACTTTGATAGAATTGTCCTAAGGCATATGGAATTTTCCCATTTTAGGAACACTTCTCTAAGTTAACTATCTGAGCTCTGATCCCTTCAGATTTGTCTCTTTCTCAAATTAAGAGCAACTTTTGCTGAAGCTAAACTCACAACACCTCACAATTCTTCTCAATAGTTTTGATAAATTCTCTAATAATTAAGACCACACATAATATTTATTATAAATACAGTCAGACCTCATTATAACAACATACCTTGTGACCAAGATTTGATGTCATAACCATGTTGTTATAACCAGAGTTCAAACAATTCAAACTTAAAACTTTAGGCACAAGAATGATAAAGTTATACCCCAAAGTTGCTGTTATAACAAGGGAGGTTCCACTGTATATTGAAAACAGTATAGTATCTTTTGATGCTTTACTGAGATGCTACATCAAGGTCAGAATGACTTTGGATGTTCTACAAGCATGGCAGATACATTGAGTTCTAGATCTGCTATATTTACAAATTACTGGGAAATTATTTCTTTCTGGTTGCCCAGAAAAGTTGACAAGAACAGCATTAAAACTTTTTTTTCTTGTTTATACAAAGGACTTTTTATTATCAAAAACTTTGAAAAGGTACAATTAGGATTATAGATTAGTAACATAAGCAAAATTTGGACTTTATTTATGCCTATAACAGATAGAAAACAAATGAAACAAAGAAAAAAAAACTGAAAATTAGGATTAAATTTGTCTTGCTACCTTCTATTCAAAACTTTGTAATGTACAGTGGAAACTTGTTATAATAGCAATTTGGAATGGTTCATTACTGATGAGCCAGGCCCTCCCAAAATTTTTTCCCAATGCAGTAAGAGCAAGTAGGACATTCTCTGTTAAAAAAGAAAACACATATGTGCTTGTATAGCTTATAATAATTTTGTAAACAGCTGGTACATCTTGTAATGACTAGAGGGAGCAATACCTCCCCGTGGGTCTGGTACTGCTCCGCCACCAGGATCCGGATCAGGGAGGTCTTGCCGGCTCCATTGGGCCCCAGCAGGGCAAAGAGGTTGCCGGTGTCGATGCCCAGAGTGACATGGTCCAGTGCAACCTTGGGCAGGGCTTTCCTGCTGCAGAACTTCTGGTACTCCTTGCTCACATCATTGAACAGCACTGTGGGGAGATACTGCTCTGTCATCTAGACAACATGTGTTATTGTAGGTGACACAACTCACTTCTTAAAACACTAAGAATACCACAGCTAAAGACTTTTTAACATTGCAGTCTAACTTCTATAATTCAACACCCTAAAGGGGATTAGAAATTTTGATTGAATTAAAGAGGTTATACTACAATTTTACTTACATCTGATTGATATCAAGTTTAACCATTTGAAAAATAAAAATTTCTGGCACTATTTAATTCCTATATAACCAACACAATCCCAATGGGAGCCATATATAATAGAGACTGACATTCAAACCTAACAAATTACTTGAACCCTACAGTTGGGGTATGTGGAATGTTTTGAATACAAAACCTATCAGTGAAGAAAAATAATACTGCATACATAATCATGATATTATTGTTGATTTTAAGAATTACAAATGAATAGGCGAGATATACAACTTTTTTTTTATTAAAGAGAACTACAAAAAGCTTTTCAGTATTCCCATTATCAGATCAAGTTAAGAATGTTCTTAGATGTATAGCTGAGGAAGGACATGCCCAAAAGATTCTTGTATTTCACTGAAATATACATATAATAATTTGCAATATAAACCTGCACTTTTGTAAGATTACTGTATTTCTATCCTATGTATAATCAGAAACAAAGCTCTATTAGCTGAATGGCCATCCTAAAACAGAATTGTTACCTATATATATACAGTAGTATATGTGGGGTCGGTGGAAGGATGGTCTAAACCGTTCGTTTTCGACTGCTACAACCCGGGATCGAATCCCGCATTGGGAAATTTTTTATAAAAAAAAAAAATAAAATGCTCTAATGGCCCCCGATTCTTGCAAAAGTCCAACCCCACCAGCGAATGCAAGTAACCAAACAGGGCTCTGGAATATTTGTAAATGCAAAAGTCGAACTGCTTTTCACATGTGTAGACATGTGGTGCACTTACAGTAAAAGCAGTCACCAACTTCTACCCACCATGATTATCATGGCCTGTACCACGTGTACTAGGGATAAGTAAGAAGAAGAAGAATACAGTAGTATAGGCATTAATTATAAATTCTGTGAGGACTAATGTCATACATCAAGAAAAAGAGATTAGATCTACATCCTGCTAAGGCTACCACCAAAAGTGACACAAAGAACCGAGCATTGACATGTGATTTCAGTTATTTTTTACTCCCCAAAAATTTTACCATTATTTTTCACAATTTAATGAAAAGACACCCAGAAGAAGATTCTGTAAATGCTAATTTATTATTGTGACAGGGGCTTAGTGAAGGACGATATAAACTGTCGATTTTTGATAGCCTCAACCTAGGTTTGTATCCCATATTGGGAAATTTTTCCAACAAAAAAAAAATTACAATGTCCAATTATTCTTGCAAAATTCCAACCACACCAGTGAGTGCAACAACAAAATGAGGCTCTTGCACATTTGTCAAAATGCTTTCCACCCGTGTAGACAAATGGTATGCTTACAGTAAAGCAGTAGCTAAATAACCCACCATGATTATCATGGCTTGTATCACATGAATTAGGATAATTACAAATATTCAAGGAGGGCTATGTAACTTGACATTCTATCCATTTTTGCAGTTTTCTAACATTACCTCAAGCCATCACCAATTCCGAGAAAGTGCTCGTTTTGAATTCCTATTGAGAAGTTTGTAGGGAACCTACAGGGGAAGGTGTCAGAAGGTTCCTGATCCGAGTCTCCTCCTTGGTGATGTCATCATCAGGGGCAGGGCGGGGGATGGTGACAGAGGATTGGCTGGGCTGGGACTGGAGCAGCCAGGGCAGGTTCTCCACCAGCCACAGCAGCACAGGCTGGAGCAGGATGGACAGCACCACCTGACACCAGAGTCACAACACTCTTCTAACTCCTGGACTTTAATACACACACACACACACAGTCCAACTTCTTTAATTCAACAATCCAAGTGATTAGAGAGAATTCTGGGCTGAGTTATATTCAGTTAAGATGATTCATCTCAATATTCACTGCTAATGGATATTTTTTTTTAGAGCATTTTATTGTCAACACAAACAACTTTAGGGAATGATAAGGCACAATTTGGATTATAAATTATAAACACAAGGTAATAAGACCAAATTCAAATAAATAATTAGTGTGTGACGTTTCGGTAACAGTGTTGTTACCATCTTCAGACAAAAGTACTGATTGTTTGTACTTAATTAAAGACTGTGTTGAATCATAACTGTTTGAATTAAAGAGTTTATCCTGTACAAGAGAGAAAACAAAACATAAAATATGATGTCATTAAATTAAAAATATACATATAGATACAGCCTAACCTCTCAAATTCAACAAACTGTAATTCAACTCGGACTATAATTTTATCTTTCTTTTTTTTTATAACACACAAGGTATTATTACCACAAGGTAACAAGGCCAAATTCAAAAAAGTAACTTTTATCATTCTATACTTTTGTCTGAAGATGGTAACAATGCTGTCATCAAATGTCACACATAATTTAATTATTTGGATTTAGTCTCTTGTTACCTGAAATATTTAAATATTTTTAATTCTGGCTAAAAAAATATATCTTTCAAATTACAGTAGAACTACCTCTCTGTAAAAGACACTTGGATACTGAGCCAATGGGCACTTTAGAGAGAAATGTCCTCTTACCGGAGAGTTTCTAAATAGGAAAAATGGTATTTTAGTGATAAAAACTGTCCTTTGTTGAAAGATGTCCTCTAGCAGGAGTGTAAAGGTTCTAATGTATCATATTTAATTGAGTCAAAGATGATATTTTTGAAGGGAAATTAGTCTGGATTCGGAAATAAAAATAATGGTAAAATTATGGAGAAACCAAATTGTGAGTGTGAACTCACAGCATAGATCAGGATCATTATGGTTCCATCCGGTTTAAAGTACTCGGAAGTGTCAATGGGGTAGCCGAGGGAGGAGTACATCTGCAGCCTGCTGGTGACCTGCTAACATCAGTTAGTGTCATTCACCGTTATAACAACATATTGAAATCTTTTTGTTAGCAGATGAATATAGAACTTCTGTGTACTCTGACAAATAAAGCAGATGTAGAGAATGTCAATTTGTTAATAGCCAAACCTTGTTATAACAACAACACTTGGGACTGAAGTTCCTGTTATAAAGGAGGCTCTTATAAGGAGGTTTCATTGTGCTTTTTATATTGAAGAAATATTTGCTAGAGTTTATTTTAAACTTGAAGATATGAAAAAACAATTTTTAAAAATTTAAAATAAGTGAGTCAGGTGTTGATATTAAAAAACAAAGTAGGCCTATCCTGACCAGGAGCACATGTGCTTTTCAGAAGGCAGAGCGCCATCTGGTGGAATCAATGAATAGTTGATTTCTGTTCCACCAGATGGCGCTCTGCCTTCTGAAAAGCACATGTGCTCCTGGTCAGGATAGGCCTACTTAAAGATATGTAAGATTTATTTTAGTGGCCAAGACAATTGTATTCACAAAATGATTAAATATATTTTTTCCATTACACAATGGCACAAGGCGGAGTAAAAACAAAAGAAAGTGCATTCGCTATAACTGCAGTTATAGAATATATAATGCAGAGTTTTAACTGAACAAAAAAACTTTGTGTGAGAAATTCCTCTCGATTGAATAGTTTACAGTTGCAAGAATTGCTTGTGAGTACATTGTTAAATGGGAACTTGTTAAATGAGGCAAGCTGTAAACATTAATGCGATACTATACTTTCTTTGTAGCATTTTTTTATTTTGTTAAATTTGAAGGGGAGGGAAATATTAACTAGAAATTTAAAATATAACCAAACCTCACTGTAAAAATATCACATGGGATCAAGATTTTATGTTGTGTTATAATGTTGTTACAAACACAGTTAAAACAATTGGGCCTTACAACTTATAATTTTAGAATTATGAAGTAATACCCTAGTTGCTGCTACAGAATAGGCTGTAATAAAAGAGAGTTAGACTAGTCGTGAGGAGTCTTTAAATTGAAACAGAGTCTCTACTTTCCCCTTGGAAAGCCTACTGTAATGTTAATTACTCCTTTCCCCCCTAAGTCATGAGCCAATATTAAAAAGGTGGCTTCTACTGTATAGTGGTAGGGGTTAATAACCTACCAGCCCTACCTGGCTTCTACTGTATAGTGGTAGGGGTTGATAACCTACCAGCCTTACTACTTGGCTTCTACTGTATAGTGGTAGGGGTTGATAACCTACCAGCCTTACTACTTGGCTTCTACTGTATAGTGGTAGGGGTTGATAACCTACCAGCCCTACCTGGCCTCTTCTACTGTATAGTGGTAGGTGTTGATAACCTACCAGCCCTACCTGGCTTCTACTGTATAGTGGTAGGGGTTGATAACCTACCAGCCCTACCTGGCTTCTACTGTATAGTGGTAGTGGTTGATAACCTACCCGCCCCACCTGGCTTCTACTGTATAGTGGTAGTGGTTGATAACCTACCCGCCCCACCTGGCTTCTACTGTATAGTGGTAGGGGTTGATAACCTACCAGCCCTACCTGGCTTCTACTGTATAGTGGTAGGGGTTGATAACCTACCAGCCCTACCTGGCTTCTACTGTATAGTGGTAGGGGTTGATAATCTACCAGCTCTACCTGGCTTCTATTGTATAGTGGTAGGGGTTGATAACCTACCAGCCCCACCTGGCTTCTACTGTATAGTGGTAGTGGTTGATAACCTACCAGCCCTACCTGGCTTCTACTGTATAGTGGTAGGGGTTGATAATCTACCAGCTCTACCTGGCTTCTACTGTATAGTGGTAGGGGTTGATAACCTACCAGCCCTACCTGCCTTCTACTGTATAGTGGTAGGGGTTGATAACCTACCAGCTCTACCTGGCTTCTACTGTATAGTGGTAGGGGTTGATAACCTACCAGCCCTACTTGCCTTCTACTGTATAGTGGTAGGGGTTGATAATCTACCAGCGCTACCTGGCTTCTACTGTATAGTGGTAGGGGTTGATAACCTACCAGCCCTACCTGGCTTCTACTGTATAGTGGTAGGGGTTGATAATCTACCAGCTCTACCTGGCTTCTATTGTATAATGGTAGGGGTTGATAACCTACCAGCCCCACCTGGCTTCTACTGTATAGTGGTGGGGGTTGATAACCTACCAGCCCTACTTGCCTTCTACTGTATAGTGGTAGGTGTTGATAACCTACCAGCCCTACTACTTGGCTTCTACTGTATGGTTGTAGGGTTTGATAACCTACCAGCCCAACTCACCTGTGAGATTTTCATCAAGATGCCGAGAGGGGCCAAGATGGGGTAGATGAGGCACACAAAGAAGAGGAGTACGGTGAGGTTGATGGTGGTGACGATACTCAGGACGGAGAGGATGACGGTGAAGCAAATAACAGACTGCCAACCACAACCCTCGTCTCACCACATGAAAGGGAGAAAGATTAACCTATCATTTGAGTGAATTTTCCTGAATCCAAAACTAAAGCTGACACTACTAGGTTGTCATCAAGGTATGCACATCTACATCACAGGCTTATAGTGAATGCTAGTGCTTATACTATCTAGAAATATATCTATAAAGATAGATATATCTAAAGTTCCAAGTTCCTATAGGATTATGGTTTGTTAAATAAAAAGAACAAGATGATATAAAGGAGGGGAAGAAAAAAATTTACAGTAAAATGATGAAGTTCTCTTATATTTCCAATTTGCAAATCACTGGAAAGAGTAAACCTCTCAATAAAGGACAATTTAACTCTGCCAATAGATGTCTTATATAGGGAGGTTCTACTGTAATAGATTATCCTATAAAGATTTTTTTAGAAATAATTATTTTAAAAAAATGTTGAAGCGGTTATAATTTTCCTCCTTTATAAATATGAACACATGAAATATCCTTTGTGAGCTTACCATATTAAGTGTATGTGAAATATCTTCCATTTTATAGGGTAGAGATTCTTTGAAGAACTTAGACTATCTTATGAAGGCCCTGATGTGTATTGGACAACATTCCAGTCCAAAAAGATGGAGGCAGTGGTTTCCCCCACTACTATGTACCCTTATGGGAAGGAACAACCTACCAGAAGTGTTATCAGGGGCAGCCACTGGGTGGCGGTGGCCTCCCGCTGGAAGAGGTGGCAAACAGTGTAGGAGAGGACGAGTGAAGCCATGTAGCTGAGGCCCAAGGCTACAGCAGCGAGGATTCTGGCCTCAGTGTAGAACAGCCCTTTGTCCAGGCCAAAGACCATGCTGAGGGTCAACATGACAGCCAAGGCAGCCAGCCCCAACAAGAGGTGACACAGCCACACCGGCAGCCAGTAGCCCAGGAAGCTCAGTCCTGCTGCCCGCAGCTGGGCTCGCACCCCTTTCTGTGGCAACAGAGTGACAGACTTCAATTCATGGCAGAGAGAGGCAATGTGAGATCAATGGGGTGAATTCTGCTTGAGATAGGTGGTCTCAGGCTCTCAATACTGCATTGCTGGAGAGAACAACTATTGCTTCTAACTCTGAAGTTTCTAACTGAGTCTTCCATGAGACAAGGCTAAACTTAGGTTCTCCTGGAGGTGGTCTCTCATCAGAGACTCTGTTTTGGTTGAAAGAGTCCTCATGACTTGGGCTAACATGACAATATACGAGGGTGAGTAGAAAAGTAAGGTCTCCTATTTTTTTTTCATAGAAAAACACATTTAATCACAACTTTTTATACATCATTGGAAAGGCTGGACACTTTGCTATTTTTCTACATAGTCGCCTTGATGCTCAATCACTTTTTTAATCCTGTCAACCAACTTTGTAATTCCGGTGTTGTACCACTCTCCTGCCGCCTCTTTGAGCCACTTGTCGACCCACCTGGCGGACACCTTTCTGTAGCCGAGGGTTTCAGACACAATCTTGTGCACGGAGAAGTGGCTGCAATCTTCATTCAGGCCATCCTCGATCTCTTCAAGGGTTATCCGCCAGTTTGCGTGCACCATTTCGTCGATTCGAGCCACGGTTGATTCCGGCAAACTCGGCCGCCCAGACTGCTGTTCATCGTGGACTTTTATCCGCCCCTCGTTAAACTCCAGGCACCATTTCTACACATTTTTGATGTCCATGCACTTCTCACCATACACTTCCACTAACTGACGGTGAATTTCGACCGGAGAATTATTTTTCGCATTTAAAAAGCGTATAACTGAGCGCAACTCGCACTTGGCGGGAGAGTGGTACAACACCGGAATTACAAAGTTGGTTGACAGGATGAAAAAAGTGATTGAGCATCAAGGCGACTATGTAGAAAAATAGCAAAGTGTCCAACCTTTCCAATGATGTATAAAAAGTTGTGATTAAATGTGTTTTTCTATGAAAAAAAAAAATAGGAGACCTTACTTTTCTACTTACCCTCGTATCTCTGATAAGAGACCACTTCCAGGAAACACCGGGTTGAGCCATGTTTTAAGGTAGTCTCTCATGCAATACTATACTGTACAGCACATTTTGACTTTAAGATTTTAGAATTTTAAAATAATCCTAATAAAAGGTCAAATATTCTATACAACGTACAGTTCAACCTCTTTAATTCAACATCCTAAAGGAACAGAATTTTCAGTTGGATTAAAGTTGGTGTTGAATTAGAGTCAGTTAAATTAAAGTAAATAGGCTGTGGGGTATATATGAAAAATTGGCTGAATTAAGGAAAGGGTTGAATTATATAGACAGTTGAATTGAAGAGGTTATGGTATATTTTTTAAGAATAAAAGCATTTTTCTTTGATAAAATAATTTTTTACTGTCCTGACTATAGTGGAATAATATTGGGAGTGCCTGGATTATCAGTGTTGAACCCTCACAGTTCAATCTACCACTTTAAAATGTAAACATCTTATCCAGCTGATAGTTTGAAGGAGTTATCAGGAAAGGTAGGCCAGAGTGAACTTGCATCATGTGGGAAACCAAACTTCAATTTCAGGATAGAGAGTTATAAGATGAAGTAATATTTTACTGGTTTTCAGAGCACATGTGTAAACTTAGAGTTCTATTATAAACAAAATTCACATTTTAGATGACAGAATGCCTTCTAGAGGAATAAAAATCAACCAAACACTGATTTAGCTTCTTCCAAAAATATTTGGCCAATCTAAATTTTATTTTATTTTTTCCATGTATGTATTTTTCACCTGATATGTATGTATGTATGTATGTATGTGTAGTATATTTTGAGTTAGTTAGATCACAACCTTCTTATAATGTTTATCATAACCCCATATCTATATAAAAATATGTATCGACCTTGTAACAAAGTGACAAATAAACAAAGAGGTAAAGGTAGCCCAGACGGAGACAAAGACCAGACGAACAGGTGTTTATGATAATGAGTTCAATCACCCCGTCAACAGGTGGCCAGACGTGATAAACAACCCGGTGCCTGACAGGTGGCGTGATTTTACAGGAACCAATCAGGACTCTCCGCCATATGCGGGCAGCCAATATAAAAGAGCCCAGAAATGGGACAAAGTTAGTTGTTGAGTGGTTTTCAGAGCGACGCCGTTATACGGTCAGTGGGATCTCTCACCTTCTATCCACGATGTAGGCTTTGGGCATCCGTGGCGCCCGTGGTTCGACTGCCTTCGTCCGTGGTCTACCTCTATCTCTTGGAGTACCATCTAGACCTGCCTCTGTCTCTTGCTGTCCCAGTGCGGGAATCCCATCACACACCCACGACCACGACTGCCCAATACATTCCACGTCGGGATTACTACATATGTATGTATGTATAGAATGTTAATTTGTTGTTAAAAATCAATCACATTTATAGTGTAACCTTATTACAACAGTCTCTTTTATATCACACTAACTTGGTTATTACATCTTAATTCTAAGTTCCAATTATTTTAACAGTGGTTATAACAACTTGGTGTTATAAGAACATAAAATCTTAAGGTAATAAGACCAAATCCAAATAAATAACTACATTCAGCACTTTTGTCTGAAGACTGTAACAACGCTGTTACCAAAATGTCACACACTATTTATTTATATGGATTTGGTCTTATTACCTTGTGTTTATAATCTATAATCCAAATTGTGCTTTTTCAACATAAAATCTTGGTTTCAAGTTGATGTGGTTATTACAAAAGAGATAAAAAAAAAACTTTTGCAAAAACTTATTGCAAACATTTTTTAAATCTCTTTTGTAATAGGCATATCTCAATTTTTAAATATTTAGTTGTGTTGTTATAATGAGGTTTGACTGTAAATATACAAAATGAATGAAGGAATGAATTTTAAAAGATTTCTTTTCATTATTTTTGTGATGTTCTTCAGTTTCACTTGTTATAAACCTGGAAGAAGCACTTAAATGAATGTAATAACCACCTTAAACTTTATTTAAAAATGTGATAACTCTTCAACAGAAAAGTTGAAATCAATTATTCTTAGTATTTTTCCATGTAGACATGTGGTGTATCACAGTAAAAGCAGTCTCTAACTACCCAACATCATGGTCATGACATACTTGGGATAAGTACCACCTTCACTTATTTATCAATCTCTACAAAATAAAAAAACTAAGGTATATTACATTGCTCAAAACAGCAGTTTTGTTCAATAATAATACATGTTCTACTAATATTTCCTTTGTTTACTATGTATAGTGATCTATATTACAATATAATGCAGCTTATGATATTGTAGAACAAAATTTGACAATTTCACCGCAAATGTTTCTTTTGAACGAAAAATTGAAATTAATTTTAAGGAGAGAAATAATGATTATTTTTAACCTTAGGGATGAAGTGTGATAGGATGATCTGTGAAGTATGATAGTGATCTATATTGAAAAAGAAAGTGTTGACAAGGTACCTACCTCCCTGTCCACCACAGACTCTATGGCCAGCTCCACTGGCATGCCAACGATAAAGAGGGAAGTGATATAGATCCAGCCCAGTGAGCTGAGTGTAGAGGTCACTACAAGGGCATGCTTGGTTGGTGGCAGAGGGTGGGACACCACATGAATGGGCGGTTTACCATACGCTGCGCTTTCCAGAAGTGACTGAACCACTGGAAATGCATGCACAAAGCTTGCGTTCACCATCTGCTGGATGGCCACATCCTGTTAATCCAAACCACAACATCTTCAACATCAAATATAATATTCAGACAGTCAAGTAAGTTGCCAATACAAGTGTAGGTGGACAGTTATACATACGTTGGGAGGGGAGAATTTATGGACATTCAGAGCCATGTAGTGGGGCGGCAGGTTGTCAAGACTTGGCTTCATGTTGTTCACTACATCAGACTTCACACTGAGGTTGGCCACCAGAGAATCCAGAGAAGTCCCTGCAATCACGTGGGACACTTAAGTTACCAGCCTCTACATAACAAGGTGTCCTTTATAGAGTTTCCTAGAAGGGTGCTGAATTAAAGCATTTCAACTTGGGGCCATTGAAGCACACAATTTTTTTTCCTTTTTAAAGTGTACTCAATAGAGGATTTTATTCTGAGTTGTTGAAAATCAAGAGTATATACCAATTTGACCACCAATTTGTGTTGAATTATAGTCAGTGTAGATGATTATCAATTCATCGCAACACTCACTGCTATAGATGGAATTTTTCTGAAAAACAGTTTGTTATCAACACAAGAGGGTGTTGATATATAGCTGTTTAAATTGAAGTGTGTAAATAGGTTATTGGGTTTCAGAAAATGGGTCTTGAATTAAACATGACGATTTGAAAGGGAAATGGTTGGCATTTAAAAATGTGTCTGAATTAAAGTATATGTTGAAATAGTCAGTTGAATTAAAGAGGATATTCAGCATAGGTTTCTTTAGAAACATTGTTCTGACATCACCCAGGATCAAATCCCGTATTGAGCACTTTTTCCTCTGAAGAAAAAATTGCTTCAATGGCCCCCTATTCTTACAAAATTCCAATCCCATCAGTAAGTGCAAGTAACCAAATGGAGCTCTGGAAAACTTGTATAGTACAAAAGTAAAATTGTTTTCTACATGTGTAGATATGTGATGCACTAAAAGTAGTCATTAACTACCACCCAATATGACTCATAACCTGTATATGACGTGAATCGGTTTAATTAAAAAAATGTAAAAATAATTTGTGTAAAAACAATCAAATAGATGAGAAAATGAGTTGGGAAGATGCTAATAGCCGGATATTTCCCAAAATAAAAATGGTGTTTGGGGGTCAAAGAATTTGAGAAAAGAAGTCAGTACTTTTGACTAAAAATGTTACAATGCTGTGTTACCAAAATGTCACACACAATTTATTGATTTGGATTTAGTCAACTCCTATGTCACTATGAATTGATAATCATCTTAACTGACTATAATTCAACACTGATTCAAATTCAATCATTTAAATTCAATTGGGAGAGTTAAATTTTAAAAAGAGGAGCTGTAAATACCTGGACATATGAAAGTATTTTATATAATAACAGACAAAAAATATATATATATGTGACAATATAGTGATAATAATGTGGTGGGGGAAGAGAAATAATCACACAACGAGTTGGTAGAGGAATAACCCAGGTAACCAGCGAGAGAGAGGTAGCGCGTGGGGCTGTCACTGCGGAACGACCGTTTTGTGTGCCCACCACCCCCCGACTGTCCAAAAATAGACCTGAGGTTCCAAGAAAGGCCCTGCGGTCGCCCCTTGGAATGTGGCCAGTGGCCCAGACCGTACTTTAGCTGCGTTCTATCGACGTCTCTCTCTCGTTGACTGTAGGTTTACTTTATTATTCCTGGAAGAGCATATATTATGACTTATGTATATATATACAGTAGAACTTCCTGTAAAGGACACCTAATTGCAGAGCCAAAGTGTCCTTTAGAGAGAGATGTCCTCTTACTGGAGAGTTGCTAAATTGTAAAAATGGTAATTTTGCAAATGAAAACTGTCCTTTGTAGAGAGGTCTCTGCTAGCGGGGTGTCCGCTAAAGGGAGGTTCTACTGTATATATATATATATTTCAATCTTAAATGAAATTAATCCAGGTAGATCCTTAGAATCCCAAATATGCAAACAAAGCCTGATCTACTTTAAACACATAATGAGAGTAAATGGATTAGAAAAGATATTGATGTTTGGGAGAATTAAAGGAAGAAGAAAGAGAAGAAGGTCTTCAATGAGCTGGATAGAAGGGATCAAGAAAGCTACTGGAAGTTCACTAGATGAGCTGTGAATGTTGGTCACCAATAGATCAAATTGGAGAATATTTGGCCATTTAGTCACCAAAAGTGAACTCAACTTGATTGACACTAACAACACATACACAGCAATCTATAATAAACCTTCAAAAATAAAACATTAGAGCAGCTAACAACTTCCATAAAAAGTCCGAGGACTGTGTAAAGAGATTGTATATACCAGAGTTGTTGAGGAGAAGCAGGGGCTGCTGGGACTGGGGGTAAACCTGAGAGGGGCTGAGCTCCAGGGGCGGGGACCTTCCCCCTGGCACCCGGTAGGACACCAGGTAGGCAATGAGGCAGTAAACCAGGGTGGAGATCATCAGTCGGATATAAGTCATGGGGCTGCGAGACAGCAGCAGGAGCCGGACACGGAAAAAGGACCTCGCGGACTGCAGGAAGCTGGGCTCAGGGGAGTCCACCAGTCTCTCCAGCTCTCCCAGGTTCTCCAAGGAGGTGTCCACTAGATGGGCATGGTCCCCCCTATCCTCTTCCTCTACCTCTTCTTCCACCCCCAGCCGCAGGAACACCTCCTCCAGAGTGGTCATGGTGATGCCATGGGGCAGGTGGGCTTTCTCCAGCTCAGAGAACATGGCTGGGAACTGGCCAGCCTGATCCCATGGGAGGGTCATGGAGATCTCAGACCTGGACTGCTGGGTCACCTTGGCCCCGGCCACATGGGAGCGCACCAAGTTGCCGACCTCTCCTGCAGAGGTGTCATGGTCCAGCTCCACACTGTCACCATCAACACACGTAAAGTCTCTTTGAATATAATTCAATATCCCGTGGGATATAGGTGGCTCCTGTGGAATTCAATCTGTTTTCAATTGTAGTCAGTTAAATAATTTTTGTTGAGTTTTGAAAATCTGTTGGATTAAGAAATGCTAAATCAGAGTTGAATTAAAGAGGTTATACTATAGTCTGCAACCTTACAGGCAACAAGTGGAATAAGGAAAAACTATAGGTATTAATAGTTAGATCTAACAAGAAAGGTACACATAGAGCTTCCAGAGCACATGGACATGAATTGAAACAAAATATTCCATTATATATATTACAAAATAATGGTTCTTTGCCAACCTTACAACATATTTGTTTCGGATGCGTTCACTGCCTCACTTACTAAGCTCGGAAAGCTTGCCGCATCCAGGATTTGTCTGGCCTTATCAAAATAGTTGTGGCAGAGCTTGACTGTATCTTCTTGCCAGACTTATTCTTGTCTCCAACCGTATTGAAGCCTATACGCTTCCTTAAAAGTGCCCACAACACCAGAAAGGATACCCTGATGACACTAATAATTCACCAACACCCGATTGTTACTGACACACTTTTATTAAAACTGAACATATCCTTATATACACAATTATATTTACAAATATGTAAATATTCTGGCTGAATAAGCAAAAAAGAGAAATTTACATAACCGGCGTCTCCAATATTTTTTGGTATAAAGAAGCATCATGAATGAAGTATTTATTGATTCTTTATTTTTGCAAGCTTTCAGACATGTTTGTTTTTCTGCAGGTGTATAGAAAAAAGGAGGAGCCATATACAAACATATATGTTTTAAAAATTTGAGCACAATTGATAGATATGTTAAAATAATTGAAGGAATAATTTTTGGAAACTAATGTATGTATCTTCTTGTAGCATCTTCTATGTACCTGTAGAAGGACAAATATGTTTGAGAGCTCCCTTGTAAAACTGGGGAATCAATAAAATAAATGTTCTCCTTAACAATATTTTACTGCTAAATACTGTAGGAGATTATGGTTAGTCATACAACATAGTACCCGATCAATTTTCCAAAGTTGTAAGTTAAGACATCACTTACTTAAGATGGTAGCCGATGCCAAACCTATTCTTCAAGAAGAGAGAGGATCCGGCACACTTCAACTTGCCCTTAGAAATGATGGCCTTGCGGTCTGGGCAGCCAGATGTTGGTGCCATGTCAGGGGAGTGTGGGGGACTCACCAGCCAGGATGTCAGCTTCCTCCATGGAGTGGGTGGTGATCATGATGACCCGGCCCTCCTTCTTCCTGCGGAGTAGGTCCCAGATCTGGTGGCGCGAGGCCACGTCCACCCCACTGGTGGGTTCGTCCAGTATCACCACCTTACAGCAGAACACTAGGTCAGGGCTTCTCTCCTAAACTGAATCTATGTGAGTCAGGGGTCTAAATATGGAATAATCTATTACAGTAGTCCTCCGTGAGAGAACATAGTTAAACCCTTGGCAGTGTTTTCTCATCAGAGACTGGCTCAGTTGAAAGACTTGGCCTAACATGACAGAGTGTCTGATTAGAGACCACAACCAGAAGAGTCCTGGTTTACCCATGCTATGGCTATGGTCTCTTATGGGAAAGATTCTACTGTATAATACCTCATTATAACAGCAACTTGGTTAAAACATCATAATTTTAAAGTTTCAAGTTTTGAATTATTTTAACCAGGTTTACAACAAAAATAATCACATGGTTATAGCAACATAAAATCTCGGCCCCCAAGTAATGTTTTAGCCAAGTACGACAGTACATAACTTAATTGGTTTATATAGTAGAACCTGGAAGAGGAAACTTTTGCTAGAAGACACCCCTCTAAAAGGATTATGTTTTCATAGTCAAAATTAGAATTTTTACAAATTAGCTGCTTTCCAGTGTAAGAACACCTTTCTTTAAAGGACATTTTGGCTCTGCAACTAAGTGTCCTTTAGAGAGAAAGTTCAACTGTTTAGCTCAAGGTATATACAGTGTCCAGTTAATTCACCCAAATGTTACAGATAGAAATGTTTTTTAATGATCCAAATAGCCAAAACATAGAAAGAGAGAGAGAGTGTGTGTGACCACACAACAATCTATATTAAGATATACTATACATTAGCTAATCAGCATGCAATATTTTTTTAACTCAGTGGTTGCTTTAAGCAATAAAGTACTATAGTAAATATAAGATCATGGTTTTTTCACATTGTGTCATGGTCTCACGCAATTCTGGCCTTATCTACCCGTTTCATGATTTTTTTCAGGATGCCTGAATGACCAGTTTTTTGGTCGTTGAGATATAGCTTGCACCACGCTGATGAGGGCCAACAGCCCGAAATGCGTCTGTAGTTAGCTTTTCTTGATTAATCAAGAATGGGTATTTGGCCAAAAATGGAATAATTAAAAATCAACGAGAATAGTTGATATTTATTCCGATAGATGGTGCAAACCATTAGCAACTTTCAGTTGCACGATAAGGAGATGCCTTTTTTTATAATATGATCATGGGTTTGAAAAAAAAATCATCTTGCATCATAGAGGAATCTGACCCAATTTATCTACTTATTCAGTAATGTTAAATTTTATGGTGTGAGAATAGAATGCCTTAATTACTTTAGCATATATATTTAGGTTAATTTATTCTTCAAATTTTCTATTTTAAAATAAAGTGTAAATAAGTAAGAAAAAAATCTAACCTAGACAACTATACAGCTAAAAAAAAGTTAGCCATCTTTTTGTCGACACTCTTACAAATGATATAAATATGCTAAGATGGGAATTTACCTGTAGTACATTTGGACTGAGGTCATTTGGACTCTACCTCACAAGTTCCCATGATACCATCACATTTACTATGGATACATTTTAAGTATTAACATGTTTGCAATGTAATCTAATACCAGGTAAAAAAATTTGGCTGGGCAAACATTCATTTAGGGAAGAACCCTGATGTATGTGTGTGTAAGCCATTTCATTCCACACAAATGATGTATTATTTAAGTAAAGCCATGTGAAGTCACTTCAAAGTTTAATAAAATCCAATTAAAATAATAATAAAGTGAGGTCTCACATGAAAATGAAATAAAATCCAAGTAGACTATCAACCATGTGAATTGACATCAAAATAAAATAAAACCAAGTAAGCTAAATTCCAAGTATAGCTGGATATCTTACTTTACTTCAATTTTACCTTATTTGTGTTTTACTTCACATGGATTTTAAACTTTAATTACATGATTTTACATCATTTGAAAGCATTTTTTTTATCACCCAGTTTGCTTAACAAGAAGCTTTAAATAGCTTAAGAATGTTTTACATTTATAAAACAGGTGAAATTCATTATAACACATTATTTGGAACCAAGGTTTTATGTTGCTATAACTATGGTTGAAACAATTTGCACTCTTATTACATGAGGCTTTAGAATTATAATGCTATAACCAAGATATTTTTATATAAGAAGCTACAATAATGAGGTTTCACTGTACATGTTGAAAATGGGTGTGTGATGAGGTACAATTTGGATTATAGATAGGAATCTCATATGGAAAAGACCAAATCCAATGATAATGCACAATTTGGATTATAGATTATAGCTACAAGAAAATAAGGTCTAATTCAAATAAAACATATGAGATTCAGTATTTTTGTCTGATGTTGATAACAACCTTGTTATCAAAACATGGCAAATAATATATTTATATAAATTTGGTCTTTTCACCTTGTGAATGTGTGTGTGGTCATGATGACAAGTCAACCAACCACCAGGAGTGGAAGTATATAAGTAGCTGTGAGAACACCCACCTTTGGATCTCCCACCAAAGCCATTCCCACACAGAGCTTCCTCTTCTGTCCTCCACTCAGCTTCTCTGCAGGAAGGTCCTTGACCTCGTACAGGCCTAGATCATGTAGGAATGGCTCCGTCTGTACAGGCAGGTGGACTACATCATGGACTGGATATTTATAAGGGAGAGAGAGATATTTGGATTAGAGATAACAATAGCCAAATGCAAATATAAGTTTTATAGGTGATATTTGTGAAAATTTGTGTTATACGGAGGGTGTTTCCTTTCAAATGAAACGATTTTCGAGCGCTCGCGTTTTGCACGTGCAGGCATGCTGCACACGACACTGGTTCCAATAGATCTAGAATCTTCTGGAGAATTCATTTTCATCAGGTATCATGATTTTTGCAACATGGGGGGAGAGAGACTAACGCTCCAAGTCGAACAAACAATTCGGACCCTTTCCAAAGAAGGAAACAGTTATAGCGTCATAGTGAAAAAGCTAAAAGCAGAAGGACTAGATGTTGGCAAAGCTACAATATGTAGGGTAGTAAATGGCATCGGAAAGAAAAGGGAAGCTGAATCCAATGGGCAAAAATTTCAAGTCGATCGACCACGTCCGGTGCGGACCCCCGCCACGGTTTCCAAGGTAAAGCGGCTAGCAACTACTGAAAATCCACCATCTCAGCGCCAACTTTCCAGAATGTGTGGAACATCGCTAAAAACGATAAATAACATCATTCACAAAGATTTGGAACTGGATACCCGACGAAAAGGCAAGGTTCACAAGCTCACCCCTTTCCACATGAAAAACCAGGCAACGAATGCCCGGAAGCTCTACGAGGAACACCTGGCCGGTTCCAGATCGGAATATACTGCAACATTGGACGAAGCATGGATGTATGTGACGTATTGCAATGGAATCCGGAAGATCTTTTACATCAAAAGAGGCAATCAGGTCCCGGATAATTGGGTTCACCAATGCTCCGAAACTTTCCCTAAAGGTTTCATGGTTGTCGGGGTAATGACTGGCCGTGGAGTCCTTCCGCTCATAAAGGTTCCATCGAAGGTGAAGGTGAACTCAGAATTCTATATAGAATGCGTTCTGAAACCTGTCATCGAACAACTGAAGGACCTTTACCCAGGGGAAATGGACAAAGTGTTCCTTCATCACGACAAAGCCTCTTCCCATACCTCCAACAAAACCCAACAGTTCCTACAAGAAATGAAGGACACCCTAGGCCTAAATTTTATCAGGAACTCGGACATTCCAGTGAAGTCTCCCGACGCCAGCCCACTGGATTTTTACGGGTTCGGTATGTTGAAACAACGGCTCTTCAACCGACGTCCCAAAACTGAGGCCGGACTTTGGAAAGCCGCACAAGAGGAGTGGTCGAATGTTTCGCTCTCCAAAGTCAAGGAAGTGTTCGCAGCTTGGAAAGTCCGATGCAGGGAGATAGCCAAGAAGAAGGGGAAGCACATAGAACACATGAAAAAAATTCACGTTCGAAAAATAAAGTTCTAACGGACGTTTGAAATCGTTTCATTTGAAAGGAAACACCCTCTGTATTTTTAAACATTTATGACACATTTGAAAGCTTTTTGTAAAATATATGATATTTCTAACAACATTTCTATAGTATTTGTGACATTTTTCTGTGTGCAACAGAATCTAATGATGTGTTAAATATAAAATACTTATTTAAAAACTTTGGTTTTATGTTACCTTTCAACATCCTTCTCCATGTGAAAATAATAACTGAAACAAGACAATCAAGTAAATAACTCTAGTAAATAAAATATGCTAGTTTTTCTTTCAATATTTCAGATGAATGACTGTATATATATATATATATATACCTTGAATCATCTCTATGTTAGTAAATTTAAATGTATCATGTCCACAACACAAATGTAACTTTACTGGGTGCCCACTCAAGAAGAGAAACCCAGGATCTGTATACTCTTGCACTGACTGTTCAATATAATAGGTTAAATATTTTGTGTGGACAGAGAATAAAAATCATTGATATTAACAACAAAAGATTGTAAAATAGGAAAGAGACCAGGTATTATGGTGACTATTACCTCTATATGCAATCTTTAAACACTAAAGTACACAGTGTTCCCAAGTACTGATGGCTCGACAGTGAGAAGGCACAAATTAAATGAAAAATGAATTAAGGAAAAAGTAAGAGATGTGACTGATAACGCACAATTTGGATTATAGATTATAAACACAAGGTAATAAGACCAAATCCAAATAAATAAATAGTGTGTGACATTTCGGTAACAGTGTTGTTACCATCTTCAGACAAAAGTTAACATTCAGTACTTTTGTCTGAAGATGGTAACAATGCTGTTACCGAAACGTCACACACTATTTATTTATTTGGACTTAGTCTTATTACCTTGTGTTTAAGAGATGTGACATGAGTGTCAACATGGGGAAACCTATTTAAAACAGAGGCCAATGTGTGGAGAGTTGAGAGCAGCCATGGTGGAAGGTGGTAAGGATGCACACAGGATCTAGGAGCAAGCACCTGTGAGAAGTTGGCCTATCAGGGAAAATCTGTACTCTACCAAAGGGACAACCTGTGTGAAGATCTGCCCCCAGATTATCGCAAATCCAGGTTTTTTTTAAAAGAGGCAGTGACCCCTGAGTTTTCAGAATTTAACAATCATTATATAATAAGGCTTTATTCTCTTTATACTTTTCACAGATAATTTTAAACGGCTTTTTTATATGGTACATATTACATACAAGTTTTTTTATTGAATGGGAGGCGAGAGAGGTGTGGAGAAAGGGCACAAACCAACCTGTTTAGGAGACAGAGTGATGTTCTTGATGCCAGCAAAGATTTGAAGGTGCTGGACAGAATTGAGGTTGGGGTGAAAGACATCGTCTTGGAGACAGACACCCATCAGGTTGCGGAGGGCTGACAGGTTGGAAGTTGGGCTGTGGCCATAGAGCCAGGCCTTGCCTTCAGTTAGTGGCATGACTCCAGTCAGCATGTGGATGAGGGTGGATTTGCCGGCCCCATTGTGGCCCAACAGGGCCGTGATCTGGCCTTCGTAGATGGTCAGACTCAGCTCTGTGGCACACACCTTCGGTTGGCAACTCAGTCTCAACCAGCATGCTAGCGAGGGACCACTACAATCTGAGGCAGGTGCTATTTATTTTCTATAACCAAAAATTTCATTGAGGCCGTATTTTATTATTTACTAGACTAATGAGGCAGCCTTATCTACGATCATGCCAAGTGAGTGTTTACTCAATATTGAATTAGCTAAAATATAGCTTATCATGTATATATACATATTCAGTAGAACCTCCCTGTAAAGGACACCTAATTGCAGAGCCAAAGTGACCTTTAGGAAGAGGTGTTCTCTTACCGGAGAGTTGCTAAATTGTAAAAATGGTAATTTTGCAAATGAAAACTGTCCTTTGTAGAGAGGTGTCTGCTAAAGGGAGATTCTGCTGTATATAATAATTATTAGTTGTAATAGTAGTAGTAACAATACAAACAAATACACAACTAATAAAAAACAAATAATATTCACTAGTTTTGTCCGAAGATGGTAACAACGCTGTTACCAAAAAGTCATTCACTATATGTTAAGTAAAATTGCCAATAGTTTTATATAGAAATTAATATAAAAAAATATAATAATAAGTATTTTTTTATTGGGAAAATTTGGGTAAAGATGCTCTTCTCTACTGGCTTATCAGAGATATGAGGATAAATACAGACTATTTACAAAAACAAATGTATTATCACCATAATTCCTTTATTTTTATTAAGAATAAATTTGTATTGTGAAATTAATAAAAATTTAATAATAAGTATCTATTTCAAAGTGCAAAAAGCGAGCTCTGGAGCAAAAATGCTCTTCTAATAGGATATGCGAGGAAATACAGACCATTTATAAAATAAAATGTTCACCTGCACATGCGCAGGTGTGTAATAGTGACCATTTGAAAACAAAACATTAAAAGCTATTTGTCTTATGGATTTACACACAAATTTGGAAATATTATTCGTTTGTAAATTTATAAGATAGTATTTTAAATAGCTATTAAATGTTTTGATATTAAATGGCCGCTATTACACATCTGTGCATATTTGATTTTATAGTCTACTAGACGTAAGGCCTGGGCAACGCCCGGGGTTTACCCGAGTGCGTATATATTTTAGAAATGTTTTAATTAAAATACTATTCGTTACAATTATAAATTGGCGCCGTGGATGTCTCTCTTGTGAAACTTCCCGCCCCAAACTGTGTGTGTCTTGAAAATATAAAATTAGAATTGTGGATTTTCATAAAGAGTGGTCGCTATAGTCAGGGTGGTCTGTATAGACAGGTGAATTTATCACACTGATGATAACAGGGTTGTCTAGAGTGGCCGCTATAGACAGGTGGATGTATCACTCAGCTGATAACAGGGTTGCCTAGGGTGACCGCTATGACAGGGTGGTCTGTATAGACAGGTGGATGTATCACTCAGCTGATAACAGGGTTGCCTAGGGTGACCGCTATGACAGGGTGGTCTGTATAGACAGGTGGATGTATCACACAGCTGATAACAGGGTTGCCTAGGGTGACCGCTATGACAGGGTGGTCTGTATAGACAGGTGGATGTATCACACAGCAGATAACAGGGTTGCCTAGGGTGACCGCTATGACAGGGTGGTCTGTATAGACAGGTGGATGTATCACTCAGATGATAACAGGGTTGCCTAGGGTGACCGCTATGACAGGGTGGTCTGTATAGACAGGTGGATGTATCACACAGCTGATAACAGGGTTGCCTAGGGTGACCGCTATGACAGGGTGGTCTGTATAGACAGGTGGATGTATCACACAGCAGATAACAGGGTTGCCTAGGGTGACCGCTATGACAGGGTGGTCTGTATAGACAGGTGGATGTATCACTCAGCTGATAACAGGGTTGCCTAGGGTGACCGCTATGACAAGGTGGTCTGTATAGACAAGTGGATGTATCACTCAGCTGATAACAGGGTTGCCTAGGGTGACCGCTATGACAGGGTGGTCTGTATAGACAGGTGGATGTATCACACAGCAGATAACAGGGTTGCCTAGGGTGACCGCTATGACAGGGTGGTCTGTATAGACAGGTGGATGTATCACTCAGATGATAACAGGGTTGCCTAGGGTGACCGCTATGACAGGGTGGTCTGTATAGACAGGTGGATGTATCACACAGCTGATAACAGGGTTGCCTAGGGTGACCGCTATGACAGGGTGGTCTGTATAGACAGGTGGATGTATCACACAGCAGATAACAGGGTTGCCTAGGGTGACCGCTATGACAGGGTGGTCTGTATAGACAGGTGGATGTATCACTCAGCTGATAACAGGGTTGCCTAGGGTGACCGCTATGACAAGGTGGTCTGTATAGACAAGTGGATGTATCACTCAGCTGATAACAGGGTTGCCTAGGGTGACCGCTATGACAGGGTGGTCTGTATAGACAGGTGGATGTATCACACAGCTGATAACAGGGTTGCCTAGGGTGACCGCTATGACAGGGTGGTCTGTATAGACAGGTGGATGTATCACACAGCTGATAACAGGGTTGCCTAGGGTGACCGCTATGACAGGGGGGTCTGTATAGACAGGTGGACGTATCACACAGCTGATAACAGGGTTGCCTAGGGTGACCGCTATGACAGGGTGGTCTGTATAGACAGGTGGATGTATCACACAGCAGATAACAGGGTTGCCTAGGGTGACCGCTATGACAGGGTGGTCTGTATAGACAGGTGGATGTATCACACAGCTGATAACAGGGTTGCCTAGGGTAACCGCTATGACAGGGTGGTCTGTATAGACAGGTGGATGTATCACTCAGCTGATAACAGGGTTGTCTAGAGTGGCCGCTATAGACAGGTATATGTATCGCACAGCTGATAACAGGGTTGTCTAGAGGGGGGCGGGCAGGGAGGTCACGTGTTTGCTGGCAGCCAATGGGCGCGCATTCTATCCGTGAGCTTCAGACAAACAGACAAACAGACAAACAAACAGACAGAATAAGGCAAATATATAAGTAGATATTTCTCCTCATATCCCAGTAGAAGTGTCTTTGCTCTAGAGCTCGCTTTTTTCACAATAAAGATATAATTATTGTAAATATTTTTATTAATTTCGATATAGATTTCTTCTTAATGAAAAAAAAAAGGAATTATGGTAATAATACTGGCAGAGCGCCATCTAATGTAACAGAAATCAACTAAACGTTTATTTATCCTGTTCCCTTATATTTGGCCAACCAATTTTCTAGATAAATCAAGAAAGGCCATCCACACTCTGCTATCTAAAAATCACATGTGCTAGTGGTCAGGATATGCCTTCTTTGTTTTTAATAATATAATAATGACTAAAAAAAAACTAAAAAATAGAAAAGTCATATAAAAAAGTGTTTTATTTCAATTTTATTATTTTGGCATTTTTCCAATTTTCTTATTCACGATGATAATACTAATATTTGGAATAATCTGAAATTGGATCATATTTAAAGGGTAAACAAATGTTAACTTCACTCGAGTAAAAACTGGGTGAAGCCGTGGTGTGTATATTCACTAGTATTATCTTACATATCATATATCAATTGATTTGATACGTAGTAGAGAGTCTCATAAGTTATCATAACCTAAAAACATGACTGAACCCAGGCTTCCATGGAGGTAGTCAAAACTCTCATGTCAGGCTAAGTTATGAGGAGTCTTTAAAATCCAGACTTTCATATTTGAGATGACATCTAGGAGAGCACACCCATGTGTTTAGGTGGTCTCTCATTGCAGACTCTGCTATACTACTGTATCTTTGAAAAATTCTAAAATATCAACTACTGTTAAAAACAGTAATAAAGCCAATAAAATACTTTTTTTTAAATCCTTCTGCCAGCACCAATAATGGATGTTGGTTTCTAAAGCCACAGTGGAGTGCAGGTATGACAATGGTACAATGCAAGGTTGGAACACTCACCATTGACAGCTCTCACTGTGGGCTGATCCTTCTTGGAGAACACCTTCACCAGGTCTCTGATCCTGGACCATTCCGGGTCAGTTTTGGGTGGAATAACTTAGTTTAAAACAGCCGGTGTTGATTGATAGAACTAAACTCTCACATTAGATGGATAATACAACTGTACTTTTGTATAGATCACAAGGATAAAAACCTTTTTTTTTTAAATTAAACAAAATACCAAAGATAAAGCTTGTAGTATTGTAAGTAGGTAATAGACCCATTGAAAAGAACTTTTGTTCAAAATTTCATCTTTTAAAGTGCATTATAAAAGATGTAATAACATTGAGGCTGAGATAAGGAGAGACTAGGTGGCCCACCCTCAGTAGAGGAGGCCACTGAAGGAGGAGGATAAAATATAATTATTACAAATAAATAAGTAATAAATACCTTTTCATTAATATTTATATAACCAAGAAGTCCCTCACTTTCCAGAACTTCAAAATACTATTTATTTTAGGGCTTCTACTGCACTAGCATATCCTGGAGGCCAGCTAAGAGTATTGTAATTGTGTGTGGAAGTCGTGATTCTAGAATTGTGTTCAATTAGTGTAAGAGGGAAGGTCCAATATTTACCGTATGACGTCTTTTCTCCGAAGGTCCTCAGAGATGGGTTCAACATCTGGACTGACGACATCCTCTCTTCCTCCAGATTCCAGGCCAACTTCATCAGAGGAGAGAGAGGGCTCACGCCAGTAGGAAGGCTGGCACAGGAAGAAGGGGCTCTCCTTGTCACCATACTCCCCTATGGCACAGACAACAGGGATTCTGGCAAGGTAAGCTATTGATAAGGTCTCATGGTTTCTGGTGAGATTTCAACCCAATGTGGGTAATGAAAGTAAGATGAAAGAACAATGTGCTTTTTTTATTATAAAATCTACTAGATTTCAAGTATAATTCTTTCTCAGGCCTACTGATATATAGATACTTTTAAAGGCATTATGATTTACAGATTCACAACCCTGAGGAAATGTAAACACTCAAAAGATAGCAGATTCTGTCAAGAAAAAGATGAACTTTATTTTACTTTTATTGCCTATGTTGCAGATATATAAAGGGAGAGGTGTACCTACCAGGAATGATGTGGTCCATGTAGTAAGCCAGGAAGCCATAGAAGAGGATGTCAAAGTAGAGGACAGCCATCCCTATTAAGTAATTGTAGAACGGGAACTGGTCGGAGAGCAACTGCCAGACAGAACACCAGTGAACCACAGAAGGTGAAGGGAGGTGGACTTACATTCTGGGCTGCGAGAGCAAAGCCAGTGGGAGGGAGCAGGGAGAAGACGTAGAAGACACCAGTGGGAACCTTGCCGACTAAGTAGGTCACTGGGATGTAGAGGATGGTCAGCAATGTGGTGGCCATGGTCCCAATTGTGGCAGCCATCTGGACCACCATACACTCAGGCCATAATAACTATTCCCCTGACAGAAGAGGAAACAACAGGATATCTGAACCTTGTTGAAGAAGGCGGGGGAGAAATAAACAGGGTATCTGAGCCTTGTTGAAGAAGGTGGGGGAGAAAACAACAGGGAACCTGAGCCTTATTGAAGAAGGTGGGGCAGAAAACAACAGGGTATCTGAGCCTTGTTAAGGAAGAAAGCAACAGGGTACCTGAGCCTTGTTGAAGAAGGCAGAGGAGGAAAAACAGGGGTACCTGAGCCTTGTTGAAGAAGGTGGGGGAGAAAACAACAGGGTATCTGAGCCTTGTTAAGGAAGAAACAACAGGGGTACCTGAGCCTTGTTGAAGAAGGTGGGGGAGAAAACAACAGGGTATCTGAGCCTTGTTAAGGAAGAAACAACAGGGGTACCTGAGCCTTGTTGAAGAAGGTGGCGGCAGAAAACAACAGGGTATCTGAGCCTTGTTAAGGAAGAAACAACAGGAGTACCTGAGCCTTGTTGAAGAAGGTGGGGGAGAAAACAACAGGGTATCTGAGCCTTGTTAAGGAAGAAACAACAGGGTACCTGAGCTTTGTTAAAGAAGGTGGGGGGAGGAAACAACAGGGTACCTGAGCTTTGTTAAAGTAGGTGGCGGGAGGAAACAACAGGGGTACCTGAGCCTTGTTGAAGAAGGTGGAAAGAAAGAAGGCCATGGTGACGGTGCTGAGTCCATTACCCAGCAGGAGGAAGAAGAGAACCAGGTAATCCACATAAAGGAACAACTTGGAGAAGTAGATGATGGCAACCATGAGGACAACTGTGATGAACACCTTGATGGCCTGATACACAAAGGTGGAGCACCTGCAACCACACAGTAAATGTAATGAACTAGTGCACCGAAAATTATCATCTTTGATTGGGAATGCCAGGAATAACAAAGACATGTTTTAAAACTGAATACAAAAGTAATGTTTTAAAACTGATGCAACTGAGGGGTATAGAGCAAGAGGAATTGAAATATATTTTTTTACCAATAAGCCCCATCTTTTTGTGCATGAATGTTGATCACCAAGTTGTTCATCATATTTATCTACCCTGGTAACTTTCTGTCTTTATAAAATAGAGTTGTTGTTTTTTTTTGGATAGATGTAAAGTGGCTGCACAACACTAGGCAATGAGAAAAATTAATTGAAGAACAAAACTTGAGTTTCAACTTGCTAACTTTTATAGATGAAATAGAATCACTTTAAAGAACAACACCTATTTGCAGAGCCTAAGTATCCTTTAGAGAAAGGTTTTGCATTCATTAAATGATGTACTACGCTTAGAGCTAAAACACCAGTGATGTGAGCCTAAGACTATGGAATTTTTAAGTTTCAGATACTCACAAAATTGTTTCAATCCTTAATTAAGTATTTTGTTGATGGAAAGCTACAAAGCAATTCCAATATCCATCTAAGATATTTTATTTATTTCTATATTAAACTATTTTTAAAACATTCTGATTGAAACAGCTTGCACAACTCTTTGTATTGGTTGTTCTCCAGTTAGAAACGGTTGACTAACAATCATGGCCCAATGATTTTCTCCCTTCACTCTGTGTTTCTCATATAATATCCTCACTAGACAAATGCTCGTTTTACAAACTGATCTAGAACAACAGTCAGTCCTAAGCCTTATTAGATTTACCTTAATAATAAACAAAAGGTAATAAGACCAAATCCAAATAAATAAATAGTGTGGCGATTTATTTGAATTTGGTCTTATCACCTTTTGTTTATAATCTATAATCCAAATTGTGCCTTATCACCTTAATAATAAGTTTATTATCATTAACACCTCATCATTATTAATATCTTTTATTATTATCATAATTCAATATTTTCACACACATTTGATTATCTTTATATAGATAAATGGTCTGGCTTCACCTAAGATTTCCCTGATTGATCACAGGTATTGGGTGTCAACTAATTATTATCATTACTAACATTATGTCTATTATCTGTGCTGTAAGGGATGGGGGTTCACCCCACATAAACTGACAGAATTTATAGCTGCATAAATGGACCATTTAAACACACACACACACATGAATAATATTTATACCTACACTAGCCGAATGACCCGGGCAACGTCCGGGTTTTACCCGATTAAATGCTTTTATTCAAATACTATTTGTTACAATTATAAATTGGCGCCGTGGATGTCATTCTTGTATAATATATAAATGAGTTTTAAAAATTGTAAAAAAAAAATGCATCGGCCGGGAATCGAACCCGGGCCGCCCGCGTGGCAGGCGAGCATTCTACCACTGAACCACCGATGGTTATGAGAAATGGCCATATTTGGGTATTTATTCCATTCACAAAAGCAAACGGTGACAGAATTGATTAAGAAAGAATTGATTATGACGCTGATAACTGTATATATAAATGCAGTCAAACATTGCTATAACATCAATTGGGACCATAGAATCATGCTGTTCAAATCCCAATGCTGATATACCGCTAAGTTATAGAGATAAAGACCAGGTAGATGGGCCAACTCACCAGTAGGCCCTCAGGTTGGTGCCCATGAGGAGCAGGGCCTGCCTCAGACGATTCTCCTTCTCAGCCACCACCTCCACCAGAGTGAAGTTGATGAGGTAGGCGAAGGAGACTGTCAGCAGCACAGGGCCCCACTGCTGCATCTGCACGGAAGGGATCTTGACTGCAGGGATGGGGAAAAACCAGAAGGAAGGGTTCCACTGGAACTTGGCAGAACCCTGGAAACATTAATTTCGTTCTTTTATCATTAGACATAAACTATCTAAATGGTAGAACCTCAATAAAGGATACCTCTCTACAAAGGACAATTTTCATCCCCAAAATTACCATTTTTGATAGTTATTAACTCTCCCGTAAGAAGAGATCTCAGCCTAAAAGATTATTTGGCTTTGCAAAAAGGCCCACTTTACAGAGACGATCTATTATATACAATAAAACCCCGCTAATAGGAACCCTGGATATAGCGAACCTTCCCTTATAACGAACCCACGGCAATTCCCAATTCCATTCCATTGAAAATACCATCGTTATAACGAACTTTGCGATTTTTAAAATAACGAACTACCCTTATAACGAACCTATTTTCGGTCCCAAAATGATAAAATCTATTAAAATACTAGGCTTATAACGAACTTAAAATTGTGATTTAAAAATTTTTTAAAATAAATTTGTGAGCATGTTTCAGCTCACAGATCACGATTTCAAAACAAAAAATTAGCGGTATTGTTTATTTTCATTTCCATTCTATTTTTGCTGTATGTTGTATAAATGTTTACACATTATACTTTTATTTAATAGAATATCTTTGCATTCAACAATTTTTAAATAGAAAAATATATATAAATGGTTTCCAAAATAAAGAAAAGGAACAAAGAAAGGCGTTCTAAAAAAACAGTGGCAGCATGCCCTTTTAGAAGCGTCCTATATCAAGTTTAACCTAAACTAAAAAATAATTCCAAATATTTTTAAAGCCAGAAATGGTTTGAATAACAGATTGAAAACAAAATTTAATATATACTTCAGAAGAATATGTGAAAACTGGTTTTGAAAGAAAAAGAAACAGAGCCCGTGTCTCATGGGCCACAAACAAATCAACTTATAAATTATCAAAAACTACCACTACAGTTCTATTTTTAGAATGGAATTCTTGTTAGGTATATGACTCATTCAGTGTTCGTGGATATTCCCCACTGGCCGGCCGTTTTACCACCGATTTTGTGTTTGCAAATTGGCGGTTTTTATTCGCAATTTTACCGATCGCGCTATCGTATCAACATGTTTCGCTTCCGATTTTTCTGAATTGGATACTTTTGATTCATCCTCAATTGATTCTGAATACACAGAGCTTTATTCCTTTGATGGAAATAACGATATTTCAAGACAATTCTGATTTCCAAATTTCACTTTCACTTTCAAACAACAAGGTATTAGAGGCATTTTTTCAAATAAATATAGTATTATATTATTTGAGAAAGATGTTCTAAAATACTCTTATACCTTTCAAATATATAATTAATAATGTTTTGCCTAGGGAATTTGGCTTAATTTTTAAATAACACATAGGTTTATATATAAACATGTATGATAATGATAAGAAGAACCTATTAACAAATGACTTCCTTGAAATTGAGCATTACTGTAAAGAAATAGGTCAATTTAGGGAATTAAAACAAAGTTACCATTATTAAGTGGCTGCCTTTTCCTGTGTGTATGGCTATTTTTTAATTATACGGTCTAAATATTTAGAAAAGTAAAAAAAAAAAGGCTAAACCGTGGCTATAGTGAACCAAATCTCTGTTCCATTGGGGTTCACTATAGAGGGGTTTTACTGTATATAGAAGCACAAAGAAACACCACATAATGTAACTTGATAATGGTGCCAAATAAAAGTACCACTGGAAAAGAAGAGGTTTAACTGGGAAAGGTTGTAAACAGGTTGTTGACATTTTCTAAGCAACTAAGGGAGGACATAAACATATTGGCCATGTCATTCCTTGATTAAATGTGGACAGACAACAAAGTGTCTGTCCTCTCTGACATCCCTACTAGCATATAAGCTTTTTTTTTTTTTTCCAAGTTTAGAAGAGAGTAGTAGTCGAGAGCACAGCAGAGGCAGCAGGAGAAGAAATGGAAAAGCAGAGCAGAGTAGTCTGGAGTCAGGTGTAGTTAGGTCACTATGATGCCTGATTGACCAGTGGTCCCAGGACTTCCCTTAGTCCCTCTCACCTTCCTAGGTGCCACCTCCTAAACTATGGTAACCATGCTCCATGCATGTTGTCCTCTTTTGTTGTGTTTTGGTCTGTTGCCTAATGTTTTTAATCTATAATCCAAATTGTACCCTATCAGCAACTTGGTTATAACATCCTTAATTGTAAAGAGTACTAGGTTTTTAAGAATCACACAATTAACCTTGGTTCTAACAATAACAACAGTCCCAAATGATGTTGTCATAGTGAGGTCTTACTGTATTAGGCAATTTGGAGATTGAAGATTAAAAATAAATGGCTAAGAGCCCAGAGGTAACAACAGCCATACATAAATTATATACGACACATTGTGACATTGTTATTGTCATCACTTATTTATTAATATTCTGATAATGATGCTTGCTGTAATGAAACCATCAAGGTTTCACACTGGTATAACAAACAGATCAAATTGGAGAATATTTGTCCATAGAGTCACCAAAAGCAAACTCGACTTGATGGATGCTAACAACAACAGCAAACATAACACACAATGGTGCTTACAGTTTCCCTTATTTTGTAGATAGAGGCTGTCTGGCTTGTGTGATATAAATATTGAGGTAACTCTGACACCTTGTGTGAGAATGTGCATGAACATCAAATATGTTTCTGAAATCCTGCCACATTGAAAAAATTTATCCTGATGAAAGAATAAGATTTTTTTTTTTTTTTGTTGAAATGTTGATTATACGAGGTGTGTTCAAAAAGTATCGCAAATTTTGAATTTTCGCGGGTTACGTATATTCGAATTTCGATCTTTTTGTGGCTTTATGTTGGTACTCATGTCTCTCACTTATGCCGACAAGCTCGGCCATTTTGAATGCTCACTAAATTGTTGACAGCTGCTATGCTTGCATGCTTTAAAAAAAAATGGATCAAAGAACCTGTATCAAATTTTGTGTGAAAAATGAAATTAAGTGCGCGGATGCATTCCGAATGTTGGCTGTGGCATACGGAGAAGCTACCTTGGACCGAAGCAACGTTTATCGGTGGTACAAAATGTTCTCAGAAGGCCGAGAAGATGTGAACGACGAAGAGCGTGCCGGACGCCTGAGCACTTCAACAACAGACGAAAAAATTAATGAAGTGGAGAAAATGATATTGGCCAATCGTCGAATCACCGTTAGAGAAGTTGCTGAGGACCTAAACATATCGATTGGCTCGTGCCATTCGATTTTTATCAATGATTTGGGCATGAGACCGGGTCGCCGCGAAATTCGTACCAAAATTGCTCAATTGCGACCAAAAACAGCATCGCATGAACATTGCTAATGAGATGTTGGACTCTGTCCGCGACGACCCAAATTTGCTCCAGAGGGTCATAACTGGTGACGAAGCGTGGGTTTATGGTTATGATGTGGAAACCAAAGCTCAATCATCTCAATGGAAGCTGCCGCACGAACCAAGACCGAAAAAAGCGCGCCAAGTTCGGTCAAATGTGAAAGTTTTGCTGACAGTTTTCTTCGATTGCAGGGGCGTGGTGCATCATGAGTTCTTGCCACAGGGTAGAACGGTCAATAAGGAATATTACCTGCAAGTTATCCGCCAGAAACGCCCGGATTTGTGGAAGAACAAAAATTGGCTTTTGCACCACAATAACGCCCTTGCTCACACATCGTTGCTTGTGCGCGACTTTTTGGCCAAAAACAAGACACTAATGATGCCGCAGCCACCGTATTCCCCAGATCTGGCCCCCTGTGACTTTTTCTTGTTCCCTAAACTGAAGAGGCCCATGAAAGGACGACGTTACGCTACGCTTGACGAGATAAAGATGGCATCGAAGGAGGAGCTGAAAAAGATTTTTAAAAATGATTTTTTGAAGTGCTTCGAAAATTGGAAAAACCGTTGGCACAAGTGTATAATATCTCATGGGGATTACTTTGAAGGGGACAAAATAGTTATTCATGAATAAATAAATAATTTTTGAAAAAACACAAAAGTCGCGATACCTTTTGAACACACCTCGTATACCAGGCTGTATCAAAAGTTCGTTCCCATAAATAAGATTTTAATACATATTAAATAATACAGTTAAACCTATCTATAGCGGCCCCTCTAAATAGCGCCTTCCTTTCTATAGCGCCCGATTTTAAATATTTAGTACGATGCGATTTACATTAGAAGTGACCCATCTATAGCACACCCTCTCTATAGCACCCTATTTTGGTGAGTCCCAAGAGGGGCGCTATAGATAGGTTTAACTGTATATAAACAAAAAATATTTATTCATTTAAGTAGAGACCGTCATTTTCAATAACAGTCAGCCATCCTTTTGCCAGGTTTTCAATTTGCTGATGATACCATTCTTGGGGTTTAGAGTCGAAAAAGTCACGACAGGCAATTTTGATGTCTTGGAATATTTCAAAGTGTCTTCCCCTTAGAAATTTAGCCATAGACTGAAACAATGCATAATGAAATGGCGCAATGTCCAGGCTATAAGCAGGGTAAGGTAGAAATTCAATACCCTCCAAATCCTTTATTCTATTCGTTGTTAACCTAGCTCAATGAGCTGGAGCATTGTCATGTTGCAGGAGTATTCTCTTTTGGTTGTTCAAAGCAGAGTATCAAGTCTTCAAAACTTCATATTCTCGGCTGAGTTGTTCTGAGTAGAGATCAGCATTAACTGCAAGACCATCAGGAACAAGTTTGTAGTGTACAATACCATTGATGGTCCACCATACAGACAACATCCCTTCATGGCCAAAGAGATCCTGTTTAACTACATGTTTAGCCTCTTGATCTCAGAGTACCCATTGTCTTTTTGTGTCGGGGTTGTGAAGATAAATCCATATCTAATCTCCAGTTACAATCTGCTTCCAAAACTGAAGATCTTCTGGATTTTCTAACAATCGTTTATAGATATCAACTTGCCCCTGGGACTAGGCTATAGTCAGGTCGTGGGATTTGCCTTGTCTTGCCAACAAAGTTAATTTGTGAGAATCCGGTTGATCGTATCTTTGTATGGGCCAAGTCTGGCTGACATTTCAGGCGTAGATTGTTGTGGCTTGTCCATCATCAGATATCATAAGGTCTCAATACCTGTCACATGTGGTCATCCCATTCAAGGTTTGTCCTCAAGGCTGATGTCTTCTTCTCTAAATCTCTTGAACCATTTTGAAACTGTTCTTCTCTTGGCTATTCCTTTCCCTTCCACTTCACATATTTATTTTGCCGCCATATTTGCATTTAGCCCTTTTTCCAAAAGAAGGGCAATAGTACTCGGATTTTTATTCTTTGATGACACATTCTTTAGCTCTCTACTAGAATACTGAAATGTTACTCTAAGTCCTATTACATTATTTAAAATACGTGGACATGCTCATAAACTGTGTGGAGCTGAAACTTTATTTATATTGGTATATATTTAAATAATTTATTTTATATTGGGCTTCCGCTTTGGAAACAAACTTTTGATACAGCCTAGTATGATATAAATTTTAAAAAAATTCTGGTTGTAGTGTTCTTTTTATAAAGTTTTGACTTCACTATGGAGAGATTTGGGACTCTTTAACCTTTCATCTTAAAAGGTTAAGAACTTGACAAACTGGGAGAAATATTTTCATGAGAAGAAATTATGTTTCTCTTTCTTATTAAAATAATTCAGAATTTTAATTTAGGGGACATTCTCCTCTCTCCCACACATGTTTCACCACACAAGTCACAAATAAAAAGTGAAGTCAAACATAAAAATAATAAACCCTGCTATCAGTTGGGAACAGTCAAACTTTGCTTTAACAACATCAACTGGGACTAAAAAATTATGTTGTTATAATAATGTTAAAGCAATTGGAACTTAAAACTTGGGACCTTAGAATTTTTATGTTATAACCATGTTGTTGCTATAAAGATGGTTAAAACAATTGGAGGCAGTTATAACTAGGTTCCCATGTATTTTGTTTTCATCAGCTTTTAAATGTCTGTGGTTAACCCCAAAACTGCTTTACTGTTATTTCTCACAAAAATTTATTCACAACACATTATGTATCTTGTTTCCAATTATGTTGATATTTTCCACCAGAGGGCTGCACCAGAAGGCCACAATATTGCCTCAGAATACTTACCGAAAAAAAAAAATCTCACAAGGGGTTCTGCCTCATGTTAAGAAGGTAGATCCTCCTTGGACTATCCCCTCCCTTATTTACATAGTATGTTTACAAATATTTCTGCATCACCTGAATTTTTGGTCTATAATTTTTTTCTGCTTCTTATATGCAACATAATCTCTTTATGAAAAAATAGTACAAATGTGATATTGTACTGGGATAAGATGCATAAACTATGAAAAAAGGCATCTCCTTATCGTGCAACTCAAAGTTGCTGATGGCTTGCGCCATCTATTGGAATAAATATCAACTATTCTCGTTGATTTTTAATTGTTCCAGAATTGGCCAAATAATTGGAATAATTAAAAATCAACAAGAATAGTTGATATTTATTCCGAAAGATGGCACAAGCCATCAGCAACTTTCAGTTGCACGATAAGGAGATGCCTTTTTTCATAATAATCTCTTTAACCATTTTTTATACTTAACAAACAGTGTTTTTACTTTAATAGACTATAATTCAACAACTTTTTTATTAATTCAATCAAAAATCCTAATCCCTTTTGAGGTGTTGAATTAAAGAACTGCACTTCTTGGCTATTTCTTGTATACTTCTAGTCCATTTAGCAGACAGCTTTCCATTTAATACATAGAATTTACTATTATATATAATGGGCGAATATGACCCAGGCAATGCTTTGATTTTCCCCAGAGCACCTTTTTGGCAGTGTAAATAAAATTTGAAATTTTTTTTTTTTTCTGAAAATATAAATTTCGACTTAAAATATAACTTATTGGTACAATTCTTATTACCTCTGATGGGGTTTTTGTCCCACATTTTGTCCCACAACCAACAGGAAAGAAATTCATTTTTATATCTACTAGTTATCAAAGAACTATGAAAATATAAGGTATATTATAGAGCTCGACAATATAAATTCACAAAATCTTATTTTTTATTCTAAACCTTAAAATCAAGAACTTTTTAAATAAGATTTTTTTTTATAATGACAGGTAAGAATCTTTACAGAAAGATAAAAATTTTCCACAGAATGGTGCCAGTCTGCCAGACAAGTGGTTAAGAATTCCTAATCTAGTGGGTTCTGAGAAGTGAGGTAAACAGACAGGCAGAGATCAGCTAGTGAGACCTACCTTAAGGAGGATGTTGGTAATGATGGACTGAAGGAAGGAGAAGCCAGAAGTGAGGTACTTGATAGCGGGGCAGGTGTTGTTTAGCTCTCTGCACGAATCTACAACACACAGAGCAGTTCACAGAATATAGTCTGATATAAGCTAACAAATAATCAAATCAATAAATTATGTGTGATGTATTTTAGTAACAGCAATGCTACTATCTTCAGGCAAAAGAACTGAATGAGGAAAACAATACCATATTATTGTCTGATATAGTATTTAGTTACTAGAAAAGAGATATGAAAACTTTTGTTTTCTAATATCAAGTATTTTTAATATGGTACACAATTTGGATCATAAACATAAGGTAATAAGACCAAATCCAAATAAATAAATAGTGTGTGACGTTTTGGTAAAAGCGTTGTTACCGAAACGTCACACACTATTTATTTATTTGGATTTGGTCTTATTACCTTGTGTTTATAATCAATAATCCAAATTGTGCCTTATCAATTTGGATCATAGAAATTGGTATTTGGTTTGGATTTGAACTTATTTCCTTGTATGCAAGTATTCTTTTTGTGTTTACCGAATCCATATCAGAAAATATTGTCAGATATAGTATTTAGTCCCCAGAGCAGATTGCAAACCTAGTCTATTTTGTTGTTGTTTCTTATCCCCTTGCGGAAAGTTCATGCTCCTCGAGTTGTTTTATGATAAGTAGCAACCTCTCCCAAAGCTCCTGTTTAGTGCATCTAATGCAAGTCAAAATGTATTCTGGAGCTGCAGGTGCCAAGCTACATTTTGAGTAAGTGGGGTAGATTTTGTTGTTATTTTCTATCTTCAATGGCTTGAGATGGCCTGTTCTAAATCTTGTTAGTGTTGTTTGATGCTGTCTATTTCTGATGTTCAGAGCTTCTTCTGGGTCCACTCCACTGTACCAGCTGGGCTTAGGTGGGATCCTCCAGTTCTTATTTATTTTTGTTTTGGCTACTGTCTCTATTTCTTTAAAAGTAAGTTTATTTTTCCATGGCAAAAGTTTTCTTGTGCCTTTTTTTGCTAGCACATCAGCAACTTCATTGTCTTCAATGCCAACGTGTGAAGGTATCCATTGAAGATTAACTTTTGAGGTTTTTGAGAGTTTTTGGAGATAACCAATTATGTTCCTGCTTACTTTGTCTCTTAGTTCCCCTGTATGAATCAAAGTGTTGTGTAGCACTTCTACTATCAGTAAGGATCCAGATATCTTGAAAATGAGTATTTCTGATGGAGATTTTAAGGCTTCATAGATGGCTATAAGTTCTGGTCTGAAAACTGAGCAAAGATCTGGGTTTCTTCTGTTCATTTTCTTAATGCCATTTGTGGTTTTAATAAGACAGTCACTGCCAGTGTGTCCCAACTTGTCTCTGCTACCATCGGTATAGATGAATTTTTAGGAATATTATATTAATTATTTCTAATTATAATTATTTTAAGTATTTTGGATTTAGGTATTGTTTGTTGGTGGGTTCATTTAAAGAGGCATTCAAATTAACATTTTGTAGTG
The DNA here is from genome assembly GCA_030710605.1 of Cordylochernes scorpioides. Taxonomy (NCBI): domain Eukaryota; kingdom Metazoa; phylum Arthropoda; class Arachnida; order Pseudoscorpiones; family Chernetidae; genus Cordylochernes; species Cordylochernes scorpioides. The sequence continues at coordinate 27,117,287 of CP092863.1, read as the reverse complement.
GTTCGCATGGAGAAATTTTTTCTGCTAAATAATATTTTTCTACTCTATATTTTCAAAATCCATTTCTTTTGGCCAGTTAGAGGGGCCCTTCTTTTTTGAGCAAACTTAGTCTTCTAATATCAAGTATTCTTTGTGTGTTGCCCTAAATTGTTATCACACAATATTGTCAGATATAGCAGTCCCTAGAGCAGATCTGCAAACTTACTGCTCTAATAGTAGATATTCTTTGAAGAAAGAAGTGAAAGCCTTGTTAACTATATAGAAAATGAACTATGTACCTAATAAAAAGAAAGAAAATCAAATAGATATACAGTAGAACCTCCATGAGAGGACACTCACGCTAGAGGGCACCTCTCTATAAAGGACAGTTTTCATTTGCAAAATTACCATTTTTTACCATTTAGCAACTCTCTGGTAAGAGGATACCTCTCCCTAAAGGACAATTTTGCTCTGCAACTAGATGTCCTTTACAGGGAGGTTCTACTGTATCTTGATTTTTAATAGGAATAGCCATGGAAGCATCAAATTTCAAATCAGACTATATTTAGCAGTAGAGAACAATATGAAAAGTCTTTAAAGGAGAAAATCCACTAAAACAAAGAAACTGTAAAAGAAATATATATTGCAGAACCATTCATAGAAAAAGAGTTATTAAGAAAGATAAAGCACAATTTGGATTTAGATTATAAACACAAGGTGATAAGACCAAATACAAATAAATAGTGTGTGACGTTTCAGTAACAGCGTTGTTACCATCTTCAGACAAAAGTATTCAGTACTTTTTATTATACACTATTTATTTATTTGGATTTGGTTTTATTATTTTGAGTTATTAAGAAAGTAAAGATTTAAACAAGAAAACTGAGAACACAAATAGAAGGGAAAGGGACCACAATCTAGAACATGGTCCACACTGTTGCTTTAAAACAAGTGGGACACTAAGCTTCAAAGGATTTTTCCAGTGGTTTTCAGAAAATATCTTGGAACATATGGATGAAAAGAGAAAAGTAATAAAATCAGAACCAAAGGAGGAATCAAATTTTAAACTTCATTATGAAGGGGAAGCGAAAAATAAATTCTGCCTGAAAATATATACAAAGAATTTGATAAGCTTTACAAAAAAAAAATATATATATAGAGGATGTTTGAAGAATTTTTTAAAAACAAGGTAATAAGACACCACACACACCAAATCCAAATAAATAAATAGTGTGATTTGGTCTTATTACCTTGTGTTTATAATCTGTAATCCAAATTATGCCTTATCAAGAATTTTTTTAAAAATTCAACAGAAAAGCTATAAGTATTCTTGATGGTATGAAGAATAAAAAAAAAACTTTTCTACGAGATTAAATGATAAATTATAAAACAACTGGAAGAACATTGTTCTTTAAGTAAAACAAGGAGAATAAGGAACAGTTTGTTATTAAGGAAAATAAAGGGTTGCTCTACAATTCTTGGAGTTATCAGCAATTGAAAGATAAGATCACAGATAAGTCTGGAAGTTGATAACTGCTTACCAGGTGAATACATCTAACACCCCAAGGTGCTGTCAATTGAATTAAAGTTGGTGTTGAATTATAGCCGGTTAGATGATTAGCTTATCATATAACTCATTAAAATATTATTTTTAGACAAAAAAAGTTTTGTAAATGTGCAGGCCATGATAATCATGTCCTGTACCATGTGTACTCTAAGAGATAAGAATTAAAAAGTACTGAATGACATTTGTCTGAAGATGGTAACAACATTGTTACCAAAATGTCACATACAATTTATTAATTTTGATTTGGTCGTGTGGCCTTATGTTTTCATATCTTTAGAAAGGAGATTTCTTGTAATTAAAAAAAAAATAATAATAAATTTGATCTCAATAGCCTAAATCACAATGGGAGGTAGCAAATTTAGATCAATAAGACTCAAACACATGAAAAGTTCCAAAAAAAATTATATTAAACAATCAAGAACTTCATAGAAGCAAATCTTGGAGAAGAACAATGTGGGTCTAGGACAAGAAAAAAAATGCAAAAAAAAATAAATAAATAAATAAAATTGAATTTTAATTTGAAGCTCATTGAATTTGAAAAGGCCTTTGTTTACAAAGCAAAACATTCAACTCTGAACAAGAAACTCTGAGAGACTAGTAAATAAATAAAACTATCCTTAGAAATAAGAAAAAGACATCTCCTGGTTGTGCAACTAAAAGTTGCTGATGGCTTGCACCATCTGTTGGAATAAATATCAATTAATCATTGAATTTTAATTATTCCAGAATTGTCCTAATACCCTTGTCACAGTACAAATGTCCTTAGAATGATACTACACTTACCAGGACAGACCAAACTGCTGCATTCAAAGTTGGAGATGAACTTTCAAACTGGATAACAATTTATTGCACTCTCTGGAACAAAGGGAATGTTTATTTGCGGAAATAAGATTAAAAATATTTAATATGCAGATGAGACATTGTAATGATTACAAGGAAAGAAAGGATCTTGAAAATAATTAAACAGAATTAGAAGTTTTGAACACATTTATGGAATGAGACTCAATCTCAAGAAGACAAAAACCATGGCTATTAATAACATTACATATTAGAATGGCAAATAAATATTGATGACATTATGAGACACAATTTGAATTTTAAATAAGAACTACAAGGCAATGTGATCAAATAAGTAAATTATTTGATTTTGCTACCTTTTGATGGTAATAAATTGACTAAAGGAAATCCTTTACTTATCTTCAAAGTATCATAAATGAGAATGGAAGATGCAAAAATGAAGTTGAGATCAGAATTGGAGTTGCTTTTTTGGAGCATTAAGGTAGACTATAACTTAAAATGCTTTAATATATTTTTTATTCTATTTTCCTGCATGGGCATTCAAAGATTGGACAATGATGGAAGAAGTGGAGTGGAAAATTAAACTCTTTTGATATCTGGTATGCTAAAAGAAAAAATCTCAAGATCAAATGGAGAACAACAAAGAAGTTTGGATTAGATGGAGAGTACAGCCTTCTAAATCAAGTAGTAATAAAAAGGAACTGGAAGTTAGCAAGAGATGTACTCCAAGTATCATTGATAGATTGTTTAATTGGAGGAGAGATACACCTTGAAGAATGAAGGGAGAGATAGAACATGGAAGGATAGGTTCTATAATCTAAAAGAGTGATATGAAGATAATGGCTAAGAACAGAGGAAATGGTGCTCCATGTTGGCCGACTTCCATATTGGCATTACCTGATGAAGAACTATACTTGTGTATCAATGTTTATTTAACACAATATTTTTATAGTACAACCACTCAGTAAATGACACCTATTCGTTAAGCCAAAGTGTCCTTTAGAGAGTGGCCTCCTCTTATCAGTGAGTTGCTAAATAGTAAAAAAGTTAATTTTAAAGATGAAAACTATCTTTTATAGAGAGATGTCCTCTATTAAGTGGCCTCTCTCATGGAGTTTCTACTGTGCTGTAAAATTGTGTGTTTTCTGCAATATCTTCTCTGAAAGGGCAAATAATGTGGGCAGGATAGTTACGCAGGTCATTGTGGATACAATTTTAATTTTAATTTTGAAGTGTGAAATGTCATGTATTGTGATGATTACAATGAATACAAGTGATACCTGCACTTATCAATGATGTCATAATGATAATATAATTATGTAAAACAATATATAGGATGATCAAACATTCACTTGGTTAAATCCCAGTTCATTAGTCTCCTTGTGTGTCTGGCCCTTAATGTTCATCTCTCCCACAATATTTACCAATTCCTAGACTTAAAACTCAATACACCTCTAAACACCAAAAGCTAAATGTAGTTGAAATAAAAACTCTTCACAAAAGGCTATTTGGTACCTGGATGGGTAATTATAGACACTTTAAAATGAACCAAGGTCATGTTTAAGTAAACAGATAAGTGAAAACATTGACAGGTGTTCAAATTGATAACAAATACTCAGCTTTTCTCTCTCTAATCGAGATACAAATTCTCGCTCGCAGATCTTTCCCTTTCACCACTCATGTGTAGGCTGATTTAAATCTCCTTCCTTGGATTTTTTTTTTACAAAAACTTTTCAGAAACTGAGTAGGTTTCCAAACTGGAGTACACCTATTCTTTTTTAGTATTTTTAATGTATAAATACATTAAAACAAAGACTTGCATATAAACACAAGGTAATAAGACCAAATCCAAATAAATAAATAGTGTGTGACGTTTCGGTAACAGTGTTGTTACCATCTTCAGTACTTTTGTCTGAAGATGGTAACAACGCTGTTACCGAAACGTCACACACTATTTATTTATTTGGATTTGGTCTTATTACCTTGTGTTTATAATCTATAATCCAAATTGTGCCTTATCGACTTGTATATAAGAAATGAAGCGGTTTAGCATGATTTCATTTTCAAATAAAATAGCTCCCCACTTTCTTTACTGTATTGAGAGAAACATTGAGAGGGTCTGGCTAGTTGGTGAACCCTCCCAGCAGTTTCATCAGTTTAATCCATCAGTCTAATCTAAGGTTAGAAGATGTTATAAACAAGTTGGTGTTATAAAGAACCTCTAATGCATTTGTTAAATACATTATAAAACAAGGTATCATTTGACCTACATTGAAAATTTAAGAATTCATTAAAAGGGAGAGGTGACTTTTTGTTTGAATCGGAACACCACCCTCACATAGAATGTATTCTGACCTGACAATGCCCTTATAACACCACCAGTTAAAACACTTTAATGGCAGATTTCAGACATCTTGAAACTACTCTTTTAGCTGTTATTGCAGCTGTTCCTGTGCTAATGCAGGCCATATTCCAAAACCGTGGTACACCAATTTTTTTTCTATTTGCCAAAACTGATGATGTAGGTTGATAAGGCACAATTTGGATTATAGATTATAAAACAAGGTAATAAGACCAAATCCAAATAAATAAATAGTGTTACCGAAACGTCACACACTATTTATTTATTTGGATTTGGTCTTATTACCTTGTTTTATGATGATGTAGGTTATTCATGGATCTGAATTAGTGTATCTGTGCAGCGAAAAAAAAAAAACATTGTTTTAATGAATTTAACAAATCCTTTTATGTATACACTTATGGACAAAATTAAGGAAGTTGTACCTATCAGTATTCAGACAATAACGCTGAAAGATATTTGATAGACAGTGACTTTTATTAAAGACATACGAGATAACCAAGTGTGAACAAAATTGCCTTTGTCTCCTTCAAAAAAATAGCCTGCAATATCAAAGACTTTCCACTTTCTTTAGTTTTGTCCATGAGTGTATATTGGATGGAGAGGTGCCTTTTATTGTATATAAATATATAGTGGAAACTCATTATAACAGCAACTTAGTTCTAACATCCTAATTCTAAAGTCTAAATTATTTTAACCATGGTTTTATCATAACAAAATCTTGCCTCTGGTTGGTGTGATTCTTAGAGCAAGATTTAACTGCTTATGCAATATGTAATGTGCAATATGCAGTATATGCAAATACTGAAAGTAAACGAATCATTTAGAACAACAAGCTCTTGCAAACATCACTGTGGCCAGTTGAAGAGTAACTTACTTTAAAGTTGGAAGAATTATGAAAAATAAACTTATTGTAGTTGCTTTTTTTATGATACACTAGCGCGACATATGTTACGAAAATTAGAAACTATTTTAGACGCATAAGATTCTTTTTAAAATTAAACAATTTCTACTGCCCTTACTGCAATGGAAAAATTAATGGGAGGGCCTGGCTCATCAGAGATAATATATAAAAATTTCTTTGATTTCACAGTTGGACACATTTTTTAATTGAGAAGCTCAAAGGTTGTGTTCTATTCCTAGAAGGTCAAACTGCAGTGGGGTGAGAACTAGTACTCCCATTAATTTTTTGATTGCAGTAAGGGCATTAGAAATTGTTTAATTTCAAAAATAATCTTACGCGTCTAAAATAGTTTCTAATTTTCATAGTTGCTTTTTTATTACTCCAAATGAATTTTCTTCAATGACTTATAATATGAAAATAAATGTGGGTCTTTCCTGGTGCAGAACATGATAAGCCCTTTTCATATCATCTTGTCGAGAAACACAATTTTTTAATAGAAAAAAAATCTTTTTAATATTTCAGCTATAACATATGCTATTTCTACTCATTTTAACCATCCTAGGTTAAACACCTGCATATCAGCGTTATATACACAATATTTATATCTCCTGCAAGCTCTGTGAGTCAGAGGAAACAAGGTGATTAGATGGGATGGGTTTCTCTGTGTGGCAACACACTGACTGACTTGTGTATTCTTCCCATTACATAAGTTGACAAATGTGGATCACATCATCACCTGCAACCTCTGCTCCATTCACCAGAAATTTCTATTTAGAATGTAAACTCTGTAGATCAAACACTGTCACCGCACAGGTTCTAAATCCTGTAGACAAACACTCAAAATGGTTCTAAGACTTAACAGGTTCTAAATCCTGTAAATAAATAAATAAATAGTGTGTGAGATTTCGGTAACAGCGTTGTTACAATCTTCAGACAAAAGTACTGAATGAAGATGGTAACAACACTGTTACCGAAACGTCACACACTATTCATTTATTTGGATTTGGTCTTATTACCTTGTGTTTATAATTTATAATCCAAATTGTACCTTATCAGAAAAACCTCTCTTCCTTCTGCTTAAGTATTAAATCCTGTGGACAATCCTATTCCTTCTGTATAGGTAAACTAAATCCAGAGGACATACCACCCATCTCCTTCCAGTGTAAGTATTAAATCCTGTGGACATACAAACCCCTCTCTTTCCTAAATAAACCATGTGGACATACAAAAATATTTTCCTGTATAAATACTAAGGATTTGTCTTATCATTCAGAGAGAGAGAGCATTATTATTTAAGTGACACATTTTTACAAAAGTCAAAATATTCCCCTATGATTTCTCTAGAAGGCAGGAGTTAGACTGTCTCTTATTATACGAGATAGTGAAAATTCAGTAATTTGGTCTAAAGATGGCATCAACATTGAGTAACTGAAGTATTTGGATTGTTACTTTATGATAATTACTACAATTCAAATATCTTTGTAGCCTGTCTTTTGTCAATTATTGATACTTATCTAAACTCTCTCCAAATTATACACAGGAGGTTGGTGGAAGAGTGGTATAAACTGCTGAGATCTTCAACAGCCACAACCCAGGATCTAATTCTGCATTGGGCACTTTTTGAAATAAAATTGCTTTAATGGCTCCAAGTTCTTCTTCTTTCTTATCTCCACTCAATCATATTAGGGTATCAAGCTTGTAAAGCTTGAGACTTTTGATGGTGTCTGCCAGGGAAGAGTAGAGCTCATCAATGGATGAGTTTGACAACCATCATGACTGGGTGAAGTAGAATGTGTCAGCCTTTGTCATTAAGACTGGGAGCACTACTCAGTGGCAGGCCGACTTAACTCCAAAAGAAATGGCCGCCTCTGACATGAGGAACAGCGCCATGTGCAGCCACTCCTAAAATGGAGTACAAACGCTGCTCATCTTTTATCCCTGGATTATGAGCCCTTACAGGGTATTATCAGCCGGGCCAGCTCCAGGTTCTTACAAAAGTCCAACCCCACCAGTGAGTGTAGGTAACCAAACAGGATTCTGACATACTTGTAGGTACAAGAGTCAAACTGCTTTCCAAATGTGTAAAAAATGTGGTGCACTTGGAGTGAAAGAAGTCACCTACTACTACCCACCATAATTACCATGGCCTGTACAATGTGTACTAGGGATAATATATAAAAATTTCGTTGGTTTCACAGATGAACACATTTTTTAATTGAGAAGCTCAGAGGTTGTGTTCTATTCCTAGAAGGTCAAACTGCAGCAAGGTGAGAGCTAGTTGTCCCATTCCATAAACCCCATCTATCTAGAAACTGCTAAAACATAATCTAGTGGATGAGCCATGAAAATTGATATTATAGTTAATAATAACTATTGGCATAACCACCTGGAAATAACATCATCAGCATCACCTCTAAAAAAATCAACTTTAAAAAATTTAGTGCAATAGTTTCTGCCAAATATGTAATAAGGAAAGTGATGTCAGGGTACTATCTTACATTGATATCTCCACAACTCTTGCAAACAAAGGAGATACAACTTCCAGATGATAAGCAGAGTTGAGCTTCAGTAGAACCAACCAGCACATATGGCCGCTATTAGAGTCAGTTCTTAACCCCGTATAACTCTGTGTGAGCTTATAGTAGTAATATCTCAGCAATGATAATTAGCATGCAATGATAATTAGCATTTTTATTTATTTATGCTTATGAGGTGATACAGCAGCGTATTTACAATTAGAGAGGAGACAAAATGAATTAAATCTAGAAAAAAGAAGTGAGGACATATCGGTCATTAAAGTCTGAGAGGCAAGGCCTTCAGCCAGTTCAGGGCTTTCGGGGTGACAGAATGGAGATTGGAGATTCCTCCATTGAATTTGTACAGCGGGCAGTCATCTAGTATCTAGCTGCTGTATTGTCCGTGAGGTCAAGAGACGTACGGACCTCTGACTTGGAAGTCGGACTCGGGCCCCCCCACTACCCCACATACTTAGCATGAATAGTACTTTATAAGACACTGTTTCGAAGTTCACTAACTTATGGTTCCACGATCTGGTACAACTTTATACCCAAAAAAGTCAAAGATAAATTAAACTCTCTGCTGTATAAAATTTTGAAGCACAGTACACAGGTTTATAATTCAACATCTTCAAACTGTACTCATATTGTTGCTAGGACACCAAAGCTCACGGATTTTATTGAAACAAATATACTAAAAATAAATATTGGATACAAAAAATCAGATTCAACTAAAAGAAAAATTATATATAATTTTATAAACCAGAAATTTGAGGAATACTATGGAGGTGCCAATGATAATTTCAAGGGATTCTTTGATACTTCAAGAATTCCTAACTATGTTCAACCCAACTTCTATAACGTTCAATTTTTTACAGGACATGGTGACTTCAACACATATTTGTTTAGAATTGGCAAAATTGGTTCACCTGCATGCACTTGTGGAAACGAGGAACAAACCCCTGAACACCTTCTGATAAACTGTCCATTAACTTCTGATCTAAGGGAAGAAAACCAATTTTACCTGACTAATACAAAACAAGCTGCTTGCGCAATAAAGACCAATATATTAAGTTTAATAGATTCTGCAGGATGTATATTTCAAGGCGAAAGTGTTGACTGTACATATTTCAAGCTACTATTTCTAATTGCTATATGCAAAATTTGACATCAAATGTTTAATTTTCATGATTCCTAATGTTCAAATGTGTTAATTGTATATAATTTAAGATATACACGCAATTATCCTAATTGTGGATATGGCGTGTCTCTCCCAACTGTTAAATAAATAAATGCTTCTCTATTTTTTTTCTGTGGACTCTCAAAAATATCATTTTGATCAAAAATAAAAAGAATGATTAAAAGAGGTACAAAGTTTTAAGCAAATATTGAAAAAAAAAATGTTTTAGTTGAATTCAATACAATAACTAAGTTTGTTAAGTTGTTAGTCAAAATTAAAAACTTTATTATAGCTTTTTTTTTTTGCATTTTTGATATTCACTAATGTAGTTTTTTTTTTGGGTGGACCCTTGAAATCTGAATTAAAGAGTATATACAACAACAACAACAAAAAGCTTTATTAAGACAATTTAGTCTTATACGGATTCTCCAAGCACAGAAATGTAGGTTACATACAAGAATAACAGTACTAACAACAACAAAAGTCCCTGTTATGACCTTTTGGTCTTATACAACTTCTCCACGTAGAAGAGGGTATCTACAGGAACAATAGTTACAGTAATTAGTAATGCTATTTACAACGTGTCAAGAGAGAGAGAGAAGCAAGAAAGTGGTTGCTGGGGAACTAGAATATTAACATGGGTAGATGTTATTATATCTCTTGAGGAAAGATTATGCGACAATAAAGCTGGGATATCCAGCAGGTTAAGAAAGTCTCCAAGGTGGTTGGTGCGAATGTTTTGTTCACCGTATAAAATATATTCCAGTCCATTGTGTATCTTGATCGTAATATATATATTCTCTAGTTGGAGTTCGTTAGGAGGTAAAGTTATAGAAGTCAGCAATGAATCTAAGTTTGGTTTCATTTTAAGTAACCGAAATCCAATTAGTTTTCTCTTCAACATTGTTCGGTGTGTGTTTATTTTTGTTATCAATTCCTACAATGATGTCTTCAGAGCTTCTTCCCTGACCCAAGGTTTTTCTAGCAAGTGATTGGTAAACCTGAAAATCCTCGATCTCGAGTTTTGGAACAAATTGGCACTAAGTTTCCGCTATAGCAAATATTTCAAACTGCTTTACATAATCAATGAAAGGGGAACGGAATTTATTCTAAAGAAACCATTGATATTCCAATACATAATTTTTACATAATTGTGACCAAGTTTTAATAGTTGTTCGATCAAGTAGTTCAGTTTTCCATTTCTATTAGCTATATGTGGTTGATGATATTTTCTTGCCTGTAAAAAGAGATATCATGTGATCCTTCCAGTTCATTTCTGTGTGTTTGCTATATCTCAGTTCCTTCTGAACTCATGATATTATCATTTATCACTTGGTAAACAGTACTTCCAAAAATCAACTTGTTATCTCGAAGTTTAGATGATATTCCTTTAGCCAAGAGTTCTTTTCTTTTATTAATCAACAATCGACGTTGTTGTCTAACTTTTAAAGTGTAATCCTTATTTATGTAAATCCTTGATTCCTTAAGCTTGAATGCATTCCTGAATAATTTTATTCTGTCTTCATATTTAGGTATTTCAACCAGTAGGGGTGCGCTCGGCCTTTTAGACAATCGATGACATTTGAGGATGTTAATATTCTCGGAGATTTGCATATTATCCGTAATTATATGTTTTATTTTTGCGAGAGATTCATCGCTTGTTTCATTTTCTTTCTTTTCGACTCCGTAAAAAATTAAATTACTTTCTCTCATTTTCATCTCCGTGAATTCTATTCTTTTCTCAATTTCTTGGATATTTTCCGAATTCTTCGAGACAGATTTTACCGTGTTTTCCATAGTATTCTCCAGTTGTTGTATGCATCGATTTAATTTCTCAACTCCTTGCTCTATAGAAAGTAATCTTGTCTCTAATTTCTCCCCCCAGTCATCCATTTTATTTGAGATTGCACCAATCAATTGTCGAATGTCACCTTCCATACATGACTCGAGCGTAGTTTGCCTAGTAGGCCTAGGTCCCGGGTTTTGCTCTATGCCAGATATCAGTAATAACATCGAAATTATACATCTAAGATTTGGCCTTCTGTACTGAATCTGAATCTTGAATTTCAGATTCTTAGCAAAACCCAGATCCGTTGCCAAACTATAAGTTGCACAATTTTCAAACGAATCAAAATTTGCATAGTTAAAAGTTGAGTGAGGCTTGTTTCGCTGTAAATTTAAATAAATTATGATAAAAATGACAATTGGCCTCATATTATGAGGATATAAATTTACCAATATCACATTAAAGAGTATATACAGTCGAACCTCTTTAATTCAACACCCCAAGGGATCAGAGCTTTCGGTTGAATTAAAGGAAGTGTTGAATTAAGGTTAGATGATTAGCTAATCATCTAACTAGCTAAAATAATATATATTTTTTTATAAATAGCTTTGTAATATAAATTAATGATATTAATTGAAACCATTGTGTGTGTACTTTTTTATATTTATTTCTTTTTTATTTTCATGATTAACTTTTAGTATCTGGGACAAAATGGCAATAATACATATCTTCGAAACAAATAATATTTTATTCCAATTGAATAATAGTTTAAAGAAAATAAATATGGAAAATAAAAAGAAAATTAAAAAAAATATTATTTGAAAAGAATCAAGATTTAAAAAAATATATTTTATAGATGTCTGATGAGGCACAATTTGGATTGTTTGTATTTTTAAAAGACATGCATGCCTTTCTTCCTCAGAAATGTCTTTTAAATAACAAAGAGTTTTTATTGTATTAAAGGCATCCACTGCTGCTGCAGGTGTTATTGATGTTTTGTTTAAATCTTTTTCTGTTGGCTCTACCTCTTCATCTTCTTTTCCCATTACCTCCTTTACAATTTCTTCAATGGACTGTTCCCCAGCAACTTGCACATCTTTATCAACTTCCAAGAAGTCAATATAGTTGACATCAATGGCTTGATGTTTTTTTAATGCCTCAAAACATCTGTTCATTTCTTCTTCAACAACTTCTTCCATTGCTTCATCCATCACAAATCCTGAATGAGAAAAACATTTTTTTATTGTGGAAGAACTAACCCCAACCCATGCAGCCTCTAGCCAGCTAATTGCAAAGAGTAAATGTACTTGAGCATTTTTTTTTTCTTCCATGCAAGTGAGAAGATACGTTATCATTCGTTTCCTATATTGGTCTTTTAGGGCTTTAATGATACCCATATCACAGGGTTGTAATGCACTTGTAGTTAGGGAGGGCAAAAATCTTATTTCAATGCTCTGTAACTCTTCAGGATTTTGGTGGGCTGGGCAATTATCTAAAATAATAAAAAAATTCTTTCTCTTCTTTTAAATATTTGGTCCAATTTTTTCAGCCAATCTGTAAAAATTGCCCCAGTCATCCAGGCTTTTTTATTAAAATGATAATTTGAAAGAATATTCATGCCATGGAAGCATAGTGGTCTTCTATATTTCCCAATATAAAGTAAAGGCAGTTTTTCACTTCCATCCATATTACAGCATACCAACACTGTAATTCTCTCTTTAGACTTCTTACCCCCTTCACATTTCTCACCTCTGATAGTCATTGTTTGATTAGGCAAAAGTTTATAAAATAACCCTGTTTCATCAGCATTGAAAATGTCCTGTGGGCTGTATTTAGCTAAAAGTGAAGGAATAATCTCACCTTTCCAAGTGGCTACACTATTGGCATCCACACTTCCAGCTTCTCCATGAAGTTGTTTAAAAGCAATATTCCTTCTGGCCTTAAACTTTTCTAGCCAGCCGTTGCTAGCTTCAAAATTATCTTGACCCATTTTCAAGGCCAAGAGTATAGCCTTTTCTTTCAAGATATTGCCATTTATGGCAAGTTTCATGGCATTTGCCTGCCTTATCCACCTAAACAGGGCTTCTTCAATCTCTGGGAATTCCCCGTCACGATCACGTTTCAAGGTAGAGCTAAAATTAGATTTTAAAAAGGCAGATTTTATGGCGAATTTATTTTTAAAAATTGTGCTAATGGTGGACTGTGGAATATTTCTCTTTCTGGAAACTTGACTATGTGATTTTCCTTGTTCTATTTCTTCTATAATTTTCATTTTTTCCACATAAGTGAGCTGGTGATACTGACTACGTTTTCAATTTTTTTTGGCAGAACCTGACATTCTTGCCCCACTCATTTATTCAAATTAACACAGAATATTGAATTAAAATGTTATCATAATCATTGTTGGATCATTTTATAAAGATTTATTTATTTAAAAAGAAATTATTTATAAATTTAAAAATAGCTAAAATATTTCAATGTTAAAAATAAAAAAATAAAAATTATTATTAGGTAGCGCATGATGCCGAAATTCCAGCGTAAAAAAAACAACAACAATAACATCCGTGAAATTGCGCAACGGCACTGCAAAGTGAAACTTAAACTAACCAGAAACCAAAAGTGCGCAGGCGCGATCCTATCGGCGCCCGCCGATGCCGATCGCCGCCGCCGTAATACCGTTTAGCGGTAAAGTTGCATGTAAAATAACTTTCAACTGTCGAAATTCGAATTTTAAAATGGTCGAACTATCGGAACTGTCGTATTATCGATACTGTCGAATTACGGTTTGTTATTTGATAGGCCGGAGGTCGGGACATCGGAACATGGTCGAATTATCGCCGAGTGTCGAATTGGGATGTGTCGAATTAACGAAGTTATACTGTATACAATCAAACTTCTTTAATATTAACCCCCCCCCCCCCTTCCCCAAGAAAATGTGCTTCATTTTGAATTATAGCCAGTTAAATTAGGCCAGGTGGTTGGAATTTGAAAACTGGGAAATTCCAAACATAACAAGCAAATGCAAAAGTAACAATTGGCTTTAATTTAAGTTTTGGATTGCTGGAAATATTTGAGCTCTTTTTAAAATAATCATCCTTATATTATTCATAAAACGTAAAGAATGCAGAATACATATTTCACAAAAGGTAAAATTCTATAATATTATTTAAAATATTTTTCAAAAATAAAATGGCTCAAGCAGAATTTTTATGCCTAGATAAACACCAAAATGGTGCCCTCATTCAAGCTGAAATTGCAAAATGCTCAAATATAAGTTCCAACTTGTGCCACTAAAGAATAACTCAAACATATGAATAAGTAAAATAAAAATATTCTTTAGAACAGTTTTTTTAGCTAATTAAAAAGATTTACAACTGTGCCTTTTGTCTATGAAAAGAATCCTTTGTAGAGAGGTGTCCTTTAGTGTGAGTGACCTCTCATATATGGGGTATGTGTTCTACTGTATTCAAGATTTAACAGGGATTATTGGCCCTCTAACACAACCAACCTAGTTGACCTTAATTGAAGCCATTGTTGTTTACAAACTCCATGCCATTGTCTCCCCACAACTGCAACATTTCATAATAAGCTCTATATCACAAAGGTAACAAGTAGGTAAACTATATGTGGTGTTAAAGTAACAATGTTGTTACTATCTTCAGACATGAGTACTGAATGTATTGTTAGCAACACTGTTACCAAGTCATCATGTATGCTTATATAGATTTGGTCTGGTTACCTTTTGCTTATTTTCTATGATTCAAATTGCCCCTCATCATCATAAGCTATTATCATTTTTTTGCAGAAGAGCAATGCTTCATGTATTTACTTGTAATTAGCTGTACAATGTTCAACCTCATTATAACAACCACACACACAACTAGGTTATAACATTATAATTCTAAAGTCCCAAGTTTTATATCCCAATTGGCTATAACAACATGTAATCTTGGTAAAAAAAGGTAATAAGACAAATCCAAATAAATAAAAAAAGGTCTTATTACCTTGTGTTTATAATCTGTAATATCCAAATTGTGCCTTATCAAGTAATCTTGTAAGTCTAAAGTGGTGATATTATAGAGAGGTTTGATTGTATTGCTTCTGTAGTTCTTGATAAAGCACAATTTGGATTATAGATTACAGATACAAGAAAATAAGACCTAATTCAAATAATTTAATAGTGCATGACATTTTGGTAACAGCATTGTTACCATCATCAGACAAAAGAATAAATTGTCTGATGATGGTAACAATGCTGTTACCAAAATGTCATATGCTATATTATTTGTATTAGGTCTTATTTTCTTGTTTCTGTAGTTCCTAAAGTTTGTGACCATATAGGCTCTGTAACAACCCTGCATTCCTTAGAGAAATCCCACATTATATGACAGTCCAATACAATAGTAGAGCAGTCTGGAGTTAAAAAAACTGCCGGGAGGGTTCAGTACTGATGAACCAAATGTATAATTCAACACCCAAACTTTTCAGTTGAATTAAAGTCAGTGTTAAATTATATCCTGTTAGATGATTATCTTATAATGTAATTATCATCTAAATCATTAAAATGCTATTTTTATAAAAATAGGGGGGATCGTAATATTATTAATTAATAATATGAATTGATACCATAGTTGACCTTTGTTATTTCATTTTTAGTATAACTTAATTAAACTTACCCCAAGGGATCAGAGCTTTCAGTTGAATTTAAGTTGGCATTAATTACAGTGAGCTAATGATAAGGTACAATTTGGATTACAGGTTAGAAACACAAGGCAATAAGACTAAATCCAAAAAAAGTATATTATATTAAATAATATATTATAAAATAAATAGTGTGTGATATTTCAGTAATAGCATTGTTACCATCATCAGACAAAAGTACTGAATGTATGGTAAACAATGCTGTTACAGAAATGTCACACAATTTTCGTTTATTTAGATTTGGTCTTGTGTTTCTGATCTATGTTTCAAAATCATGATTAAAACAATTGAAACTTGATGTTATAACAGAGTTGCTGTTTTAAGGGAGACAGTTATAACGAGGCTCCACTGAAGAATTTCTACATCAGAGTAACTCTATAGAATCTGTGAGAAGGAAGACCCTTCTATCTTCCATTGCAGATGCAAGAGCAAATAGAATCTGGTTTTCAATGAAGAGTAACATGAGAACAACTATTTAAAAATGTGCATAATTAAAAAATGAAGTAACTCTTAATCAAAACTTTATTAATGGGTCAAGATATATTTTCAATGGGACAACAGAAAGTTTTGAGAATATGCTGATTTTCACATTCTGATCATTAATGCAGTGTGTGCAACCACCATAACAATTATAAATATTTAAATAGAAACATTTATTTTTCCTTTAGTATTTTGAATCTATTGATAAAGCACATAGCTACAATAAAATAAAACCAATATTAACACAAGGTAATAAAACCAAATCCAAATAAATAAATAGTGTGTGACGTTTTGGTAACAGTGTTGTTACCATCTTCGGACAAAAGTACTTTTGTAGTTGTTGTTTTTCAGCACTTTTGTCTGAAGATGGTAACAACACTGTTACTGAAACGTCACACACTATTTATTTATTTGGATTTGGTTTTATTACCTTGTGTTTATAATGTATAATCCAAATTGTGCCTTATTAAGACCAATATCCAAAACGTCACACTATTAATTTATTTGGATATTGGTCTTATTTTCTAGTATTTTTAATCTATTAATTCTCTTTTATATTAATTCTATTAATGCTCTTATATTAAAAAATCAATAACAAAGGTAGGAATAACAAATAGTTAAATTATACATGGTATTTTGGTAACAGCAGTATTTGGACCTAGGATTGAATCCAACATTGGACACTTTTTCTGAAGAACAAAATTGCTTCAATTCTGGCAAAAGTCAAATCCCACCAGTGTCAAGTGCAAATAAATAAACAGATTTCTGGCAACCATGTATGTACAAAAGTCTAACTGCTTTCTTCATATGTGGGGTGCTTACAGTAGAAGGAGTTGCTAACTACCCACCAAGATTATCATGTCCTGTACAACATGTACTTGATTTAAAAAAAAAACTTATCTGGAGTTGGTTTTATTTCTATTTATAATCCAAATTGTGTACCTAATCAGAAACTATCACTATATATAAAAGATTGTGGTTTTGTAATGCAGAAGGAATGGTAAGAAATAATAAGACAGGAGTTGTACTCACCCAGTCCCAGAGTCCTGTCGATGGTGGAGGGAATCTTAGAGGGGATGAACCTCAGTGTAAAGTTGGGGGAGGTTCCAGGCTGGTCCCCGGAGAAGACTACCCCAATGGCCTTGTCGTCATAGTTGTCCAGGAAGTACTGGTCAATGTCCCTTGGCTTGTCAAAGAACAGGCATTTGGACACAGGGACCTTGTGGCTCTCGAGATGCTTCAGCACAAGATCCATGGTGGAATGGACATGGGAGTTGTTGGGGGCCACAAAGAGGACACTGGGCCACTTGATGTCGTCACTTAGGAACATGTTGCTGGCATCCTGGGCCACTGTCGTGTCATAGGATTTGTCCTTGCTGCTCATCTTCGTGACGATCATCAACACTACCATCAGGAGTGGAAGGCAGATTTCCTGGAGCACCAAACATTTGGTTATACATTTGAAAGATCTACCTCCAATCTTCGGCAAGTGTCGTATCATCCAAGAAAATCAAAGCATTCAATGTCTGTATGGCATGCCCTTTCATTATACAGTAGAACCTCCATGAGAGGACACTATCATTAGAGGATGCCTCTCTATAAAGTCAGTTTTTCATAACAAAATTCACCATTTTTACTAATCATTAACTCTCAAGTAAGAGGAAATCTATCCCAAAAGGACACTTTGGCTTTATAACTACAGAGGTAGGTGTTGTCCTTTACAGAAAGTTTGTTCGACTGTACTTGTTGCAACTCCAGCCTAGTCCAAATCTCATCTGGTCAATTAGGTTAAACAACCCAGGAAGTACAATCTCAACAGCCTACATTTCCACAATATCCACCTTTCATCCGATTCTAATGTAGTATTCAGGTCATGTTATCCACAGTACTACCATTTCTTCAGCCTATATGGTCCCATGATGTGCCAACATTAAATAATGTACCATTCTTGAAAGATCCCTCCCTCTGCTTGAAATGACATCATAGATAGGTCATCAGGACTGGAAGAACTGAATAACTACACAGTAAATATACCACTTAGCTAATCAATACAAGGATCTGTGAATATATAAACCATGAAATGTGGCCAAACTAGAGTCCAAAGAACATTGGCAACACTAGAGAGGGAGTGTTCTAACAGTGGAGAGAAGGAAGATGTTCTGTGAATAAACATTTAAAAAGCGAAATGAATAATTTCCAACATCAGATAGAAAAATAAGTCTAAAATATGGCCCAAGAGTAAAATGTAAATTCTTATTATTAGAATAGATGCTGATGTCTCAGGACTTGGTTCCATGTCTACTAACCTTAATCTAGCAGAAAGTGTTTAGAAGCCAGGATGAGGTTTGGTTAGTTTATGTTATCTATAGGCTCAGAGGTTAGGGTTTTATTAAATTATCCCAAGTACAAATGGTATAGGCCATGATAATCATGGTGGGTAGTTAATGACTGCTTTTACTGAAAGTGCACCACATGTTTACACATGTAGAAAGTTGTTCGACTTTTGCACTTACAGGTGTGCTAGAGCCCTTTTTGGTAACTTGCATTCACTGGTGGGGGTTAGACTTTTGCAAGAATCAGGGACCAAGAAGCAAATTTTTTTCTTCAGAAAATGCTGAATTTGACTCAGAATCTTGGCTGTTAAAAATCAATGGCTTATACCACTTCCCCATAACCTCCAATTGGGATTTAAAAAACATGGGAACCTGTCCTGAGACCTCCCACTGTGAGATTAGAGAGTCCCATTATAATTGATGATGGTGGAAGGGTGACTTACCATTACTGTCCTCCCCATGTAGTTCTTCTTTATCTGCCAGCTCTTCCATAGCAGGACCTTGAACTGGGGCCAGAACAGGGACTGGCTTGGTGGAGCCGCCATACTTACTGTAACAACATCATTGTTGTATGTAGTGGGGGACAAAGTAGTTACTGCACTAAATATTTTGGAGAAAGAAAAGTATAATTCATGTTTTATTCTCCAATCAATGTAAAATGTTCAATTCTGACTGATCAATGTAAGTATTTGTCAGGTTGTAAAATTTCAAAGCAAAATATCTTATTTCCCAAAATTTCTAAAAATATTGTAGAAGAGACAAAAAAGTTAGAATATATATATAAATTCAGAACAATATATATGCAACAGAACAATGCATTATGGTCATTACTCTAGTAAAAGACATTACTATTGGTGATGAAGAATGAGCCGTAACATTAGTTTTAGCAAATTCAGACAAAAGCCACCTTTATACTGATGAGGGCCATAGCCTGAAACCATGGTATACAGGTTAGCTTTTTTGTCTGAATTTGCCAAAACTAGTGTTGTGGGTCATTCTTCATCACCAATAGTAAAGTCTTTAGTAGTGTAATGAACATAATGTATTGTTCTGATGCATAATTAAAGGGATAGATGTCTCTCTAGGTACATGAATATAATCCTCCTGCAATTTTGTTGTTATATATATATAACCTCTCCCTTTAATTATGCACAAGAAGCATGCACATACATTATGTTCAACACCCTAGTAAAGAAAAATTAATAATATTAATAAAGAATGTGCCACCAGTTTTGGTAAATTCAGATAAAAAGGCCAACCTCTATACCATGGTTTCAGACTATTGCCCTCATCAGTACACGGAATGCTTCGACTTCCTACGAAAAGGTTTATGAAATCAACCAAACGAAGTCATATACTGTATGGTAAATAGTGATCAGCATTATGTATTGATCCCAGATAGCCCCTGCGTATGGTATATAATTAAAGTTCTTATGGAAAATTAAGAGTAAAATAAAAAATATTATTTATGCGCTTCAATTTTTGTGGATAATATCACCCAAGATACTTACATGAAAGAAATGTGTCAATGTAAGGTATAAAGTGTATCGATTAAAAGAACAAATAACTTAATGGAAATATACTTGAAAGTCCCTCTCTTCTGCTACAAAAACATTAAAAACAAAAATGAGTGTTAAGTAAATGATTATTATTAACTTCCGATCTCTCTCTACGAAAAAAAAAAAAAAAAAGTGAATTATGAATCAGAGTTATTACAAATTAAATTTGAATGGATATATTTACTGGGGCATACCCTGGAGGTTTTAATATAAACAAATATATTTTAGTGTTCATTTTCTTTCAAATTTTATTACAAATCCATGCTACCCTCTGAAATTAACTAATGAAAACATTTTCAAATAATTAAAAGATACCATAACCATAGTGTGATTATGATTTTACACAGAATTAATTCTAATAGCGTGTGGAAATAATCCCTATGCGTAGCATTATTTCTCTCTAAGCTGCAGTTTGCGTTAAAGATCGCAAGAATATTCCATCATTATAAAACTTTAATTTGTTTTCAAAATATGTTTTTTCTCTAGGTACTCAGTTAAAATTAAACAAGTAGCAACAGAATGGCTCTAGAGGTCAAGGAGTGTGGAGGTAGAGGTGAGAATGTCACAAGAATAAAAAGAGCAGATAGAACATTTTGGATATAAATCCTTTTTTTTAAAATTAATTCCTATACGAAAAATGCTGAACCTTGGGACATTAATGTTGAACAAGCATTGTTTAGAGTTCCAGAGAAAAGAAAGTGTTGCTATAATTTATCAACTTATGAGTAGTGTTATAAAACAGTTATACTCAATCAATATACGGAACTTTCTGGTTGCAAACTATATAATGTCTTGAAATTTACTTAACATGTGGACCTGAAACCCTCCTAGAAAACTAAAAGTTGCATATTTCAATAAAAGTGGCAAACATTAAAAAATTGTCATCTTTGAGTTGAGTTGACACAAATTTTGGAGCATTAAAGGGTAGGATTGAATGAAAATTGTAGAGGAAGGTTTTCTGAAATTGACAACTTAGAGCAAGTCTCAATAAAGGAAGTGTGAGGTCCTCACACAGTTCGCTACTAAAAATACCCCGAGCTTCAACAAGCCAGAAGACAATGTGGCTTGAGCAAATATATAAAGGGTTTCAAAAAATTCTCAAACAGTACTAAAGGAAGTCAGCTGCCCTCAACCCTCGAGTAGTTGCTTTAGTTGTATTTCCCAGGATTATACTGTAGTGAGCTGTGTCAAGGTCCTGAAACACAAACTGGAAAAGGGATGTTTGGTACAGGTTTAGAAAGTCTCTGGACATGCCCTGGTTCAACTGAACCACCGAAATGGCATATGTTAGCATCAAAAATTGACTGGAAAAAATGTATCACTTTTCAAAGTCTTACACTACAAGAAAGTTTAATCAATCGCTTATAGTGGCTTGATAAGATCATTGAAAATGTAAAATCATCAGGACTATTATCAGGTAATATCCCATGTCCCCCCCTTCAAACCAATTCATTCGCTAAGCGAATTGCTGAAAAGGCTTTTAGCCTGATGAACATTGGCATGTAAATCATCAAATTTCTTAAGAAGATTGTTATGGTAGTCATGATTTATGAACACCTCTGCTTTTCTGGAGTATCGATTTCAAGGCTAAAAATGCTACAGGATTGTTCACAAGAATATAACTACCATTAGATAATCAGGGCGGAATCACTTTCCAGCTTTCCACCTAGAACACACTGGTGGATGGTTGATTGACTACCTAAGCTAGTATTACTTGTGCGCCTGCTAGTCAATATGTCGCGTTCCCGATTTTAGACCAATGGGAACGGAGCATGTAAGGAGTGACCTAGTAAAATTTCCTTATTAAGATATACAAGTGTGACATAGGAATAGGCAAATATAGGACCTATACAGCTAAGGTTATACTTGAGGAGATGGAATATCAGATAATATCAGATAATACGAAGTCTGTGGATTGTGGGGTCCCAACGTCCAGCCCCCCCCCTCTTTTTCTCTTCTTCTACGAAAGAGATAATGGCGGCCCCTTCCCCTGCCTCCTTCGTTGTCTCAACTATCTTTTTAAGAGATTTCTGGGATAAAGCCCTCCCTCGACTTTATTCGCGAAATCTGGTACGACATATTTCTTACTATTTTCCCTCATCATCAGACAACCCATGAAATCATTATTAAATTGGACAATCTATAAAAGACACCTTCTGGCGATTTAGCAACCCACTGAAGGCGCTGGGAACTATTTCATAGAGGGAAATTATAGCAATAGATCTCTATATTTTCTACAGATCAATTGTAAATAGATTCATACACAAAGGATATAGTGTGGGAAGGTCTAGGACAGATGTGTAGAGATATTCCCCATTAAATTAGGGCTCACGTGTACTTAGGAAGAAAGGAGGGAAAAATTGAATTATTCCCGTTCCTACACTAAATTAAAATGATCTATGAAATAATGGTCGGCTCTGCCATCAAAACAGATGCTAGAATTGATCGCCATCTATTGGCCGCCTCTACAGACCAGCGGACTCGGGTCCGTGACACGCCCATTTTTGTGTCACGTTCTCTGAGATCATCCAACGACTTTAGGGGATCTCAGATAAAGATGAACATGTTATTATTAGAAGCTATAAACCTGAATATAAAACCAAATTAACATTTCTATTGGAGTATAATAAGTTGAAATCATATTTCAAATTAGATATCATGGAGTACCAGGTTCAGATTTTATTGGTAGAAAAATCTGATTAAACATGCAGGTATCCTTTTAATCCCGATTTTATAACAAAGATCCAACAAAAGACATTCAATTAGATTACTATCTGGGCATATATGGAAGGGACCCTACTTGTAAAGATTATACCAAAATCTAACAAAATAAGCTATAAAACAAGCAAGACTATAGACTTATACTATTGACAATGACATTTGTAATATTTTTAAAACAAAAAGGGTTTCAATAACATCATGAGGGGATCAAAGACCAATGAGTGATAAGGCAAGATGGGTCTTTACTAAGATTAAATCAACGAATAATATATAGTAAGTATGATGGAAAAACACACTGAAACACAGGCAGGAGAACTGGCCTATTTAATCACTGAGGACATGACAGGCACTTTCGACAGTACATGTGGTCAGCAATTTATTGGAAGGCTTATTTTCATTAGTAGTATTCCCTCCAAATAGGTAAGAACCATACGATATTTCATTTTAAACAGTGAAAGAAGGGTAAATTCCACATATAAAAATACATGTTACTGAAACCTGACAAAGAGATACCCTCAAAGCGGGTAGAATCGTATTTACCGCTGTTCCTGTGTTAAAGTATCACAATACAGTACAATACACAACTCTATTCCATTAGAGCCGGAAGCTCTATATTACAGTACAATTTGTTATAATAAGATGTGGGGGGGGGGGGGGGTAGTACCATAAAACAAAAGAATAAAAAAAATATATGAGGGGAAACAAAACTCTCCATATAAGTTGTGTACTAGATATTTATTCGGATTAGGCAAAATTTTGGGGACATTTCATACTGGCGAGACATGCTATTTACATAATGATCTAGGTAGAGGTGACATAAGGTTACAAATTCTTCTTTATAAAGGGGAGAACCTAGATCTCCATCTATTCTAGCGGGACAAAATATACGAACCCTAACATTCCTTTTAAGTCACTTAAAGCTCTTTAGGGCCCATTCAGAATCTAAATAGATTAGCTTCTGTTCGAAAAATAAAGGGGGGCTAAACCATAATGGCGAGGGGCTTACCTTCTCTCGAAAGCGGCGGCAAGGTCTGGTCTCCTCTACGTCTCAGGCCCGACTGGCTGAATCTCTCCTGTCACTGAGCGACTCTGTGTATCTCCTTGATTTAGCCAAGAAAACCTCCTTTTATCCTTGTCTCTCTTCATTTTCATTCGCTCCTCACGCCAAAGTTTCTATTGGCTGGCATTTTCATTCGTCGAAAGCAAACACGCACGTGATCATGACCACGCCTCCAATTTACCGTGTTGCCGCGCGAAGAGAAAAAAAAATTGTATATTGAAAAACAAATTAAATTCCTTTAGTAAATAAAATAATATATATATCCCGAGTATTTAAAAAAAAGGTTATTGATTTAATGTTTATATGACAAATTGTTTTCCTTTGGTCACCTCTAACTAAAATGAGGGGGATATATGTACATATGGTACAGCAGCTCCCAGCACAGATGTCTCTGGATGTCACCCGTGTCTTCCTCCCCACCAGGCATCAGCTTTCGGCATGGAAGTCTGGTGTCCTCAAGTGTCTAGTTTTTTATTTGTACATGTGCTCTTTGTACATCCTTCGTCTCGGCCCTCCCGCAGCGGGCTTTGGGTCTTTATAAAGCATCGTCGGCCATCGTTGGGAGTTCTCCACCTAGGCAACAAACACTTCGGCGAGACACTGCGTATATATTTATATGATGTAAATGTTTACATCTTTGTTGGGTCTTGTCTGGTGGAAAATCTGACCCAACAATTCCTCCCCTGCCAGAGTGAAAGAATGTGTTTACTCCAATTCATATCTGTTTATACACTATGAGAAATATGAAATGGGGGGGAAATGCATTTTTTTACGATATCAGTATGCAATCACTGACACTCGGGCAAAGGAGGAACACACGAGCTATGAACCTGGAACATGTTAGCTCAATGTAGTATATCGAGGGAAATTCTACCCTACCATTTAATGGGCAATGTACTAAGCCCATCCTCTCGCTGTCTGTATTCCGGGGAGTCTTGGCCCAGATGTGAGTCGAGTCCACATGTTCCCAGCCATAGTCCCCATGGTGGAGGTGTGGGATGGCCTAAGCATCGATTCTATACAAACAAATTCTTAGTACCTTCTAGGTAAACATAATTATTAAGGGCGCCAAGGAATTGTGCGTGTTAATATAGATATGTACAATTCCTAAAACATATCTGAAAAAAACTAAAAAAAAACTTTATTAGCTCTGTATGATACATATGAGAGCAAAGGAATGGCTATACATGGTTACAATGATAATGATAAAAAAAACTAAAATTGCAACTCCTATCAATGACATTAATAGTAGGGCAAAACAAAAACGTGGGAAGTGAATATACATATTAAAGTTGCACGGATACGATGTATGCCAAAGTGGAGCAATGCAGATATACGCGATGTTAAAATAAAAATTTTAAAATGGATATTTACTATAAGTAGGAGGGAATGGTTTGATATATATATATATAGGATATACTATGGTAAACAGATGAATATATAAATTGTGATTAGAATCCTCATTCGGTACATTTGTCCGAAGATGGTAACAATGCTGTTACTAAAATGTCACACACATTAATTATTTGTTCTGGATTCTATCTCGTTACCTTTATCTTTTTGTAATCTATAGCTCAAACTGTGTCTTATCTATATATAATTATTCGTGCAGGTAATTAGGGGGAAGGGTAAACATGGTGGAGGATACATTAAGTGAGAAGATATCGCCTCTGTATGATAAATATGCCAAAAAAATGATATATGGGAAGGAAATAACATTGATATGGGAGTGTATTATAATAACACTGATATGAGAATAATATTATGGTAAATAGACAAAAATATATATATATGCTGTGATTAAAACTTGTTTAGTGAATTTTATCTGAAGATGGTAACAACTCTGCTACCAAAATGTCATACATTTATAATCCGAATCGTGCTTTCCATATATACAAATATACATGAATATAATAAAGGAATGATACATGCTATATAGTAATAATGAATATATAATGATAATAAAACGAACAGATATGCATTGAGGGTCTAGGTCATTTCACTAGTATTTCACAATCTACATGTAATATCCTAAAACTTGTTATTACCAACTCGTCACTGGGAGTGTTTGTCTGGTGTGTTCCTCGCTTCTCTTAAATCAAGGAAAATATTCAGGAAGGGAATTATGGTAGTCAATACGTCCCCAAACCAGACTATTTCCAAATTACCTTATCTGAGGTGGCAATCTCACCTATCTTTGTTCTTAGCTGAACATTGTTGTTAACCTCTACCATACATTGTTTAGCTTGTCTATAGAACGTGTACTCATATTTTTTTTGACCAACAAATACACTTTAATAAAAAAAAATTAGCCCTGATAATAATTATGATGATTATCAACCTAGGTCTAACTTATACCCTGTGATACATCTTCCCACTTGAGTTCTTAATATCACTCTTAAAATTTTGACTCTACGTCCAAAATAAAAATAAAATAACCCATTGCTCTAGGCCATTTTACTGTCAAAACAAAATTTGATATTCGATCTTCCCCAAAAAAAAAAATTATTCCTTTTTAAATCTGGAACGCTGTATTCGCTTGTTCTGGCAATCTGCCTCAGAAGTTCATTTAGGTGGCCTACTAATTCAAAATTTATCTTAACATAGAACAAGTTATTCTCGTGGAAAAAAAAATTCTACATACTAATTGGTGTTTAGACTTAAATTCGTTCCAACTAAGCGTATGGTAGACTGATAGTCTTTAATTAGGTGATTAACTTTTGCTAGCCTGGGGCGATATAAAACGCAAAGAATCTGGACAGTCCATCTGTCACTTTGCTAATTGGTACCTAAAATCTGTAGACAGAATCGCTTCGTCTAATCATAACTTGTTTCTTACATGCTCAATTGTTAACCCTCATTAGAAAACCCCTTTAGGCTTTGACTAAGAGACAAGGAGTTACAGGGAATTCGATTTCTCTACCCAGCACATGTTTCTAAGCTTGTTGGGTCAGATTTTCCACCAGACAAGACCCAACAAAGATGTAAACATTTACAATATATAAATATATACGCAGTGTCTCGCCGAAGTGTTTGTTGCCTAGGTGGAGAACTCCCAACGATGGCCGACGATGCTTTATAAAGACTCAAAGCCCGCTGCGGGAGGGCCGAGACGAAGGATGTACAAAGAGCACATGTACAAATAAAAACTAGACACTTGAGGACACCAGGCTTCCATGCGAAAGCTGATGCCTGGTGGGGAGGAAGACACGGGTGACATCCAGAGACATCCGTGCTGGGAGCTGCTGTACCATATGTACATATATCCCCCTCATTTTAGTTAGAGGTGAGCAAAGGAAAACAATTTTTGTCATATAAACATTAAATCAATAACCTTTTTTTTTAATACTCGGGATATATATATTATTTAATTTACTAAAGGAATTAATTTGTTTTTTTTTTCAATATACAATTTTTTTTTCTCTCGCGCGGCAACACGGTAAATTGGAGGCGTGGTCATGATCACGTGCGTGCTTGCTTTCGACGAATGAAAATGCCAGCCAATAGAAACTTTGGCGTGAGGAGCGAATGAAAATGAAGAGAGACAAGGATAAAAGGAGGTTTTCTTGGCTAAATCGTGGAGATACACAGAGTCGCTCAGTGACAGGAGAGATTCCGCCAGTCGGGCCTGAGACGTAGAGGAGACCAGACCTTGCCGCCGCTTTCGAGAGAAGGTAAGCCCCTCGCCATTATGGTTTAGCCCCCCTTTATTTTTCGAACAGAAGCTAATCTATTTAGATTCTGAATGGGCCCTAAAGGGCTTTAAGTGACTTAAAAGGAATGATAGGGTTCGTATATTTTGTCCCGCTAGAATAGATGGAGATCTAGGTTCTCCCCTTTATAAAGACGAATTTGTAACCTTATGTCACCTCTACCTAGATCATTATGTAAATAGCATGTATGCCAGTATGAAATGTCCCCAAAATTTTGCCTAATCCAAATAAATATCTAGTACACAACTTATATGGAGAGTTTTGTTTCCCCTCATACATCTTTTTTTTTATTCTTTTGTTTTATGGTACTACCCCCCCACATCTTATTATAACAAATTGTACTGTAATATAGAGCTTCCAGCTCTAATGGAATAGAGTTGTGTATCGTACCGTATTGTGATACTTTAACACAGCAACAGCGGTAAATACGATTCTACCCGCTTTGAGGGTATCTCTTTGTCAGGTTTCAGTAACATGTATTTTTATATGTGGAATTTACCCTTCTTTCACTGTTTAAAATGAAATATTGTATGGTTCTTACCTATTTGGAGGGAATACTACTAATGAAAATAAGCCTTCCAATAAATTGCTGACCACATGTACTGTCGAAAGTGCCTGTCATGTCCTCAGTGATTAAATAGGCCAGTTCTCCTGCCTGTGTTTCAGTGTGTTTTTCAATCATACTTACTATATATTATTCGTTGATTTAATCTTAGCAAAGACCCATCTTGCCTTATCACTCATTGGTTTTTGATCCCCTCATGATGTTATTGAAACCCTTTTTGTTTTAAAAATATTACAAATGTCATTGTCAATAGTATAAGTCTATAGTCTTGCTTGTTTTATAGCTTATTTTGTTAGATTTTGGTATAATCTTTACAAGTAGGGTCCCTTCCATATATGCCCAGATAGTAATCTAATTGAATGTCTTTTGTTGGATCTTTGTTATAAAATCGGGATTAAAAGGATACCTGCATGTTTAATCAGATTTTTCTACCAATAAAATCTGAACCTGGTACTCCATGATATCTAATTTGAAATATTGATTTCAACTTATTATACTCCAATAGAAATGTTAATTTGGTTTTATATTCAGGTTTATAGCTTCTAATAATAACATGTTCATCTTTATCTGAGATCCCCTAAAGTCGTTGGATGATCTCAGAGAACGTGACACAAAAATGGGCGTGTCACGGACCCGAGTCCGCTGGTCTGTAGAGGCGGCCAATAGATGGCGATCAATTCTAGCGTCTGTTTTGATGGCAGAGCCGACCATTATTTCATAGATCATTTTAATTTAGTGTAGGAACGGGAATAATACAATATTTCCCTCCTTTCTTCCTAAGTACACGTGAGCCCTAATTTAATGGGGAATGGCTCTACACATCTGTCCTAAACTTCCCACACTATATCCTTTGTGTATGAATCTATTTACAATTGATCTGTAGAAATTATAGAGATCTATTGCTATAATTTTCAGTGGGTTGCTAAATCGCCAGAAGGTGTCTTTTATAGGTTGTACAATTTAATAATGATTTCATGGGTTGTCTGATGATGAGGGAAATAGTAAGGAATAAGTCGTACCAGATTTCGCGAATAAAGTCGAGGGAGGGCTTTATCCCAGAAATCTCTTAAAAAGATAGTTGAGACAACGAGGGAGGCAGGGGAAGGGGCCGCCATTATCTCTTTCGTAGAAGAAGAGAAAAAAAGGGGGGAGCTGGACGTTGGGACCCCACAAACCACAGACTTCGTTAGTCCCCGAGACACCCGACGCTCTATACATTCCAGGAAGGACCTGTCAACGGGCCTCCCTGACGCTGGGCCTCCTTTGGGGAATTCCACCCACGCCTGGCATGGATGAAAGTCTTTACTTGGAGCAGCAACTCTAAAATCCTTCTGTACCTTGTATATTATCTGATATTCCATCACCTCAAGTATAACCTTAGCTGTATAAGTCCTATATTTGCCTATTCCTATGTCACACTTGTATATCTTAATAAGGAAATTTTACTAGGTCACTCCTTACATGCTCCGTTCCCATTGGTCTAAAATCGGGAACGCGACAATGGCGCCCAACGTGGGGCCCGAATTTAGTATATATTTCATCTCATATACTTTAGAAATATATACCTAGTGAAAAGCCATACTATTTTCTGGGTATAATTATTTAATTAATAAAATTGGTGAAGTAGTCCACACCCTGTGTTAAGAGTCTATATCTAAAGTGACTTACAAAATTTCCAGCGGTCTTACTTAAGGAATGTCATGTTGTTGCCTTGTGAATTCCGTTAAGTTTAAGAGCTATTCATAGCGCCCTTTCAGTTTTCTAACCACACCTACTGTTATGATTTTAAATCGAGAATTTTAATTTATGCTTTCCGTTTCACTGACATTTTTTTTTATCGGGCAATGAAAGTTAAGTTGAGGCGATGTCTACCGCATCACTCGCCGCTGTCATTTACGATTCACATTGTTTGCGACAAAGCCTTAAAAATATTATTGTTTTCTGATATCAAAGTAAAACGTTTATGGGGATGAGTATCTTTTATTCAGGTCTTCTCAAGCTTTCGGACTTGTCCGCCCTTCTACAGGAGAAACATATACAATATATCAAGAAAATATAACGCCGCCTGATGCTAAAACTATTATGATTCTATGTACATATATATATTAGGATGTTTTTGCATATTATTTGTTTACTTAAGATATGTTTTTTTTATTGGTTAAGGTATTTACATATTCTACTATTGTTTGCTATATTCTATGAATTATCTTATAGGTTAGGAATTCTATTATTTAAGTTAATTTTATAATGGTTTTATAATGGTATAATGATGGCTTTTGCTGCCTTGTCATCAACTTAAAGTTGTCCAAGCACGCCTCGGGATATCTCAGTTGTCTTGCAGACACACGCTCCAGTCATCTCCTTTCCTTTGAATATCTTAAAGATTATCCCAGGTAGTTGTCATACGTTAATACATAGTTCCACAGTGATTAAAAGTACTCGCGCAAATTGGTTACTATATCTATTCCTTGAGATTTTGTCATTGGAATGTTAAAACCAGATTTCTATCCATTATTGATTTCGAATTAAAAAAAAAAAGTTTACGAAGAAAACTATAAAATTGTGTCCTTTCTATGGTGATCAATCTTCTCTCTTCACGGGTACGCCAACTGGATCTTTAATTCTATTTTCACCTTAAAGCTCATGTATTTGTCACTCTCCCAATCCACTATGCGCTGGAGAGAAATCGATTAACTATCTCTTAGCATGCTAGCCCTAATCTGGATGCACAGGCTAGCATAACTTGATAGAAAGCGCTATTAAAATAAAGTTAAGAAATTTGTAGCCGGCACAATAATTATCAGAACTCACCTCTGCTGTGAGAAAATTATAGCAGAGCTATGATGAGAGAAAAAATTCTAAGTCATTTCAGTAGACTACTGTAAGACACTGATCACCGTTCTAGATTTGAACCATGGCAATCCAACCTCATTTCTCATACTGTATAAAATAATTTAAGAAAATAAAATAAAATAAAAATTGTAATCAATGGTGCTCGCAACAGAATTCAAAATGATTGAGACACAGATTATTATAAATAATGTCCAGCAAGCAGGATACCAAACCTCCTTTATATTACAACATTTCTTCAAAAGTATAACAATCAATAACCCAATAAACAAAACCACAAATATCTATAGGGCGATATGTTACATTCCATACTCACAAACATCTATAACAATAGCCAGCTACTTAAGAAACTTCGTCATCCAAACATATTACTGTAACTCCCCTAACATAGGCTCCACCATTAAAAATCCACTATCTAAAATAATCCTAATATCATAAAACCCACTAACTAAAACAGAAAATAAAAGGCAATATATTCCATAGAATGCAACAACCGCCAAGCCAAATACGCGGGGGAGACAGGAAGGAGAGTCAGCAATAGAATATATGAACATAGACGCAACATTATAAATCAAGACAATTGATCTCTAATTTTCCAACACTGCAAAGAAACAGGCCACACTTTCGCATTAGGAGAACCTAGAATACATTACAATAACATAAACAGCAAATATCAAAGGCTTATAATTGATCCTTTATTATTCAGAAAACACAATAACATTAATAGAAAATAGATTTGCCCGAAACATATAACACAATATATCCTAGTACCAGCTAATAATATCAACAATAATTTAAGTAACTTATATGTAATAGCCAATAACCATTGTATTAGAGACAGGATCTATCTAATAATGGGGGTATAGGAGACAGGAGAGTTTATCGAGGCTCGATTTTGACACTTGTATATAATGAGGAAATTAGCGGGATGCGAGTTCCCAGTGCGGAGTAATATCACCTAAAGGCTGTGAATAAGGATTGATAGAGCCTGGACACCCGAGCAAAGATATTACATTGAATGTAATTCGGAACCTGTAGGCGTGAGGCGGTATCGTGATTGGTTAAGATGGCTAGACACGCGAGGAGGGCGGCCCCCTTTGACGACGTTTTCTGCCAAGTTTGATCACTGGATGCCGATAGACCGCTTAAAGGGTGTGTCCCCCACATAGGAAATGTCATTGAAGATGTGCCAACATGAAGAGAAGAAAGATCAAGGACGAGATGACGTTTCCTAAAATTGACACTCAAGGTGATATGTCTGGACAATAGATGAGGCAATGAAGTCCATCTAGAATATGGCGCTAAATTCCAGAACAAAAATGTGGATAGATCGAGCTGAGGTGACTCCTCCATATTAGATATACTCCTGTAAATTCTTAAATGTCCACAAATATTTCCACAGTGAGTTATATAAGTTGCACACATATCTCATGAGCCAGGAATGTAATTATCAGACTGACAGTAATAAGGAATAATATAAAATTTCTAACCCAGGAACAAGCAAAACCCCTGATATGCAACACAGCCCTACAAAATAACTTCCCTACCAAATTCACAGTGTATCATCATAACTCAACAGAAAACTCAGTCACAATTAGAATCTTAAAGGAGCGAAATAACTTTGTCATTTCCCAGCCCAATATGCACCATGTTACTCCATAGACAGTGGTCATATAACCACACTTGATTTCGTTTCAGCATGTTGTAAGAAGAATCGAACTCATGGAAATGCAGCCTTAATTACTATGCCTCATACTGTATAAATGAAAGAGGAAAATTTCTAATAACAGCCGCTAAGTGGCGATGGACACATGCACGTGTTAAGGGATTAGATAAATAGGTAAGGGAAATTTCTAGATATTTAACAATTGTATATTCATAATTTGTAATTTGTTAACAATGTGACAGAGATCATCTAGGACCTCGACGTAAAAATTTGTGTATGTCCCGGGGAGAGAGAACACGGTAGCCGACTTCCTTAGTAGGTTCCCGTGCGAGGATGATCCAAGCCTACCACAAGATAGGAGGGTGGTGGCCGCGGTGGTAAGAGACCGTCGGCCCCCCTTATTAAATAGTAATCAGATATGGGAAGGTTTACTTCAAGAGGAAGGATGGGCCCCAGTAATGAATAAGTTAACGAAATTAAAACCAAATAGCACGGAGAGGTATAATAACCGGGAGTATAGGTTACTAGACAAATACCTCGTTACAAAGAATGAAAGGGGTACCTGGGTGAAGGTGGTTCCTACAGGTTTTAGGGAAACAGTGATCAGCTATCATCATGACATCGTTACTGGAGGTCATTTCGGAGTTAGAAAGGTTATGAGAAGGCTGAAGGGTGACTATTACTGGCCTGGTATGAGGACTCAGGTCCGGAAATATATACGCAGATGCGAGAGCTGCCAGCTATCGAATCAAGGCGTAACCAAAGCCGTTAGTGCTCCCCACTTTAGACCCGAAAAACCCTTTGAGCACCTAGCTCTAGACTTCATAGGACCATTAGAAGTAACCCCAAGAGGTTATTCGAGTATTCTGACCATTGTGGATCTATTTACTAAGTTCCCAATTCTGATTCCTACTAAGGACCAGTGTGCCAATACAGTGGTTAGGGCCTTGTTGGAAAGGATAATCACTACCTTTGGGGTACCAAAAACGATACTCTCTGACCGAGGATCAGCATTCATGAGTTGCGTATTCAAGGGAGTCTGCAAGGCTATGGGAGTTGGAGCAGTAAATACCACGGCCTGGAGACCTCAGAGTAATGGCGCCGTAGAAAGGCTCATTAGGACGGTAATAGAATCTCTACGCAGGTGTACAGCGGGGAACAATTGGGATACCACCTTACCAATGGTAGCCTTAGCTATCAGGACCACTGTACACTCTAGTACTGGATTTACTCCAGCGAAACTGGTCTTCGGACATGAGCTGAGGCTCCCACAACCTTTCCAGGAAGAGGAGCTTAATCCTGTATGCGAAGATTCGATTACCGAAATGGCGGCCTTCTATGAGCGGGAATTGGTGGAGGAGGTTGAAAAGGCGAGAGAGGTGGTGAGGCGAACTTACTTGAGGGAGCAACAAGAAGCCAGGGCTGAGTTTGAAGCTAGGGAGTTAAGGACCTTTGAGACGGGGGATCTAGCTTTGGTAAAAAGAATGCATGAGACGAAAGGACGTCATAAATTTGAGCCAAGGTACAGAGGACCATATGAGGTACTACAAAGGACGGGCAACACTGTTTACCTTTTGAAGGATTTGGAGACGGGGAACTTAGATAAGATCCACATAGACAGAATGAAGGCCTATCATGCCCCGGTAAAGACTTACCCTACAGGGGACGAAAACGTACAAGAGCAAATAGATGGTGTCATTGATGATGAGGATCACTGGGTACACCCAACATATCCAATATATTCCCATAGAGCTGTAGAACCAGAGGAACCACGAGAGACAGCAACCTTAGGAAACCCGCCTGAGGTAGTAAATAGGGCAATTGGTGGCAATATTGACGGCCCTGAAATACGCCGTTCAACCAGGGTCAAGAGGCCCAATTAGTGCAAATCATGTCCAGGTTGCCAATGATTAAACCTATAGAATGTGTACTAGAGTTATTTAAATTTTGATCATAATATGAAGTATTAGAGTGTGAATTAAAGGCCCTAGATTGTGGTCTTAAAGGATTTTCAGTTTTTTTTGAAGAGGCTCTTCTGTGTTGATAGCAAATTGTGATTTAAGTCGTGAGTTCAACAGTTTATTTTGTTTTAATTTTTTTTATTGAAGGTTCTGAACAGTGGTTCAACTTTAAAAATAATTAAGGGACTTAGACGAACTGGGCAATAGCTGTGCTTGTAACCAATTTTCCATGGACAGACTTGGAACTTGTGTTGGGTAAAACTTGACTCCCTGTAATCCCTGGGTCCAGTTATACAGTCCAAAGAGAATTTCTAATGAGAGTGTGTAAGGCAATTACAGTCTAAGAATTGATATGATAAAGCAACAAGTGACCTCTGTTGTTAAACTCCAGAACGAGCTGGGTACTGAAACCCCTATAAGTCCAAAGAAAGAGTTTAGCAGAATAGCAGAGGAAGGAGAATGCCAATGACCTATATAAGAAATAGCGTTGGCGGAACACTTGTAGACCTATCATATTTGGCAATGAGGTAAATGCTCGAGGTTCAGTTCGCTCCATCTAAGTGCTAGTCTTGAGGATTCGTTTGTTTAGACACCAAGTGTCAAGATAAGAAGGTTTTCAAATTAATAGAAGCACAGTTTTAATGTTAGGTTAGATTTCAGCATTTGATTGTTAACAATCAAATTTTATTAACTTGTTTAAATATAAATAATATTTATCTATGTATAGATAATTTATATTAGAGTTTGTAAGAGGCAATTTCCTTCGAGTAAATTGGGACATTTAGTCCCCAATTTGTTTTAATTTGATTATTCATTTGATTTCTCATTGTGTC
Source organism: Cordylochernes scorpioides (assembly GCA_030710605.1). NCBI lineage: Eukaryota > Metazoa > Arthropoda > Arachnida > Pseudoscorpiones > Chernetidae > Cordylochernes > Cordylochernes scorpioides. Next base: position 27,081,756 of record CP092863.1, on the reverse strand, counting down.
CTGAAAGATGTTATTATTAGTTAGGATCTATCGATATTGATAAATGAGTATTTTGGCCTTTATAGCAGCTTTTAACTTTAGTTTGAGTGCATTCCGCGAATGATAGGGGGGAGGGTGTATGAAAGGATTGGAATAATGAATGTGTAGAAGGTTAAAAACTATTATATTGTGAGCCCAAAATACATTAGAATAGGGTTAGGGAACCAATAGATTCAATTTTAATTTTGATTTCTTTATTTGTTAGGATCGAATGGCCTCACAGAACTGTACAACTCTATTGTTAGGAAAGGAATTCGCTCCATTTTGTTAGGTCTCCTCCTATGGGAGTATAAAATTGATTTCTATTATTAGGGTATACAATCACCCTATTTCATTATATCAACTTGAATTCGAAGAATCGTAGACAGTGACCATGTCTCGATTCTCAGACTGGAGATTTGTGGGAGGTCATGGTCAGGCCAAAAACCTGCAAGTCCCCTCCTCTTTAGAGGAAGCGGAGAGGTACCAGGTGAACTTTGTGCTAGGTGGGGGATTTAGTAGCCGATGTCGTAAGCAAGGTGCTTAACGACAAACCTCGGATAACCGATCTGACATCATAGTTTACGACGCTTTAAGCGTGGCTGAAATGAGGGTGAATTAGTCGGGAGGTTGGAAAGGATCGGCACCTTGGGAGCTCTTCTAAGTATTGCGCAGCCTGGAACAAATTCCCCGATGGACGAGCTTAGAAACATGTGCTGGGTAGAGAAATCGAATTCCCTGTAACTCCTTGTCTCTTAGTCAAAGCCTAAAGGGGTTTTCTAATGAGGGTTAACAATTGAGCATGTAAGAAACAAGTTATGATTAGACGAAGCGATTCCGTCTACAGATTTTAGGTACCAATTAGCAAAGTGACAGATGGACTGTCCAGATTCTTTGCGTTTTATATCGCCCCAGGCTAGCAAAAGTTAATCACCTAATTAAAGACTATCAGTCTACCATACGTTTAGTTGGAACGAATTTAAGTCTAAACACCAATTAGTATGTTGATTTTTTTTTACGAGAATAACTCGTTCTATGTTAAGATAAATTTTAAATTAGTAGGCCACCTAAATGAACTTCTGAGGCAGATTGCCAGAACAAGCGAATACATTGTTCCAGATTTAAAAAGGAATAATTTTTTTTTTTGGGGAAGATCGAATATCAAATTTTTTGTTTTGACAGTAAAATGGCCTAGAGCAATGGGTTATTTTATTTTATTTTGGACGTAGAGTCAAATTTTCAGAGTGATATTAAGAACTCAAGTGGAAAGATGTATCACAGGGTATAAGTTAGACCTAGGTTGATAATCATTATAATTATTATCAGGGTTAATTTTTTTATTAAAGTGGATTTGTTGGTCAAAAATATGAGTACACATTCTATAGACAAGCTAAACAATGTATAGTAGAGGTTAACAACAATGTTCAGCTAAGAACAAAGATAGGTGAGATTGCCACCTCAGATAAGGTAATTTGGAAATAGTCTGGTTTGGGGACGTATTGACTACCATAATTCCCTTCCTGAATATTTTCCTTGATTTAAGAGAAGCGAGAAAAACACCAGACAAACACTCCCAGTGACGAGTTGGTAATAACAAGTTTTAGGATATTACATGTAGATTGTGAAATACTAGTGAAATGACCTAGACCCTCAATGCATATCTGTTCGTTTTATTATCATTATATATTCATTATTACTATATAGCATGTATCATTCCTTTATTATATTCATGTATATTTGTATATATGGAAAGCACGATTCGGATTATAAATGTGTGACATTTTGGTAGCAGAGTTGTTACCATCTTCAGATAAAATGCACCAAACAAGTTTTAATCACAGCATATATATATATTTTTTGTCTATTTACCATAATATTATTCTCATATCAGTGTTATTATAATACACTCCCATATCAATGTTATTTCCTTCCCATATATCATTTTTTTGGCATATTTATCATACAGAGGCGATTCCTTCTCACTTAATGTATCCTTCACCATGTTTACCCTTTCCCCTAATTACCTGCACGAATAATTATATATAGATAAGACACAGTTTGAGCTATAGATTACAAAAAGATAAAGGTAACGAGATAGAATCCAGAACAAATAATTAATATGTGTGACATTTTAGTAACAGCATTGTTACCATCTTCGGACAAATGTACCGAATGAGGATTCTAATCACAATTTATATATTCATCTGTTTACCATAGTATATCCTATATATATATATATATCAAACCATTCCCTCCTACTTATAGTAAATATCCATTTTAAAATTTTTATTTTAACATCGCGTATATCTGCATTGCTCCACTTTGGCATACATCGTATCCGTGCAAATTTAATATGTATATTCACTTCCCACGTTTCTGTTTTGCCCTACTATTAATGTCATTGATAGGAGTTGCAATTTTAGTTTTTTTTATCATTATCATTGTAACCATGTATAGCCATTCCTTTGCTGTCATATGTATCATACAGAGCTAATAAAGTTTTTTTTTAGTTTTTTCAGATATGTTTTAGGAATTGTACATATCTATATTAACACGCACAATTCCTTGGCGCCCTTAATAATTATGTTTACCTAGAAGGTACTAAGAATTTGTTTGTATAGAATCGGTGCTTAGACCATCCCACACCTCCACCATGGGGACTATGGCTGGGAACATGTGGACTCGACTCACATCTGGGCCAAGACTCCCCGGAATACAGACAGCGAAAGGATGGGCTTAGTACATTGCCCATTAAATGGTAAGGTAGAATTTCCCTCGATATATACTACATTGAGCTAACATGTTCCAGGTTCATAGCTCGTGTGTTCCTCCTTTGCCCGAGTGTCAGTGATTGCATACTGATATCGTAAAAGAATGCATTTCCCCCATTTCATATTTCTCATAGTGTATAAACAGATATGAATTGGAGTAAACACATTCTTTCACTCTGGCAGGGGAGGAATTGTTGGGTCAGATTTTCCACCAGACAAGACCCAACAAAGATGTAAACATTTACATCATATAAATATATACGCAGTGTCTCGCCGAAGTGTTTGTTGCCTAGGTGGAGAACTCCCAACGATGGCCGACGATGCTTTATAAAGACTCAAAGCCCGCTGCGGGAGGGCCGAGACGAAGGATGTACAAAGAGCACATGTACAAATAAAAACTAGACACTTGAGGACACCAGGCTTCCATGCCGAAAGCTGATGCCTGGTGGGGAGGAAGACATGGGTGACATCCAGAGACATCCGTGCTGGGAGCTGCTGTACCATATGTACATATATCCCCCTCATTTTGTTTAGAGGTGACCAAAGGAAAACAATTTTTCATATAAACATTAAATCAATAACCTTTTTTTTAAATACTCGGGATATATATATTATTTAATTTACTAAAGGAATTAATTTGTTTTTTTTTCAATATACAATTTTTTTTTCTCTCGCGCGGCAACACGGTAAATTGGAGGCGTGGTCATGATCACGTGCGTGCTTGCTTTCGACGAATGAAAATGCCAGCCAATAGAAACTTTGGCGTGAGGAGCGAATGAAAATGAAGAGAGGCAAGGATAAAAGGAGGTTTTCTTGGCTAAATCGGGGAGATACACAGAGTCGCTCAGTGACAGGAGAGATTCCGCCAGTCGGGCCTGAGACGTAGAGGAGACCAGTCCTTGCCGCCGCTTTCGAGAGAAGGTAAGCCCCTCGCCATTATGGTTTAGCCCCCCTTTATTTTTCGAACAGAAGCTAATCTATTTAGATTCTGAATGGGCCCTAAAGGGCTTTAAGTGACTTAAAAGGAATGTTAGGGTTCATATATTTTGTCCCGCTAGAATAGATGGAGATCTAGGTTCTCCCCTTTATAAAGACGAATTTGTAACCTTATGTCACCTCTACCTAGATCATTATGTAAATAGCATGTCTCGCCAGTATGAAATGTCCCCAAAATTTTGCCTAATCCGAATAAATATCTAGTACACAACTTATATGGAGAGTTTTGTTTCCCCTCCTACATCTTTTTTTTAATTCTTTTGTTTTATGGTACTACCCCCCCACATCTTATTATAACAAATTGTACTGTAATATAGAGCTTCCGGCTCTAATGGAATAGAGTTGTGTATCGTACCGTATTGTGATACTTTAACACAGGAACAGCGGTAAATACGATTCTACCCGCTTTGAGGGTATCTCTTTGTCAGGTTTCAGTAACATGTATTTTTATATGTGGAATTTACCCTTCTTTCACTGTTTAAAATGAAATATTGTATGGTTCTTACCTATTTGGAGGGAATACTACTAATGAAAATAAGCCTTCCAATAAATTGCTGACCACATGTACTGTCGAAAGTGCCTGTCATGTCCTCAGTGATTAAATAGGCCAGTTCTCCTGCCTGTGTTTCAGTGTGTTTTTCCATCATACTTACTATATATTATTCGTTGATTTAATCTTAGCAAAGACCCATCTTGCCTTATCACTCATTGGTTTTTGATCCCCTCATGATGTTATTGAAACCCTTTTTGTTTTAAAAATATTACAAATGTCATTGTCAATAGTATAAGTCTATAGTCTTGCTTGTTTTATAGCTTATTTTGTTAGATTTTGGTATAATCTTTACAAGTAGGGTCCCTTCCATATATGCCCAGATAGTAATCTAATTGAATGTCTTTTGTTGGATCTTTGTTATAAAATCGGGATTAAAAGGATACCTGCATGTTTAATCAGATTTTTCTACCAATAAAATCTGAACCTGGTACTCCATGATATCTAATTTGAAATATTGATTTCAACTTATTATACTCCAATAGAAATGTTAATTTGGTTTTATATTCAGGTTTATAGCTTCTAATAATAACATGTTCATCTTTATCTGAGATCCCCTAAAGTCGTTGGATGATCTCAGAGAACGTGACGCAAAAATGGGCGTGTCACGGACCCGAGTCCGCTGGTCTGTAGAGGCGGCCAATAGATGGCGATCAATTCTAGCATCTGTTTTGATGGCAGAGCCGACCATTATTTCATAGATCATTTTAATTTAGTGTAGGAACGGGAATAATTCAATATTTCCCTCCTTTCTTCCTAAGTACACGTGAGCCCTAATTTAATGGGGAATATCTCTACACATCTGTCCTAGACCTTCCCACACTATATCCTTTGTGTATGAATCTATTTACAATTGATCTGTAGAAATTATAGAGATCTATTGCTATAATTTCCCTCTATGAAATAGTTCCCAGCGCCTTCAGTGGGTTGCTAAATCGCCAGAAGGTGTCTTTTATAGATTGCCCAATTTAATAATGATTTCATGGGTTGTCTGATGATGAGGGAAAATAGTAAGAAATATGTCGTACCAGATTTCGCGAATAAAGTCGAGGGAGGGCTTTATCCCAGAAATCTCTTAAAAAGATAGTTGAGACAACGAGGGAGGCAGGGGAAGGGGCCGCCATTATCTCTTTCGTAGAAGAAGAGAAAAAGAGGGGGGGGGCTGGACGTTGAGACCCCACAATCCACAGACTTCGTTAGTCCCCGAGACACCCGACGCTCTATACATTCCAGGAAGGACCTGTCAACGGGCCTCCCTGACGCTGGGCCTCCTTTGGGGAATTCCACCCACGCCTGGCATGGATGAAAGTCTTTACTTGGAGCAGCAACTCTAAAATCCTTCTGTACCTTGTATATTATCTGATATTCCATCTCCGCAAGTATAACCTTAGCTGTATAAGTCCTATATTTGCCTATTCCTATGTCACACTTGTATATCTTAATAAGGAAATTTTACTAGGTCACTCCTTACATGCTCCGTTCCCATTGGTCTAAAATCGGGAACGCGACAAGCTCGTCCATCGGGGAATTTGTTCCAGGCTGCGCAATACTTAAAAGAGCTCCCAAGGTGCCGATCCTTTCCAACCTCCCGACTAATTCACCCTCATTTCAGCCACGCTTAAAGCGTCGTAAACTACGATGTCAGATCGGTTATCCGAGGTTTGTCGTTAAGCACCTTGCTTACGACATCGGCTACTAAATCCCCCACCTAGCACAAAGTTCACCTGGTACCTCTCCGCTTCCTCTAAAGAGGAGGGGACTTGCAGGTTTTTGACCTGACCATGACCTCCCACAAATCTCCAGTCTGAGAATCGAGACATGGTCACTGCCTACGATTCTTAGAATTCAAGTTGATATAATGAAATAGGGTGATTGTATATACCCTAATAATAGAAATCAATTTTATACTCCCATAGGAGGAGACCTAACAAAATGGGGCGAATAGCTTTCCTAACAATAGAGTTGTACAGTCCTGTGAGGCTGGCGTTCCTAACAAATAAAGAAATCAAAATTAAAAATTGAACCTACTGGTTCCCTAACCCTATTCTAAAGTAATTTTGGTCTAACAGTATAATTGACTGCAGCTTTCTCACATTCATTTCGCATTCCCATTCATACAATTCATTCATAGCGAGCAATCATACTAAAGCTAAATTCTATTATATAAGCCAAAACACTTCAATAATCAATGTCAACATTACCCTAACAATAGCTAATCTCCAGGACTAATGTGAAATCAAATAAAGTTTTTTAATTAAAACAAAGTGGGGACTAAAGCCCTATTAACCTAAATAAATGCCTCATACAAACTCTATATAAATTATCTAATCATAGATAAATATTATTTATAAATAAACAGATAAATAAATCAAACTATGTTGATTGTCAACAATTGTATTCTGAAATCTAGCCTATCACTTTAACTGTGTGTCTAACAGTTTGAAAATCTTCTTATCTTGACACTTGGTGTCTAAATAAACGAATCATCAAGACTAGCACTTAAATGGAGCGAACTGGACTTCAAGCATTTGCCTCATTGCCAAACCTGATCGACCTACAAGTGTTTTTCCAACCCTATTTCTTATATAGGTCATTGGCATTCTCCTTCCTCTGCTATTCTGCTAAACTCTTTCTTTGGACTTATAGGGGTTTCAGTACCCAGCTCGTTCTGGAGTTTAACAACAGAGGTCACTTGTTGCTTTATCATATCAATTCTTAGACTGTAATTGCCTTACACACTCTCATTAGAAATTCTCTTTGGACTGTATAACTGGACCCAGGGATTACAGGGAGTCAAGTTTTTCCCAACGCAAGTTCCAAGTCTGTCCATAGAGAATTGGTTACAAGCACAGCAATTGCCCAGTGCGTCTAAGTCCCTTAATTATTTTTAAAGTTGAACCACTGTTCAGAACCTTCAATAAAAAATTAAAACAAAATAAACTGTTGAACTCACGACTTAAATCACAATTTGCTATCAACACAGAATAGCCTCTTCAATTAAAAAAAAAACTGAAAATCCTTTAAAACCACAATCTAGGGCCTTTAACTCACTCTCTAATACTTCATACTATGATCAAAATGTAACTAACTCTAGTACACATTCTATAGGTTTAATCATTGGCAACCTGGACATGATTTGCACTCATTGGGCCTCTTGACCCTGGTTGAACGGCGTATTTCATGGCCGTCAATATTGCCACCAATTGCCCTATTTACTACCTCAGGCGGGTTTCCTAAGGTTGCTGTCTCTCGCGGTTCCTCTGGTTCTACAGTTCTATGGGAATATATTGGATATGTTGGGTGTACCCAGTGATCCTCATCATCAATGACACCATCTATTTGCTCTTGTACGTTTTCGTCTCCTGTAGGGTAAGTCTTTACCGGGGCATGATAGGCCTTCATTCTGTCTATGTGGATCTTATCTAAGTTCCCCGTCTCCAAATCCTTCAAAAGGTAAACAGTGTTGCCCGTCCTTTGTAGTACCTCATAAGGTCCTCTGTACCTTGGCTCAAATTTATGACGTCCTTTCGTCTCATGCATTCTTTTTACCAAAGCTAGATCCCCTGTCTCAAAGGTCCTCAACTCTCTGGCTTCAAACTCAGCCCTGGCCTCTTGTTGCTCCTTCAAGTAAGTCTGCCTCACCACCTCTCTCGCCTTTTCAACCTCCTCCACCAATTCCCGCTCATAGAAGGCCGCCATTTCGGTAATCGAATCTTCGCATACAGGATTAAGCTCCTCTTCCTGGAAAGGTTGTGGGAGCCTCAGCTCATGTCCGAAGACCAGTTTCGCTGGAGTAAATCCAGTACTAGAGTGTACAGTGGTCCTGATAGCTAAGGCTACCATTGGTAGGGTGGCATCCCAATTGTTCCCCGCTGTACACCTGCGTAGAGATTCTATTACCATCCTATTGAGCCTTTCTACGGCGCCATTACTCTGAGGTCTCCAGGCCGTGGTATTTACTGCTCCAACCACCATAGCCTTGCAGACTCCCTTGAATACGCAACTCATGAATGCTGATCCTCGGTCAGAGAGTATCGTTTTTGGTACCCCAAAGGTAGTGATTATCCTTTCCAACAAGGCCCTAACCACTGTATTGGCACACTGGTCCTTAGTAGGAATCAGAATTGGGAACTTAGTAAATAGGTCCACAATGGTCAGAATACTCGAATAACCTCTTGGGGTTACTTCTAATGGTCCTATGAAGTCTAGAGCTAGGTGCTCAAAGGGTTTTTCGGGTCTAAAGTGGGGAGCACTAGCGGCTTTGGCTACGCCTTGATTCGATAGCTGGCAGCTCTCGCATCTGCGTATATATTTCCGGACTTGTGTCCTCATGCCAGGCCAGTAATAGTCACCCTTCAGCCTTCTCATAACCTTTCTAACTCCGAAATGACCTCCAGTAGCGATGTCATGATGATAGCTGATCACTGTTTCCCTAAAACCTGTAGGAACCACCTTCACCCAGGTACCCCTTTCATTCTTTGTAACGAGGTATTTGTCTAGTAACCTATATTCCCGGTTATTATACCTCTCCGTGCTATTTGGTTTTAATTTCGTTAACTTATTCATTACTGGAGCCCATCCTTCCTCTTGAAGTAAACCTTCCCATATCTGATTACTATTTAATAAGGGGGGCCGACGGTCTCTTACCACCGCGGCCACCACCCTCCTATCTTGTGGTAGGCTTGGATCATCCTCGCACGGGAACCTACTAAGGAAGTCGGCTACCGTGTTTTCCTTCCCCGGGACATAAATGTATGTAACGTTGAAGTCTTGGATGATCTCTGCCCACCTAGACAGTCGGGCGTTCTTATAATCAGACCCCTTATTATAAGTAATCGGTTTATGGTCAGTATGTACTTCTACTCTACTGCCCGCCAGGAGGTGTTTAAAGTGTTGTAGGGACAACACTACTGCATAAGCCTCCTTTTCTATTGTGGAATAGCGGATCTCAGGACCAGTCAGTCTCTTGCTATAATAAGCAATTGGCCTCACTGTCCCATTGACCTCCTGTTGGAGGCAAGCGCCTACCGCTATCCCACTGGCGTCAGTGTTCAGGATGAAAGGTATCCCAATTGTTGGGTGAATTAGTAGTGGCTCGCTGGTTAATATTCCCTTCACCGTCTCAAAGGCTGACTGCTCTATCATACCCCAAGCAAATCTATGTCCCTTCCTTAATAGGTTGCTCAGTGGAGCCAGGACCTCACCTGCGTTGGGAATAAAGCGTCGGTAGTAGTTAACTGTACCCAATAGACTTCTGACTGCCTTGATGTTATGAGGTCGCTTCAAATCCCTGAGAGCGGCGACATTATCCCACATGGGTTTGATCCCATTTTGGTCGATTACATGACCCAGGTACTCTACTGAGTCCCTGAAGAGATAGCTCTTCCCGTATTTGGCCTTCAAACCGAACTTACTCAGGCGTTCGAGTACAGCGGCGAGGTCCGCTACATGCTGCTCGTGAGAGTCGCTGTAGACAATGACGTCATCGATGTACAGGTGAACGCATTTGAACAACAAGTCACCCAGGACCAAGTTCATGGCCCACTGGAAGACCTGTGCTGAGTTTTTAGCTCCTTGTGGCAAACGCGTGAAGCGGTATCTCCCCCAGGGCAGAGAGAAGGTAAAATAATCTCTGTCACTCTCCGGGATGTGAATCTGGAAGAATCCAGAAGTCAGATCTAATGTGCTGAAGACCCTTACACCCGCAAATGCGCGCAGATTGTCTTCAACACGGGGTATCGGGAACGGGAAGAATTCAGTTGCCTCATTGATTATACGTAGATCCATGGTGATGCGAACACTACCATCAGTTTTGGCAACCGGGAATAGAGGGGAATTCCACAGAGAGGTGCTCCCCTCTATTATCCCTACTTCCTCCAGTTCGTCTACTAACGCTTTCACCTTTGAGACTAATCTGTTCGGGATTGGATATTGCCTCCTATATACTGGTTTGCTAGTCAGCATCCTCAGCTTAGGGGCTGTGATGGTGGAGCCATTACCCATATCTGTTATGTCCCTACAGAAACAATGGCTGAAAGCCCTGAAAATATCTTCGCCTGTGTGGATTTCGTTTAAGGGTATCCTGGGTGGTTGAGGAGACATTTCTATTGTTTGTAGTGAGGAAAGAAAGGCTGACTTGGTCGGATCCTCCTTCCTTTCGTAGTCGGATCTAATACTACCGTCGTAGCTGAGGTGTAGTTTTAGAGCTCGGAAACCTGGTAATCCGAGTATGCCATCAAACCCTAATTCCCCCATGTGACAATACTCGAAGGTCGTTCTTACCTCCCTAATGGGCTTACCATTCACCACTGCCCCTATTTCTAACACCTCACTCCCTAATGACCTTAAAGATTTTCCTGATATACCTTTAAGGTAGGTAGGCTTGTCTAGTCCCTCAGTGCATAAATTTAAATTGTCAATATTTACAATGTTGGCCTCTGAGCCTGAATCTATGATAAATTTTAGAGACCTCTCGCCCAGAGACCTCCCTTTATTTAAGATATATACATTTATGGCAGGTAAACTGGCCGCAAATCCCCCTCCTGCCTTGAGGCAAGCCGGGCCTAGTTTTTTCTCTGTTTCTGCTGGCAGTCTCGGATGAGATGCCCTGGCTCGCCGCACCCGTAGCACTTGGGGGGCGGTCTCCCTGTACCCTGCTTCTTGTAGTCCACTCCAGGGTTCTCCTCCCTTTCACCGTTGGGTTCCCTCCTTTGTTGTCTAGGCGGGGATGGATTCCGTTGTTGTCTGGGTGGTTGTTGTGCTGGTCTCCTCTGCCAGTTCCTGAAGGGGGCTCCCCTCCTGCTATCCTGGGCGTTGTCTCCGTAATCCCTTCTCCCTGCGGGGTGTGATGGCCACCTTCCTCCCCCGCTATTTGCACTATTGGCACTCCCTCTTTGTCTTCTAAGGGCTGCATTCTCTATTTCTAGTGCCTCCATTTTCTTCTCCAGCTCGGCCAATTTGTTGCCCATGTCACCCAGCCTCTGACCGTTCCTGTCGGCGCTGGAGCGCTGCGCCTCCCTGTAGTCTTCCTCTCTCTGTTCCAGCCACTGTAGTTTGGTAACTAGGGTCTCCCAGGGTTCGCCTTGGTATAGATGAGCCTTCTCCCACAGGCTGGGGCAGAGTCCGTCGATGAAAACCTCCGCGATCTCCGAGGTGCCTATCTTCAGGCCATCCGACTCTGCACCCGCTGCAAGGTCGCTCACCCGTGCGGCGAAGTCTCGTACTTTCTCTCCGGCCCCCTATCTACATGAGAAGAACTGGCTCCTCATCTCCCTTGTAGAGACCCTCTTTCGGAACCTCCCCTCTAGACTCTCCTTCAACTCTTCGTACCCGAGGCGGATTTGCTGAGATTGTAGGGCAAACTCCCTCGCAGCCCCCCGGAGGTGGTTGTCCAAGAGGATTCTTTTCCTGGCGTCGTCTAGGGCCCTTAGGTCGTAGACAAGCTCAAAGTCCTTTATGAATTTTGTGAAGGGGACTATGCCCTTCCCTTCAAACTTTTCCAGGTTGTACAGCATGGAGGGCAGCTGGGCTTGGCTAGTTGTGGCATTCTCTTCATCAGCAGGCATGGTCCTCAGTTGTTGGATCTACAGGAACTAGGTATTAGTCATTCACCCTGGTTGTAACGGTAGTATCAGGACCCATAGAGGCGGGCGAAGTAGGGAACACAAAACAGAAGGAAGGGGAGGAGCCTTTCTTAATCATGTTCCTAAAACACTGTGGGGTTCACGTTTCAAAAAAAAAAAAAAAATGGTAATCAGAACATAGAAAACCACATGTGGTCGCAAAAGGAAATTTACTCTCATCAGTGCGGGAGATGGAGGAGCTCACTGTTACACAGTGTCGCGTGGATGTGGACGCAAACATCGCGTTTCTGCAGTTATCACACTGCTGAGTAAATGAAGATTCTATAAAAGAAATCCGAGTGATAAAAAAAACTGGTATTCAAAGACATAGAAACCATATGTGTATGTATAAGGAGATTTACTCTCATCAGTGTGGGAGATGGGGGAGCTCACTGTTATACAGTGTCGTGTGGATGTGGACGCAAACATCGCGTTTCTGCAGTTATCACACTGCTGAGTAAATGGAGATTCTATAAAAGAAATCCGAGTGATAAAAAGGAAAAACTGGTATTCAAAGACATAGAAACCATATGTGTATGTATAAGGAGAAAAAAATACTCCAATTTTCAACAGCCTACAGACTTATTTTCAAATTCATCAAGATATTCTATTCATAAACGAGGCCCCTTGCCAAGAGCTACTCCCCACAGGCAGTCATATGGAAGGAACCTTCAAAAGTTTAATACACCAATAACTATGACAAAGATGTCCCCAACTCAATGCAGGTAACCTACACCTAATGAGATGTCTAGGGAGATGGGGGAGCTCACTGTTACACAGTGTCGTGTGGATGTGGACGCAAACATCGCGCTTCTGCAGTTATCACACTGCTGAATAAATGAAGATTCTATAAAAGAAATCCGAGTGATAAAAAGAAAAAATTTGGTATTCAAAAACATAGAAACCATATGTGTATGTATAAGGAGATTTACTCTCATCAGTGTGGGAGATGGAGGAGCTCACTGTTACACAGTGTCGTGTGGATGTGGACGCAAACATCGCGTTTCTGCAGTTATCACACTGCTGAGTAAATGAAGATTCTATAAAAGAAATCCGAGTGAAAAAAAAAAACTGGTATTCAAAGACATAGAAACCATATGTGTATGTATAAGGAGATTTACTCTCATCAGTGTGGGAGATGGGGGAGCTCACTGTTACACAGTGCCGTGTGGATGTGGACGCAAACATCGCGCTTCTGCAGTTATCACACTGCTGAATAAATGAAGACTCTATAAAAGAAATCCGAGTGATAAAAAGAAAAAAATTGGTATTCAAAAACATAGAAACCATATGTGTATGTATAAGGAGATTTACTCTCATCAGTGTGGGAGATGGAGGAGCTCACTGTTACACAGTGTCGTGTGGATGTGGACGCAAACATCGCGCTTCTGCAGTTATCACACTGCTGAATAAATGAAGATTCTATAAAAGAAATCCGAGTGATAAAAAGAAAAAATTTGGTATTCAAAAACATAGAAACCATATGTGTATGTATAAGGAGATTTACTCTCATCAGTGTGGGAGATGGAGGAGCTCACTGTTACACAGTGTCGTGTGGATGTGGACGCAAACATCGCGCTTCTGCAGTTATCACACTGCTGAATAAATTAAGATTCTATAAAAGAAATCCGAGTGATAAAAAGAAAAAAATTTGGTATTCAAAAACATAGAAACCATATGTGTATGTATAAGGAGATTTACTCTCATCAGTGTGGGAGATGGAGGAGCTCACTGTTACACAGTGTCGTGTGGATGTGGACGCAAACATCGCGTTTCTGCAGTTATCACACTGCTGAGTAAATGGAGATTCTATAAAAGAAATCCGAGTGATAAAATGAGAAAAAAAAAACTGGTATTCAAAGACATAGAAACCATATGTGTATGTATAAGGAGATTTACCCTCATCAGTGTGGGAGATGGGGGAGCTCACTGTTACACAGTGTCGTGTGGATGTGGATGCAAACATCGCGTTTCTGCAGTTATCACACTGCTGAGTAAATGGAGATTCTATAAAAGAAATCCGAGTGATAAAAAGGAAAAAACTGGTATTCAAAGACATAGAAACCATATGTGTATGTATAAGGAGATTTACTCTAATTAGTGTGGGAGATGGGGGAGCTCACTGTTACACAGTGTCGTGTGGATGTGGACGCGTAATGGTAACCGAAACATTTATTATGACGTGTAGTGTATGTATTGATTAAATAGTCATAATAAAATTTCACCCCTTGATTCTATTCTATAGGTCTACTTGCTTAAAAAGAAAAAAAAAAAAAAACGGAATAGAATTCAACCTCAGCGCTTTCAAGCCCCACCCGTCCTAGGGGTGAGATGAAATAAATTTCTGGAATCAAATTTTATCTTAAACTCCTGGAATATTTCAGACAATATTCAAATTCGAAAGACTTTTCTACTACAGATGTTCATAAGCAAAGTCTTGGTCTAGTTGGAAAGTCCATCGATTTCCATCTTTTACACCCTTCCTATCCTTTTCTCTGCTACAAAACCCATCACACTAGTAGCTTAAAAAAAACTGCAACTTTACGATTCATTACAACGCTAAAACAAACTCATAGCTAGAAAATAAAAGAAAGCTGAAACTCTTCAGATCACAGCCTATCACTAAGAACAATGTCGTACATTGAAAGATTTTATTAGTCTAAATAAAAAAAAATTTGTCTAACCAAGGTTATCAACATCAAAGCCAAGATTGCAGCCAATAAAATTGCTTCTTAACAGGAGAATACATAATTGTTATTTACCATAGCCCAATACTATAATATAGACTTATGCATATAAAGTAGTGTATACAGTTGCTGGAATTTAGGTAAATCAGCCCATACCAACCCTTAGTGCATTTTAAAATCCTTAATTTTATAAGCTACAGCCTCGCTAGACCGTCTGTCACCTATTAGTTTCAATAGGGGGCCCATTTCCTGTCCTCAAGCAAACCTTCCCACGTCCGGCCGTTATCTATCAAGGGGAGGGGGGGCCGACGATTTCTATTTTTAATTGCCCCGGCTACGACTCTCTTATCTCGTGGTGACTCAGAATTACCCCCGCTCGGGGGCCTACTGAGGAAACCGGCCATCGTGTTCTCTCTCCCCGGGACATACACAAATTTTTACGTCGAGGTCCTAGATGATCTCTGTCACATTGTTAACAAATTACAAATTATGAATATACAATTGTTGAATATCTAGAAATTTCCCCTACCTATTTATCTAATCCCTTAACACGTGCATGTGTCCATCGCCACTTAGCGGCTGTTATTAGAAATTTTCCTCTTTCATTTATACAGTATGAGGCATAGTAATTAAGGCTGCATTTCCATGAGTTCGATTCTTCTTACAACATGCTGAAACGAAATCAAGTGTGGTTATATGACCACTGTCTATGGAGTAACATGGTGCATATTGGGCTGGGAAATGACAAAGTTATTTCGCTCCTTTAAGATTCTAATTGTGACTGAGTTTTCTGTTGAGTTATGATGATACACTGTGAATTTGGTAGGGAAGTTATTTTGTAGGGCTGTGTTGCATATCAGGGGTTTTGCTTGTTCCTGGGTTAGAAATTTTATATTATTCCTTATTACTGTCAGTCTGATAATTACATTCCTGGCTCATGAGATATGTGTGCAACTTGTATAACTCACTGTGGAAATATTTGTGGACATTTAAGAATTTACAGGAGTATATCTAATATGGAGGAGTCACCTCAGCTCGATCTATCCACATTTTTGTTCTGGAATTTAGCGCCATATTCTAGATGGACTTCATTGCCTCATCTATTGTCCAGACATATCACCTTGAGTGTCAATTTTAGGAAACGTCATCTCGTCCTCGACCTTTCTTCTCTTCATGTTGGCACATCACAATGACATTTCCTATGTGGGGGACACACCCTTTAAGCGGTCTATCGGCATCCAGTGATCAAACTTGGCAGAAAACGTCGTCAAAGGGGGCCGCCCTCCTCGCGTGTCTAGCCATCTTAACCAATCACGATACCGCCTCACGCCTACAGGTTCCGAATTACATTCAATGTAATATCTTTGCTCGGGTGTCCAGGCTCTATCAATCCTTATTCACAGCCTTTAGGTGATATTACTCCGCACTGGGAACTCGCATCCCGCTAATTTCCTCATTATATACAAGTGTCAAAATCGAGCCTCGATAAACTCTCCTGTCTCCTATACCCCCATTATTAGATAGATCCTGTCTCTAACACAGGTGGCTTTTGCTGCCTTGTCATCAACTTACAGCTGTCCACGCACGCCTCGGGATATCTCAGCTGTCTTGCAGACACAAGCTCCAGTCATCTCCTTTCCTTTGAATATTTTAAAGATTATCCCAGGTAGTATGTCATAAGTTAATAAATAATTCCACAGTGATTAAAAGTACTCGCGCAAATTGGTCACTATATCTATCCCTTGAGATTCTGCCATTGGAATGTTAAAAACCAGATTTCTATCCATTATTGATTTCAAATAAAAGAAAAGGTTTACGAAGAGATGGTGATCAAACTTCTCTCTTCACGGGTGCGCTAACTGGATCTCCCATTCTAATTTTACCTTAAGGCTCATGTAGTTGTCACTCTCCCAATCCACTATGCGCTGTAGAAAAAATAAAATCGATTAACTATCTCCCGGCATATTAGCCCTAAATCTGGATGCACAGGCTAGTATGACTTGGTAGAAAGCGCTATTAAAATAAAGTTAAGAAATTGTAGCCAGCAATAATTATCAGAACTCACCTCCGCTGTGAGAGAGATTATATCAGAGCTATGATGAAAAAAAAAAATTCTAAGTCATTTCAGTAGACTACTGTAAAACACTGATCACCGTTCTAAATTTGAACCATGGCAATCCAACCTCACTTCTCATACTGTATAAAATAATTTAAGAAAATAAAATAATAAAAAAATTGTAATCAATGGTGCTCGCAACAGAATTCAAAATGATTGAGACACAGAGCATTATAAATAATGTCCAGCAAGCAGGATACCAAACCACCTTTATATTACAACATTTCCACAAAGTATAACAATCAATAACCCAATAAACAAAACCACAAATATCTATAGGGCGATATGTTACATTCCATACTCACAAACATCTATAACAATAGCCAGCTACTTAAGAAACTTCGTCATCCAAACATATTACTGTAACTCCCCTAACATAGGCTCCACCATTAAAAATCCACTATCTAAAATAATCCTAATATCATAAAACCCACTAACTAAAACAGAAAATAAAAGGCAATATATTCCATAGAATGCAACAACTGCCAAGCCAAATACGCGGGGGAGACAGGAAGGAGAGTCAGCAATAGAATATATGAACATAGACGCAACATTATAAATCAAGACAATAGATCTCTAAATTTCCAACACTGCAGAGAAACAGGCCACACTTTCGCATTAGGAGAACCTAGAATAGATTACAATAACATAAACAGCAAATATCAAAGGCTTATAATTGATCCTTTATTATTCAGAAACACAATAACATTAATAGAAAATAGATTTGCCCGAAACATATAACACAATATATCCTAGTACCAGCTAATAATATTGTCGCGAAATTTGTTTAGAGTTAAATCAAAGTAATTGTTTAATTATTAAATATATGTAAATATTTTAATAGTTCGATGTTATGTAAATTTTGTAACTGTATATATTTTCCTTCTTTTTCTTTAGATGTGGAGTGAGAAAGATATCACTCAACTTGCGAGTCTTAATCTAATAATAAAACCTTCTGAAATAGCTTTGTGTACCTCTGTTCTTTAATCGCGACAATTGGTGGAGACGCTGGGTATAGCCTTGAAATAATAAAAACGGCTGAATTGAATTTGAGGAGAAGTCTTCGACTTAAGGGAATATCTCCTGATTTGGGATCGCTTGACAAAGAACCAATCATGATAAAGAATGAATCTGGAGAAACCTCATCCCAAGTCCCCTCAACTTACCTTTCCTTGCAACAGCCAAGATGCCCTTCCTCATTTACTGGAGATGGAAGTCAAGACGCCCAAAAATGGCTAAAAGATTATAAAAGAGTTGCCAAATACAATAGATGGGATGACACTATGTGTCTGGCAAATGCTGTGTTTTTTCTTGAAGGAACAGCTCGAAAATGGTTTGAAAATAATGAAGAAACTCTGACTTCCTGGGATGACTTTCAGAGGGCTCTAGGTGAAGCATTTGGCCAACAAGAAGAGGTAATTAAAGAAGCTGAGTCTCTACTGAAGAATAGAGCTCAGAAAGTGAAGGAATCTTCAGAGGCCTACATCAAGGACGTACTGTACCTATGTCAAGTAGTTAACCCCCGGATGGACGATGAAACCAAATTAGGACATCTGATGAAAGGAGTCGCCGAGGACATTTATCAGATATTGATTGCAAAAGATGTTGAAAATGTAAATCATTTCTTAAAGGAATGCCGGAAAATAGAAATTATGAGAAAGAGAAGAATATCTTCAAGATTTGAAAGACTTCCAAATGTAGCTTCAATGGCCTATGAGGAAAAAGATCTTCCATCATTGATTAGAAGAATTGTCCAAGAAGAGATACAGAAAGTAATAGCCCCACCAGGACTGACCACAGATTCGATAGAGGACATGATAAGAGAGGAGGTGAAAATGAATTTGTCGCCAATCTCTCTAAAAGACCGTCAGTTCTAGTAAGGAACCAATCAAGACCATTCAGGACGTATGAGCCATCCAAAAGAACTGAATATTCTTCTCCCCAATTCTACCGAAATCTCAACAATGGAGGACTCCAGACGATCGCCCCTTATGTTTCCATTGTGGAAGACCTGGTCACGTCGTCAGGTATTGTCGGGAGAGGAGGCAAGTTTTCGCGGATGCTCGCGCCAGGAGGGAACCAAGGAGACCAACAACACTGGGCGACTATATGCCAAATATTGAAGAAATAGACCCTAGGATTCCCCCAGCTCGCCAACCTAGGAGTGCCTCACCCTATCCGGGGAGGAGGATAAGTACAGGACGCAGGCCATCAAGATCACCTGCTAGGGTGAACAGCCGCTCATCGTCAAGAGAAAGGGAGGAAAACTAGAACTGGCGACCTGCTTAGGAGGTAAGGCCGCACGAATACTAAATCCTCCGTCGACGACTTCCACCAAATTGAAGAATAATTTTGTTAAGATCACTATAAAAGGGAGTGAGGTACTTGCTTTGGTGGACTCTGGAGCAGACTATTCAGTTATATCAGAAGATTTCCGTCGTCATATAAGAACTCCTTTGTTATCTAGTAAAGGACCAATTATAAGAGTGGCAAACTCCAAATGCGTCAGAGCCCTAGGACGATGTGTTCTAAAGATTAACGTAAATGAATTAACCCAACCATTCGAGTTTATTGTACTATCTGAGTGTAGTCATAAAGTTATCCTTGGTTGGGACTTTCTGAAATTAACTCAAGCCAAAATTAATTGTGGGGAAAATGAGCTTTACTTAAGGGAAGCTCCTATGAAGGAAGAACTCTGTCCAGTAGACACCGTTTGCACTTTAGAGGATAGCATTATTCCACCCAACTCAATCAAGCAAATAACTGTTGTCTGTAGCAACATTGCGGGAGTTCAAGAAGTTCTGATTACTTGCTCTAAGGCTCTTACTATGGATAAAGAACTAATTATTCCGGCCTCCGTTGTCAGTCTCAGCCATGGAAGGAGCAAGGTTTGGATGGCAAATGGGAGTGACTTTGCAAAGATCATTCCTGCAGGGATGAAAGTTGCGGAAATATCTCTCATTGACACCAGTAATTTATGCTGCATAGATGGAGGCAATGATGATTTTGAGAAAAATGAAAATAGATGCCCTGAGGACTTGGATAAACTTGTGACCCTTATAGACACTGATATATCCAATGAAGATAGAGTGAGAATGTTGGATGTTCTTAGGAGGTACATAGATGTATTTGAATTTCAAAAAGCAAACCTCAAAACTTCATCATTGAAAGTTAAACATTGCATTGTTACTGGAGATCATGCCCCTATTAAGCAACGCCCATATAGAGTGTCACCAAAAGAAAGAAGCATTATTCAGACAGAAGTGGACAAAATGCTTAAACAAGGAATAATTGAACCATCGGATAGTCCCTGGTCCTCTCCTGTCGTTTTAGTTAAAAAGAAAGATGGAACCTGGAGGTTCTGTGTGGACTACCGCCGATTAAACAAAATAACCAGGAAAGACGTATATCCGTTACCCAGAATTGATGACACTCTGGACTCGTTGAGAGGAGCTTCCATATTCTCTACGATGGATTTGAAATCGGGGTATTGGCAGATCGAAGTTGATGAAGCTGATCGTGAGAAGACTGCTTTCGTAACCCCTGATGGCCTTTTCGAGTTTAGAGTGAGTTCATTAGTAGTATTCCCTCCAAATAGGTAAGAACCATACAATATTTCATTTTAAACAGTGAAAGAAGGGTAAATTCCACATATAAAAATACATGTTACTGAAACCTGACAAAGAGATACCCTCAAAGCGGGTAGAATCGTATTTACCGCTGTTCCTGTGTTAAAGTATCACAATACGGTACGATACACAACTCTATTCCATTAGAGCCGGAAGCTCTATATTAGAGTACAATTTGTTATAATAAGATGTGGGGGGGGGGGTAGTACCATAAAACAAAAGAATAAAAAAAAAGATGTATGAGGGGAAACAAAACTCTCCATATAAGTTGTGTACTAGATATTTATTCGGATTAGGCAAAATTTTGGGGACATTTCATACTGGCGAGACATGCTATTTACATAATGATCTAGGTAGAGGTGACATAAGGTTACAAATTCGTCTTTATAAAGGGGAGAACCTAGATCTCCATCTATTCTAGTGGGACAAAATATACGAACCCTAACATTCCTTTTAAGTCACTTAAAGCCCTTTAGGGCCCATTCAGAATCTAAATAGATTAGCTTCTGTTCGAAAAATAAAGGGGGGCTAAACCATAATGGCGAGGGGCTTACCTTCTCTCGAAAGCGGCGGCAAGGTCTGGTCTCCTCTACGTCTCAGGCCCGACTGGCTGAATCTCTCCTGTCACTGAGCGACTCTGTGTATCTCCTCGATTTAGCCAAGAAAACCTCCTTTTATCCATGTCTCTCTTCATTTTCATTCGCTCACACGCCAAAGTTTCTATTGGCTGGCATTTTCATTCGTCGAAAGCAAACACGCACGTGATCATGACCACGCCTCCAATTTACCGTGTTGCCGCGCAAAGAGAAAAAAAAATTGTATATTGAAAAACAAATTAAATTCCTTTAGTAAATTAAATAATATATATATCCCGAGTATTTAAAAAAAAAAGGTTATTGATTTAATGTTTATATGACAAAATTGTTTTCCTTTGGTCACCTCTAACTAAAATGAGGGGGATATATGTACATATGGTACAGCAGCTCCCAGCACGGATGTCTGGATGTCACCCGTGTCTTCCTCCCCACCAGGCATCAGCTTTCGGCATGGAAGTCTGGTGTCCTCAAGTGTCTAGTTTTTTATTTGTACATGTGCTCTTTGTACATCCTTCGTCTCGGCCCTCCCGCAGCGGGCTTTGGGTCTTTATAAAGCATCGTCGGCCATCGTTGGGAGTTCTCCACCTAGGCAACAAACACTTCGGCGAGACACTGCGTATATATTTATATGATGTAAATGTTTACATCTTTGTTGGGTCTTGTCTGGTGGAAAATCTGACCCAACAAATACATGTGCCATAGATGAATGGCAGAAACTAGTCACATTTACCTTTGGTCTCTTTTGACATAGAAATTTGTGGTCTGCTCTTTTAAAGTGCCCACCATTTTGGTCATCTAGAAACATTTTTAAAAACAGAAAAGATTAAAAAAAATTTTTTTTCATCAAAGATGTGATTTTACTAGCCACAGTACAGCTTTAGATCTCTCTATGGGTCATAGACAAATAAATTTGTGGTTCGCGCTTCTTCGACTACTGACGCCCGCTTTTTGGACATGTAGATATTGGAAAACAGTTGGAAGCAACCGCAGCCAAAAAAAAAAATTAACACCAACATGGTTTGTTTGGAGAGTCTGCTTGCACATTCCCTGGGATTGATTGTGACTTGATATCTCTTAATGTTGTATGTTGAATTGGGATAGTCCTGTTTTAATTTGTTTGTCCTGACTAGGGGCAAAGCAGTTTCTTATTCAATAAAGGGCAATTTGTGAGTTGGAGAAATTGTTCAGGAGATAAGTTTATAATTGTCCAGGTGTCTGGCTGATTGCTGTTCTGTTAGTTCTGCTTTTGTCTTCTTCTTTCTTATCTCCACTCAATCATATTAGGGTATCAAGTTGTGACCCTTGATGGTGTCTGTTTGGCAACCATCATAACTGGGTAAAGTAGAATGCGTCTGCCTCTGTCATTAAGACTCGGAGCATTACTCAGTGGCAGGCCCACTTAGCTCCAAAAGAAATGGCCGCCTCTGACATGAGCCATGTGCAGCTGCTCCTAATATGGAGTACAAACGCTGCTCATCCTGTATCCCTGTATTAGGAGCCCTTACAGGGTACTATCAGCCCAGGTTTTTTAGTGAGCTTGTTACTGCTCCCCCTCCTCCTTTTTCATCCTGGCTTGGGACCGCAAAGGCGGAGTTTCTGATTTTCTAAATGGAATCATATTTTCTGTTGCTTATTATATCAATTTCACTTGCAATATCATTTTTGCTCATGGAAACTCTTTGTTGCCACCCATTTATTGTATTTAGTGGAGGATTGAATTTCTTGTGAGCAGGACTATTGAGAAGAATCAAGTGTGCTAAGACCAGATATTGTCTCTCTTTGAGTATGAGAAGTTTCTTAGTCCCTTCTTTTTTGCTTAGCTGTTATTGATCAATATTAACGCTTTATATTTATTTCAAATATGCATAAATAAATATGATGTCTATTCAACTATTTGAAATTAAATTACAGGCCGTTGTTATTTACAAAGTCTAAATATACTGAAAGAACAGTTTTTTTTAATATGAAATGGTTTGTATAAATTTTTATTGTTAGAGATTATCCAAGCCTATGGGATTATGCAGATTATATAGATTATAGGATTACATATATCTAATTTTCATAAATGGTTTTATAGATTTGAGAACATGGCTAATGGTATTCAGGGTTCAGCTATTCTCCCATGGGATGGGATCCCTGGAATGTTATATTTCATTCTAGGTGCAATGAAATAAAAAATAATTCACCCCCTCCCCTCAAATTTGTATCAAATTTTGAGAGCTACACACAATAGATGGCGCTCTGCCATCTAAAAAGCACATGTGCTCGTGGTCAGGAGATGCCTTTTTTTATTTTTAATAGGTTCTCTTTAAAAAAAAAATGAGTTCACACACATTTTTCTCTCAACATATGCTTGAAACAAATAGGGTAATTTTTAAAAGCTGTGATAATCTTCTGTTCTTTTTTATGTGTGGATTAAAATAGCATTTTTCTATCATGTCAATTTCTATCATCTCAAGACAATAAGCCCAAGAAGAAGAATGTGCAGTATTTTTCTATCAAGAACATTTCAATGTCTGTGTGTGATTTTTAAAATAAGGCTATTTTATATTTACCAGATAGATCTGGTAGGTTTTTATCATTATTATATATTTCAGTAAAGTTTAGTATTCTCGGGAATATTTTGTCTTGAATACCCTTTCATATCAAGAAACCTCTAGGACCATCCATTTTGATTGCGAGGTAAAGCCTGCACCAGGCCAATGAGGGTCAACAGCCTGTAACATCTATATGGTTGGCTTTTCTTGATTTACTAAGAAAATATTTTTGCCACAATATTATGGAATAAAACAAAAATTAAAATTGTTGATATTTATCTTGATAGAGGATGTAATGTGGGATGCTGGCCACTATGAACTCACTTTTTCTATCCTGGACCTTGTCCTGTTGTGTTGCTGAATGAAGGTAGATGGGGCAGAATGAGTTGTTTGTTGACACAAAGAGCTATTTTTTATAGCACCTTGGTTTTTAAATCTTTCAAGTAGCTATATTATATATATATTGGGTCAGGACGAAAATAATAGATGATTTCAGTACTTCAAATTTCAAGCTTTGATTATTGCATATTTTTCATTTTAATATTTTGAAGTATCATTATGAAGCATGTTTTTCACATTATCATACTGTTATGATACTGTATACTAATATTTATATTTTCAATACATTTTATGCAATATCTGACTGTGCTAAAATGCTTTTAAAGTAGGAAATTCACTTAATTTTGCTTCATTAGTTCAAACTTGGCCGCAGCGCTGAGGAAATATCATCAGCACATGGGGCAAGGATGCCATTTCAGAACATAATAGATGATTAAAAAAAATTTGCAATGGTGATACCAGCCTTGGAGATGAAGAGGGCAGGGGACAACGATATATATAGTCAAACATTTTTAAAGATATAATGAACAGACATTTAGCCGCTAACTATGAATTGTATTAGTTGCTACCAATATGTTTATTTATACTCCCTGGTCCTGTGAGTTGATCCCAGTACAGGTACAGATGTGGCAGAAGGTATACAATGGGTTGGTTGTGTCAAGAGTATAAAAATGGTTGATATAGACATGAAAAGTTTTTAGCCTTTATTTTTATTTGCATACACATATGCACATTACAACAACATGGAAAGCTTTGTGGAAACAACAATGCAGTATATATGGTTTCACCAAATATTGTAGGAGAGCTGCCAAACATTAATATTAGGTTGTAATTGTAATTGATCTAAAAAGATCATATTCACAATAAAAAAAATAACCAAAAACTTTATCAAAATAATAATTCTTGGAAAAAAAAAATCAATGGATAAATTTAAGAGTCAAGAGTTAAAGGGCAGCAATAATTTTATCAATATATATATTATATATATATAAATTAATAGCAATTCTATATATAAAGGGTAATAAAAGATTTGTCATTCAAATTTTGAAAAGATAAATATTTGTTATATTGGAATACTTGAGGAAAGTTGGGTTTATTGAAAATTTCACCAGGCTACAAACTGGGGATGACCATGAACTTTCATAACACACACCTTCTTCAATTGAAAGACTTTCACTCAGCTGTAGTGTAAGTAGCTCCAAGTGAGAGAGAATGAAAAAGCCATACATACAGTAGAACCTCCACTCTCACTAAGGGACACCTCTCTACAAAGAACAATTTACTTCCCCAAAATTATGACTTTCACTAATTATCAACTCTCCCTAAAGGACACTTTAGTTCTTCAACTAGGTGTCTTTAACAGAGAGGTAGTTCTGCTGTATCACCACCAGTCTTAATTACTTTATCCAGTAGTTACTCTGGGCTGTGTGTGAGCTATTTTATAGTTTACAAAAAAATTATATAAATTCTCTTTCTATTTAAAAAAAAAAATCACATTTTATATATTATTTACTTCAAAAAATATATATTATTTTTTTAAAAAGCCCGATTTTTTATGAAAAAAATGGAGTGGATTTTATTTCAAGATGTATTGGGTCCCTAGAATTTCATTCTGAGAACTCTTATCATTACTTTGTTGCTTCAAAAAAACTATTTCAAACCTATCAATATATAATATGTATAAAGGAGATTAGATATCCACCATATAAAAAAAATGTTTTTTTTTTATATTTCAGATCCAATATTTTTATAAAATATATAAATATATAACAAAACATAGTATAATAACAAATATATATATATATATACATATTTTAAAGAAATATCAGCTAAAGGACATATTATTTTTCTTGTATAATAAGTTAATAACTGTTTCTGTTTAAAAATGTAAATCTACACAATTATCTCTAGAGGGATAATTATGTTTTGTGTGTTGAAAAAAATATATAAAATATTTTTAAAAAAGATTTCAACAAAGTAACATATCCTCAAAGGATAAATAAAAAATGGGGGATGGATGTAATTTTTTAATATATCAACTTATGATGGAACAAGTGTGATGAAGGACGGTGTGTGGAGAAAATAAAGATTCTATGTTTCTCTATAAAAGGACTTTCCCATGGAACCTTTTATCAGGTTCTGTAACCTGTCAGATCTTCCCTTCCATTCCAGGGCCTTCACCCTTTATAAGAGCCAAGTTCACACAGCCAGGAAGTGATCTTCTAACCCAATATATCTCCTGTGGAGACCTCTACCTGGAGACAAAATGGATAAAAGAACATCTGACACCAACACAGTGTAATTGGGTGAGATTTCAGTGGTTGATAGAACTTTATGTGGCTTTTCCAAAAACAAATGGTACTTCAAGTGGCCAAGACAATACCTCTGAGTAGATTTCAAAGGTTGATAGAACTTTATGTGGCTTTTCCAAAAACAGACAGAACTGTGTTGACTAGAATCAGTTCTGTGGCCCAAGAGGGACACAATAAATATTTATAAAATTGATAAAAAAGTCATAGTTTCTCCCTTTCAGTGCCCTATCCAGTCATTATGGAATTGGGGGAAAGTTAGAGAATAGGATATTGTGTGTGTTGTGTTGAGTGTGTATTGCAGATATCTTTCAATTGAAAATTCGACTATACAACAAAACTGACTTAAACCTGGCCCATCATTGATAAATACTCGTAATTACTCCCAGCAGTTTTGCTAGCCCGATGTCAACACCACTGTTATTGCATTAGGTATTTAATAAAGAAAACATTTGGAGGGACATTTTTGGCATTCAGTGCGAAATAGGAGCATAACTTATTGCATTATTTGTTAAATAGATTATATAGATGGTTAGAGAATGCAAATATTAATGCTGAATATTAAAAAATTTATAGCACATATATATTTTATATGGATCTCATGAAGAAAGGTTTGACAAATCTGAGAGTTTGATTGTTGGAATAAGACCAGAACATTGCAGAAAGTTCCTGGTGTGTATGTTAGATACCACAACACAATGTGATAAAATAATTAACTGACAACACACAATATTGGATACAAAGATTGTAAGTGTGAAAGACAAAGAAAATAACACTTCAACAATAATACAATGTGTGATCTTAAGTACAACAATAACATGCTAAAATAATTAACTGACAACAACAAAACACACAATATTGGATACAAAGATTTAGATAGCAAGAGTGAAAGACAAAGAAAATAACACATACTTCAACAATAATACAAAAATCTTAAGCACAATAATAAATAATTAACTGACAAACACACAGGATTAGATAAAATTATTTAGATGGTAAGCATGTGAAAGACGGGGGAATAACATTGCTACAATTATATAGAGTATGTTAAATATACCAATATTTCAAACTGCTTAACTGACAAAACACACAAGGTTAGATACACTTTTTTATACAGTAAGCAAGTGAAAGACAATAATATTGCAACCATAATAGTACACAGCAATAATGTGTTGAAATATTTAAATTGAAAACACATGTGAGGTTAGGTCCAATAGTTTAAATGTCAAGCATGTTAAAGACAATAATATTGCAACCATAATATAGCATATAAGTTATGCACACAGCAATAATATGTTGAAATATTTAAATTGAAAACACATGTGAGGTTAGGTCCAACAGTTTAAATGTCAAGCATGTTAAAGACAATAATATTGCAACCATAATATAGCATATAAGTTATGCACACAGCAATAATATGTTGAAATATTTAAATTGAAAACACATGTGAGGTTAGGTCCAACAGTTTAAATGTCAAGCATGTTAAAGACAATAATATTGCAACCATAATATAGCATATAAGTTATGCACACAGCAATAATATGTTGAAATATTTAAATTGAAAACACATGTGAGGCTAGGTCCAACAGTTTAAATGTTAAGCATGTGAAAGACAATAATATTGTAACAAGGAAAAAGTGCATTCTAAGTACAGCAAAAATGTGGCAAACTATAATAATGGTGAAGATAGATCTAATTGCTTGTAGAATGAGAAAGCAAGCCATGGGACATTGCAACAATTACAGCAACATTGCAACAATTCTATAGTAAGTTAAACTTGTCAGGATAGTTAGCTGACAAGATTGGACTTATGTTAGATAGAAAAGCTGAAAGATAAAGAATAATCGGCTCGGGTTCTGTGAATGAAATGAATTAATGAAATCTTTCTTAAAAAAATATGAAAAAAAAGGTAATCACACAAAAAATTCTAGATAATGACAGTAAGGCTTTGCTAAAAACAAACTGGGAATAAAGCAAGCCATTTCATATAAAAAAAAAACTTAAATTAATTCCATTTAAAAATATATAATATAGTGATCAAATGTTCAGTTCCAATTAGGTTTGCTATAGCAATGTTCTACTGTAATTTAGTATATTTTTAAAATTAAAAATTAAATAAATTTTAAAAAAATTTCCATCACAAATAGTTAGCCAATGAAATGTTTAGAGAAGTGGATGACTGGGAAATGACTAGAGGACAATAACTTGTTCATTTTGTGAACATGTTAATGAACAAATTCAACTTGTACAGTAGAACCTTCATAAGAAGACCTTCCCATTAAAAGACACCACTCAACAAAGGACAGTTTTTATAACCAAAATTATCATTTTTACCAATTAATTGCTTTATGGTAAGAGGAAATCTCTTTTGAATGGACACTTTGGCTCTTCAGTTAGGTACCTAACAGAGAGGTTCTGTAAAATATATATTTTCCATTGTTGTTTGATTATAAATATATTGATTGAAAAAAAAGGGTACATATAGGCTTAAAGGTTATTTTAACAGTGAATTCATTTTGAATATATATACCATAAAATATATATAAATGTATAACAACAGCACATATACAGTAAAACCCCGCTATAACGAACCCTGGATATAACGAACCTTCCCTTATAACGAACCCACGCCGATTCCCAATTCCATTCCATTGAAAATACCATCGTTATAACGAACTTTGCGATTTTTAGAATAACGAACTACCCCTATAACGAACCTATTTCGGGTCCCAAAATGATAAAATCTATTAAAAATACTATGCTTATAACGAACTTAGAATTGTAATTTAAAAAAAAAAAATAAAAAACAAAATTTTGAGCATGTTTAAAGCTCGCGGATCGCGATTTCAAAACAATAAATTTAGCGGCATTGTTTGTTTGATTTTTGCACTTTATTTTTCCTGTATGTTGTATAAATTTTTACACATTATACTTTTATTAATTAGAATATCTTTGCATCCATTAAATTTGAAATATAAAAAATGCAAATGGCTTCCAAAATGAAGAAAACAAAGGCATTTTAAAAACAAAAGCATTATTTCTTAAAAAAAAAAAGGCCATTTTCAGAACTTTTCAAAGTGAAACAACATAGGCAAAATGAATCAACTTCAACTTTTGCCGCGATCGCGATCGTACGTTTTAGGGCTAAAAAAAAAAAAAGTCCAAATGAACGGTCCCGTGATGAAACAAAAATTATTTTTATGCCATTAACTATGGTGATTTTAAAGTCAGCAATGTTTTGCATGGCAGGTTAAAAAAAAAAAACGAAATCTAGACCTAGAAGAATATGGGGAAACATGAAATGGAAGAAAAACACTAACTTTATTTGAATGGTGCAATGCTTGGAAGAATGCTTTGAAACAACAAGGTATTAGAGCCATTTTTTCAAGTAAAAATTGTATTATATAATGTGATAACGATGTTTTAAAATCATTTCATATCTTTGAATATATATTTAATAAAACTTTGCCTAGGATTTGTCTTGATTTTTAACTTAGACATAGAGGTACATGTATGTTAATCATAAGAAGAACCTATTATCTAATGATTTCTATTATTATTCAGTATTAATATAAGGAAATTAGTCAATTAAGGGAATTAAAATAAAGTGACCACTATTAAGAGGCAGCCTCTACTTGTGTGTATGGCTGTTTTTTAATTATACAGTCTAAAATTTTTGAAAAGTAAAAAAAAATAGCCAAACCGTGGCTATAGTGAACCGTGGCTATAGTGAACCAAAAGCTCTGTCCCATTGGGGTTCACTATAGAGGGGTTTTACTGTATGTACAAAATAAAAACATAAACAAAAAATAGATCACAAAAAAATCGATAGCTCCATTGTAACAAAAAAGGGAGGTAGAAAGTAAGGACCAGAATCACATAGTTAATACAATAAAACCTGCCAACACTAATGTCTTACTACATGTGATCCCTCTGGTCTTTCTCAGCTTTAGGAAACTTTGGTGTTTGGAAATTTTTGAACACAATTGTTTAATTGCATTGTTTATCACACAATATATAAAGTAAAGTTAAATACAGTAAAACTTTGCTGAAACAATTGAGTATAGAGTGACTAATTCTAATGTAATAATATACTGGTCACATAGTGAACCCAATATCCCATTATAGGGTTTCACTAAATAGCTAAGTGTATATAGTTTTATAATGTTTTTGTTTAATTTTCATATATTTTGTCAACACATAGCTATTAAAAATGCCCTAATGTAGAAAAAGAGTGACCTGTCAATATTTGTGACAGCCTTGAGGAGAAGGCTAGCCACTGACAAAGGATGTTATGATAGAAAAGTTGACTTCTCTAGGTAGATGGCCATGTTGACAGGGTTTATTGTATAGTCCACACTTTGGTTGCATTTTAAACAAATGAACTCATAATTCCTTGAAAATTATTATTCTCTAAAAAATATATATATAAATATATACTGTATTTATAAATTGTATTTGTATATCATATAAATTATTGGTAAAAAATCTCATATAAATGATGTATACAAATAAATAAAATACTCTATCCATATAACAAAAGATGATCCTGGAGTTCAGCAAGGTATCTTCAGTAAAGTGGCACAATAAGCCATTGGCATGAAGATGGATCTTTGGTTATTAATAAAATTGAATAGTTATTTTAAAAATATATAAAGCACTTTTGAATTTGGTAATTGGTTATTTGACTTTTTTTTTTTAGAAAATAAATGTTGAAAATTGAAAAATTAAAAAATACATATATAGATGTGAATAAAATAATTATTTAACTAAAATAAATTTAGTCAACTGCTTCTTGTTCCCTGGCAAATTGAAGGAATACCTGAAACCACAGTCTGGAGGTTAGTGGGAGAATGTAAGTTTAGGAACCACAGTCTGGAGGTTAGTGGGAGAGTGTAAGGTTAGGAACCACAGTCTGTAGGTTAGTGGGAGAATGTAAGGGTGGGAACCACAGTTTGGAAGTTAGTGGGAGAATGTAAGGGTAGGAACCACAGTCTGGAGGTTAATGGGAGAATGTAAGGGTGGGAACCACAGTCTGGAGGTTAGTGGGAGAATGTAAGGGTGGGAACCACAGTTTGGAGGTTAGTGGGAGAATGTAAGGGTGGGAACCACAGTCTGGAGGTTAGTGGGAGAATGTAAGGGTGGGAACCACAGTCTGGAGGTTAGTGGGAGAATGTAAGGGTGGGAACCACAATCTGGAGGTTAGTGGGAGAATGTAAGGGTGGGAACCACAGTTTGGAAGTTAGTGGGAGAATGTAAGGGTAGGAACCACAGTCTGGAGGTTAGTGGGAGAATGTAAGGGTGGGAAACACAGTCTGGAGGTTAGTGGGAGAATGTAAGGGTGGGAACCACAGTCTGGAGGTTAGTGGGAGAATGTAAGGGTAGGAACCACAGTCTGGAGGTTAGTGGGAGAATGTAAGGGTGGGAACCACAGTTTGGAGGTTAGTGGGGGAATGTAAGGGTGGGAACCACAGTTTGGAAGTTAGTGGGAGAATGTAAGGGTAGGAACCACAGTCTGGAGGTTAGTGGGAGAATGTAAGGGTGGGAAACACAGTCTGGAGGTTAGTGGGAGAATGTAAGGGTGGGAACCACAGTCTGGAGGTTAATGGGAGAATGTAAGGGTAGGAACCACAGTCTGGAGGTTAGTGGGAGAATGTAAGGGTGGGAACCACAGTCTGGAGGTTAGTGGGAGAATGTAAGGGTGGGAACCACAGTCTGGAGGTTAATGGGAGAATGTAAGGGTGGGAACCACAGTCTGGAGGTTAGTGGGAGAATGTAAGGGTGGGAACCACAGTTTGGAGGTTAGTGGGAGAATGTAAGGGTGGGAACCACAGTCTGGAGGTTAGTGGGAGAATGTAAGGGTGGGAACCACAGTCTGGAGGTTAGTGGGAGAATGTAAGGGTAGGAACCACAGTCTGGAGGTTAGTGGGAGAATGTAAGGGTGGGAAACACAGTCTGGAGGTTAGTGGGAGAATGTAAGGGTGGGAACCACAGTTTGGAGGTTAGTGGGAGAATGTAAGGGTGGGAACCACAGTCTGGAGGTTAGTGGGAGAATGTAAGGGTGGGAACCACAGTCTGGAGGTTAGTGGGAGAATGTAAGGGTAGGAACCACAGTCTGGAGGTTAGTGGGAGAATGTAAGGGTGGGAAACACAGTCTGGAGGTTAGTGGGAGAATGTAAGGGTGGGAACCACAGTCTGGAGGTTAATGGGAGAATGTAAGGGTAGGAACCACAGTCTGGAGGTTAGTGGGAGAATGTAAGGGTGGGAACCACAGTCTGGAGGTTAGTGGGAGAATGTAAGGGTGGGAACCACAGTCTGGAGGTTAGTGGGAGAATGTAAGGATGGGAACCACAGTCTGGAGGTTAGTGGGAGAATGTAAGGGTGGAAACCACAGTCTGGAGGTTAGTGGGAGAATGTAAGGGTAGGAATCTGACTATTTTTTAGCGTATAAATTTCTCACCTTACATCTATAAAAGGCCCCCAAATTATTAAATCAATGCTCATTAATGCTCATATTTTAAAAATTATTCAAAATATTGCCTTTAATTAATCAAACCCAGTGCTAGTAACATCACTTGGGACTGTTCTAACCAGTTTTGTTATTTTAACCATAGTTATAATAATAGTTTGAGTCTAAAAGTTGTAACTTTATAATTATGATATCACAATTTAACCTCATGAGAGGACATTCCCACTAGCAGACACCTCTATACAAAGGACAATTTTCATCATCAAAATTACTATTTTTACTAATTAGTTTCTCTCCAGTAAAAGGACAGCCTCTCTCAATAGGACAGTTTAACTCTATAACTAGGTGTACACCCTACAGAGAGGATAATTATATAACCAAATTGAAATTTTATTAAGTTGAGTGTTATAAAGTGGAATTGTCAAAAGAGGTCCTGGTATGTCCTGTCTTAAAACAGAAAGCTATACTATGAGGGTAAAACAGAGAGCAAGGTGTGATCTGAGAACTATCACTTGAACCCGTGTTATCCCATTGTGCCCTGAGGTTACTGTGCTGTGGAGGATGTTACCTGCTCCAGGGAGGTCTGGCTGAAGGAATACTCCTGGACTCCGTACTCCAACTTGGCTGTAACACACTCTGTCACACTATGGAAACACTCTCAATACTTATATCATCAATACACAGGTAAACCTTTCTATTTCAAATGCTTTTATTTCTTTCACTACCTATATAAATGACAAAAGATGATTATTACCTTACCTAATTGGGAGAATCTGTATGGGGAAAGTCCCTAATAAAGGATTTTGTGTGTGTGTGTGTGTATTTCAAATGCTTTTTAACCACTTTTGAAATAATTTAACCTGATTATTTTTTTTAAATCTATGATAATTCCTTTTCAAATAATAGTTGAATCTTGTCATGGCAATATCACTTGGACCAAGATTCTATATATTGTTATAACCATGGATATAGATAAAACAATTAAGACCTAAAACTTGTATGTGGGACTTTAAAATTATGATGGTATAACTAAGTTTATGTTATAAATAATCTATTAAAAAAAAGTACTTTTAAAAAAAACTTTTATAAAATGCACTAAAAATGAGGAAAATAAATATTTTAAATAACCGCCATTGAACAATTAGATATATTTGATGAGGATGGAGATGATCATCAGGTAATTAATGTAATTTAATATGAAGAAACTGATTAGTAAGTTTTATGTTTCACTAAATATCTCTTTCCTAAGTATATGATGATTGTCCATGCTGCTTTTATTTTCACTCAAATAAATCCAATGATTATACAATGTATATAATCAATGAGATATTTATTTCTCCTTCTTTTTGCATTTAAAAAAAGCTTTTTTAAAATGTTTTTTTTTTTTTTAATTATTTATTTAATTTTTAACCACGAATTATAAATTCTAAAAAAATTATGGCTTGGAAGTATATTAAAAATTGGTTATGAAATTTGAAAAGAAATATAGAATTTGGTTCATTTCTCTAACCATCTATAAGTCTGAAATTTAGTAAACTTGCATTGTTAGCTCGATTCCGTGAGTATGTAAAAATTTCAGACTTGCTGTAGTATGAAAATATATTAAAATTTCATAACAATGTTTAAAAAGAAATTTTAAAATTAGTCCAGTCTACACTCATGGACAAAACTTAAAGGAAGTTGTTCCTTTTAGATATGTATATCGGGATTCAGACAATAACTCTGAAAGATATTTGATACACAGGCAGAGCTGGATCATTCGACTAGTTCATATAAATCTTATATAGTAAAAAATGTACACCCTCTCTCTAAATATAACAAGTATATTCCTCTTCTTCATCTATTGTCTAAAGAAGGTGGGCATGACTATGAAACTTTATTTCTTGGTGACCCTTAATAAAATGCTGTTCAGTTGGTACCTTTTTCCAAGACTTCAAAGATGGGTCCCAGAGAGGAGACGTCGGGAATGTGGGCCAGGAAGAGATTGGGCTGAGTCTCCTGTACTCTGGCTGAAGGGAACAGACTCGTCACTTTCTCCCTCAAGGCTTGCTTCTGGGAGTCAGGTCCCAGCTTGGCCTCAAGGACGTAGCCTGTGCCGTACTTGCTCTTGAGGTGCTGGATGGAGCCCAGGCATCTGGTCATACATCCTGTGAGAGGAAGTTGTGTCTTTGATATAGGATATCAGGGAAAAATAGATTTCTATACATAACTCTCTCTTTGAGAACAAAATTGTGGACCATTCAGCTCTCCTATCCTATATTATTAAATGAAAAGTTAATTAAAAAATAGAAATGAACCTCTCTCCAAAGGACACCTAGTTGCAGAGTCAAAGTGTCCTTTATGAAAAGGTGTCCTCTTACCGGAAATCTGCTGCTAAATAGTAAAAAAAAAGTGATTTTGGAGGTGAAAACTGTCCTTTGTAGAGATGTGTCCTCTAGCGAGTGTCCGCTCATGGAGGTTCTACTGTATTGCCACAACACTTTCATCTGCTCAAAACCTTTTGGGTGAATTCAACTAATTTAATGACTCCTCTTGTAGAGAGCTATTACATCAAAGCCTCCCTGTACTGATGAGGGGTATTGGGTAAAGTTTTCAACTAGCAATAATTGCGTCTTGGAAGATCCTCATGGGCTACGATATCGCTTCTGCGCAAAGCTGATTGATTTTTGCCTGTACTGATGAGGGCCATGTTGTAGATAACACCAACAGTATGTTATCTACTGGGGTGATGAACAAGATGCATTATTTTAATGTCTTTTTAAAAGGAGAGGTGCCTCTTTTGGTAAATGAATACCAACCTCCAGAAACTTCATGCTATTTTATAAATATCTACACCTCTGTATAAAAGAAATTTGACTTTTGAATTTAAAAGGTGCCATATCCCTGTTTCGTTACTTTGGAGCATTTTATAGAAAGCAGGCCTTATAGGTAACAGAATATTAAAATATACACCATTACCCCTGTCTACCCCAGTTTGTAACCTGTTCCAATTCTCACAAGGTAACAACATCAAATAAGTAAATTATATGGAAACAGAGAAGAGCTTCATATCTTTTAAATAGAATCCTCAAGTAACAGTCTGGCAGCATCCTTGATATCCACTTTCTTCAGCTAACAAGAAGAATGAATAACATCCCATACCTCACAATTCTACAATAAATTGATCCCTATTGAATGGTCAGTCTACCATTGCTGTTAGTTAGAGTTTGAAATTCCGCCTTTGCCAGTCCCAAGCCCGGATGAAAAAGAAGGGAGAGCAGTAACAAGCTCGCTAAAAAACCTGGGCTCAGCTGGCCTGGCTGAGGGTACCCTTGTAAGGGTTCCTATCCAGGGATATAGGATGAGCAGCGTTTGTACTCCATGTTAGGAGCGGCTGCACATGGCGTATGTTCCTTATGTCAGAGGCGGCCACTGAGTAGTGCTCCCAGTCTTAGTGACAAAGGCAGACGCATTCTACTTCACCCAGTCATGATGGTTGTCAAGTCTAAAGCTCTACAAGCTTGAAACACTAATATGATTGAGTGGAGATAAGAAAGAAGAAGAAGAAGAGTTTAGATAGGAGCTGGGTCTAAGAGAACACATGTACCAAGTGTTGATATAGAGGACTGGTGGAGAGAGTACCTGAGAGTTCCCTTGACCAGGATGGCCACCCTGGAACACAAAGCCTCCACGTCCTCGATGGAGTGGGTGGTAAGGAGGAGACAGCGGCCGGCCCCCGGCTGGTAGAGGGCCCCCAGGAGCTCTCGCAGAAGAGCCCTGCTCTGGGGGTCCACCCCTGTGGTGGGCTCATCCAGTACCAGCAGCTTGGGCAGGCTCATCAGACTCAGGCCAAAACATATCTACCACAGAACACACCATAGGGTATAATACATATTAAAAAAAACTTTAATTTTTAAGTCTCCTTTTTTTTCACTATAAACAGTAGAACCTCTCTCTAAAAGACAGTTGCGGAGCCAAAGTGTTATATAGAGAGAAGTGTCATCTTACTAGAGCAACTAATTGATAAAAATGACAATTGTTCTTTGTATAAAGGTATCCATTATAGGAAGGGACTACTCTACTGTAATGCTGTTGCTAGTAGAGTAGTTTTTACTTATCCCTGCAGATTCTCTCTCTGATATATATCCATTATAGGAAGGGACTACTCTACTGTAATGCTGTTGCTAGTAGAGTAGTTTTTACTTATCCCTGCAGATTCTCTCTCTGATATATATCCATTATAGGAAGGGACTACTCTACTGTAATGCTGTTGCTAGTAGAGTAGTTTTTACTTATCCCTGCAGATTCTCTCTCTGATATATATCCATTATAGGAAGGGACTACTCTACTGTAATGCTGTTGCTAGTAGAGTAGCTTTTACTTATCCCTGCAGATTCTCTCTCTGATATATATCCATTATAGGAAGGGGACTACTCTACTGTAATGCTGTTGCTAGTAGAGTAGTTTTTACTTATCCCTGCAGATTCTCTCTCTGATATATATCCATTATAGGAAGGGACTACTCTACTGTAATGCTGTTGCTAGTAGAGTAGTTTTTACTTATCCCTGCAGATTCTCTCTCTGATATATATCCATTATAGGAAGGGACTACTCTACTGTAATGCTGTTGCTAGTAGAGTAGTTTTTACTTATCCCTGCAGATTCTCTCTCTAATATATATCCATTATAGGAAGGGACTACTCTACTGTAATGCTGTTGCTAGTAGAGTAGTTTTTACTTATCCCTGCAGATTCTCTCTCTAATATATATCCATTATAGGAAGGGACTACTCTACTGTAATGCTGTTGCTAGTAGAGTAGTTTTTACTTATCCCTGCAGATTCTCTCTCTGATATATATCCATTATAGGAAGGGACTACTCTACTGTAATGCTGTTGCTAGTAGAGTAGTTTTTACTTATCCCTGCAGATTCTCTCTCTAATATATATCCATTATAGGAAGGGACTACTCTACTGTAATGCTGTTGCTAGTAGAGTAGTTTTTACTTATCCCTGCAGATTCTCTCTCTAATATATATCCATTATAGGAAGGGACTACTCTACTGTAATGCTGTTGCTAGTAGAGTAGTTTTTACTTATCCCTGCAGATTCTCTCTCTGATATATATCCATTATAGGAAGGGACTACTCTACTGTAATGCTGTTGCTAGTAGAGTAGTTTTTACTTATCCCTGCAGATTCTCTCTCTGATATATATCCATTATAGGAAGGGACTACTCTACTGTAATGCTGTTGCTAGTAGAGTAGTTTTTACTTATCCCTGCAGATTCTCTCTCTAATATATATCCATTATAGGAAGGGACTACTCTACTGTAATGCTGTTGCTAGTAGAGTAGTTTTTACTTATCCATTATAGGAAGGGACTACTCTACTGTAATGCTGTTGCTAGTAGAGTAGTTTTTACTTATCCCTGCAGATTCTCTCTCTGATATATATCCATTATAGGAAGGGACTACTCTACTGTAATGCTGTTGCTAGTAGAGTAGTTTTTACTTATCCCTGCAGATTCTCTCTCTGATATATATCCATTATAGGAAGGGACTACTCTACAGTAATGCTGTTGCTAGTAGAGTAGTTTTTACTTATCCCTGCAGATTCTCTCTCTAATATATATCCATTATAGGAAGGGACTACTCTACTGTAATGCTGTTGCTAGTAGAGTAGTTTTTACTTATCCCTGCAGATTCTCTCTCTAATATATATCCATTATAGGAAGGGACTACTCTACTGTAATGCTGTTGCTAGTAGAGTAGTTTTTACTTATCCCTGCAGATTCTCTCTCTGATATATATCCATTATAGGAAGGGACTACTCTACTGTAATGCTGTTGCTAGTAGAGTAGTTTTTACTTATCCCTGCAGATTCTATCTCTAATATATATCCATTATAGGAAGGGACTACTCTACTGTAATGCTGTTGCTAGTAGAGTAGTTTTTACTTATCCCTGCAGATTCTCTCTCTAATATATATCCATTATAGGAAGGGACTACTCTACTGTAATGCTGTTGCTAGTAGAGTAGTTTTTACTTATCCCTGCAGATTCTCTCTCTAATATATATCCATTATAGGAAGGGACTACTCTACTGTAATGCTGTTGCTAGTAGAGTAGTTTTTACTTATCCCTGCAGATTCTCTCTCTGATATATATCCATTATAGGAAGGGACTACTCTACTGTAATGCTGTTGCTAGTAGAGTAGTTTTTACTTATCCCTGCAGATTCTCTCTCTGATATATATCCATTATAGGAAGGGACTACTCTACTGTAATGCTGTTGCTAGTAGAGTAGTTTTTACTTATCCCTGCAGATTCTCTCTCTAATATATATCCATTATAGGAAGGGACTACTCTACTGTAATGCTGTTGCTAGTAGAGTAGTTTTTACTTATCCCTGCAGATTCTCTCTTTAATATATATCCATTATAGGAAGGGACTACTCTACTGTAATGCTGTTGCTAGTAGAGTAGTTTTTACTTATCCCTGCAGATTCTCTCTCTGATATATATCCATTATAGGAAGGGACTACTCTACTGTAATGCTGTTGCTAGTAGAGTAGTTTTTACTTATCCCTGCAGATTCTATCTCTAATATATATCCATTATAGGAAGGG
Source organism: Cordylochernes scorpioides (assembly GCA_030710605.1). Taxonomy (NCBI): domain Eukaryota; kingdom Metazoa; phylum Arthropoda; class Arachnida; order Pseudoscorpiones; family Chernetidae; genus Cordylochernes; species Cordylochernes scorpioides. The sequence continues at coordinate 27,042,512 of CP092863.1, read as the reverse complement.
ACTACTCTACTGTAATGCTGTTGCTAGTAGAGTAGTTTTTACTTATCCCTGCAGATTCTCTCTCTAATATATATCCATTATAGGAAGGGACTACTCTACTGTAATGCTGTTGCTAGTAGAGTAGTTTTTACTTATCCCTGCAGATTCTCTCTCTAATATATATCCATTATAGGAAGGGACTACTCTACTGTAATGCTGTTGCTAGTAGAGTAGTTTTTACTTATCCCTGCAGATTCTCTCTCTGATATATATCCATTATAGGAAGGGACTACTCTACTGTAATGCTGTTGCTAGTAGAGTAGTTTTTACTTATCCCTGCAGATTCTCTCTCTAATATATATCCATTATAGGAAGGGACTACTCTACTGTAATGCTGTTGCTAGTAGAGTAGTTTTTACTTATCCCTGCAGATTCTCTCTCTAATATATATCCATTATAGGAAGGGACTACTCTACTGTAATGCTGTTGCTAGTAGAGTAGTTTTTACTTATCCCTGCAGATTCTCTCTCTGATATATATCCATTATAGGAAGGGACTACTCTACTGTAACGCTGTTGCTAGTAGAGTAGTTTTTACTTATCCCTGCAGATTCTCTCTCTGATATATATCCATTATAGGAAGGGACTACTCTACTGTAATGCTGTTGCTAGTAGAGTAGTTTTTACTTATCCCTGCAGATTCTCTCTCTAATATATATCCATTATAGGAAGGGACTACTCTACTGTAATGCTGTTGCTAGTAGAGTAGTTTTTACTTATCCATTATAGGAAGGGACTACTCTACTGTAATGCTGTTGCTAGTAGAGTAGTTTTTACTTATCCCTGAAGATTCTCTCTCTAATATATATCCATTATAGGAAGGGACTACTCTACTGTAATGCTGTTGCTAGTAGAGTAGTTTTTATTTATCCATTATAGGAAGGGACTACTCTACTGTAATGCTGTTGCTAGTAGAGTAGTTTTTACTTATCCCTGCAGATTCTCTCTCTGATATATATCCATTATAGGAAGGGACTACTCTACTGTAATGCTGTTGCTAGTAGAGTAGTTTTTACTTATCCCTGCAGATTCTCTCTCTGATATATATCCATTATAGGAAGGGACTACTCTACTGTAATGCTGTTGCTAGTAGAGTAGTTTTTACTTATCCCTGCAGATTCTCTCTCTGATATATATCCATTATAGGAAGGGACTACTCTACTGTAATGCTGTTGCTAGTAGAGTAGTTTTTACTTATCCCTGCAGATTCTCTCTCTGATATATATCCATTATTGGAAGGGACTACTCTACTGTAATGCTGTTGCTAGTAGAGTAGTTTTTACTTATCCCTGCAGATTCTCTCTCTAATATATATCCATTATAGGAAGGGACTACTCTACTGTAATGCTGTTGCTAGTAGAGTAGTTTTTACTTATCCCTGCAGATTCTCTCTCTAATATATATCCATTTAAAATTCCAAGATTTGAAAACTATACCACTAAATATTCCAATAAAATTGGGCCAATCCTATAAAATTGCTTTGTCATCCTCATGTTTATCTTCCCTCATTTACCAATGTGACAAAATTATTGTTATAACCTGGGTTGAAGCAATTAGAACTCTCTCTTAAAACATGGAACATTAAAATTATGATGTTAGAAAGAGGTTGCTGTTATAATGGATGATGTTTTGATGAGGTTCCATTGTATATATACAGTTAAACCTGTCTATAGCACCCCCTCTAAATAGTTCCTTCCTCTCTATAGCGCACGATTTTAAACATTAAAATGCAAACATTTTACATTAAAAGTGACCTATCTATAGCACCATATTTTGGTGAGTCCCAAGAGGGGGTGCTAGAGACAGGTTTACCTTTTTTGTGTAGAAATTGAAAAAATTCACCACACATTATTTTTTAAAAGAAAATTTAATTTCTCTGAAAAATTCTTTATTTTTTCCCAGTATGGATCATTAGGACATTTCCAACTAGAACAAATTTCTTTTGAAATCTGCTAGTCTCTCAGCACAAACCATATGGCTTAGTGTAAGACACACCTATTTAATTTTGTGAACACAGTTGAAACTTGTTATTTCAACATCACTTGGGGACTTTAGAATTATGATGCTATAACCAAGTTTCTGTCATAAAAGAAGCTGCAAAAACCAGGTTCCACTCTCATTTCCTCCCAAATAGTTTGAAGAGTTGTAGAGTACAACCACACATTCACAAGGTAAACTCACCTTACGTTTTGTACCTCCAGAGAGGTCGCTAATCAACTTCTTGGCATGGCTGGAGATGCCCAGGTGGTCCATTAGCCTGGAAGGAAGTCAATAATTTTAGGTAAAACATCAAGATATACAAAATGAACCTGATAGGCACAATATAAAGAGAGTTAAAGACCAATATAGGATTATCTCATCACATTTATATTCCATCATTTACAGCAAATATAACAAAAGAGTAAAAGACAAGGTAATAATACCAAATCCAAATAAATGTTGTCTTATTACCTTGTGTATATAATCTATGATCCAAATTGGGCCTTATCAAAAGAGTAAAAGGTAAAGCTACAAAATTGTAAATAGATCTTTTAGGGAAAAAATTATAGAGTCAAAACTTGTTTCAATAACATCATTTATTAATACATAGCGATAACGTGCCATCTATCTAATACAAATGAAAACACCGCGAATGTTTCTTTTGACAAATAAATCAAACTTCTATTGCCCTTACGGCAATGAAAAAATATATTGGGAGGGCTTAGCTCATCAGTGGTGAACCCTCCATGTCCATAGTTTGCTCAAATACCATTTCTAAGATTCAACCCTTCAGTGTTGCATATAAAAGAAGAATGATCCAATGCAGTATTAGAGCTCTAAAGAAGCGGTCTGGTAGATTAAATTGGCGAAACCGCTTGGAGGGTTCACCACTGATGAGCCAGCCCTCCCAATATATTTTTTTCATCGCAGTAAGGGCATAGAAGTTTGATTTGTTATTGTCAAACCTGATATCTTCTTAATTATCTTCAAACTCATTTCTTGACCAGGCTGTCTACAGATTCAAACCTACAATCCACATAATTATCTTCGAACTAACATCTTGACCAGGTTGTCCACATTGTATGATGGGATTCAAACCTACAATCCACTTAATTATCTTCAAACTCACTTCTTGACCAGGCTGCCCACAATGTATGACGGGATTCAAACCTACAATCCACTTAATTATCTTCAAACTCACTTCTTGACCAGGCTGCCCACAATGTATGATGGGATTCAAACCTACAATCCACTTAATTATCTTCAAACTCACTTCTTGACCAGGCTGCCCACAATGTATGAAGGGATTCAAACCTACAAGCCACTTAATTATCTTCAAACTCACTTCTTGACCAGGCTGCCCACAATGTATGACGGGATTCAAACCTACAATCCACTTAATTATCTTCAAACTCACTTCTTGACCAGGCTGCCCACAATGTATGAAGGGATTCAAACCTACAAGCCACTTAATTATCTTCAAACTCACTTCTTGACCAGGCTGTCCACATTGTATGATGGGATTCAAACCTACAATCCACTTAATTATCTTCAAACTCACTTCTTAACCAGGCTGTCCACATTGTATGATGGGATTCAAACCTACAATCCTCTCAATTATCTTCGAACTTACTTCTTGACCAGGCTGTCCACATTGTATGATGGGATTCAAACCTACAATCCACTTAATTATCTTCGAACTTACTTCTTGACAAGGCTGTCCACATTGTATGATGGGATTCAAACCTACCAATACACTTAATTATCTTCAAACTCACTTCTTGACCAGGCTGTCCACATTGTAAGAAGGGATTCCCCGGATGGCAGCAAAGAGAGTGAGGTGCTCCTCCATGGTGAGTTTAGGGATGAGACTGCTGCTCTGGGGACAATACCCGAGGTCCCGGAATATCTGGCTCTGGTTGACTCCTTTCAGGGGGGTTCCTCCAATAGTAACCTGCACAATTAGGGACTACGGTTAAACTTGAACTGGAATCTGCTGCTTGTGGTTAAAAACTATGTCATACTTTAGTAAATTATCACAGCTTGCTGTAACGTGTTTTGTGTGTTTGAAACAATATGGTCATATAAATACAAGGTAATAAGACCAAATCCAAATAAATAAATAGTGTGTGACGTTTTGGTAACAGCGTTGTTACCGAAACGTCACACACTATTTATTTATTTGGATTTGGTCTTATTACCTTGTGTTTATAATCTATAATCCAAATTGTGCCTTATCAATATGGTCACATATTCCTTATTATTACAACCCCAGTATTTTTTATTGCTTTGAAACCTTATAAGTGATATTTTGTAAATAGACAAATTGACCTTAATTCACCAAAGCATTAATAATTCATAATTGAAAAATCATAGTTGATATGATAATCACATGACTAAGGTTTGCACTCTATAATGTTATTTTCTTAATTCATAAAGATTTCCCCCCATTTTTTGGAACATTTCTTTAAGTTAACTATCAGAATGATTCCAATGACCTAAATTTGAGGATTGAGTGGTCTGAACTCTGTTCCCTTCAGGTTATTGTCTCTTTCTCCAATTAAGAGAAACTTTTGCTGAAGTTGAACTCACAACACCTCATATTTCTCACGGTAGTTCTGATAAATTCTCTAGCAATTCAGACATTAAAATTATTTTATAAATACACAGTCAAACATATATTAAAATATATTTTGGAACCAAGATTTTATGTTGTTATTAACATTGTTAAAACAATTGGGACTTAAAACTTGGGACATAAAAAAATTATGATGATATACCAAAAGTTGCAGTTCTATTGTGTGTATAAAATAGTAGAGCATCAACAGATCTTCAGATCATAAAAATATCTCAATCTTAGTCTCATGTGATTTTTGTGACACAGTAGTACCTCCATGAGGGAACAATCTTATTAGAGGATGCCTCCTCTGAATCAATTGATGGGTTCATACACCTTCTTGATTAGAATCCGATCCAGGGTAGTATGACCAGTCAATACACGTGAAGTATGCTCAAACCTTGTAATTAATTGATTAAACTTATTATCTGTTATATATCTATTTATATATTATAATTAATATATATTATTAGCTGATGGGCAAGGTTCAATAAAATTTTGACAGTCCTCAAAGCTTATGTCTATAGCCTTTTTAAATACCTTCATCAAGAATTCCACTAAGTGCCTAATATATTGTAAATCAGTAAAATACAATATTAAAGTAAAATGGTAATCACATTGGCAAAACCAATTGAAGGGTTCATCATTGATAAGCCAGGCCCTTCAAATATTTTTTCCAATGCAGTAAGGACAAGTAAGAAATTCTTTGTTAAAAAAGAATACACCTATGTGCTTGAATAGCTTATAATAATTTTGTAAACAGCTGGTACATCTTGTAATGACTAGAGGGAGCATTACCTCCCCGTGGGTCTGGTACTGCTCCGCCACCAGGATCCGGATCAGGGAGGTCTTGCCGGCTCCATTGGGTCCCAGAAGGGCAAAGAGGTTGCCGGTGTCGATGCCCAGTGTGACATGGTCCAGTGCAACCTTGGGCAGGGCTTTCCTGCTGCAGAACTTCTGGTACTCCTTGCTCACGTCATTGAACAGCACTGTGGGGAGATACTGCTCTGTCATCTAGACAACATGTGTTATTGTAGGCGACACAACTCACTTCTTAAAACACTAAGAATACCACAACTAAAAACTCATTATTATTACAGTCTAAATTGTTTAAACACCTATTATTTTAAGCAACTATTGAGGTTTTAAAAAATTTTCAGGAGGATAGTGTTCTATAAAAATAAAGGTCACCTCTCCAATCAAAATAGGTGCTAAGTGCCATCCAATGACAGTCTCCACATACTAGCAGTGTTGGGAATAAAAGAAATAGATTAGAAATCAAAATAATAGGCAAATGAATAATTTAAATAATCCTTTTTTCTAACTATTGCAATTACTGTAGCGATAGGCTTGTGTTATTCCGGAGGAAATGATCAGCTGGATTTGATGATTTTAAACATATGAGGCTTTATTCTACAATGGTAACATACAAAAAATGAACTAATTTCAATCAAAACAATCCCAAACTATTAGGGTAAGCTTGCTTCAGCTTCTTCAACAGACCTTTTGTCTACTTCAGCTTTTTCACTTTCTTCAATGGACTTTTTCTCTTTACCTTTAATTCTTCTTTGACTTTATCTTATTTTACTCCAACTTTATCCTCTTTTACTTTAACTCTTCTTTAACTTTATCCAGTTTCTTCAGGCTTCGTATAAACTTCTCTTGCCTTTTCACTTGAGCTCGAGTTCCTTGACTCCTAGGCTCTGGCACTCTAATCTTCTTACCCTACTAAATCTCTGCGCTACTATACCCTCTCCTCCTGTGACTATACCCTATCCTCTCCCAATCTCCACACTCTCACTCTCCCCCGATCTCATGCCTTTTTCGCCGGCTTTTATAGTCGTATAAGGTCATGTGGACGGACTCTGTGGCGCATCCCTTGGCGCGCGCCATCTAGAGCCGTCTTCCTGAATCATTTCCAACAAGCAGACTAGGGTCATGGGCAGAGCCAACAACACCATCTATATTAAAAGATTTTATTTAACCTGCTTCTATGTCTATCCACAAATCTTGTGATCAATTTTTAACATAATTACAAAGCACTTAGAAATCTGAAATTAGTTACAATTGTTCAAACCCAAAGACATTGCAAGTTGACAAAATTTCAGACATCTTGGTGGCCATGATGGTTGGAAATAAACTAAAGAATAGAATTTATATATTTCCTTTAGAAAAAAAAAAGAACAAAAATAGGTGCAGCCATTTCTCTGGCATATTGAATGTTCCATATGAATGAGGTCAGGAATGAAATAATTTCTATTCTTCTTTTCAAATTTTGTAATCAATGTTTAAGATACTTCCCCCCAGACTGTGTATTATATTCCCATGAGATGGTGAAAGAGAGTGTGATTCCCTGAGAACACTGGCATCTCTGGCCTCGGATAACCCATCCCAAGAATAGACGCTAGCTTGACAGCATTTGATTTAGAACACATGAATAATAATAAAAAAAAGCTTTAAAAAAGCTTTTATTAAAATGCACTGAAATGGGGAAATAAATATTTATTTTACCCTTTTTAGTGAATTTTAATGAAAGTTTTATAAAAAAACTAGTTTTTGTTAATTATTTTGGCAATAGAATAGACCTAGCTGGTAAAAGCTTATACACCGCTTTGGCAGATTTTAAAGATTTTATTTAATACCATGTAGATCTCATGAAACCAAAGCTTGCTCTGGACTGACCAGGGCTATAACCAGAATCCATGGTCTTCAGGTGGGCACTCTGAATATGCCAAATTTCAGGTTGTAATTTTGTCATGACCTGAGTCCACTAGTTGGCTAAGACTATCAATATATGGCACTTAGTTTTAGCCTCAATTTTTATAGATCTATTCCGGAGTTTGTGGGAACCTACCTGGGATTGATTCAGCAGATTCTTAATCCGAGTCTCCTCCTTGGTGATGTCGTCATCAGGGGCAGGGCGGGGGGTGGTGACAGAGGATTGGCTGGGCTGGGACTGGAGCAGCCAGGGCAGGTTCTCCACCAGCCACAGCAGCACAGGCTGGAGCAGGATGGACAGCACCACCTGGCACCAGAGTTCTTCCTTCACTACACTCTTCTAACTCCTGGACTCTAATACAGTCCAACTGCTTTAATTCAATGACCCAAGGAATCAGAATTCTCTAGTGAATAATAGTCAATTATGATGATTCATATCAACATTCACTGCGCTAATGGATATTTTTCTAGAGAATAGTAAAATTGTTGAATTTTCCGAGATATGGGAATTTGAAAGAGAAATGGTTTGAAAATTCAAAAAATGAGCTGAATTAAAGAGGGCATATAGTACAGAGGAAAAATCAAAACACATAAAACTGTAAAGTCTTTGAATTAAAAGAATAGATACAGTATAACCTCTCAAATTCAAAAACAAGGTAATAAGACCAAATCTAAATAAATAGTTTAGTGACATTTCAGTAATATTTATTTGGTCTTTTTGCCTCGTATATATATATATGGTAATTTAAACCAACAACCCCATATATAACAAGATTTTAATGTTGTATAGTAGAAACACATCTGTAAATGGTTATATGCATGATTGACATGTGTCATTACATCATCATATGTAATGTAATTTGTACAAACTGAGGATAATAAATAAAACTGTAATAGATTAAGAGTTGAGCTAGAGATATAGAAGTCAAACACGTCTGAATTCGAGATAGATGGAAGCCACAAAGCCACATCTAAAGCTAGTTTAGAATGTCACCAGACCACCCACACTCTTCACATCTGGTGGAATGCAAAAGCCCCCTTTCTCAGAAACGGCCCCTGTCGCATAAGGCCCCCCATCTTAACGTAAATACAGTCACTTTACAGTCACTTCACAGTTAGTTCATCATCTGTGCGAGCCCACGTCGGTTGTACCTCAGATCCGCCTCATCTATCATGTAGACTAGTAAGAAACTTCTATCTCCCCATCTTTCGCTCCTAGCTCAACTTTTATCTGTTCACGGAACTTTCTTAGTGCAACTGTGTCTTCGTTTTTTGTGTGGACATTCCCAAGCTTTCCACTCTGCCTCGACCACGACTGCCTGTACTCCGTGAGAACTTTTAAAGGACTTACAAGGTGCAGAGAGGTACTGGAAAACTCCCCATCCTGACTGTTCCTCTTGGTCAACACAGTATAGCGAGAGTCAACACTTTATCATCATCAAAGTCGACAGGATTCTACAAGAGCATACCAGACCTCACCATATTACATATAGCCGACAGGATAACCAAAACGAAGGATACCAAACGAAGAAGGCCAGATAGTCCAGATAGAAGCGAGAAAGTGCAAAGATGGAAGAGCAAACCGAACAGTCCAACGATGCGACCGGGCTATCTGTCCCCCAACAAGAGACGACATTTGAAGAGGAGGAAACGTCGCCGCCCCAAGGGACCTCCGCAGACCCGCTGACACAGATCGCCGATGCCCTGAGTAAGCTGCTGGTCGCCCGATCTCCTAGGGAGATATACGTGAGTCCATACGATGGTACCTTTGAAGCCCAAAGCTTTTTCGATAACTTCGATGCCCAAGCAGACCGAGCTGAGCTGACCTACACGGATCGCCTACGCAAGTTACCCTGCTACCTGCAAGGTAAGCCACTCCAATATTTCCGAAGCCTACGGTTAGATAGGTTATTTTATAATGATGTCCGCCAGACACTGATAGACTTATTCCCAGCAACGACAGAAGCGTCGTTTGCACGCTTTTTGGCTATCAAATTGACACCCCAAATGCCCCTAGAAGACTACTACCAAAACAAAACGGTTATGGGCATGAAACTCAACCTACCCACCGACATATTAATAGAGTCTCTGACCGAAGGACTACCCGTCGCAGACCTGCGATTAATTGCAACTGTACAACTAAACACCATTAAAGAATGGTTCGACCTAGTGTCAAGAATAAGGAGAACTCAGTGTGCCACCAGTGCAGCGTACCAGCGCCAAGTAGACAAGGCCCCACATCCAACCTACCACAACCCACCACCGTGGCACAACAACCAGCGGTCATCACGTGTAACGTACCAAGTTGCACCCCCACCCTCGCCTTGCAAGTATTGCAATGCTATGCACTGGCACTCCCAGTGTGAACAACGATTCCAACAGGACCGAACACGCCAAGTCTACAGTGCCAGACCACGCACAACCACTGTACCAAAATCTGGTACCCGGCCCAAGGTCCAATCTCGGAGCCCTGTTCCCCAAGTCCAAGATGACTCTACAAGCTCTGCGAGCAACTCAACGGTAGGAAAACCTGAAACCTTTTTTCGTTGAACAGCTCGTAATATGGACTGAACTGTCACCAAATGTAAATTTGCCCTTTTTAATAGACAAGGGAGCATCTATTAACATACTTAACATGGATATTTTAAGAACCATAGAAAATAGATTACCATATAAAATTATTATCCATCAGTACAGTTTAACTATAAACGCAATAGCCCACAATGTAAATACCCTTGGATATATATTTTTAAAACTTAAAATCGGTAACCTCACCCAAAAACTAAAACCTACCTATGATATTGAGGTTTCTATACCTTCTAATGCGGCACCTCAGTTAGAACATTGTCCACACGAACTCCACCGAATTCTATATGAATTCTCGCATGTGTTCTCTACTAATAAATACAATGTGCCCAAATTGAACATACCACCGGTAAAAATCAATACCACCACAGATAAAATAATAGCATTACACCCATATAGAGTGCCACTACACGACCAACAAGAAATACAAACCCAAATAGAGCAAATGCTCCAACATGGAATCATTGCCCCGTCAGTCTCACCTTATGCCAGTCCAATAACTCTTGTTACAAAACGTGACAAAACGAAACGTTTCTGTATTGATTACAGAAAACTTAATGAAATCATCGCTCCAGACGTACATCCTTTACCTTTAATAGAAACGATTCTTGACAAATTGTCGAAAGCCAAATACTACTCTTCTGTAGATATAGCATCCGCATATTGGCAAGTGGAAATAGAACCTAACTCACGTAATCTAGCTTTCGTGACGTTAGATAGTCAGTACGAATTTTGTAGACTTCCTTACGGATTTAAAAATTCGCCACAGATATACCACGTGCCATAAACCAGGTCATGCAAAAATATAAGCTAAATTTTGTTACCCATTACTTCGACGATTTCATTATTTTTTCTGACACCTTAGAGGATCATCTACAACAATTTCTAATGGTGTGTCAACACGAAAACATCAAACTCAATTATAACAAATGTTCGTTTTTAAAACAAATATAGATTTCTTAGGATACACTGTTACCGCAGGTACTTATGCACCACAGACACGCAACCTTGATACCATAAGTGCCATCAAACCACCTACCAATCAAAAGACGTTACAATAATTTTTAGGAGCAGTGAACGTGTATAATAAGTTTATACCAGATTATGCCCGCTTACGAGCACCTTTAAATAAACTACTTAAAAAAGATGTGAAATGGAATTGGGACCCAGATTGTCAACAAGCTTTCACCACTCTCAAAGAGAGTTTAACCAGTAAACCAGTACTACACTTGTATCAAGTCGGTTTACCATGCCGCCTTTATTGCGACGCATCCACCCAAGGGATCGCAGGCATACTCAAACAGGTACATCCAGACGGACAAGTACATCCTGTACAATATTTCAGCCGCGCCCTTAGAGCACATGAGAGAAACTACACCGTTTCCGAACTCGAGTGCCTCGCCATCGTCGAAAGTGTAGACAAATTCCGAATATACCTCACCGGTATAAAATTCACCATATACACAGATCACAAAGCTTTACAATGGCTTAAAACTATAAAAAAAAATCCGTCAGGACGACTCTTTAGATGGAGCCTGAGACTATCTACCTATAATTACGAAATCCACTACCTCAAAGGCAGCCAACAGTACGAAGCAGATTTGCTATCACAAAACCCCTTTGTAGGATTTGTCAGTGCTGATATTATCAAACAGCATCAACCAACAGCATCCCCCTTCAACATTGATACAAACGGCTTACATACCATTACCCGAAAAGGTGTAATTAAAATAATAATTCCCGAAACCCTGCAACATACTCTAATGAATAAAGTTCACCAAGAATATAACCACCCAGGCATCTCTCAGATGACCCGAATAATTACTGCCCAGTACTACTGGAGAGGTATCTCTAAATCTATAGAAAAAATTGTCAAGTCGTGTCACACCTACCAAATCATTAAAAGACCCAAAGGTAAACCCTATGGTGCCCTCGGACAAATTCCACCACCTCAACAACCATTCGACTTAATCTCTATAGATACCATAGCTGGATTTTCGAAATATGGACACTCCAAGACATATCTACACGTAATAGTGGATCATTTAACGCGATATGCTTGGACCTTTCCATCGAAGCCCACCAGTACCCTAACGTACATTCAAACCCTCAAAACTGTACTACAGCAAGGATCTCCAAAACGTCTGTTGTCTGACAGAGCGCCCGCTTTTACCTCAGAAAAATTCCGTAAATTTCTAATAACACATGGTATACAACCCCTACTCACCACAAGCAATAACCCACAAGCAAACGGTTTAATAGAACGCTTAAATGCGTTCATTACAGGCAAACTCAGATTAGCTTATCTAGAAAATCCGAAAGCTTCCTGGACTCAACTAGTTAAGCGCGTCACTCAGACGTACAATAACACACCCCATTCTGTCACAAGTTTTCCACCTACCTACTTAATGTTCAATGTTATCCCCCCAGATCTAAGAACTCATCTTAACCCATACCCCGAAATAAATATAGCTAGAGAGATAGCAAACTCTCGTACCCAAAATAAGCATAAAAAAGATAAAGAAACATTTGATAAGCAGCACAGAACACCACATTTCGAAGTGAATGATCTTGTTTTGGTCAAAAATTACAGACATCCCGACACAGGTAAATTAGCACCATATTTTACTGGACCATACACAATAATTGAAATAATCTCACCCAATGTCGTTCGAATAGATCGCCCCAATCAACCTCTCAATAGAGACAGTGACACCATACATGTCAATAAATTAAAATATTACACAGAGAATGTTCTGTACATCACACCTCCACAACCCCGATTTGTTCAAAACCTACAGCGAATGTCTCAAGATGTATATCTCAGTGAATTCAATCATTTGACTCCAGATATCTTCGAGACGCAACTATTCCGAATTATACCGCCTACTAGCTCACAGCCCTTTTTGCATTTAAATTCCGGTATTTTCAAATAGGCAAGAAAATTGCCAACTTCAACAAAAGAAGTAAGTCAGTTTCAAGTAAACGACAAAAATAACAAACATCCCCCATGATTGACCACCCACGACGATCCCGTGAAAAACAGGAAGAATGACCGCCAGTAATAGGATCACCCGAATCTATTTCGGTTACATGTCCCCGCTCAAGGCAGATGTTATTGACCGCTATCTTTATATGCGCCATTTTTTTTAAACACATGTTTAAAATCAACCATATAGATTTCCTCAAGAATCTCACAAACGCCTTAATCACAACACAACATACATTAAACATTTTACATGTTAATTGATATCACCAATTAAAACAATTTGGTTAAGTCTTATATAGACTTTATGACGCAAAAGAGAAATCATTCTTTACATATCACCTTTTTGGATAAACGAGAACATTGTTCAATTTTCCACTACTTAACATTTATCTAATCATCATAATAATCTTTAATTATATTGTTATTTGTATAAAATCTTGAATAATTAGTTTTATTTTATCTTTCAATTATATAATCAATTTTTAGTCCAACATTATTAAAAAAAAAAAAAAACTTTAATCAAATTTACTTTTATTTTTCATGATATTATTTTAGTATTGCAAAACATCTAATTGTTTTAAAAATTATTTTTATTTTATTATTTATTATATCTTTTATATATTACATGTTTAATTTTGTCCACTTACACTTTTTGTACCCGCAATCATATTTCTATATTTTTATTCACTATATTTTATATTTGTTTAAATACCTTTATTATCTGACAATGTTTATCATCTACTATCGGGCATACAACAATCGTTTTCAACAATCATATTCTTTAACCACACAATCCCTAAACTTTATCATCACTATCTTTTCAGCCATTGCTTCAAACCATCGTAGAAAAACGACAGCACTGCTTGACAATTTTTTATTTTTTTTATTTCATATTTCAACAAACTCTTTGAACACAGTTCCCCAGATTTACAAATCTCAACTTCTGGCCTGAACACGCTTCAAGAGTTCATTTAAATCACCTGCAGAGCACAATAACCAACGCATGCACGATGCGTTCACTTTTTTCAACTTTCAACTTTTTTTTTTTTTCAGCTCTAGCGGACCACAATCAACCTTTGATTTCGAGTCAAGTCAGATCACCTACTGTCGTTACAATTCTACTTATCGCGTGGCTCTATTTCACTCCTTTCTCAATCATATTTATAAACAACTATTTCTTCAACTTTTAACCCAATACAAAACCCTAATATTGTGGCAAAGCACTGTAACCCTTATATAGGATCGCAAGTGAAACATTGCCAAGGAAGACGCTCAAGTCTATATCCTCGCTTTGCACTTGGATTTGATTATTTGATTGCATGTGTAATGCTTACAATGGCATATTCTTCAACTACTAACCCTTTCCAACGCCCGCCAATATTCTCTTAGAATGCAAATTTTTATGTCATCATTTTTTAAAAATCAAACAAAAATGTCATTTTTATTTCACTTTTATATATCCAAACAAATCATCTTGTTATAGCCCTTTTTAACCCTCACAGTTCAAATTAATTAAAAGAAATTTTAATTACTTACCTGTGTTAGAGAGGCTTTACCCGCTTAAACCCGGATAAACCCTTTCACTCCCGGGCCCCATCTATGGTAATTTAAACCAACAACCCCATATTGTATATAACTTATAACAAGATTTTAATGTTGTATAGTAGAAACACATCTGTAAATGGTTATATGCATGATTGACATGTGTCATTACATCATCATATGTAATGTAATTTGTACAACCTGAGGATAATAAATAAAACTCTGTAATAGATTAAGAGTTGAGCTAGAGATATAGAAGTCAAACACGTCTGAATTCGAAATAGATGGAAGCCACAAAGCCACATCTAAAGATAAAAATGGAAACTGCCACGGCGCTAGTTTAGAATGTCACCAGACCACCCACACTCTTCACATCTGGTGGAATGCAAAAGCCCCCTTTCTCAGAAACGGCCCCTGTCGCATAAGGCCCCCCCATCTTAACGTAAATACAGTCACTTTACAGTCACTTCACAGTTAGTTCATCATCTGTGCGAGCCCACGTCGGTTGTACCTCAGATCCTCCTCATCCATCATGTAGACTAGTAAGAAACTTCTAGCTCCCCATCTTTCGCTCCTAGCTCAACTTTTATCTGTTCACGGAACTTTCTTAGTGCAACTGTGTCTTCGTTTTTTGTGTGGACATTCCCAAGCTTTCCACTCTGCCTCGACCACGACTGCCTGTACTCTGTGAGAACTTTTAAAGGACTTACAAGGTGCAGAGAGGTACTTGAAAACTCCCCATCCTGACTGTTCCTCTTGGTCAACACAGTATAGCGAGAGTCAACACTTTATCATCATTAAAGTTAGTTGACAGGATTCTACAAGAGCATACCAGACCTCACCATATTACATATATATATTTTTTCATTTCTAATTAATGCAGCAGAACTTCTCAGTAAAGGGCACCTAATTGCAAAGTCAAAATGTCCATTAGAAAGAGGGGTCCTCTCACTAGAGAGTTGTTAATTAGTAAAAATGGAAATTTTAGCGAAGAAAACTGTTCTTTGTAGAGATGTGTCTCTAGTGAGAGTGTCCTTTCATGAAAAGATTCTAATATATAATATTTTTTCAAACACAAGGTAATAAGACCAAATCTAAATTTTTCATTTGCATTTGGTCTTATTACCTTGTGTTTATAATCTATTATCCAAATTGTGCCTTATTAGTATTTTTCAAATTGCAGTATACACTTTCTTTAATTTAACACTTACTTTAATTCAAGAAATTTTTCACTTACCAATCTACCTATATTCAGTTTAATTTAACAAACTATAATTAAACCAACATTCTGATCCCTTTAGGTACTGAAATGAACTGTATCATCTTTTATTGATTAAAAAATGGTAATTTGAAAGGGAATTGGCCAGGATTGGGGAAATAGATGGTAAACATATATACAAATTAAATTATGTGTGCGAACTCACAGCATAGATCAGGATCATTATGGTTCCATCTGGCTTGAAATACTCAGAGGTGTCAATGGGGAAGCCAAGAGAGGCCAACATTTGCAGCTTGCTGGTCACCTGCCAACACATCCAAGGTTGTAAGATTACCATAGCAAAACAACCACAGGATGTTGGTAGTTCCCCATTAAAAAATATATACTAAAATCTTTTTGTAAGCATATGTGTACTGTGTGGAGTCTGCTAGTTCCCTCTTTAGGGTGACTCCCCAGGTGGTGGATAGGGGACCCTCTCCCAGAAATAAGTGGTACCAAAGAAACGAAATATCTGTGGCAGGTTCTTGGGGCGTTATTACAGAACAAGCTCTAATGTAATCCCATGGTTTATGAGAGATAATGTGGATGGCAGGAGATATGGAGAGACCATGTGGCCCACCCTCAGTAGAGGAAGGCATGAAGGGAAGAGATATGGAGAGACAATGTGGCCCACCCTCAGTAGAGGAAGTCACTGAAGGAGGGAGATATGGAGAGACTGTTAGAACTAGTTCATTTGTATAATATTCATTTATTGATCACATGTGACAAAGAAAGCCAATCAGGTGAGAATTTGCGCAAGCAAGGTATAAAAGGCACGGCGGGATGGCTGATGCGGGGATTAGTAGAGTTAGTAAGATTAGTAGGGTTGGTAATGGGCATTTAGGAGGATAGAAGTGCCTGAGCCTAGGAATTGACTAAGGAGGGAAGAGAGGAGGAGGACCTTGAGGTCATGGGGAAGGACGCGGAGAAGGGCAATGGCAGTGAGGGTAGGGACTGTGCGGAACCCCCGAATGGCGTGAATGCAGAATTTGTGTTGGGTGGAACGAAGGCTTGCCTTGCCGACACAGAGTTTAGCTGCATCACACCAGATGGGGGCGGCATAGGTGATGGCGGGTTTGACGACCCCGCAGTAAAAGCGTCTTCTGGCTACGAAGCCAAGCCCGAAGACGGCGTTGGAGCAATGGGAGTCCCTACCGAGGTGGGAGGAGGCCTTTTCGCAGGCTCGGTAGAGGTGGGAGGTGAAGGAAAAACGATCGTCGAAAGTGACGCCAAGGATGGTAAGGGTTTCGGGACAGGAGAGGGGGGTGTTGTCAATTAGAAGATGGGGAGGGTTGCAGAAAATGGGTAGAACCAGGGACTTATGGGGGGTGAGGGAGAGTTTGTTGTCAAGACACCAGGAGTGGATGATGTCAAGAGAGTATTGAGCGAGGGAAGGGAGGCTATTGGGAGGACTTGAGACAAGGATTTGTATGTCGTCTGCGAAAGCCTGAACGTGGACGCCAGGGGGGAGGGGGCATTGGGGGGAAAGGGGAGGGAGAGAAGGGGATTGAAGAAAATGTTCCAGAGGAGGGGGCTGCTGATGGAGCCTTCGGCGCAACCCCTCGAGGGGGAGGTGGAGCGAGAAAACCCTCGGTAGGAGAAGTGGATAGAGAGGTTGGAGAGGAAAGAGCGGTAGAGTTGGAGGAGGAAGGGGGGGGCAGGAGGCGGCAACAAGTCGACCGAAAAGGGCGGGGTGCCACAGGTGGTCAAAGGCCGACTTGATGTCGAGGCTAATGAGGAGACAGCACTGATGTTTAGAGACAGACAGTTTGATGTTGTGATGGAGAAGGGAAAGAGCGTCGGTGGTAGAGCGCCTCTGGCAGAAGCTGAATTGGAGGGGGTGGAGCAGATGGTTGCTCTCGAAGTGGTGTGAGAGTCGGAAAGCCATGAGGCTTTCGAATAGCTTACTGAGAATGGGGAGAAGGATAATGGGGCGGCAGTTGTGGTTGAAGTCGGTGGAGGTGGAGGCGGCCTGCTTTCCAAAGGGAGGGGAAGTGCCCGACGGAAAAGCAGGAGTTGAAGAATTCAAGGAAAAAGTTGGGGAAGGAATTAACGAGCCATTTGGAGAAAGGGCCAGGGAGGAAGTAAAGCCTGCAGGACTTCTTGAGTCGGAGGTTGCGGAGGGCGATAGAGAGTTCGACTGCCGTGAAAGGGGGGTCAGGGGAGGGGGCTGGGGGGTAGGAGGGATAGGGGGGAAAGTGAAAGGGGCGGGAGGGTCAAAGAAAGAGTCAAGAGTAGAACGAAGGCGGTCGTTGATGGAGCAGTGGAGGAGGGATTTCTGGAAGGAGTTTGAGGAAAGGGGGAGGGAGCGGGAGGAGGCTAGGGTGATGTACCTGTGAATGGACCCCCAGGGGTCGTGTGTGAAGGAGGAGCAAAGTTTTCTGAAGGGGTCCCTTTTAGCTTTGAAAAGAGCGCGGACATAATTCTTTTTGGCCTGGAGAGCCTGGCTTTGGAGGGAGGTGTGATTGGGGGGAGAGCTGTTTTGAGCGGAGCGTCGTAGCTTGCGTGAGAGTGATTTGAGAGATTGCAGTTGGGGGGACCACCAGGTGACGGGGGGGGGGGAGGGAGTTGGAGGGCAGAGACCGAGGTGATGGGAGCAGTTGAGGAAGAGGATAGAGTAGAATGATTGAAGTAGAGTGTCGAGAGAGTCGGGTGAGGTGCAGTGGTCAAGAGCGAGAAGAAGAGAGCCGGAGTTGGTGAGGAGCCTGGCAATTGAGTTAAAGAGAGACAGGGGAAGGTTGGGATTGAAAGCGGAAGGGAGAGAAGTCAGGGAAAGGGGAAGGAGGGGGAGGAGGAGAAGAGGGGATGGTTTCGGGGGGGAGGGAAAGGAAGAAGCGGATCTCGTAGTGGTCGGAGAGGTCGGTAGGCTAGGAGGTCCAACCGGAGACAGAGGAGAGGAGGGAGGAGGAGACACTGGAGATGTCAATGGAGGAGGAGCTGGAGCCCTGGGAGCGGGTAATAGCTCCCCGGGTGTTGCAAACCTTGAGGTCAAGAGCATCGAGGAGGATGTTAAGGTAAGTACCTTTGGCGTTTTGATTTTGGAAGCTCCAGTGGGAGGAAACAGCATTGACATCTCCAGCGAAGAGAAGTCGAGGGGGAGGTGGGGAGCCAAAGAGGGAGATAAAGGAGTCGATGATGAGAGAGTAAGAAGTGTGGTGGGGGAAGTAAACGGAGCATATAGTGAGGTGGAAGCCGGGGATGTCGAGGATTGCAAGAGTGCGGTTGCTAGTGGAGAGTCACGGGAGGAAGATAACGGGAAGGCTTTGATTGAGGACCACAATGCAGGAATTACAGCGGTTGTGGGAGATAACCTACCAGCCCTACTTGGCTTCTACTGTATAGTGGTAGGGGTTGATAACCTACCAGCCCTACTACTTGGCTTCTACTGTATAGTGGTAGGGGTTGATAACCTACCAGCCCTACTACTTGGCTTCTACTGTATAGTGGTAGGGGTTGATAACCTACCAGCCCTACTACTTGGCTTCTACTGTATAGTGGTAGGGGTTGATAACCTACCAGCCCTACTACTTGGCTTCTACTGTATAGTGGTAGGGGTTGATAACCTACCAGCCCTACTACTTGGCTTCTACTGTATAGTGGTAGGGGTTGATAACCTACCAGCCTTACTACTTGGCTTCTACTGTATAGTGGTAGGGGTTGATAACCTACCAGCCCTACTACTTGGCTTCTACTGTATAGTGGTAGGGGTTGATAACCTACCAGCCCTACTACTTGGCTTCTACTGTATAGTGGTAGGGATTGATAACCTATCAGCCCTACTACTTGGCTTCTACTGTATAGTGGTAGGGGTTGATAACCTATCAGCCCTACTACTTGGCTTCTACAGTATAGTGGTAGGGGTTGATAACCTATCAGCCCTACTACTTGGCTTCTACTGTATGGTTGTGGGGGTTGATAACCTATCAGCCCTACTACTTGGCTTCTACTGTATAGTGGTAGGGGTTGATAACCTACCAGCCCTACCTGGCTTCTACTGTATGGTTGTGGGGGTTGATAACCTACCAGCCTTACCTGGCTTCTACTGTTTAGTGGTAGGGGTTAATAACCTAACAGCCCAACTTACCTGTGAGATGTTCATCAAGATGCTGAGAGGGGCCAAGATGGGGTAGATGAGGCACACAAAGAAGAGGAACACTGTCAGGTTGATGGTGGTAACGATACTCAGGACGGAGAGGATGACGGTGAAGCAAATAACAGACTGCCAACCACAACCTTCGTCTCACCACATAAAAGAGGGAGATAGAACAGCCAATCAATTGAGTGAGGTTCCTTAAATATGACTCAAAACAAAAGCCGATATCACTAGGTTGTCATCAGATTATGCACATCTACGGTCACAGATTTTAAAGTGAATGCAGTAAAACATTCTGTAAAGGACATCACTTAGTTGCAGAACCTCTCTGTAAAGGACACCAAGTGGAAGAGCAAAAGTGTATTTATTTAGGGGGAGTTGTGCTCTTAAAAGAGTTGTTAATTAGTAAAATGGTAATTTAGACAATGAAAACTGTCCTTTATAGAGGAGTGTCCTCTATCGTGAGTGTTCTGTATTAGAATAACATGTTGAAAAGGTTATAATTTTCCTCCTTTATAAATATGGACACATGAAATATCCTTTGTGAGCTTACCATATTAAGTGTATGTGAAATATCTTCCATTTTATAGGGTAGAGATTCTTTGAAGAGCTTAGACTATCTTATGAAGGCTCTAATGTGTATTGGACAACCTTCCAGTCCAAAAAGATGGAGGCAGTGGTTTCCCCCATTACTACATACCCTTATGGGAAGAAACAACCTACCAGAAGTGTTATCAGGGGCAGCCACTGAGTGGCGGTGGCCTCCCGCTGGAAGAGGTGGCAAACAGTGTAGGAGAGGACGAGTGAAGCCATGTAGCTGAGGCCCAAGGCCACAGCAGCGAGGATTCTGGCCTCAGTGTAGAACAGCCCTTTGTCCAGGCCAAAGACCATGCTGAGGGTCAACATGACAGCCATGGCAGCCAGCCCCAACAAGAGGTGGCACAGCCACACCGGTAGCCAGTAGCCCAGGAAGCTCAGTCCTGCTGCCCGCAGCTGGGCTCGCACCCCTTTCTGTGGCAACAGGATGACAAACTTCAGTTCATGGTATAGAGAGGCAATGTGGGTGAATTTTACTTAAGATAGAATGTCTGAGGTCCTCAATAATACCTTCTGGTAGAGAACAACTGTTTCTTCGAGTTCTATAGAGTCTTCCATTAGAGGTGGCCTGAAAAAACATGGCTAAACTCATTTTCTCTTGAAGGCAGTCTCTCATCAGAGATTGTTTCGGTTGAAAGAGTCCTCATGCTTTGCCTAACATGACAGTGTCTGATAAGAGACCACCTCCAGGAAAGACTATTTAGCCATGGTTTAAGGTTGTCTCTCATGTATAGTGTATAGGCACCCACCTCCCTGTCCACTACGGCCTCTATGGCCAGCTCCACTGGCATGCCAATGATATAGAGGGAAGTGATGTAGATCCAGCCCAGTGAGGTGAGTGTAGAGGTCACTACAAGGTCATGCTTGCTGGGTGGCAGAGGGTGGGACATCACTTTAATGGGCTGTTCACCATGCGCTGCACTTTCCAGAAGTGACTGAACCACTGGAAATGCATGCACAAAGCTTGCGTTCACCATCTGCTGGATGGCCACATCCTGTTAATCCAAACCACAACATCTTCAACATCTAATATAATATTCAGACAGTCAAGTAAGTTGCCATTATACATGTGAGAAGGGTTGAGAACTGTGTAGTTGGACAGATATACATACATGGGGAGGGGAGAATTTGTGGACATTCAGAGCCATGTAGTGGGGCGGCAGGTTGTCAAGACTTGGCTTCATGTTGATCACTACATCAGACTTCACACTGAGGTTGGCCACCAGAGAATCCAGAGAAGTCCCTGCAATCATGTGGGACACTTTGGTTACCAGCCTCTACATAACAAGGTGTCCTTTATAGAGTTTCCTAGAAGGGTGCTGAATTAAGGAATTTTGAGTTTTGAAGCAAACTTTTTTTTTTCAGGAAAAATGTCCACTAGCAGTAAATGTTCTGAAGAATTGATGATCATCTTAATTGATTATAATTCAACCAAAAATTCTGATTCTTCGGAAGTGTGACATTGAAATAAATTGGGAGTATAAATCCCCAAATATAAAGGAATCATCAAGTAGTCTATAATAAACCCTAAAATAAAAACATCAAAGCAGCTAAGAACTTCCATAAAAAGTCTGTGTAAAGAGATTGTATATACCGGAGTTGTTGAAGAGGAGCAGGGGCTGCTGTGACTGTGGGTAGACCTGAGAGGGGCTGAGCTCCAGGGGCGGGGACCTCCCCCCTGGCACCCGGTAGGACACCAGGTAGGCAATGAAGCAGTAAACCAGGGTGGAGATCATCAGTCGGATATAAGTCATGGGGCTGCGAGACAGCAGCAGGAGCCGGACACGGAAAAAGGACCTCGCGGACTGCAGGAAGCTGGGCTCAGGGGAGTCCACCAGTCTCTCCAGCTCCCCCAGGTTCTCCAAGGAGGTGTCTACCAGTTGGGCATGGTCCCCCCTGTCCTCTTCCTCCACCTCTTCTTCTTCTTCCACCCCTAGGCGCAGGAACACTTCTTCCAGGGTGGTCATGGTGATGCCATGGGGCAGGTGGGCTTTCTCCAGCTCAGAGAACATGGCTGGGAACTGGCCAGCCTGATCCCATGGGAGGGTCATGGAGATCTCAGACCTGGACTGCCGGGTCACCTTGGCCCCAGCCACATGGGAGCGCACCAAGTTGCCAACCTCTCCTGCAGAGGTGTCGTGGTCCAGCTCCACACTGCCACCACCAACACAAATAAAGTCTCTTTGTTTCAATACCCTGTGGGATATAGGTGGTTCCTGTGGAATTCAATCTGTTTTCAATTATAGTCAGTTAAATCATTTTTTTGTTGGGCTTTAAAAATCTGTTAGTTTATGAAGTGCTAAATTAGAGTCGGTTGACTTATAATGTAGTCTGCATTCACAAAAACAGGCAACAAGTGGAACGAGAGAAGAAAGAGTACAAGATAGATCTAACAGGAAAGGAGCCATAGAGCTTCTAGAGCACATGGGCATGGGCATACTTATCACATTACAGAACATTGATTCTTTGCCAACTATACAAAATATTTATTGGTAGAAAGAAGCATGAAGGCAGGAGTTTCACTTATTGATTCATAATTTCCACAAGATTTCAGACATGTTTGTCCTTCTACTCTAATGAGAGACTGCCCAAAATACACTGCAAACCCCAGTCTCTCATGATGGTGGTCTCTCAGCAAAGACATGTCAGACCAAGTTATGATGAATTCTTTCAACCCAAACGTAGTAAGTGTTTTTAACTTATTAATAAGCTAGGATATCGCGTTTTGTGTGTTGAAATAAAAAAATAATGTGATATATACATGTTCAATAAGTAAACATTCTATATTATTAAAATATATTTTATAAAAGTAAAAATAAAATACAATTTGTTAGTTGAAAAACACACTTTTAAAAATAAATTTTATAACTCTAATAAAAGAAAATAAGACCTAATCCAAATAATTTAATTAATAAATTATTTGGATTAGGTCTTATTTTCTTTTATTATAATCTATTATCCAAATTGTGCTTTATCAATTTTATAACTCTTTACACGGCTGTTAAAAACATTGCTAAAAGAGTTTGTTTTGAGCAGCTAAAGAACTTTGCACAATTTATATATCACATATATAAGCTATATTTTGGATAATAAATTAGAAACAAAAGATAAGACCAAATCCTTCTTCTTCTTTCTTATCTTCAGTAAATCATTTGTTGAGCTTGAGACTTTTGATGGTATTTCATGACTGGGTGAACTAGAATGTGTCTGCCTTTGTCATTAAGATCCAAATAATGAATTTAGTCTTATTACCTTTTATTTATATTGAATACGATTCAATTTTTTTTTGAAAATTTTGAATGATGCCTTGATCTAAAGGTTGGCACTTACTTGTAGTATTGGGTTGCAAATAACTCCGGTCCTATGTGCCTTGATACATTGCCCAAAAATTAAATAACTTTCCTATTTTGAGCCAACGTTCAAGCTTTTCATTTTAAAACTAATTGAATGAAAACATTATCACAAATAATAATAAGGCACAATTTGGATTATAGATTATAAACACAAGGTAATAAGACTAAATCCAAATAAATAAATAAATAGTGTGTGAAGTTTAGGTAACAACGCTGTTGCAGAAACGTCACACACTAATTATTTATTTGGATTTGGTCTCATTACCTTGTGTTTATTATAACAAATACTTTGTAACACCTAGGATTTTCTTCAATGAAGAGTATAAGTTCCTTCCCTCCAAAAAAAAAAAATGGCTACATTCATCCAAATTAAAATTTTCTTGGGGGTCGGTGGAAGGGTAGTCAGAACCATTGGTTTTTGACTGCTATGACCCGGGATTGAATCCCACATTAGGCACTTTTTTTTCTAATAAAAAAAAAAAGCCTCAATGGCCCCTGATTCTTGCAAAAGTGTAACCCCAACAGCAAGTGCAGTAACCAAATGGGGCTCAGGCACATTTGTAAGTGAAAAAGTCGAACTGCTTTTCACATGTGTAGACATGTGGTACACTTACAGTAAAAGCAGTCGCCAACTTCTTCCCACTAAGATTAACATGGCCTGTATCACATGTAATAGGGATAATATAAAAAAAAAAATTCTTGAGTAAATATTTAGTTATTTTTTTCAACAAATCTTCTCAAGTTTTATGTTTACATTTTTTAAATGTTTAATCATTATATACATTTTTCAAATAAAATAATGGAAGCTTTGAATTATTTTTGCAAAAGTGGTGAATATTTACCAAGGTGGTAACACACCACTTACTTAAGATGGTAGCCGATGCCAAACCTATTCTTCAGGAAGAGAGAGGATCCGGCACACTTCAACTTGCCCTTAGAAATGATGGCCTTGCGGTCTGGGCAGCCAGATGTTGGTGGCATGTCAGGGGAGTGTGAGGGACTCACCAGCCAGGATGTCAGCTTCCTCCATGGAGTGGGTGGTGATCATGATGACCCGGCCCTCCTTCTTCCTGCGGAGTAGGTCCCAGATCTGGTGGCGCGAGGCCACGTCCACCCCACTGGTGGGTTCGTCCAGTATCACCACCTTACATTAGAACACTAGGTCAGGACTCTCTCCTAAACTGGATCTATGTGAGTCAGGAGTCTACAATATGGAATAATCTATTACAGTAGTCCTCCATGAGAGAACATAGTTAAACCCTTGGCAGTGTTTTCTCATCAGAGACTGGCTCAGGTGAAAGACTCCTCATGAATTGGCCTAACATGACAGAGATTAGAGACCACAACCAGAAGAGACTGGCTCATTTGAAAGACTCCTCATGAATTGGCCTAACATGACAGAGATTAGAGACCACAACCAGAAGAGACTGGCTCAGTTGAAAGACTTGGCCTAACATGACAGAGATTAGAGACAGCAACCAGAAGAGACTGGCTCAGTTTAAAGACTTGGCCTAACATGACAGAGATTAGAGACAGCAACCAGAAGAGACTGGCTCAGTTTAAAGACTTGGCCTAACATGACAGAGATTAGAGACAGCAACCAGAAGAGACTGGCTCAGTTTAAAGACTTGGCCTAACATGACAGAGATTAGAGACAGCAACCAGAAGAGACTGGCTCAGTTTAAAGACTTGGCCTAACATGACAGAGATTAGAGACAGCAACCAGAAGAGACTAGCTCAGTTTAAAGACTTGGCCTAACATGAAAGAGATTAGAGACAGCAACCAGAAGAGACTGGCTCAGTTTAAAGACTTGGCCTAACATGACAGAGATTAGAGACAGCAACCAGAAGAGACTGGCTCAGTTTAAAGACTTGGCCTAACATGACAGAGATTAGAGACAGCAACCAGAAGAGACTGGCTCAGTTTAAAGACTTGGCCTAACATGACAGAGATTAGAGACAGCAACCAGAAGAGACTGGCTCAGTTTAAAGACTTGGCCTAACATGACAGAGATTAGAGACAGCAACCAGAAGAGACTGGCTCAGTTTAAAGACTTGGCCTAACATGACAGAGATTAGAGACAGCAACCAGAAGAGACTGGCTCAGTTTAAAGACTTGGCCTAACATGACAGAGATTAGAGACAGCAACCAGAAGAGACTGGCTCATTTTAAAGACTTGGCCTAACATGACAGAGATTAGAGACAGCACCAGAAGAGACTGGCTCAGTTTAAAGACTTGGCCTAACATGACAGAGATTAGAGACAGCAACCAGAAGAGACTGGCTCAGTTGAAAGACTTGGCCTAACATGACAGAGATTAGAGACAGCAACCAGAAGAGACTGGCTCAGTTTAAAGACTTGGCCTAACATGACAGAGATTAGAGACAGCAACCAGAAGAGACTGGCTCAGTTTAAAGACTTGGCCTAACATGACAGAGATTAGAGACAGCAACCAGAAGAGACTGGCTCAGTTTAAAGACTTGGCCTAACATGACAGAGATTAGAGATAGCAACCAGAAGAGACTGGCTCAGTTTAAAGACTTGGCCTAACATGACAGAGATTAGAGACAGCAACCAGAAGAGACTGGCTCAGTTTAAAGACTTGGCCTAACATGACAGAGATTAGAGACAGCAACCAGAAGAGACTGGCTCAGTTTAAAGACTTGGCCTAACATGACAGAGATTAGAGACAGCAACCAGAAGAGACTGGCTCAGTTTAAAGACTTGGCCTAACATGACAGAGATTAGAGACAGCAACCAGAAGAGACTGGCTCAGTTTAAAGACTTGGCCTAACATGACAGAGATTAGAGACAGCAACCAGAAGAGACTGGCTCAGTTTAAAGACTTGGCCTAACATGACAGAGATTAGAGACAGCAACCAGAAGAGACTGGCTCAGTTTAAAGACTTGGCCTAACATGACAGAGATTAGAGACAGCAACCAGAAGAGACTGGCTCAGTTTAAAGACTTGGCCTAACATGACAGAGATTAGAGACAGCAACCAGAAGAGACTGGCTCAGTTTAAAGACTTGGCCTAACATGACAGAGATTAGAGACAGCAACCAGAAGAGACTGGCTCAGTTTAAAGACTTGGCCTAACATGACAGAGATTAGAGACAGCAACCAGAAGAGACTGGCTCAGTTTAAAGACTTGGCCTAACATGACAGAGATTAGAGACAGCAACCAGAAGAGACTGGCTCAGTTTAAAGACTTGGCCTAACATGACAGAGATTAGAGACAGCAACCAGAAGAGACTGGCTCAGTTTAAAGACTTGGCCTAACATGACAGAGATTAGAGACAGCAACCAGAAGAGACTGGCTCAGTTTAAAGACTTGGCCTAACATGACAGAGATTAGAGACAGCAACCAGAAGAGACTGGCTCAGTTTAAAGACTTGGCCTAACATGACAGAGATTAGAGACAGCAACCAGAGGAGACTGGCTCAGTTTAAAGACTTGGCCTAACATGACAGAGATTAGAGACAGCAACCAGAAGAGACTGGCTCAGTTTAAAGACTTGGCCTGACATGACAGAGATTAGAGACAGCAACCAGAAGAGACTGGCTCAGTTTAAAGACTTGGCCAAACATGACAGAGATTAGAGACAGCAACCAGAAGAGACTGGCTCAGTTTAAAGACTTGGCCTGACATGACAGAGATTAGAGACAGCAACCAGAAGAGACTGGCTCAGTTTAAAGACTTGGCCTAACATGACAGAGATTAGAGACAGCAACCAGAAGAGACTGGCTCAGTTGAAAGACTTGGCCTAACATGACAGAGATTAGAGACCACAACCAGAAGAGACTGGCTCAGTTTAAAGACTTGGCCTAACATGACAGAGATTAGAGACCGCAACCAGAAGAGACTGGCTCAGTTTAAAGACTTGGTCTAACATGACAGAGATTAGAGACAGCAACCAGAAGAGACTGGCTCAGTTGAAAGACTTGGCCTAACATGACAGAGATTAGAGACAGCAACCAGAAGAGACTGGCTCAGTTTAAAGACTTGGCCTGACATGACAGAGATTAGAGACCACAACCAGAAGAGACTGGCTCAGTTTAAAGACATGGCCTAACATGACAGAGATTAGAGACCACAACCAGAAGAGACTGGCTCAGTTTAAAGACTTGGTCTAACATGACAGAGATTAGAGACAGCAACCAGAAGAGACTGGCTCAGTTTAAAGACATGGCCTAACATGACAGAGATTAGAGACAGCAACCAGAAGAGACTGGCTCAGTTTAAAGACATGGCCTAACATGACAGAGATTAGAGACCACAACCAGAAGAGACTGGCTCAGTTTAAAGACATGGCCTAACATGACAGAGATTAGAGACCACAACCAGAAGAGACTGGCTCAGTTTAAAGACATGGCCTAACATGACAGAGATTAGAGACCACAACCAGAAGAGACTGGCTCAGTTTAAAGACATGGCCTAACATGACAGAGATTAGAGACCACAACCAGAAGAGCCTGGGTTTAACCATGAGACTATGGTCTCTCATGGGAGATTATAATACCTCATTATAACAGCAACTTGGTTAAACATCATAATTTTAAAGTTTCAAGTTTTGAATTGTTATAAATATATAATAACTTAATTATAATAAATATAATGAATAGTGATAATTATAACCTCGTGTTTCTAATCTATAAGCCAAATTATATTATGATGCACTAGCGCGCCATCTGTTATGAAAATTAGAAAATTATACCTACTCATTATTGAACAAAAATTATATTATTATTATTTTTTATAATTAAATGTATTGACAATGGTTAATAGTATTTAATTAATTTACTATAACCAATTTACTAAGTGCTAAGCAAGGATATAATACATGCTCTAATAATAGATAAATATAATATAGTCATTATATTTTCTAGTTTTAACATACAGTAAAATCTCGATAAAACGAACCGTGGATATAGTGAACCTTCCCTTATAACGAACCTGAAATAATCCCCAATGGTATGAATACCATATAGTGACCACGTATACTAGGGATAAGCAAAAAAAAAAAAACATATAGTGAACCATGGCTATAGTGAATACATGGCTATATCGAACCAATATTCAGTCCCATTGAGGTTTGTTATAGCAAGGTTTTACTGTATATAAAATAGCAACTCTCTGCTAAGAGGACACCTCCCTGTAAAGGAGCCTGGCTCTGCAACTAGTTGTCCCTTACAAGGAGGTTCTAGTGTATTTTAAATGTTTGTAATCTAACACCTAGTAGAAAAATTTGGCTGGGCAAATATTTATTTGGGAAGAAACCCCAGCGTGTGAATGCATGGGAGCCATTTCACTTTCCACACAAATGATGCAAAATTTAAGTAAAGCCAAATCCAGGTGAAATCAAAGTGAAATAAAATCAAAGTAAACTAAACTTCAGAGTTAAGTTAAATTCAAGTTAAAGATTTTACTTTAATTCATTTTGACTCTTAATTTGTGTTTTACTTCACTTGAGTTTAACATTACTTAGATTTTACATCATTTGCAAGCAATTGGTATCACCCAGGTTCTGCAGGAATAAATATTTAAAAAAAAAAAAATTTTGAAAAAAAATTAAAATAGATTGAAAACATTTTACATTTATAAAATAGACAAAACTCCATATTATAACAACATCACTTGGGACCAGGATTTTGAGACTTTAGAATTATAATGCTATAACCAAGATGTTGTTATAAAAGAAGCTGCAAAATTGAGATTCCACTGTACATGTTAGAATGTGGATGTGGGGTGAGGTACAATTTGGATCATAGATAGGAATCCCATGGTGAAAAGACCAAATCCAAATAAATAAATTAAAAGTTATTCAGTATGATTAGGTAGAGTTTGGAATATAGATTAGAAACACATGATAATAAGACCAAATCCAAATAAATACATGGTGTGTTATTTAAAAAATTTGTATTTGTTTTTATTACTTTATGTTAATTCAGTACTTTTGTCTGAAGATGGTCTAACAATGCTGTAAAATTTATTCATATAAATTTTGTCACCTTGTGAATGTGTGTGGTCATGATGACAAGTCAACCAAACACCATTAGCAGGAGTGGAACTATATAAGTAGGTGTGAGACCACCCACCTTTGGATCTCCCACCAGAGCCATTCCCACACAGAGCTTCCTCTTCTGTCCTCCACTCAGCTTCTCTGCAGGAAGGTCCTTGACCTCGTACAGGCCTAGATCCTGGAGGAATGGCTCCGTCTGTACAGGCAGGTGGACTACATCATGGACTGGATTTATAAGGGAGAGAGAGAGATTGAGACTACTTTATTTCAAAGTCCATATAAGATTATATAAGGTTAAATACAGAATAAATATGATTATATAATGACAAATATAGGAATAAATAGATATAAATAGATAAAAATAATTGATAAAAATACATATATATATATAGAGAGAGAGGGAGGCCCTTAGGTTCTATTTAATCCTACTTATCATTGTAGTAGCGTTACCCTTTTTTTTTATTGGATACTATTTGAATTAGAGATTAAAATGTTTAGAGATAACAGACCGAATAGAAGTTTTTTAGATCATATTTTTATAACATTTCGGACATATCTGTTAACTTATATATATATATATTTATGAAATTTTTATAATTTTTTGATTATCCTATATATGTATATACTATACATGGTACATTTTACTGTAAATGCACCACATGTCTACAATTACTAGTGTTTCAGAGTCCCATTTGGTTACTTGCATTCATTGGTGGAGCTGGACTTTTGCAAGAATCAGGGGCCATTGGAGCAATTTTTATTTAGAAAAAAAGTGCCCAATATGGGATTCAATCCAGAGTCATAGATGGTCAAAAATTGATGGCTTATACCACTTTCCCACCAACCCCCTTATAGTATTTGTGACATTTCTGTGTGTAACATGGCACCAATGATGTGTTACATATAAAATACCTATTTGAAGATATTATTTTTTATGTTACATTTCACCATGGACAAATGAACATTTTTGCTATCTAGCAACTCTCCCAGAAAAAGACACCGCTTCCTTAAAAACACTTTGGCTCTGCAATTAGGTGTTGTCCTTTACAGGGGGAGGTTCTACTGTATATATATTTTTATATAATTTCAGAAAGGTCAACAAAGGAGTGAGAGAGGTGTGGAGAAAGTGCAAGAACCAACCTGCTCCGGTGAAAGAATGATGTTTTTGATGCCAGCAAAGATTTGAAGGTGCTGGACAGCATTGAGGTTGGGGTGAAAGACATCGTCTTGGAGACAGACACCCATCAGGTTGCGGAGGGCTGACAGGTTGGAAGTTGGGCTGTGGCCATAGAGCCAGGCCTTGCCTTCAGTTAGTGGCATGACTCCAGTCAGCATGTGGATGAGGGTAGATTTGCCGGCCCCATTGTGGCCCAACAGGGCCGTGATCTGGCCTTCGTATATGGTCAGACTCAGCTCTGTGGCACACACCTCCAAGGTACATCTCAGTCCCAATAAGCATGCTAGCGAGGGGCCACTACAATCTGGGGCAGGTGCCATTTACTGGCTTTATTCCACAATTCTATTGAAACCTAAACACAAGGTAATAAGACCAAATCCAAATAAATAAATAAATTTGGTCTTAATACCTTGTGTTTATAATCTATAATCCAAATTGTGCCTTATAATCTATTGAAACCTTTAATGACACAACTTATCTAAGATCATGCCAAGTAAATTATTGAAAATTGAATTAGCTAAAATGTATCTTATTGTTAGCAGAGAGTAATTTAGTGTAGTATAATTATACAAATCATTAATATAAAAACAAATATTATTCATTACTTTTACCTGATGATATAACAATATTTTTGCTGAAATGTCACTCACACAATTTATTAATTTGGATTTTGTCTTGTTACCTTAAGATAACACACAGTGTATGAAAATTAATATCAACAAAAATCTTAATAAAAATAAAGAAATTATGGTGATAATAAACTTCCTTGATTTTATTTGTGTATGAAAGAAATGTGCATCTTTCATTATTATTGGTTGAATTAACATATTCCAAGCTCAAAATTTTGCCTGTGACCTCAATATCATATCAACATTTTACTTTGGTAGATCAAATATTGTAGAAAAGTATTTGGAACAAAGAAACCAAAATTTCATTTAAATAGATGGATTGAAATAGGCCTTCAAAAGAATGTATTGTTTCTCCTAATAAACATTATTCAAAAAGAGGAGTGGAATTGTATCATAGTTTGACACCTGAGATTATGTTGAAACAGTGATTAAGCAATCATGGCTTGCTGAGGTTGTCACATTTGTTCACTGGATAGTGTCTACTCTATCCAGTGAACATCCTTTCTCTTCATGTTTACATGGATAGATACAGAGGCACCACTTTCTGAAAACATTGTAAGCCATAGAAAATAGTAGAACTTCCATGAGAGGACACTCCCACTAGAGGACACTCTATTCAAAAGACAGTTTTAATTGACAAAAATTGACATTTTTACCAATTAGCTGATCTCCAGGGAATCTCTAACTCTAAAGGACACTTTGGCTCTGCAACTAGGTATTGTCCTTTAGAGAGAGGTAATTCCCTCTACTGTGTTGTATATTTCTATTTCACAAAGCATGTTTTGAATTTAAAATAATTATTTAATTGCCTTTGATATTTGTTCAAGGAGCAGGCCTGCCTTTATCAAGATATTTTTTCTACTAGGAGCCATTTTGTTAAATACAAGGTGCTGTTTGGCAGAATACTGAAAGCAAAAAATATATACAGTAGAACTTGGATAATTCGAACTTCTTTAATTCGAAAACCTCTTTAATTCGAATATTTATCTTGGTCCCTAGAAGCCTTAAGCCTTTATTCAAAACATATTTAATTCGAATTTTTGGATAATTCGAATTTTTTTCTGGTCCCTTGGGGTTCGAATTATCCAAGTTCGACTGTACTAATTTTAAAATCTAAAATTCAACTTATCAACAAATGAAATATTGACAATATCCAGAGGACTTCCTCTCTCTAAAGAAGAGCTATATTTATTCTAGCTGCTGACTCAACAAGGACAATGCCATAAACAGTGGAATTTCCATAACCCTTCCCACTTAATGAGCACTAGGCCTACAGTGATCCAGGTCAAATAGAGATTGTGATACACAAAAATGTATTTAAGTATAAAATGATAGGTTTCGGCATTATATATATAGTAGAACATCCCCCTGTAAAGGACACAGAGCCAAAGTGTCCTTTAGGAGAGGTGTCCTCTTACTGGAAAGTTGCTAAATAGTAGAAATGGTAAAATTTCAAATGTAAACTGTCCTTTATAGAGAGGTGTCCTCTAGCATGAGTGGCCTCTCATGGAGGTTGAAAAATAATCATTAAAGGGCAGACTTTAGATGCAAAATTTTCAAATGTGCAGGAAATTCTAAAAAAGGTGCAATAAAAAAATCTAATATCTGATGTCTGGATTCTTTTGGAAACTGGAATTAATATTAAACACAAGGTAATTAGACCTAATCCAAATAAATTAATAGTGTGTGACGTTTTGGTAACAGCATTGTTACCATCATCAGACAAAAGAATAAATATGAAAAAATAATAATAATAAATGGAATTACTATTATTAATAAGGTTCTCAGTTAACATGTCTTTATTAATGACCTCCAGTTTTTTTTTTAAATAAATGATGATTCAGATTGGTACTTGTAGCGAGTGTAGAGTGAAGGCATGACAAGGAAGGAGGTGAGACTCACCATTGACAGCTCTCACTGTGGGCTGACCAGTCTTGGAGAACACCTTCACCAGGTCTCTGATCCTGGACCATTCCGTGTCAGTTTAAAACATCCAAGTTGATTGATAGAACTAAACTCACATTAGATGGATAATACAACTGCACTTTTTTTGTGTATAGATCACAAGGATAGAAAATTATTTTTTCAAAAATAAATAACACACCAAAGATTAAAAAAAGCTTGTACTACAGTAGAACCTCCCTGTAAAGCATATCTAGTTGCATTTAAATTTGGTTTTATTACCTTATGCTTATGTTAAAACTAATAGAATTTATCATCATATTATATTTATTTATTTATTATTAGAGCATATTATATAATTGCTTAACACTTAGAAAATTGGTTATAGTAAAGTAGTTGAATACCAATTAACATTGAATATAAATTATTTGTTCAACTTCAATTTTTCTGAATGGCATATCTTTTGCATTTTCTAATCCTTGTTTGGCTTCTATAAATGAAGTTGGCTTCACACTTTCTACATGTAACTCCTTAATCAATATGGGAAGAGGACTCAATAAGAAGTTCCGAATTCTTATATTTATTAACATAGAAATCTCTTTTATAAGTTTTTGGTGTCATCAAAACAAAGAATAGCAATTATCAATTGCTTTACAGGTGTATTGCAATAGCATTTCCACATTAAGGTATTCAATTGAGCATTTTAAACTCCGCCTTTGCCGGTCCCAAGCCCGGATGAAAAAGGAGGAGGGGGAGCAGTAACAAGCTCGCTAAAAAACCTGTACTCAGCTGGCCCGGCTTATAGTACCCTGTAAGGGCTCCTAATCCAGGGATACAGGATGAGCAGCGTTTGTACTCCATGTTAGGAGTGGCTGCACATGGCGTCTGTTCCTCATGTCAGAGGCGGCCATTTCTTTTGGAGCTAAGTCGGCCTGACACTGAGTAATGCTCCGAGTCATGATGACAAAGGCAGACGCATTCTACTTCACCCAGTGTGGAGATAAGAAAGAAGAAGAAGAAGATTGAGCTTTTTACATTACAATTTAAGACTTTAGGAGTGGACTTCAGGAATTGGTTAACCATGGAGATAGCACCACCACTTTATGTGAGGTTTTGATAATTTTGGAATATTTAACTTGATATTTTTAATATATTTTCAAATGTTGCAAATTTGCGGTGCGCACATCTTAAATTTCATTCACTATCCGATGAACTCTTCCCATTTTTCTACATTTGAATAAATTCAAATCGATCATTATAAGATCAAGGTATTAGGTTTTATTAAACAGAAATTTGAATTTAAAAAAGGTTTATGATTTTTAATATTAATTTATTAAGAAGATATAAATTATGTGGTGAAATGTAAACAAAAATGATTGTATTAACTACAGTATAACCTCGTTAATTCGACACTCGGCGATAATTCGACCATGTTCCGATGTCCCGACCTCCGGCCTATCAAATAACAAACCGTAATTCGACAGTATCGATAATACGACAGTTCCGATAGTTCGACCATTTTAAAATTCGAATTTCGACAGTTGAATGTTATTTTACATGCAACTTTACCGCTAAACGGTATTACGGCGGGCGCCGATCGGCATCGGCGGGCGCCGATCGGATCGCGCCTGCACACTTTTGGTTTCTGGTTAGTTTAAGTTTCACTTTGCAGTGCCGTTGCGCAATTTCGAGGATGTTATTGTTGTTTTTTTACGCGGGAATTTCGGCATCATGCGCTAACTAATAATAATTTTTATTTTTTTATTTTTAACATTGAAATATTTTAGCTATTTTTAAATTTATAAATAATTTCTTTTTAAATAAATATATCTTTATACAATGTAGCCACAATGATTATAATAACATTTTATTTCAATATTCCATTTCTGTGCTATTATAAAAGATTTAAACACAAAATCAATAACACCTGCAGCAGCAGTGGATGCCTTTAATACATTAAAATTTATTTATTAAAAGACATTTCAGAGGAAGAAAGGCATGCATGTTTTTTCAAAATGCCATCTGGAATACATCCTGAATTGGATTTCAGTGCAAAAACAGATATCTATAAAGGAATTTTTTAAAAGATCTCTTCATGATTATTTTAAAATAATATTTTAAAATTTTCTTTTTATATATTTACCATATTTATTTCCTTTCAACTGCTATATTTTTCAATTAGAATAAAATATTATTTAATATATTATAAAACTATTTTAGAGGCGTAATATTCTTTTAAAAATAAAACAATTTCTACTGTCCTTACTGCGATGGAAAAATTAAAGGGAGGGCCTGGCTCATCAGTGGTGAACCCTCCTAGCGGTTTCGCCAGTTTAATCTACCATACCGCTGTTATATTGCATTTTTGGAACTTCCTTTTATAGGTGATTGTTGTAAGACTCTTGAAATGGGTATTTTAGAAGAACTATGGACATAAGCTTTTAGGACAGCAGAATTAAATATAATTATAAATATATAATATGCTTCGAGCAATCGCTCTTCCGCAAATATCAAATTGTGTCTTTTATTAGAACAATAATGTTACAATGTACTAGAGCGCCATCTGTTATCAAATTATAATTATTATAATTATATATTTATAATTATATTTAATTCTGCTGTCCTAAAAGCTTATGTCCATAGTTCTTCTAAAATACCCATTTCAAGAGTCTTACAACAATCACCTATAAAAGGAAGTTCCAAAAATGCAATATAACAGCGGTATGGTAGATTAAACTGGCGAAACCGCTAGGAGGGTTCACCACTGATGAGCCAGGCCCTCCCTTTAATTTTTCCATCGCAGTAAGGACAGTAGAAATTGTTTTATTTTTAAAAGAATATTACGCCTCTAAAATAGTTTTATAATTTGATAACAGATGGCGCTCTAGTACATCGTAACATTATTGTTCTAATAAAAGACACAATTTGATATTTGCGGAAGAGCGATTGCTCGAAGCATATTATATATTTATAATTATATTTAATTCTGCTGTCCTAAAAGCTTATGTCCATAGTTCTTCTAAAATACCCATTTCAAGAGTCTTACAATAATCACCTATAAAAGGAAGTTCCAAAAATGCAATATAACAGCGGTATGGTAGATTAAACTGGCGAAACCGCTAGGAGGGTTCACCACTGATGAGCCAGGCCCTCCCTTTAATTTTTCCATCGCAGTAAGGACAGTAGAAATTGTTTTATTTTTAAAAGAATATTACGCCTCTAAAATAGTTTTATAATTTGATAACAGATGGCGCTCTAGTACATCGTAATATATTATATTTAATATTTTAATGTCTGTAGAGTTAATATTTGATTATATTACTGAAAAGAAACACATTGCCAATAAATTTATTTGTTACAATTATTTATGTTTCTAAAATATATATTAATGCCATTTTGTCACTGATACTAAAAGTTAATCATGAAAATAAAATAAAAACACACAATGGTTTCAATTAATATCATTAATTTATATTATAAGGCTATTTTAAAAAAATATTATTTTAGCGAGTTAGATGATTACCTAATCATATAACCTTAATTCAACACTTCCTTTAATTCAACCGAAAGCTCTGATCCCTTGGGGTGTTGAATTAAAGAGGTTCGACTGTATTTATCTTTATTAAATTTTTTTTAAATTATATTTTTAAAATAGGTATTTATAGTAATTTTAATAAACACACAATATACCCATCCCCCGATTTACATGGTACTTATTTTACACGTTTTCGCTTTTACACGGTTTTCCAAATAAGTTTTTTTTTTGTTTTTATCGCACTATACTAAATGCTACTGTGATTGAACACATGCGCTGTGTACACATCTCACGAGGAATCCCGAGCTTATGTGCTGACTACATATTTTAACCTGTCAATGCATTTTATTTTTATTTCTGTGTACACCTATCCCCCGATTTACACATTTTTCTCAGGAACATATCTACCGTGTAAATCGGGGGATAGGTGTATTTAATTTTGGTAGTTTTTTTATTTGTCTGCTAGGGTGAATGTCTAATATATATAAAATTGACAAATAATGAGTTGGGAAAGTGTCCGTTGTTTGGAGTTGTCCGCTAGCAAGAATGTCTGCTAGCGTGAACATCTTTTCAATGGCAGGACAATTTTAGTGATTAAAACCTGTACATTGTTTAGAGGTGTTTGCTAGCATGAGTGTCCGCTAAGGAGTGTTCTACTGTATTGTAAATAGGTAATCAGCCCATTGAAGAGCCGTTGCTCAAAATCTCATCTCTTAAAGGGCATTATAAAAGATGTGATAACATTGAGGGCTGAGATCAGGAGATATGGAGAAACCATGTGGCTCACTCTCAGTAGAGGAAAGCACTGAAGGAGGGAGATAGGAAGAGACCATGTGGCTCACCCTGAGTATTGGAAGGCACTGAAGAAGGGAGATATAGAGAGACCATTTGGCCCACCCTCAGTAGAGGAAGGTACTGAAGGAGGGAGATATGGAGAAACCATGTGGCCCACTCTCAGTAGAGGAAAGCACTGAAGGAGGGATATATGGAGAGACCATGTGGCCCACTCTCTGTAGAGGAAGGCACTGAAGGAGGCAGATATGGAGAGCCCATGTGGCTCACCCTCAGTAGAGGAAGGCACTGAAGGAGGGAGTCATGGAGAGACCATGTGGTCCACCCTCAGTAGAGGAAGGCACTGAAGGAGGGAGATATGGAGAGACCATGTGGCTCACCCTCTGTAGAGGAAGGCACTGAAGGAGGGAGATATGGAGAGACCATGTGGCTTACCCTCAGTATTGGAAGGGATTGAAGGAGGAGGGGATAAAAGAAAATTAATAGAAATAAATAAATAGTATGTACCTTTATTGATATTTACAGAACAAAGAAGTCCCTCACTGTCCAGAAATTAACAATACTAATTACTATAGAGATTCTACTGCATTAGCATATCCTGGAAGCCAGCTAAGAGTATTGTAATTGTGTGTGGAAGTCATGTTTCTAAAATTGTGTTCAATTAGTGTAAGAGGGAAGGTCCAATATTCACCTTATGACATCTTTGTCCCACAGGTCTTCAGAGATGGGCTCAACATCTGGACTGATGACATCCTCTCTTCCTCCAGACTCCAGGCCAACTTCATTGGAGGAGAGAGAGGGTTCACGCCAGTAGGAAGGCTGGCACAGGAAGAAGGGGCTCTCCTTGTCACCATACTCCCCTATGGCACAGACAACAGGGATTCTGGCAAGGTAAGCTATTGATAAGGTCTCATGGTTTCTGGTGAGATTTCAACCCAATGTGGGATAATTAAAGTAAGATAAAAGAACAATGTGCTCATCATATTAGCTCATTCTCAAGCCTACTGATATATATCGATACTGTTAAAGTCATCATTATTTACAGATTCACAATCCTGAGGAAAAGCTAATGCTCAAAAGATAGAAGATTTTGTCAACAAAAAGAAGCACTTATTTACTTTTATTGCCTATGTTTCAGGTATATAAAGGGAGAGGTGTACCTACCAGGAATGATGTGGTCCATGTAGTAAGCCAGGAATCCATAGAAGAGGATATCAAAGTAGAGGACAGCCATCCCTATCAGGTAATTATAGAATGGGAACTGGTCGGAGAGCAACTGCCAGACAGAACACCAGTGACCCACAGAAGGTGAAGGGGAGGTGGACCTACATTCTGGGCTGCGAGAGCAAAGCCAGTGGGAGGGAGCAGGGAGAAGATGTAGAAAACACCGGTGGGGACCTTGCCGACTAAGTAGGTCACTGGGATGTAGAGGATGGTCAGCAACATGGTGGCCATGATCCCCACTGTGCCAGCCACCTGGACCACCATAAACTCAGACCATACTACCCACATGTGAGGATGGAACAACAAACAGAAGCAGGCCCATCACAAAAAACTGAAAATTCCAAAAGGGATCGTCCTGGGTATTCATTTCTATCAAAAAATCAGCAGAATAAGCTTTAACCCATCACAATTATCCAAATTATTTTCTTAAAAAGTAAAATATCAAAGAGTTTCATTAAAACAACACAAAAAGTAGCCAATAGTAGAGGAGGAATGGTCACTAAAGATGGATTGTTAAAGTTAAATGAGGAAATAATAGGATGCCAAGCCTTGTTGAGGAAACAACAGGGTACCTGAGCCTTGTTGAAGAAGGTGGGGGAGAAAGCAACACGATACCTGAGCCTTGTTGAAGAAAGCAAAGGAATAAACAACAGAGTACCTGAGCCTTGTTAAAGAAGGTGGGGGAGAAAGCAACAGGGTATCTGAGCCTTCCTGAAGAAGGTGGGGGAGAAAGCAACAGGGTACCTGAGCCTTGCTGAAGAAGGTGGGGGAGAAAGCAACAGGGTATCTAAGCCTTGTTGAAGGAAGCAGAGGAATGATAAGGCACAATTTGGATTATAGATTATAAACACAAGGTAATAAGACCAAATACAAATAAATAAATAGTGTGTGACGTTTCGGTAACAGTGTTGTTACCGAAACGTCACACACTATTTATTTATTTGGATTTGGTCTTATTACCTTGTGTTTAAAAGCAGAGGAAGAAACAACAGGGTACCTAAGCCTTGTTGAAGGCAGAGGAAGAAGCAACAGGGTATCTGAGCCTTGTTAAGGAAGAAACAACAGGGTACCTGAGCCTTGTTGAAGAAGGTGGAGAGGAAGAAGGCCATGGTGACGGTGCTGAGTCCATTAGCCAGCAGGAGGAAGAAGAGAACCAGGTAATCTACATAGAGGAACAACTTGGAGAAGTAGATGATGGCAACCATGAGGACAACTGTGATGAACACCTTGATGGCCTGATACACAAAGGTGGAGCACCTGCAACCACACAGTAAATGTAATGAACTAGTGCAGCGAGAATTATCATCTTTGATTGGGAATGCCAGGAATAACAAAGAAATGCTTTAAAATTCATATAACCTCAAGAGAGATAGCAGTGTTAGAAATTCTAAGGATATAGAGCAAGAGGACATATTTTTTTCTATGTACCCCATCCTTCTACATTAATGTTGATCAGCAAGAATATCTACCCTGATAACTATCTGTCTTTAGAAAATATAGTTGATTTTTTTTATAGATGTAAAGTGGTTGCACAACATAAAGCAATGAGAAAAATTAGTTTAACAAAAAAAAACCTTAAGTTTCAACCTAAATAATTTGAAATTAGAAATTTGGGACCAGAGAAATATGTGGTAGGGTTGTATAATAAGTTTTTATAACGTTGAGTTATAGAGATAAAGACCAAGTAGATGGGCCAACTCACCAGTAGGCCCTCAGGTTGGTGCCCATGAGGAGCAGGGCCTGCCTCAGACGATTCTCCTTCTCAGCCACCACCTCTACCAGAGTGAAGTTGATGAGGTAGGCGAAAGAGACTGCCAGCAGCACAGGGCCCCACTGCTGCATCTCCATGGAAGGGATCTTGACTGCAGGGATGGGGAAAAACCAGAAGGAAGGGTTCCACTGGAACTTGGCAGGAACCTGGAAACATTAACTTCGGTCTTTTATCATTGAGCACAAGCTCACTTTGTATAAAGTAGAACATCCACAAGAAGACACCTCTCTATATTAAACAGTTTTCATCCCAAAAATTACCATTTTTTCTAGTAAGCATCTCTATGGTAAGTAGAAACTTCCCCCTTAGGGACACTTTGGCTCCTCAACTAGGTATCCTTTACAATCTCTTTCTACTGTATATATTAAACGAATCTGGCTGAAAATTTAACCGGATATAGAGTTGAGACCCAAAATATTTTGTCCCATTTTCAACCTATAAAAATTAAAATTGAATAAGTTTTAAACAAATTTAATTATTTTAATCATAAAATGATGATGATAATATTGCTGAATCATGTTTGATGGGCACAAGGTAATAAGACCAAATCCGAATAAATAAATAGTGTGTGATGCTTCAGTAACAGTGTTGTTATCATCTTCAGAAAAAAGTGTGAATGAGGAAAAATATCACATCATGGTTTAAATAGTTACTGTTATCAAGTTTTTAAAAAGATAGCATATAAGAAGAAGATAGTTTTCTAAGAACCCTAAAATAATATTCTTAGAATTAGAAGTGGAAAAAAAAACCCTTTTTTTAGATTTAATTAAAAGCATATCTATAAATATAATTGATATTTCCTCTTTTTTCCATTCTGTTAATTGTAGCACATTTCTTTTGAATGAAAAAAGCTTTTATAAATTGTCTCTTAAAATAATTTTTCTCATAATCTAGTATCTTTTTTTCTTTTAGATTGAAATTATTATGCCCTGTGATTTTTCAATGTTCTACAAGTGCAGAATTCTCAATTTTATCCCATTTTGGAGCATATTCATGGTTTTTCATTCTTTCTTTTAAAGTTCTGGATGATTGTCCTACATAGCATTGGTCACACTTTTCACATTTCACTTCATAAATTAAACCTGCTCTTTTGGCAATTGGGTGTTCTCATGATTGTTGATATATTGAGAAATAGGGTTACATGCAATTTTTATTTTTTCATAATTTTTGAATATATATTAGTAAACTTTATTGCAAACTTTTGGTTTATAAATGGTAATGTGATGAATTTGAATGAATTTGAAGATGGTAATAATGCTGTTACTGAAATGTTACACAATAATTATTTATTTGGATTTGGTCTTATTACCTTGTGTTTGTAATCTATAATCCAAATTGTGCCTTATCAAAAGACTCTTAAATATATACAGTTAAACCTGTCTATAGCGCCCCCTCTTTGGACTCACCAAAATAGGGTGCTATAGAGAGAGGGTGCTATAGACAGGTCACTTTCAATGTGAATCGCATCGTACTACGTATTTAAAATCGGGCACTATAGAGAGGAAGGCGCTATTTAGAGGGAGTGCTATAGACAGGTCACTTTTAATGTAAATCGCATCGTTTTACGTATTTGAAATCGGGCGCTATAGAGAGGAAGGTGCTATTTAGAGGGGGTGCTATAGACAGGTCACTTTTAATGTAAATCACATCGTACTACGTATTTGAAATCGGGCACTATAGAGAGGAAGATGCTATTTAGAGGGGGCGCTATAGACAGGTCACTTTTAATGTAAATCACATCGTACTACGTATTTGAAATCGGGCGCTATAGAGAGGAAGACGCTATTTAGAGGGGGTGCTATAGACAGGTCACTTTTAATGTAAATCACATCGTACTACGTATTTGAAATCGGGCGCTATAGAGAGGAAGACGCTATTTAGAGGGGGTGCTATAGACAGGTCACTTTTAATGTAAATCACATCGTACTACGTATTTGAAATCGGGCACTATAGAGAGGAAGACGCTATTTAGAGGGGGTGCTATAGACAGGTCACTTTTAATGTAATCACATCATACTACGTATTTGAAATCGGGCACTATAGAGAGGAAGACGCTATTTAGAGGGGGTGCTATAGACAGGTCACTTTTAATGTAAATCACATCGTACTACGTATTTGAAATCGGGCACTATAGAGAGGAA
This sequence comes from Cordylochernes scorpioides, assembly GCA_030710605.1. Lineage (NCBI taxonomy): Eukaryota > Metazoa > Arthropoda > Arachnida > Pseudoscorpiones > Chernetidae > Cordylochernes > Cordylochernes scorpioides. The sequence continues at coordinate 26,999,547 of CP092863.1, read as the reverse complement.
GACGCTATTTAGAGGGGGTGCTATAGACAGGTCACTTTTAATGTAAATCACATCGTACTACGTATTTGAAATCGGGCGCTATAGAGAGGAAGACGCTATTTAGAGGGGGTGCTATAGACAGGTCACTTTTAATGTAAATCACATCGTACTACGTATTTGAAATCGGGCGCTATAGAGAGGAAGGCGCTATTTAGAGGGGGCGCTATAGACAGGTCACTTTTAATGTAAATCACATCGTACTACGTATTTGAAATCGGGCACTATAGAGAGGAAGGCGCTATTTAGAGGGGGTGCTATAGACAGGTCACTTTTAATGTAAATCACATCGTACTACGTATTTGAAATCGGGCGCTATAGAGAGGAAGGCGCTATTTAGAGGGGGCGCTATATACAGGTTCAACTGTATATTTAATTAAAGATAATAAGACCTAATCCAAATAATTTATTAGTGTGTGACGTTTCGGCAACAACATTGTCACCATCATCAGACAAAAGAATATCCAAATTGTGCTTTATCATGTATATTTAATTTTATTTAGAATTATATTTTATAGAACAAACTCTTTATTCTTTATTCTAGACAAACTCTGTGAAGTCGACCGCCAGATCACATGGCTTTACATTATATAAATTCATTGTAGTTATTTTATTTTGGCCGGTACAAAACCTTTATAAATACATAAATACATAATCAAGTTTTATAATTTTCGTTTATCTTCGCACCCCAAGTCATCTATTTCTTCCTTAAAATATTTTATCATCTCACAATTAAAGTAAATAGTTATTTAGAGTTATTTTATTTTTAAAGATTTTATACCATTGTGGCATAATACTTTTGTATTCAAAATAACCAAATATTTCCTATCTCTCAAAATATCTAACACATATGTAAAGTTACAACAAATTATAACAAATATATAATACATAGGGTAATCTCATTATAACAACTTGGTTAGAAAATAAGGCAACAATTTCAAACACAAATCAATAAATTATGCATGATACTTTAAAAGTAAAAATTCTGTTACCAAAACTCCATACATAATTTATTGATTTAGATTTAGTTTGTTTCCTAATGTTTTTTAATCTATAATCCAAATTGTACCCTACCAGAAACTTGGTTATAACATCCTTAATTGTAAAGAGTACCAGGTTTTTATGAATCTCACAATTATTTTATCCTTGGTTCTAACAATACCCTGGCTCTAACAACAGTCCCAAATGGTCATAGTGAGGTCTTACTGTATTAGGCAATTTGGAGATTGCAGATAAAAAATAAATGGGTGAGAGCCACATAAGTATCAATAAGTAAATTATGTATGATACTTTGTATCTCATCATTGTTGTCATCACTTATTTATTAATATTCTGATAATGATGCTTGCTGTAATGAAGCCATCAAAGTTTCCCACTGGTATAACACATGGATCAAATTGGAGAATATTTGTCCATAGAGTCACCAAAAGCAAACTCAACTTGATGGATGCTAACAACAACAGCAAACAAAACACAAACAATGGTGCTTACCGAAGGTTCAAAATAGATTTCCCTTATTTTGTAGATAGAGGTTGTCTGGCTTGTGTGATATCAGTATTGAGGTAACTCTGAAACCTTGTGTGAGAATGTGCAAGAACATCAAATATGTTTCTGAAATTCTGCCACATTTTAAAAATGTTTATCCTGATAAGAGAACAAATGTTTTTTTTTTTTTTCTAAAATGTGTCGATGAAATAAATAAAAAGATTGTCATCACAGTATCCTTTTTTTTTTTTCTAAAAAATAGTTTTGCTATAAATTTGTTCATTTTACTCTCTCATCTTGAAAGGTCAAGGACTCGGCAAATTATATTGAAGTACCTTGTGTGAGAAGGTGCAAGAACATCAAAAATGTTTCTTAAATCCTGCCATATTTTAAATGTTTATCCTGATGAGAGAATATGATTTTTTGTTGGAATAAATAAAATAACTTTTTTTTTTTCTGGTTGTATTGTCCTTTTTCTAAAGTTTGACTTCACTATAAATTTTTGGTCATTTTACTTTTTCATCTTAAAAGGGGAAAGACTTGTCAAACTGGGAACAATTTTTTAAATGAGAAGATATTGATACAAAAAAAAAGACCTAATCTAAATGAATTAATAGTGTGTGATATTTCGGTAACAATGCTGTGACCAAAACGTCACATACTATTAATTTATTTGGATTAGGTCTTATTTTCTTGTATCTATAATCTATAATCCAAATTGTGCTTCATTATATGAGAATATATTGTTTATGGGGGAAAATGGCACACCTCTCTCTCCCCCTTATTATAAAAAATATATACAGTAAAACCCCTCTATAGTGAACCCCAATGGGACAGAGCTTTTGGTTCACTATAGCCACGGTTTGGCCATTTTTTTTACTTTTCAAAATTTTTAGACCGTATAATTAAAGGACAGCCATACACACTGGAAAGAGGCTTCCTCTTAATAGTGGTCACTTTGTTTTAATTCCCTTAATTGACCAATTTCCTTACATTAATACTGAATAATAATAGAAATCATTAGATGATAGGTTCTTCTTATCATTAACATACATGTACCTCTATATATACAAAATAAAAGGATTTAAAAGCGCGAATGTTTCTTTTATACATAAAACGAACTTCTACTGTCCTTACTGCGATGAAACAATATATTGGGAGGGCTTGGCTCATCAGTGGTGAACCCTCCCAGCGGTTTCGCCAATTTAATCCACCAGACCGCTTCTCAGAGCTCTAATACTGTATTGGATCATTCTGCTTTTATATGCTACACTGAAGGATGGAATCTTAGAAATGGTTTTCAAGTAAACTATGGACATGAGCTTATAGGACAGTAGAATTACATTCAAATATTTGCTTCGAGCAATGCTCTTCAGCAAACTATAAAGACAAGGCCATTAGGAATACATTAACAAAAGCAATAACGCGCCATCTATACATACAAAATAAAAGGATTTGAAAGCGCGAATGTTTCTTTTATACATAAAACGAACTTCTACTGTCCTTACTGCGATGAAACAATATATTGGGAGGGCTTGGCTCATCAGTGGTGAACCCTCCCAGCGGTTTCGCCAATTTAATCCACCAGACTGCTTCTCAGAGCTCTAATACTGTATTGGATCATTCTGCTTTTATATGCTACACTGAAGGATGGAATCTTAGAAATGGTTTTCAAGTAAACTATGGACATGAGCTTATAGGACAGTAGAATTATATTCAAATATTTGCTTCGAGCAATGCTCTTCAGCAAACTATAAAGACAAGGCCATTAGGAATACATTAACACAAAGCAATAACGCGCCATCTATACATACAAAATAAAAGGATTTAAAAGCGCGAATGTTTCTTTTATACATAAAACGAACTTCTACTGTCCTTACTGCGATGAAACAATATATTGGGAGGGCTTGGCTCATCAGTGGTGAACCCTCCCAGCGGTTTCATAAATTTAATCCACCAGACGCTTCTCAGAGCTCTAATACTGTATTGGATCATTCTGCTTTTATATGCTACACTGAAGGATGGAATCTTAGAAATGGTTTTCAAGTAAACTATGGACATGAGCTTATAGGACAGTAGAATTACATTCAAATATTTGCTTCGAGCAATGCTCTTCAGCAAACTATAAAGACAAGGCCATTAGGAATACATTAACACAAAGCAATAACACGCCATCTATACATACAAAATAAAAGGATTTAAAAGCGCGAATGTTTCTTTTATACATAAAACGAACTTCTACTGTCCTTACTGCGATGAAACAATATATTGGGAGGGCTTGGCTCATCAGTGGTGAACCCTCCCAGCGGTTTCGCCAATTTAATCCACCAGACCGCTTCTCAGAGCTCTAATACTGTATTGGATCATTCTGCTTTTATATGCTACACTGAAGGATGGAATCTTAGAAATGGTTTTCAAGTAAACTATGGACATGAGCTTATAGGACAGTAGAATTACATTCAAATATTTGCTTCGAGCAATGCTCTTCAGCAAACTATAAAGACAAGGCCATTAGGAATACATTAACAAAAGCAATAACGCGCCATCTATACATACAAAATAAAAGGATTTGAAAGCGCGAATGTTTCTTTTATACATAAAACGAACTTCTACTGTCCTTACTGCGATGAAACAATATATTGGGAGGGCTTGGCTCATCAGTGGTGAACCCTCCCAGCGGTTTCGCCAATTTAATCCACCAGACCGCTTCTCAGAGCTCTAATACTGTATTGGATCATTCTGCTTTTATATGCTACACTGAAGGATGGAATCTTAGAAATGGTTTTCAAGTAAACTATGGACATGAGCTTATAGGACAGTAGAATTACATTCAAATATTTGCTTCGAGCAATGCTCTTCAGCAAACTATAAAGACAAGGCCATTAGGAATACATTAACACAAAGCAATAACACGCCATCTATACATACAAAATAAAAGGATTTAAAAGCGCGAATGTTTCTTTTATACATAAAACGAACTTCTACTGTCCTTACTGCGATGAAACAATATATTGGGAGGGCTTGGCTCATCAGTGGTGAACCCTCCCAGCGGTTTCGCCAATTTAATCCACCAGACCGCTTCTCAGAGCTCTAATACTGTATTGGATCATTCTGCTTTTATATGCTACACTGAAGGATGGAATCTTAGAAATGGTTTTCAAGTAAACTATGGACATGAGCTTATAGGACAGTAGAATTACATTCAAATATTTGCTTCGAGCAATGCTCTTCAGCAAACTATAAAGACAAGGCCATTAGGAATACATTAACACAAAGCAATAACGCGCCATCTATACATACAAAATAAAAGGATTTAAAAGCGCGAATGTTTCTTTTATACATAAAACGAACTTCTACTGTCCTTACTGCGATGAAACAATATATTGGGAGGGCTTGGCTCATCAGTGGTGAACCCTCCCAGCGGTTTCGCCAATTTAATCCACCAGACCGCTTCTCAGAGCTCTAATACTGTATTGGATCATTCTGCTTTTATATGCTACACTGAAGGATGGAATCTTAGAAATGGTTTTCAAGTAAACTATGGACATGAGCTTATAGGACAGTAGAATTACATTCAAATATTTGCTTCGAGCAATGCTCTTCAGCATGGTGGATTAAATCTTCTGGTGGATTAAATTGGCGAAACCGCTGGGAGGGTTCACCACTGATGAGCCAAGCCCTCCCAATATATTGTTTTATCGCAGTAAGGACAGTAGAAGTTCGTTTTATGTATAAAAGAAACATTCGCGCTTTTAAATCCTTTTATTTTGTATGTATAGATGGCGCGTTATTGCTTTGTGTTAATGTATTCCTAATGGCCTTGTCTTTATAGTTTGCTGAAGAGCATTGCTCGAAGCAAATATTTGAATGTAATTCTACTGTCCTATAAGCTCATGTCCATAGTTTACTTGATAACCATTTCTAAGATTCCATCCTTCAGTGTAGCATATAAAAGCAGAATGATCCAATACAGTATTAGAGCTCTGAGAAGCGGTCTGGTGGATTAAATTGGCAAAACCGCTGGGAGGGTTCACCACTGATGAGCCAAGCCCTCCCAATATATTGTTTCATCGCAGTAAGGACAGTAGAAGTTCGTTTTATGTATAAAAGAAACATTTGCGCTTTTAAATCCTTTTATTTTGTATGTATAGATGGCGCGTTATTGCTTTGTGTTAATGTATTCCTAATGGCCTTGTCTTTATAGTTTGCTGAAGAGCATTGCTCGAAGCAAATATTTGAATGTAATTCTACTGTCCTATAAGCTCATGTCCATAGTTTACTTGAAAACCATTTCTAAGATTCCATCCTTCAGTGTAGCATATAAAAGCAGAATGATCCAATACAGTATTAGAGCTCTGAGAAGCGGTCTGGTGGATTAAATTGGCGAAACCGCTGGGAGGGTTCACCACTGATGAGCCAAGCCCTCCCAATATATTGTTTCATCGCAGTAAGGAGAGTAGAAGTTCGTTTTATGTATAAAAGAAACATTCGCACTTTTAAATCCTTTTATTTTGTATGTATAGATGGCGCGTTATTGCTTTGTGTTAATGTATTCCTAATGGCCTTGTCTTTATAGTTTGCTGAAGAGCATTGCTCGAAGCAAATATTTGAATGTAATTCTACTGTCCTATAAGCTCATGTCCATAGTTTACTTGAAAACCATTTCTAAGATTCCATCCTTCAGTGTAGCATATAAAAGCAGAATGATCCAATACAGTATTAGAACTCTGAGAAGCGGTCTGGTGGATTAAATTGGCGAAACCGCTGGGAGGGTTCACCACTGATGAGCCAAGCCCTCCCAATATATTGTTTCATCGCAGTAAGGACAGTAGAAGTTCGTTTTATGTATAAAAGAAACATTCGCGCTTTTAAATCCTTTTATTTTGTATGTATAGATGGCGCGTTATTGCTTTGTGTTAATGTATTCCTAATGGCCTTGTCTTTATAGTTTGCTGAAGAGCATTGCTCAAAGCAAATATTTGAATGTAATTCTACTGTCCTATAAGCTCATGTCCATAGTTTACTTGAAAACCATTTCTAAGATTCCATCCTTCAGTGTAGCATATAAAAGCAGAATGATCCAATACAGTATTAGAGCTCTGAGAAGCGGTCTGGTGGATTAAATTGGCGAAACCGCTGGGAGGGTTCACCACTGATGAGCCAAGCCCTCCCAATATATTGTTTCATCGCAGTAAGGACAGTAGAAGTTCGTTTTATGTATAAAAGAAACATTCGCGCTTTTAAATCCTTTTATTTTGTATGTATAGATGGCGCGTTATTGCTTTGTGTTAATGTACCTCTATGTCTAATTTAAAAATCATGACAAATCCTAGGCAAAGTTTTATTAAATATATATTCAAAGATATGAAATGATTTTAAAACATCATTATCACATTATATAATACAATTTTTACTTGAAAAAAATGGCTCTAACACCTTGTTGCTTCAAAGCATTCTTCAAGCATTGCACCATTCAAATAAAGTTAGTGTTTTTCTTCCATTTCATGTTTCCCCATATTCTTCTAGGTCTAGATTTCGTTTTTTTTTTTTTTTTTAACCTGCCATGCAAAACATTGCTGACTTTAAAATCACCATAGTTAATGGCATAAAAATAATTTTTGTTTCATCACGGGACCTTTTATTTGGACTTTTTTTTTTTTTTAGCCCTAAAACGTACGATCGCGATCGCGGCAAAAGTTGAGGTTGATTCCTCTTTGTAACAATTTTTAATAGCTTTATATTTTATCTTTTATAATAGAAAAGTTATATTATCTTATTTTAATATGCTCTTAACATTTTGCCTGTGTTGTTTCACTTTGAAAAGTTCAGTGAATGGCCTTTTTTTAAAAAGAAATAACGCTTTTGTTTTTAAAATGCCTTTGTTTTCTTCATTTTGGAAGCCATTTGTATTTTTATATTTCAAATTTAATGGATGAAAATATATTCTATTTAATAAAAAGTATAATGTGTTAAAATTTATACAACATACAGCAAAAATAAAGTGCAAAATTCAAGACAATGCCGCTAAATTTATTGTTTTGAAATCGCGATCCGCGAGCTGAAACATGCTCAAAATTTGGTTGTTTTAATTTTTTTTTAAAATTACAATTCTAAGTTCGTTATAAGCATAGTATTTTAAATAGATTTTATTATTTTGGGACCGAAAATAGGTTCGTTATAGGGGTAGTTCGTTATTCTAAAATCGCAAAGTTCGTTATAACGATGGTATTTTCAATGGAATGGAATTGGGAATCGGCGTGGGTTCATTATAAGGGAAGGTTCGTTATATCCAGGGTTCGTATAAGCGGGGTTTTACTGTATATATTTTTATATTAGGAAACAGCCACCTGCTACATGTTTTCCAACATGAAAGTAGAAAATAAATGTGTATAAATCTAAATGTGAAACAATGATAAAAAGAGAACACCAGGGGAGATTACTGGCTATCAGTGGTCTTAAGGCCAAACTTTGTTTTAACAATGGAAGGAAAAAAGATTTTATGTTGTTATAACAACACACACAGTTTAAAAGAAACATCTGGATGATTTAATTTTCATTTTAACAGCAAAAATAATTCGAATAAATATATTTAAAACTTGGGATCTCATGGAATGCGGTGTAGGGGTGCAGCTTTCACTAATCACCGCACCATGATCCAGGCACACTTCAGTGAAAGTCTGATTTTGCCTGTATTTTGAGGCCGTTCCTAACATTTGGAAACTAAATAAGACCTTTGGGAGAGGCTGTTGCATGAGAAGCATGAACTCATGGAATTTGTATAATTTTTACACAAGGGGAAAAGAAACAACAACAACGAAACTTGGGAACTTAGAATTATGATGTTATATTAGAACATTAGCCCATTCTACAAACAGGGCTAAAATGACACCTAATTCTTTAACTAATTAAAAAAGTATAGAACATATCGCACATTCTTAGAAAAATTTTAAGATAACAGCATTGTTACCGAAACGTCACTATTAATTTATTTGGATTAGGTCTTATTTTCTTAAATAAATAATTTATTATATTTATACGACAATACTGCAGGTCTTTGGTCTTCTGTCTTAAACTTAATTCATAATCTTTGTGCCTCTGATATTTGCTGCAATCTTGCACAGTTCTTTGTTTTCCACTTTCTCGACATAATCCTTTATGGGACAATTTTGATACTTTTTCTCTTTGTCACTTTTTGTTGCTCACTTCTCTCCCTCCATATTCCTGTATTAACATCATTGCCTACTTCTTCGCTATTATATTTTAAGTGGAAGGATGGTCTAAACCGTTGGTTTTTGACCGCTACAACCCGGGTTCGATTCCTGCATTGGGCACTTTTTTTTTTCTGATAAAAAAAAAAAAAATGCTCCAATGGCCCCCGATTCTTGCAAAAGTCCAACCCCACCAGCGAGTGCAAGTAAACAAATGGGGCTCTGGCACATTTGTAAGTGCAAAGTCGAACTGCTTTTCACATATGTAGTCATGTGGTGCAATTACAGTAAAAGCAATCGCCAACTTCTACCCACCATGATTATCATGGACTGTACCATGTGTACTAGGGATAAGCAAAAAAAAAAACTATTATATTTTTGATATTTTCTTTCATTTTCCGTGCACTTTAAAACATAAGAAAGTATCAAGTTTAAATATTCTACACACAAAAACACAAAATATAAAAATATCACAAAAAGTCTCAAATGGAATAGAAAATGCTCAATTGAATAACAATGAAGAAATGTTTTGCAATGTATATGTAAAACAATTGCTGATTACTATTGTTCTTTTGACAATACCAAAAACATCAAAAAAATTTCACTTTAAAAATAAATAATATATGTCATAATTTGTATATAATTAAATGCAACCCCGACCCACTATGTATGTACCATGTATGATTTTCAAAGACTTAATAAAGAACAAGGTAACTGGAGGGAAGCAAGTAGCATTAAGATATAGGAAGTAGACCTAAGGCTGGCACGACTATTCTGGGCACCCCTGTGTCAATATTGCAGGGGCAGAGACCGGACGTCTCTAGTGACCGCAGAAGTTATTTTAGCCAAGATACACTCAATACTTCCTGACAAAACAGGACGTATCCAATATCCACAGAAGTTATATTAGTATAGAGACATCCCATACTTCCGACCCAAGATAGGACGTATTTGATAACACGGAAGTAAATAAAGTCAAAATAGCACTCGACACTTCCTATCAAGCAGACCACAGCTTCCATCAAGGAAAGCCGCGGGCCAATCAAAAGATAACATCTAAATAGGTCAACCAATAGGGAAAAAGCATGTGATCATCTCTCAACCAATCAGAGAGAAACGGAGTCTTGGTGTTAAATCGAAACGCCAAGGATGGTCAGTTAGGTTTTCGCTCTCATAGGAACAACACCTGCAGTAGCGACTTGGCTCCCACCGAGTTCGGATCAGCCTTCGACTTGCTCCCACCAAGGTAACATCTGTTCTAGAGATCTCTCTCTCAGCTCAGCTCATAGCTATGTCAATCACCGCCATGTGATCAGATAAGGAACAATCAAACCCGCTCCTTCTCAAACCTTCTTCCCTCCAATCCAGTTGCCTTTTATTTTCAAAACAATCACGTGTCCTGATTATTCCTAACTGTGTGCTTCACTTACCACTCAACGACTGCGCTTCAATCAAATATCACCATTCGCATCCAACAACAAGCAATTCCGCAACGATATTGCCACAGATCGGTTAAGTTGACAGGATTCTACAACAGTGTAATACAACAAATATTATAGTGTAACAACATTGCATCATCATATTACACAGAGTCGACAGGATAGTGAGATGGAATTAAATCAGGATCCCATAGGCGTAAAGTCAGACGGTCCAACGGAAACAATGGAAAGAAGGCAAGAAGCAAGGGAGAACGAAGGGGCAGGAGAAAGACAGGAAGTGATCGGCCGAGAGACAACTGCGCCCCTAGCGGACGCCGTCAATCAGCTGTCAACGCTTCTGACCCGGGCAAAAATTTCTGATGGAGCGGAGTCGGCGATCCCGCCTTTCGACGGCACATACAGCGCGACACAGTTTTTCCAGACGTTCGACCGAAAAATGGAAGACGCATCCATGGGAGAACAAGAAAAATTACTGCGCCTACCAAACTACCTGGTGCGACAACCCCTGGAACTCTTCAGGAAACTTCGGCTGGCCGACCGGAGTTATTTCCAGGTGAGACAAATCCTCCTAGATCTCTACCCTGAGTCAAACGAAGCGTCCTTTGCGAAATATTTCGCCATGAAACTCACTGGACAAGCCAACTTAGAGACCTACTACCGGGAGAAAACCGCCATGGGATTGCAACTAGGACTTCCACAAGAGGTGATCCTCGAGACGCTGACAGAAGGACTGCCATTCAACGACCAGCGCCTAGTCCGCGTAGTACCTCCCGAGAACCTAGGAGAATGGTTCCGACTGGTACAGCGGATCCACGGGCCCAGTGTACCGGCAACGCGATCCAGAGAAGATCAACCACCCACAATGTCGGGTCCGTACCACAGCACACCCCGACGCCCAGGTGCATGGAATGCACCTCTTCCGCCGTCCAATTGCAAGTTCTGCGGCGCGAGACACTGGCATAGCGAATGCCGACGTCGACCAGTCCCGACGATCCACGAAAAGGTGCGGACGGTGCAAACAGTCCCAAAACAACCAGCCCCGATTCCACAACAACCAAGTCAAGCCAGGGACACCCCAGCCGAGCAGCCCTTTCGAGACTGAGGTAGGATCCCTAAACCAACTGACTGTCAAACTTTTTCTAACCCCTAATGTATCATGCCCCTTTTTAATTGATACAGGCGCCAGCCTGAGTATAGTGCCATATAATATTTATCATAGGCTAAAAACCCACCTGCCTAATTTAACCCTTGAGGGACAGTCACTACACCTCCAAACCCTAAACGGATTTGCAAAAACCATGGGTAAACTAGCTATCCCACTGACAATAGGACAAATATCACGAAAGGAGTATTTCCATGTAGTAAATGCACCATTGCCATTCGGAATTCTTAGTATCAATAGCCTCCATAAATTCAGATTAACCATAGATTTTAATAAATGCACTATACTCCAGCTGGGCGCCCCATTGTCTACCCTTTCCTACCATTTTAATCATGTGTCCAATGTATGCACGTACTGGCAATGTCAGGCGATGTCACAAAAAATTTTCCCCACATCCCAACTTTCCGCCTATGACAACCATTGCGTGCATTCATTGAGAAAACCCCACTTATCTACATGCCCCTTTTTCACTAAAGCCAATTGCCCTTTTTACATGCCCTCAAATAATCAAACCACAACAACTTCAACTTATGAACCTGTCCAAAACGCACCCACACAGCGGGATAACTCGCATACCAAAAACATAGGTGATCACACACCGTTGCACAACTCTCACATGACCAACCCACACAACGAACTCGACACTCACACTAATACACAACAAAACCCTTTACCACATGCATACTACAACACAACACCTAACACTCACTATACACCACAGTTCACAACACTTCTACAAAGGTACACTCACATTTTTTCACAGGACAAATTCAACGTACCATGCTTACGGATTCCACCAGTAAAAATACCCACGAATTCCGAAAAAATAATCACCATACGTCCATATCGTGTTCCGATATGTGACCAACAAGAAATCCGTAACCAAATACAACAAATGCTGGAGAACGGCATCATAGAGCAATCTTTTTCACCTTTCTCGAGCCCTGTCACCCTCGTCACTAAGCGCGACAAAACCAAACGGTTTTGTATCGATTATAGGAAGGTGAATGAGCTAATCAGCTCTGATGTCCATCCCCTCCCGAGAATCGAGGATATCCTAGACCGCCTCGCACAAGCCAAATATTTCTCCACGGCCGACATATCCTCTGCGTATTGGCAAGTCCCAATACACCCCGATTCTCGACCACTGTTAGCATTTGCCACCTTTGAAGGATTATACCAACCCACTCGATTACCTTTCGGGTTAAAAACCAGTCCTCAGATTTACGAACGAGCCATAAGTCAGGTCCTACAGAGACACGGACTTGACTGTGTGGCACATTACTTTGATGATTTCATCATTTACTCCAACACATTGGAGGAACATCAAAACCACCTGCGACAATTTTTCGCCTTTTGCGAAGCGGAGAAGTTACAACTTAACTTCGCAAAATGCGAATTCTTTAAACAATCCATAAATTTTCTAGGTTACACCATCACAGCTGGTACAATTACACCACTTACACGCAATACCGACATCATCCACGCCATAAAACAACCACACAACCGAAAAACACTACAATCCTTCTTAGGCGCTGTGAACGTCTATAACAAATTCATTCCGGAATACGCTCGCTTGCGAGCACCACTCAACAATCTCCTCAAAAAGGACGTCGTGTGGAACTGGAATGAAGCTTGTCAAGAGGCGTTCATTGACCTGAAAGGAAACCTCACACAACACCCCATTTTACACCTTTACAAAGAAGGTCTGCCATGCCAAGTGTATTGCGATGCATCCACCCTCGGTATAGCAGGCATTCTCAAACAAGTTCACCCTGACGGAAACGTATATCCAGTTCAATATTTCAGCCGAACATTGCGCCCACACGAGAAAAACTACTCCATCTCTGAACTTGAGTGCTTAGCAATCGTTGAGAGTGTGGAGAAGTTTCGCATCTATCTTATGGGCAGAAAATTTACTATATTCTCTGACCATCACGCATTGCAGTGGTTGAAAACCATCAAGAACCCGTCCGGTAGACTGTTTCGATGGAGTTTACGACTATCGAGTTACGAATATGAGGTCCGCTACATAAAGGGAAAACTACAATATGAAGCAGATCTCTTGTCCCGTAACCCGTTTTGTGGATTCTTGGACGCCACCCTTATCAAGACCCACCAATCTCCTCCATCGAAAGGGTCTAGTTTGACCATTGATCATAATGGATTACATACAGTTTCCCGAAAAGGTGTAACCAAGATTATACTTCCAAAACCACTCATACAACAACTCTTACAAACAGTACACACACAATACAATCACCCCGGTATTTCCCAAATGTCACGAATTATCTCCACACAATATTACTGGCAAGGTATGTCAAAAGATATTAAACAAAAAGTTAAGACCTGTCCCACCTGCCAATTAACAAAACGTCCAGTAGGGCCCACTTACGGAGAATTAAGTCAACCTCCGGAATCTAAAGAACCCTTCGACCTTTTATCTCTGGACACCATAGCAGGATTTGCCAAATATGGCAACACCAAGATATACCTCCATGTGGTAGTCGATCATTTTTCACGCTACGCGTGGGCTTTTCCATCTAAATCCACCAGTACCATCACCTACCAACAGGTACTTAAACGAGTATTCCAGGATGGTTCTCCAAAACGCCTTCTTACAGATAGAGCCCCTGCCTTCACTTCACCCAAATTTCGTAGTTTTCTCCTTAATAGAAATATTCACCCGTTAATCACAACCAGCAACAACCCACAAGCCAACGGCCTATGTGAACGCCTGAACGCCACCCTCACGGGAAAACTGAGGTTATTACACCTAGAAAATCCTAAGGTCGCGTGGACCAAGTTGGTCAAGAAGGTTACACTTATATATAACAAGACACCCCACTCTACCACAGGTTTTCCACCCATATACTTAATGTTTGGTATCCTACCCCCAGAAATCTCTAATCATAACACACCGTACCCAGATATCGACAAAGCTAGAAAAATTGCACACACACGCACACAAAACAAACATTTACAAGACAAAAACACTTATGACCAACGACACAAGCAACCACATTTCGAAGTAGGTGATCTAGTATTAGTAAAATTATATCACCACCCAAATACAGGGAAACTCGCGCCATATTTCACAGGACCTCACACAATATTAGAAATTATTTCACCAAATGTGGTCCGCATAGATCGACCAAATCAACCACTTCAAAGAGACACTGACACAATCCACGTCAACAAACTTAAACTGTATACAGAAAAAATCCATTATATATCACCACCCGCCGTTAGCACCTATCATATAAAGCACAACCCCAATTACACGTTCCCTTTCAAACATTTAACACCCGAATTATTCCCAACAGAGTCATTAAGGTTCAAACCCACCAGCAGCGAACCTTTCAAGCATTTAGACCCTGCCATTTTTGCAACAAGACGATTTACATCACTCTTCCCCGACGTTAAAAACTGCAAACCTGACAACCAGCTCAATCATATCACACCACTCCCTAAAGATATCAAACAGGAGAACTGCGAACCTACCAATCATTCAAATTCTACAATTTATAAGGTTCAAGCAAATATTTCAGAGTCCCCAGTTACAAAAATGTGGACGAACATGGGGCAATACCCTATTTTTCATCTGATTTTCATCCTTTGTTTGTTACTTCTGCCATACAACTGTATTCCAATTTTATTCATCAATTACTTGTTTATATATACCATGCCCGCTCAGAAAATCTTCGAACTACAAGAGGCAGTTTTTAATTTTGGACAAACTTTAGGAACCATCTTCGCAGAAAATCTAAATAAACTCCGAAGAGATAGCAGTAACTGAAAAAAATGACCAAACAATGTCGGAGAAGCCGTACTCCAAAAACAAGCCCCGAGCCGCACCAAAAATAAATAGACGGCAGGAAACGAGAATTTGAGACACCACGACGGAGGTGTAGTCCGCAGCGATAAATTCGGCCTCTGTAAACAAAGCGGAACGCCTTCGTCCGATCTCCAATTTCATTCCCTCTCGTTTGCCCGACACACCCCACTTCCGTATCTCTAATTACAATGAGAAGATCCCCTATTGAGGTCGACTGGGAACCTCGCTATACCACCGATTTTGATTCCAGTTCGAGTCTACATATCGATTTTTACCAACCAACTCCACATCCACGAGACAACACATAGAACTAACTCACACATTTCTTACACAACAGACTTCTAACATTTTTTCACAACACACACACAAAGACAAAAAATTACACATAAAGGTTATATAGATTTCCATGTCTCCTGTACACACAGCATAAACGCACTTGAGGACTAGAATCACGTTTTTCACCTAAGTGTCGCTACAGACGAGACAAAAAATTTATAGGGCATAATTGAGCAAGTAAAACATTTATAGGGCAAAATGGAGCAACCAATACATGTAGATCAGGGCATGTAGATACCATAGGGTTCAAACCAATACACCTTATTTTTCATATCAATCATTTTCATTATTTTCTCTCAATTAAAAATATAAATGTTTAATCAATTTAGCAATTTATTCAACTTATTATCAATTTTAATCATTAACTATCATTTTATTTACCAATTAGCTTATATTATCATTTTCACTTATCAATTATCATTCTATTTACCACTTGACTTATATTGCCACAACTCAATTATCAACGAAAACCCACTGGTTTTCGATTAAACTAAAAACATTAAATCACCCTTTGTTGTTGAAACCTTTTTATTTTTCATTTTTTTTTTCCAAACACTCAACTTTGATTTCGTTCAACTCTTATTTTTATTTTTATTTTGATTTCTCAAAAGACCTTATGAAATTTCCTCGAATTCCTTTCCAAAATTCAAGCAAAAAAGTAATTAGGCATTTTTCCTTTTTTTTTCACCATTCAACCAAGCACTCAACTTTGATGTCGCTCAAAAAACTCTTATTTTATTTTTATTTTTGATTTCTCAAAGGACCTAATAGAATTCCTTCGATTTCATTCCCAATTTCGAGCTAGAATATGGTTAGGCATTCTTCCTTTTTTTTCTCACCATTCAACCAAACACATTCAATTTTGATTTCATTCAACTTCTTATTTCATTTTGTTTTGATTTCAAAGCACCTTATGAAATTTCCTCGATTCCTTTTTCTCAGAATTCGAGCAAAAAAGTAACTAAGCAGTTGTCTTTGTCACCATGCAACAAAATATTTTTCTTTTTCAACCAAACACATTCAATGTTGATTTCATTCAACTATTTTTATATTATTTTTATTTGATTTCAAAAGCCTTAATAGAACTCCCTCGATATCATTTCTTATCTCGAGTAGAATTCGTTTAGGCGCATTTTTTTTGTTTTACCCACTATGTACCATAACCTTCATTGATTTCTTACAATTAAAAAATTTTTTGATTTCTATTAATTATACTCAACCTATATCATCAACCCCATTCTATCTTACTTATGTCACCAGCAATGCTTGTATATAGCCCCTCAATACCTACAACTAATTTTCCCACAAAATTATTTTTCATTTTACAGAATTCTCTCAGGCTAACCCCTTCTTGAATTCTTCACATGTAGGGGGCGCATCTGTCATAATTTGTATATAATTAAATGCAACCCCGACCCACTATGTATGTACCATGTATGATTTTCAAAGACTTAATAAAGAACAAGGTAACTGGAGGGAAGCAAGTAGCATTAAGATATAGGAAGTAGACCTAAGGCTGGCACGACTATTCTGGGCACCCCTGTGTCAATATTGCAGGGGCAGAGACCGGACGTCTCTAGTGACCGCAGAAGTTATTTTAGCCAAGATACACTCAATACTTCCTGACAAAACAGGACGTATCCAATATCCACAGAAGTTATATTAGTATAGAGACATCCCATACTTCCGACCCAAGATAGGACGTATTTGATAACACGGAAGTAAATAAAGTCAAAATAGCACTCGACACTTCCTATCAAGCAGACCACAGCTTCCATCAAGGAAAGCCGCGGGCCAATCAAAAGATAACATCTAAATAGGTCAACCAATAGGGAAAAAGCATGTGATCATCTCTCAACCAATCAGAGAGAAACGGAGTCTTGGTGTTAAATCGAAACGCCAAGGATGGTCAGTTAGGTTTTCGCTCTCATAGGAACAACACCTGCAGTAGCGACTTGGCTCCCACCGAGTTCGGATCAGCCTTCGACTTGCTCCCACCAAGGTAACATCTGTTCTAGAGATCTCTCTCTCAGCTCAGCTCATAGCTATGTCAATCACCGCCATGTGATCAGATAAGGAACAATCAAACCCGCTCCTTCTCAAACCTTCTTCCCTCCAATCCAGTTGCCTTTTATTTTCAAAACAATCACGTGTCCTGATTATTCCTAACTGTGTGCTTCACTTACCACTCAACGACTGCGCTTCAATCAAATATCACCATTCGCATCCAACAACAAGCAATTCCGCAACGATATTGCCACAGATCGGTTAAGTCGACAGGATTCTACAACAGTGTAATACAACAAATATTATAGTGTAACAACATTGCATCATCATATTACATATATTTTGATCTTATTGATCTATTGATGAAATGATAGGGTGCTAGAAAAAAGTGGGGATGTAATCATGAAGCTAAAAAAAAAACTTCATTTATAGAAGCCAAACAAGGCTTGGAAACTGCAAAAAGATATACATATCATTCAGAAAATTGATGAGAGTTTTGACATTTTAAGTTAAAATTTGTATTATAGATTAGAAACACAAGATGAGAAGTGAGGTAGTCAGAAAGGCAAAATCCTGTCACCCAACAGAGGTTAGCTAATGAAACCTACCTTAAGGAGGATGTTGGTGATGACAGACTGAAGAAAGGAGAAGCCAGAGGTGAGGTACATGACAGTGGGGCAGGTGTTGTTTAGCTCTCTGCACGAATCTACAACACCACAGGGAAGATCACAGAATTAAGTCTGATATAAGCTAACAAATAATCAAATCAATAAATTATGCGTGGTGTGTTTTAGTAACAGCAATAATCTACAGATGAAAGTTGTTGTTGTTAGTGCCCATCAAGTCAAATTTACCTTGGGCAGAACATTGGGATTGATCTTTATATAAACAAGGAGAATAAGAACAGTTTTTTAAGAAATTATAGAAGGCTTTACAATTCTTGGAGATCTCAGCAATTGAAAGATAAGTTGTGATGTTGATCACTGCTTACACTAGGTCAAGGGGGGTCGGTGGAAGGCTGGTTAAACCGTTTGGTTTTCGACCACTACGACCCGGGTTCGATTCCCGCATTGGACACTTTTTTCTGTTTAAAAAAAAAAATTAAAAAACTGCTCCAATGGCCCCCCGATTCTTGCAAAAGTCAAACCCCACCAGCGAGTGCAAGTAACCAAACGGGGCTTTGGCACATTTGTAAGTGCAAAGTCGAACTGCTTTCACATGTGTAGACATGTGGTGCCCTTACAGTAAAAAAGCAGTCGCTAACTACCTACCATGATTAGCATGGCCTGTACCACGTGTACTAGGGATAAGCAAAAAAAAAAAAACTAGGTCAATAATTAAACAAATGAATATTTGAAAAATGCATTAACTGGACTCCTTAATTATATCAAAAAATGGAATTTCTTGATTTGAAAAATTATTTTGATCTCAATTATCTAAATCACATAAATCAATAGGATGTTGCAATTTCTGAATAATCAAACTCAAAGACACATCGAAAGTTCCAATAAAAATTATATTAAAAACTGAATCAAGAAAAGAACAATATGGATCTAAGCCAATAAAAGGTACAATAAATTCTAAAAACAAAATAATAAAATTGAATTTTAAGTTCATTGAATTTGAAAAAAAAAAACTTTGTTGACAAAGCGCAAGCTTTAAGAAATTCTGTGAGACTAGCAAATAAACAAAACTGTCCTTAGAGAATGATAATACACTTACCAGGACAGACCAAACTGCTGCAATTCAAGTTGGAGATGAACTTTCAAACTGGTTTGACATCAGATAAGGATGTCTAGAGTCCTTCTTTAATATTTACAGCGAAATATTTATTGCAATCTCTGGAACAAAGGACATGTTTATTTGTGGAAAAAAGGTAAACCATATTTGATATGCAGATGAGACATTGTAATTATTACAAAGAAAAAAACTGGATCTAGAAAATAATTAAACAGAAGTTTTGGACACATTTATGGAATGAGACTCAATCTCAAGAAAACAAAAATCATGGTTATCAATAACAATACACATGAAGAAGTTAAAATAAATATTAAAATTCACACAAGGCAACAAGAGCAAATATTTATGGTCTTGTTATATTGATGGTATGAAAAGTGAATTAGGAAAATCATTTGCTTTTTTTTTTTTAATATGGAATCAGCATCATAAATGAGAATAGCAAAAATGAAATTGAGGTCAAAATTGCAAAGGTAAAAGTTGCTTTTTAGAGAAATAAAGTAGATATAAATATGAACTAAAGGATAGTATGTTTAAATTTTTATTTGTTGAAATTTCCTGTATGGGTGCAAAGCAATGACCAAAATAGTGAAGAGGAAAATGAGCACTTTTGACCTCAGGAGTGCTGAAAGAATTCTCAAGATCAAATGGATAGATAGGGTCACAAACAAAGAAATTTGGAGAAGATGAAATAGTTGAATAAAGTGTTCTAAATGAACTAATAAAAAAGAAATGGAGATTTGCAGGAAGTGCACTTAGGGTTGTTTAGGGATTGTGTATTGACCATACTGGAGGAGATATACACCTTGAAGAATAAAGGGAAAGATAGACAAAGAAAGAATTGGTTCAATTATCTAATAGAGTGGTCTGGGATTATGAAATAATGGCTCAGAACAAAATAAATATTTGAACCACTGCTCTTCCACAAACAATAAGGTCAAGGCCAGTTAAGAATTAATTATTTGTAATTAATTTATAATAAAGCAATAATGTGCCATCCTTTCATAATAAATAACACCATTAAGCACAATGTTTCTTTTCCAAATAAAGCAAACTTTGTGCTGTCTTTACTGAGATATAATTCGACTGTCCTAAAAGCTGATGTCAATCGTTTGCTTGAATACCATATCTAAGATTTTAAAATATCATCATTAACTTAGCGCCCTATATTGCTGAAAATTCATAGTTCTTAAAATTAAAGATACTTCAGACAGAATAAATCTTTTTATAATCTCGATGTTTCAACAAAAATCTTTTGTTCTTATCAGGAGCAAATAAAAATTAAGCATTTGGCAAGGCGTTAAAAATTAAAAAATAATTTATTGTAGTTGCTTCCTTAATACTCCAAATGAATATCCTTAAAGTACCTAGAATTTCGTGGTGAGTTTCCACCCCTGAGTTTTGGTGCACAAACCCTTTATATCATATTTTTGGCCAGAAGTAAAAAGTTTGAGAAATAATTTTTCAACTATAAAATATCCTAGGTTAACTAACTTCATATTAGAAATAAAAGGTAACAAGACCATATCTCCAAATTAATAAATTGTGAGTAATGTGTGTTTTGGTAACAGCAGTGTTACAGAAATATCAGACACAATTGACTAATTTGGAATTGTTACTTTGTGTTCCTAATCAATATATAATCCAAATTGCATCTTATCATAGCTTCAAATCAGTGTTTTGTATATATACAAACTTGTGAGTTTTATCTCTCCAGTGAGCTCTATTGTGTGAGTCACAAGGTGATTAGATGGGATGGGTTTTCTCTCTGTGTGGCAACACACTGACTGACTTGTGTATTCTTCCCATTACAAAGGTTGGCAAATGAGGATTGCATCATCACCTGTTACCTCTGCTCCATTCACCTGCACTTTCTATATAGGTTCTACATCCTGTAAACAAAACTTCTTACTGCACAGGTTCTAAACCCTGTAGAGAAACTCTCTCACTACACAGGTTCTAAACCCTGTAGAGAAACACTCTCACTCACAGGTTCTAAACCCTGTAGAGAAACACTCTCACTCACAGGTTCTAAACCCCGTAGAGAAACACTCTCACTCACAGGTTCTAAACCCCGTAGAGAAACACTCTCACTCACAGGTTCTAAACCCTGTAGAGAAACACTCTCACTACACAGGTTCTAAACCCTGTAGAGAAACACTCTCACTCACAGGTTCTAAACCCTGTAGAGAAACCCTCTCACTACACAGGTTCTAAACCCTGTAGAGAAACACTCTCACTTACAGGTTCTAAACCCTGTAGAGAAACACTCTCACTCACAGGTTCTAAACCCCGTAGAGAAACCCTCTCACTACACAGGTTCTAAACCCTGTAGAGAAACACTCTCACTCACAGGTTCTAAACCCTGTAGAGAAACACTCTCACTCACAGGTTCTAAACCCCGTAGAGAAACACTCTCACTCACAGGTTCTAAACCCTGTAGAGAAACACTCTCACTACACAGGTTCTAAACCCTGTAGAGAAACACTCTCACTACACAGGTTCTAAATCCTGTAGAGAAACACTCTCACTACACAGATTCTAAATCCTGTGAACAGAAAAAAAAAAAAAAAAACTCTCTTCCTTCTGAATAAGTACTAAATACAGTGAAGATACAACCCCCTCTTCTTCATGTATAAGACCTAAATCATGTGGACAAACAAACCCCTCTTCATATAATCTAGTTACAGTAGAATCTCTCTATCTAAAGGATACCTGGATGTAGAGACAAAGTGTCCTTTAGAGAAAGATGTCTTTTACCGGAAAGTTGCTTAATAGTAAAAATGATAATCTTAGCTATGTAAACTGTCCTTTGTAGAGAGGTGACCTTTAGCGAGGTGTTCCTCTTACGGAGTTAATATTGTAATTGTATTTGGTCTTGTCACTTTATGATTCTTATCTATAACCCAAATTGTACCTCATCACTTTCATTATTTGTTCACATAGGGCCACTTTATTTTAATGGTGTAGCGTGGTAACGTTCCCCTGCAATGACAAGAAACCTCAGAGATTGTGTTCTATTCCCAAACTGTGGTGAGGTGTGAGCCATTCTTCCTGTCCCATGTTCTCTAGAAGCTGCTAGACCAGTGTCTACTGGATGACAATTGATATTATACACCTGACAATACAGTAGAACCACCAAGATGACACCTCTCTAAATAGGACAATTTTTATTGCCAAAAATACCATTTTTACTAATTAGTGGCTATCTGATATAAGGCCATTTCTTCCTAGAGGCTGGGCAACTAGGTGTTATGTCTTTTACAGGGAGGTTCTACATCATCAACAGCATCACCCTAGAAGAAGAACAAAAAAATTGAGTGCAGTAGTTTCTACCAAATATGTAATAAGGAATGTGGGTTATGTCCGGGTACTTATCTTAAATTGGTATCTCTATAACCCTTGCAACTGCAAACAAAGGATATGTTGTCAGATGATAAGCAGAGCCAGCCAGAACATGTGGACGCTATTAGAGTCAGTTCTTAACCCCATATAACTCTTTATCAGCTTATAGTAGTAATATCTCAGCAATGATAATTAGCATTGATGTTGCCTGCCCACAACTGCAACACTTCATAATACACTCTCTTTGGGGATTGGTGAAGTGAGATAAACCGCCATTTTCAACAGATATGACCCAGTATCAAATTCTGTATTGTGCATTTTTCTGATTAAAAATTGCTCCAATGGCCCCCAATTCTGGCAAATGTTCAATCCCACCAGTGTCGAGTGCAAATAAATAAATAATTTCTGTTATACATGTATGTAAAAAAGTCAAACTGCTTTCTTCATTTGTAGATATGTGGGTGCTTACAGTAGAAGGAGTTGCTAACTACCCACCATGATTATCATGGCCTGTACAACATGTACTTAATTTTAAAAAACTTATTTGGAGTTGGTTTGATTTCTATTTATAATCCAAATTGTGTACCTAATCAGAAACTCTCTATATTTATATATAAAAGATTGTGGTTTTGTAATGTAGAAGGAATTGTAAGTAATCATATGACAGGAGTTGTACTCACCCAGTCCCAGAGTCCTGTCGATGGTGGAGGGAATCTTAGAGGGGATGAACCTCAGTGTAAAGTTGGGGGAGGTTCCAGGCTGGTCCCCGGAGAAGACTACCCCAATGGCCTTGTCGTCATAGTTGTCCAGGAAGTACTGGTCAATGTCCCTTGGCTTGTCAAAGAACAGGCATTTGGACACAGGGACCTTGTGTTTCTTGAGCTTCTCCAGCACAAGATCCATGGTGGAATGGACATGGGAGTTGTTGGGGGCCACAAAGAGGACACTGGGCCACTTGATGTTGTCACTTAGGAACATGTTGCTGGCATCCTGGGCCACTGTCATGTCATAGGACTTGTCCTTGTTGGCCATCTTCATGACGATCATCATAGCTACCATCAGAAGTGGAAGGCAGATTTCCTAGAGCACCAAACATTTGGTCACACATTGAAAGATCAACCTTCAATCTCTTGGCAAATGTTCCATCACCTAGGACAGTCAATGCATTAAATGTATGGTATTAAAGGAATTAAGAAAAAATCCACAATGCACACAATTCTGGAGAAAACAGAATCCCAATAAATCTCTCTACCAAACAAAACTACAAATCCCCTGCCCTTCCCACCAAATCATAAGCACAAAGAAATAATCTTCAATCTAGACTTAACAAGAAAAATGAAAACCCACATAGACTCAAGTCCCTAGAACTTGAAAGGGTAAATCAATATGGAACTATGTAAAAATTAACACTGATGGTTCTAGATAGTTCTATGGGAGTGGTGTGCTCATACAGGACAGAAACCAAAGTCAGGAACTCAAGGTCACCAACAAATTTGAGACCTCTGTGTTCAATGCTGTACTGGAAGCTCTTAGCCTAGCCCTAGAACACATTGATAAGGAGGACCCTTCTTCTTCACAGACTCACTGTGAGCTCTACAAGCTGTGAAACATTGTAACACCAGCTAAAAACACTTAGCTAATCAATACAAGGATCTGTGAATATATAAACCATGAAATGTGGCCAAACCAGAGTCCAAAGAACATTTAGAAAACTAGAGAGGAAGTGAGAGTGTTCTACAGTGGAGAGAAGGAAGATGTTCTGTGATTAAACATTTAAAAAGTGAAAGTTCTATATAGAGAGACACAAATAATTTCCAACATCAGGTAGAAAAATAAGCCTAAAATATGGCTCAAGAGTAAAATGTAAATTCCCATTATTAGAATATTTTCAAGACTTGTTCCCATGTCTACTAACCTTAATCATGTTTAGAAGCCAGGATGAGGTTAGGTTAGTTTATGTTACCTATAGGCTCAGGTTAGGGTTTTATTAAATTATACCAAGTACAAATGGTATAGGCCATGATAATCATGGTGGGTAGTTAATGACTGCTTTTACTGAAAGTGCACCACATGTTTACACATGTAGAAAGTTGTTCGACTTTTGCACTTACAGGTGTGCTAGAGCCCTTTTTGGTAACTTGCATTCACTGGTGGAGGTTGTACCTTTTCAAGAATTGGAGGCCATTGAAGCAATTTTTCTTCATAAAAAAAAAAGTGCTGAATGTAGGTTTTGACCTGGAATCTTGGCTGTTAAAAATCAATGGTTTATACAAGGGGTCGGCAACATTTTGATTCAGAAGAGCCAAAAATTACAATTTACAAAATTTGAAAGGTTTTAAAGAGCCACAAATTTTTTTCTTGCCAACAATATATAGTACTCACATAAATACTATTTTCGTATGGAACTATATAAAGAGCCGCAGCTTCACATCCAAAGAGCCGCATGTGGCTTGTGAGCCGCAGTTTATTGACCCCTGGTTTATACCACTTCCCCATAACCTCCAGTTAGGATTTAAAAAACATGAGAACTGGTCCTGAGACCTCCCACTGTGAGATTAGAGACTCCCATTATAATTGATGATGGTGGAAGGGTGACTTACCATTACTGTCCTCCCCATGTAGTTCTTCTTTATCTGCCAGCTCTTCCATAGCAAGACCTTGAACTGGGACTGGCTAAGTGGAGCCGCCATACTTACTGTAACAACATCACTGGTATATGTAGTAGTTACTGCACTAAATATTTTGGGGAATGTAATTCATTTTTTATTCTCTAATCGATGTAAAACGCTCAATTCTCACTAATAAATGTATTTGTCAGTTTGAAAAATGTCAAAGCAAAATATCTTATTTCCCAAAATTTCTAAAAATATAAAAGACAAAAAAAAACATAGGATATACATTCAAAAAAAAGATAAAGTTCTGACCTACTATTTAAAAGTGTGTGTGTACTGAATAAAAAATAAAAAAATATATAAATACTTTAAATATAGGGTGTGTGTTCTGGACATCTAAAACAATTAATGGCGAAATGATCGATATTGTAAGACATTATGGCGACCCAAACGACGCCATACACTGTATGATAAATAAGTGATCAAGCATTAAGCATTGATCCTAGATAGCTCACCTGTTATATATAATTAAATTTATTTTGGTAAATTAAGGGAAAATAAAAAATGCTGTTATGCGTATCAACTTGTGTGGATAATAACACCCAAGTTACTTACATGAAACGAATGTAGTGTCAAAGTAAGGTAACAATTGTATTGATTAGATGAACAAACAACTTGATGGAAACATAATTGTCAGTCTGCTCTTCGTTACCAAAACATTAAAAACAAAAATGAGTGTTAAGTGAATGATTTTTATTAACTTCCGGTCTCTCTCTACGAAAAAATAATTCTGAATTATTATATATATATTGTCATGCTGAGAGAATTATATATATATAAAATAATTATACTCCTATTAGATATATTTTCGGAGAGTACCATGATCGTTTTAATATAAATAAATATATTTTTGTTTTGATTTTCTTTTAAAACTTCAATGATAAATCCATGAAACACTCTGAAATTAACTAAGAAAAACATATTCTAATAATTAAAAGATAGCTGAACTTACTGCCATATCTATTAAAGATCCCAATAATATTTAAACAAAGTTAATAATGGAAGCAATGGTCGCCTCTCCTGTCAAAATTAACGTCAGAATCTGACGCCATTGGCCGAGAGAGGCGACCATTGCTTCCATGGATTAATTTCCTCCCAGCAAATTTTCCATCAAAGTTAATAATATTAATTTGCTATTTAAAATATTTTCCTTTCGTTCTGTACTCAGTTAAAAATAAATAAAGCGGATGTGTGTGGGAGAACAAAATAGCTCCAGAGGTCAAGGAGTTTGGAGGGGAGGAAAGACTGTGTCTTGACCAACGAAAGTATCACAACGCTCATACGTTCATATTTTATTTATTTGTTGTTTTTTCTACAAGTCTTCCAAGCATATATTTATTTCTATGAGAAAATCGTTGAGCTTAGTGAAACTGATGATAAGCGAGACTTGTTTTGAGTTGCAGTGAGAAGAAGATTAAGATTTTATTGTAGGATACAAAATATTTAGCACGCTAGACACAAGAATTGTGAACTCATACTAAGTTGAGTATTCAGAATTATCAATAGAAAATTCAAACTTTGGGTAACCTGCCAAAATGTGGAGAGAGAGACAAGGGAACCAGTTGGAAATGAACTACACTGCTGCTTTCTAAGCCAGTAATGAGCCATACCACTTATGTTAAGATTAAACAAGGGTTGAAGACTTCGCTATGTAAATCTAAATAATTACCTGTATATTTCAAATGGAGCATTATTCATGAATATAGCACATTTCTCTCTTTTGTGTGTGTGACTAAACATTTTAAATTAAATCTTAAAATACTTTAACAAGCATATTTTGAGGTCCAGGACTATACCTACAAAGCAATATTGATCAATTTTAGTTTATTATCAGGCCCAATAAATTATGATATAATTATTTATTTATATAGCAAAAGAGGATAGTGGAGACTGTGTTGGTCTTCCATTGTTGGATTCAGTTGGACAAATGGAAAGGGATGTAAGATGTGACTGAGTAAAAATTTCCTTACTATAATATACATGTGTGACGTTTCGGTAACAGCGTCGTTACCATCATAGGAATAGTGTGTGATATAGAGATAAACAAATATAGAACTTAAGCAGCTAAAATTATATTTGGGAAGATAAAATATCAGATAATATAGGATATAGAAGAATTTCGAGGATTACACAGTGCCACATCACGCCAAAACTCTTCCCTAAGCCAGCCAAAGGGGAAGATCTCCCAGGGGCGCAAATATGGGGGGGTTGTTGACAGATCCAGGGGTCTCGAGTCGCTGGAATGTATAGCATCGGGTGTCCGGACTAACGAGGCCCCTGGTATGTGGAATTCCAACTTTCATACTCCCCTTTCTATGAAATGAGAGAGACGGGGGGGGGGGGGGGGGGGGGGGGGGGGGGGGGGGGGGGTGTCAACTGTCCTTTGAAGAAAATGACACTCTCAGGCCCTGTGTAAGAGAGTATGCCATTACATGTAATTCAGATCTTATATGGAAACTCCCTAGTATTGTAGCCATATTAAGAAACAGGCCATCAGCAACTTTTTGATTCACAATCAGGAGATGTCTTTTTCTTGATTTATCTACATGAATCCAGTACAATTCACCCTTTTACTATTTTTCTCTTAATATATGTGTCTGGTACTGACCTCTATTCAAAATATTATTCTTTGTCATTTGTGGTATATACTGTGTAACATCCATGAAATCATTAATAAATTAGATAATCTATAAAAAAAACCTTCTGGAGATTTAGCAACCCACTGAAGACGCTGAGAACTATTTCAGAAAAGAAAATATAGCAATAGAACTCTATAATTTCTACAGATCAATTGTAAATAGATTCATACACAAAAGAGATAGTGAGGAAAGTTTTAGAACAAATGTGTAAATAAATCCCTTTTTAAACAAAGGCCCACGTGTACATGGGGAAAAGGGAGGGAATTGCTGTATTATTTTGTTGTTGTATGGCGAATCCATACAGGGCAATGGGCCCTAATAAAAGCCCTTTGTTGTTGTTGTTGTATTAAATTAGATAATCTATAAAATAATGGTCGGCTCTCCCATCAAAATAGACGCAAGAATTGAGCGCCATCTATTGACCGTCTCTGCAAACTAGAGGACTCGGGTCGGTGACAAGCCGAGCTTAACCAATTAAGAAGCTCCCATCTAGAAGCGACCCCCGTGTGTGGGCCTGGGACAATACTGATATTATAGACCAAATACAGAATACGTTTAACAAAACTCTCTGAATCTACCAAGATATATATATACCAGGGTATATTGTAAGGCTGGGAACAGGCAGAATATCTGACTCTTACAACGATCAAATTAATTATGAAATATTTCATTAGATTACAAAAAAAAGGAGGACAATAGACTACCGAAGCTCTGCTGGAATAGATTGAGATTATTAGCCAGTATATAAAAAATTAACTCTGTTGAAATTTATTTTTTTTGTATTTAATCGATAACAGCAAAGTTACGTATGTTAATGTTAGGGTATATAATTTTGATGTTAAGCAAAACCTACTCCATCTCGATTTACATAAATGTTGAAAATTTGGTTGAAATTGATGCATTTGTAGCGAAAGTTTTTAGTGATACCCACTTATGAAAATTCCATTTTATTAATATAGATGTATATATATATTTGTAGTTCCACGGCGGGAGAGAAACTATACAGGGCAAGAGGCCCTAATTAAATAACCTTTAAAATTGCAAGGAACAAGTACATTAACGCTATCAAAGGAGCTAAGAAAAAAATGGAGAATATTCATTGAAGAAATGAATCAAACAACCCATTTGGAAACGCATATAAAATTTTTAAATCTCTGAGATCATCCAACAACAATAGAGGACTTACAATGATCGATAATATGCTGGATACTTAAAAAAAAAGAAAAAATTAAAAGTCTCTTGAATGATTTATTTCCAGATGATGATGTACACTCAGATAAAGAGGGGAATGTTATTATTAGAGACTATAAACCTGAATATAAAAACCAAAATAACATTTTTATAGAAATAAAAGATGTTGAAAATATTATTTCAAAATTAAATATCAAGAAAGCACCAGGTCCAGAATTTATCAGTAATAATATGATCAAACATGCAGGTACACTTTTAATCCCGATTTTACAGCAAATATTCAACAAATGCATTGAATTAGGTTACTATCCGGATGTATGTGTTGGGCCAGATTTTTCACAAAATAGATCCAACAATGATGTAAACATTTACATCATATATATACACAGTGTCTTGCCGAAAATGTTTGATGTCCAGAAAGGTGGAGATGACACCTATGCCTTTAAAGACCAGAAGCCGGGGAAGACACCCAGTTGGAGATGACACTGGCCCTGTCCAAGAATCCCGAAGCCCACTGCAGAGAGGTCCAGAGGAGGGTGTACAAACTATGTATATATGTGCATATGTAAACTAATGCCAATAATTTTTTTCTTTTATGCAAGATGAACCGTCCAAAAAGGTTATATTACCATTTCGACAATTTTCTAAATTTATTTTTTCTTTATTCTAAAGTGAATAAAGCCAATTACTGGCATATCCAGATAGATTGGATATATTTCCTTATTTAAAAATTTCTTAAAGAAGAAATTACTATATAAATTTCTCGAAGGGGCAAACATGTTAGATTTTGTTATTTTTATTACTAATCCAAATTATCTTTTAATAAAAAATATATATATAATGTACCTTTATTATTTATTTTATTCTAAAATGAATAAAATCGATCACATACATATCCAGGCAAAATGGGTATGTCTCGGTATTTTAAATTTCTTGAAGAAGAAATTATTATATAAATTTCTCAAGGGATGAGCATTTACATTTTATTATTTCTTTATTATTTCAATTTTTCTCTTTTAAAAAGAATAATAATATTTTATTATTTTTAAATATATTCTAAGAATATTAAAATAATTTTAATTTTTACTCTGTATGAAGATGACAATTTTCTTTGGGGGGCGCTGCTTTTCAAAAGAGATCGGTCAGTCTTGACGGGGCACGCTAACGGAGAGGACGGTCTTGAAAGAGCTCTGGCGTCTGGAGGAAATTGGTAGGTTAATTAATTTCTTTATTAATTTTTTTGTTATGGGCCCATAAGGGCACGTTTTTATTTGTCAAAGGACACATTCATGGTTTATTTTAGTAGGTCAATTCATATTTTTTGCATGAAGTCTTAGAATCTGCTAAAGGAAATAAATTTTATGTATACTTAGGACTGCTTACAAATGTAAGTTTGTAAAGTCTATCGAGATAGAATAAAAACTCATGTTTCACTATTTTAAAGGTGTGTTTGAGTTAAGGGCACGTTCGATATGTCAAAAGACATGTCCATAGTTTTATCTAATAGGTAAAATTCATATCTTGCATGAAATCTTATA
Organism: Cordylochernes scorpioides; assembly: GCA_030710605.1. Lineage (NCBI taxonomy): Eukaryota > Metazoa > Arthropoda > Arachnida > Pseudoscorpiones > Chernetidae > Cordylochernes > Cordylochernes scorpioides. Next base: position 26,968,914 of record CP092863.1, on the reverse strand, counting down.
ATTTGCTATAATAAACCTTATGCTATTCAGAATTGTCTGCAAATAAAAGTTTGTAAAACGATCGAGGTAAAAATAAAAACCCATGTTTTATCATTTTAAAAGTGTGTTTGTAATGCTTTATCCTGAAACAAAATGCATGGACCTTCTATGGTGTTTGCTATATCCTTCTATGTGTGTATCTAATTTTAACTCATGTTGGTATATAACTAAATATTGTTGTTGCTGAGCTATACTAAAGTTTAAGGTCGAGACGTCCTTGATAGGACATAAAAAAACGGTTTAACATTGTTAGATCGTTTCTTATGTCCTATTTGAGGACACCTCAGCCTTAAACCTGGCTTAGCTCAGTAATAAATAACATTTTTGTAATTGTATACCACAGTAGATTAAACTTAGATACATACACAAAAGGAAATATAGCACACCCCAAGGATTCACACATGATTTGTATTTAATTAAGGATAAAGTATTACAAACACACTTAAAAAATATTAAAATATGAATTTTTATTTACCTCGGTGGAATTTACAAGCTTTCATTTGCAGACAGTCATGAATGGGCTTAAAATTATTTTTTAACAAAATTATAAAACTTCCTATATAAAATTGATTTGGGAACATCCGACTTGGTAATTCAACCAAGTTACCACATCTAAATAAATGGATTAATAAAGATGACTAATATTTTGTAAAAACCATAAAGGCCAAGACCTCTATTCACTATATCCTTTATATCTATAAAAATGAAATGCGAAATCGATGTTTGTTATCGCATCACGCAAAATCTACTGACTCAATCATTATGGAATTTCGCATGTAGGTAGCTGAAGATTTCGTTTAACATATAGGCTATTCAAAAAACTAAAAAGGTTAATGTGCTTTTTTTAAAAAATAAAAAACCAAAAAGCGTTAATTCAGGCCTTTTACCGCTTGGGCGCAGCACTGGTCGCGACGATAAATGAATTTGATTGGTTAATAATTTACACGTGGTTTGTAAACACGATGAATCTTATTTGTTCACACGATGATTGTTTTTAAAAGGTAAGATTATCCAATCGCCGTGAAACTTTAGGAAGTTATTTACTATACTACTGGGAAGGTTTCTGGTATGAATTTGATTTGAAATAAATATTCTTTGTAATTTTATTTGCAAATTTTCTACTTTCACTCGCAAGCAGCGCCTCTAGCGGGGTCTGGTGAAATTTTCTTTATAAATTGTAACAATGCTTAAAATGTGTTAAAAGTATAATAAATTTAATTTGAGAATTTATTAATATAATATTCCAATGACGTAAAAAAAACTTGGCGTTTTAATATTAATATATATTTAAAGAGAATATTGTAACACTAGAAGAATGGCCCGGGCAACGCCCGGGGTTTACCCGAGTGCGAATATATTTTAAAAACGTTGACTTGGGTGGTCATAGCGCCCGATTTTAAATACGTAGTACGATGCGATTTACAATAAAAGTAACCTGTCTATAGCAGCCCCTCTCTATAACACCCTATTTTGGTGAGTCCCAAGAGGGAGCGCTATAGACAGGTTTAACTGTATTTGATACACAGTGTAAAAGTTTTCTCACCCCTCTCAACAAACAGGGATGATAGTGTTATAAATAGAGAGCGTGTGATCTATTAATTTACATATTATACTAAAATTTCCAATTATATTTGACCATATTTAAACCTGTTATAAAACTTGTATCATTTATGCAACTATACCATCCCTGTTGGTGTTTTTGGGGGTAAAAAAGAGAAAAATGTTATATAATATATATTTTAATATTGTCTTTATGCATAGAAAGTACAAAAGTAAAATTTAAGGATTAAGAAGAAATACAAAAAACAAGAAAGGATCAAGAAGGCACTAACTACGTTGCCAAATTGTTAATTAACATATGCTAGCTAATATTATCATCTTCAATTTATATTTATTCATATATTTACATAATTATTTACACAGAGAAAAATTATTTGAATTAATAAACCTAACAATTCCCCCCTTTTAATTCAATCTAAATTTTTCTTCAGAAATATAAACAGTTTAAAAAATCAAACATAGATGGCGTTACCTCCCCATTGCTTTCATCACCGGCTGGCGGCGCTGCTTGCGAGTTATATCTACAATTCTGCAAATAACTCTAAGGATATTCAAGATATTCAAGAAATTATTTTTCGAAAACCTTTCCGGGGATATACCTAATAATATCCCAGAATTTCATGGCGATTGGATGTATGGTTTTTGAATAACAGGGTTGTCTAGAGGGGGGCAGGGAGGACACGTGTTCCCTGTCAGCCAATGAGCGCGCATTCTATCCGTGAGCTTCAGACAAACAGACAAACAAACAGACAGAATAAGGCAAATATATAAGTGGATTTTTGTGTTAAATGTTAAAATGTAATGTTGAAATATATTTTTTACATTGTTAATTTAATTTGTTGTTGTTTTATAATAATAAAGATGCAAATTACATTGTTGTTGTTGTTTATTATCGTTTGTTTATATAAAAAAATTACATTGTATGTGATGATGATAACAAAAATGAATTTTTAAATTAATATATATATTTCATTGAGAAAAAAAAAAAATTATAAAATTCATAAAAGTGACAATATTTTATTTAAAATATAATAAATGTTTTAAAAGAATTATGTGTTTCAAAAATATATTTAAACGCATATAACAATATTTATATTTATATACGTTTATAAATCAATATATACGAGTAGGTGGATTGGATGTTTTCTAGAATCGTTTTAACAAATGTTCGTTAGGCAAACTTTTACTCGGATTAAAAACCGGGCGAAGCCGGGTACATTCGCTAAATACAGTTATTTACAAATCTTCGTTTGTAGCAAGATACTATTCCTTCAACTTCAAATTACCGAGTGGACCAATTAATACTGATTTTTTTCAACTTATCGAGTATTTTTCAAGGGAACCGGAAAATTTTCAAATTATTGAGAGTATAGACAAGTATAGATTCAGAAGGGATTGGATGTTTGCTAGAATCGTTTCAACAAATGTTTGTTAGGCAAACTTTTACTCGGGTAAAAATCGGGCGAAGCCGGGAACTAATCTCGCTAAAATTTGAGCAGGACAGAGAATTATATCTGGAAGAACTTTTTGTCTCACTTTTAACCAAGAAAAATTATAATTAGCCAAGTACTCAGCAACAATTATTTTTTAGTCAGAAATGATTATGACAATATTGCTGTATCATGCTTGATTGACATAAACAAAATTCTTTAGGGGAATATTCACTAAAGCAGTCCACGAGCGAAGCCAGATAATAATTATTAGTAAGCAGGAACAAAATTCTACCAGCGAAACATTCACTCGAGCAGAAGACACACGAAGCCAGGTCGTCTCTATATATAAAATATCGTTTCTCGGCCTTTTGGCTAAGATCATTTAGTATATCTCTAGATATTTTTATTTATATATATCTTTTTTTTTAAATCTATTCAGTAGAGAGAGAGAGCATATGTTTGATCGGAAAATATATTATATGAATATATAATGTAATGAATATTATTAACATCATTATCAATAATATTCGTTAGGCAAACTTTCACTCGGATAAAACCCGGGCGAAGCTGGGTACACATCCGCTAGTATCTTATATAGTAGAGTCTACCACAAAAATTACTACCTATTAGAACTATTACTATTCTTTTACAAACGGACCTCTTTAGGTCTACTCATTAAATTCTTATAATATATTTGGACTTACCAGTATCTTCTCTACATACCATCCCCAAATTTGTCTTGGCAACCCCATCGTCCAGGACCTTCCCGTCAGGTCGCGCCTCTCGTCCAAACTAACCGTTATTTTTAAAAACCCCCCAAAAAAAATTGTCATCTTCCTACAGAGTAAAAAAAAAAATAATTATTTTAATATTCTTAGAATATATTTAAAAATAATAATAAAAAGAAAATATTCTTTTTTAAAAGAATATTTAAAATAATAATAAAGATAATAAAATATAAATGTTTAAAAAAAATTATAAAGTAATTTCTTCTTTAAGAAATTCGAAATTAAACTTCTTCTTATTAAAAGAAAAGTTTGAGATAATAATGAAAAATGATAAAATATAACACGTCTATCCCTTAAAATTTATATAGTAATCCTTTCCTTAAGAAAATTTAAAGCAAAGAAATATGCCCAATTTATCTGGGTATGTATTTAATTGGTTTTATTCATTTTAGAATAAAGAATGAATTTAGAAATTTCCCTAAATGATAATATGATTTTGGACGTTTCATTGCATATAAAAGGGTGATTGACGAATTCACATATTTACATATTTACATGGTTTGCATATCCTCCTCTGGGCCTGTCTGCATCGGGCTTCTGGATACTTAGACAGGGCCGATGTCATCTCCAGCTGGGCATCTTCCCCGGCTTTGGCCTTAAAGGCATCGTTGAGATTCCTTGTTGGGGGAATTCTCCATCTTTCTACAGCGGGTTTTGGGGTACACGCCCAGGGTTCCTTCCAGTTCTTCATTTTCCAAGCCGCCTCGTTGTTGTCCTTCTGTGGAGGGTTGGCCGGTATCTTGGTCACGGTACCACCAGTGTCACCTCCGATTGGGCGTCCTCCCCTGCTTTGACCTTTAGAGCACCGTCGGCCATCGTTGTGGGATCTCCATCTGGACAACAAACACTTCGGCAAGACACTGTGCATATATGATGTAAATGTTTACATCATTGTTGGGTCTGTTTTTTGTGAAATCTGGCCCAACAACATTTTGGCGCCTGCCGCGGGGCCAGAAACTACTGAAAATTGCAAAGTAATTTTGCAAGAAGTAAGCCCACGACCCTGAGATAAAAATCCATGTCTTTACCTTTATTAAAAAAAAAAAACGTTATATTCGGCGCATATACTATTCTTACCACTTTGAAAATACGTTATAATGGCGTACAACCGTTATGAGTTAAATTTTTTTATTTTACCTATTTGGCGCGTATACTATTCTTACCACTTTGAAAATACGTTATAATGGCGTACAACCGTTATGAGTTAAATTTTTTACTTTACCTATTTGGCACGTATGCTATTCTTACCACTTTGAAAATACGTTATAATGGCGTACAACCGTTATGAGTTAATTTTTTTTAATTTACCTATTTGGCACGTATGCTATTCTTACCACTTTGAAAATACGTTATAATGGCTTTCAACCATTATGAGTTAAATTTTTTTTTATTTTACCTATTTGGCGCGTATGCTATTCTTACCACTTTGAAAATACGTTATAATGGCGTACAACCGTTATGAGTTAAATTTTTTATTTTTACCTATTTGGCGCGTATGCTATTCTTACCACTTTGAAAATACGCTATAATGGCGTACAACCGTTATGAGTTAAATTTTTTATTTTACCTATTTGGCGCGTATGCTATTCTTACCACTTTGAAAATACGTTAAAATGGCGTACAACCGTTATGAGTTAAATTTTTTTTATTTTTACCTATTTGGCGCGTATGCTATTCTTACCACTTTGAAACACGTTACAATGGCGTACAACCGTTATAAGTTAATTTTTTTATTTTTCAAGAAGGTCGTTGGTTTTACAATGCAAGATTTTAAAGTTTTTATAATTGATTTATCGTTAAGATCTTAAACTACAGACTATTTTTAAAATTTTTATTATTTCTCTATGTATTCAAAACGCCGTTACCTATTTGGCGCGTATGCTTTTCTTACCATTTTGAAACACGTTACAATAGCGTACAACCGTTATGAGTTAAATTTTTTATTTTACCTATTTGGCGCGTATACTATTCTTACCACTTTAAAAATACTTTATAATGGCGTACAACCGTTATGAGTTAAATTTTTTTTTATTTTACCTATTTGGCGCGTATGCTATTCTTACCACTTTGAAACATGTTACAATGGCGTACAACCGTTATATGTTATTTTTTTTTATTTTTCAAGAAGGTCGTTGGTTTTACAATGCAAGATTTTAAACTTTTTATAATTGTTTTATCGCTAAGATCTTAAACTACAGACTACTTTTTATTTTTTTTTTTATTATTTCTCTATGTATTCAAAACGCCGTTACCTATTTGGCGCGTATGCTTTTCTTACCACTTTGAAACACGTTACAATGGCGTACAACCGTTATGAGTTAAATTTTTTATTTTACCTATTTGGCGCGTATGCTATTCTTACCACTTTGAAAATACGCTATAATGGCGTACAACCGTTATGAGTTAAATTTTTTATTTTACCTATTTGGCGCGTATACTATTCTTACCACTTTGAAAATACGTTATAATGGCGTACAACCGTTATGAGTTAAATTTTTTTATTTTACCTATTTGGCGCGTATGCTATTCTTACCACTTTGAAACACGTTACAATGGCGTACAACCGTTATAAGTTAATTTTTTTTTATTTTTCAAGAAGGTCGTTGGTTTTTACAATGCAAGATTTTAAAGTTTTTATAATTGTTTTATCGCTAAGATCTTAAACTACAGACTACTTTTTAAAATTTTTTATTATTTCTCTATGTATTCAAAACGCCGTTACCTATTTGGCGCGTATGCTATTCTTACCACTTTGAAACACGCTACAATGGCGTACAACCGTTATAAGTTAATTTTTTTATTTTTCAACAAAGTCGTTGGTTTTACAATGCAAGATTTTAAAGTTTTTATAATTGATTTATCGCTAAGATCTTAAACTACAACTATTTTTAAAATTTTTATTATTTCTCTATGTATTCAAAACGCCGTTACCTATTTGGCGCGTATGCTTTTCTTACCACTTTGAAACACGTTACAATGGCGTACAACCGTTATAAGTTAATTTTTCTTATTTTTCAAGAAGCTCGTTGGTTTTACAATGCAAGATTTTAAAGTTTTTATAATTGTTTTATCGCTAAGATCTTAAACTACAGACAAATATTTAAATTTTTTAAAAATTATTTCTCTATGTATTTCTGTATACCTTTTACATTCTAGGTTTTAAAGCGAGGATTGGATAAAAAAACAATGTTTTACGAGTGAAAAACTCATGCTTTGGTCTATTTTCTGAATATTATATTTTATATGGTTCTTAAAGTATTGGGATGCGAACTTAGGCCTAAAAACAACGCCTTCTCAAAACCTGAGGATTTCCCGCAAGTTCCAAATTTAGAACCCTCAGAGACACATCTGTAAGGAGGGGAGCACATGTGCAGGGGGGTGGAAATAGAGGTATTTTGGGGTGACCACACGTGTAAAACACATGTGGACACTATAGGCGGGAAAAGGGAGGCGACTAGGAGCTCAGTTGACTTCCAGCATCTGAATTGAAAAGGTTGGTTTTTTGCTACCTCTTCCCGCACTTGCGGGAAGACTTCACCTCTTAAATATTCCATCTTCTTTTAGCTTTTCGCCATTTTCTCTTAAATTGTAAAATCGATACGACTTATTTTATTATATACCAAGGTTTAATAATTTTTATTTTTTCAATTATTTTATCCACCAAAGTGATACCGCTCGATAAGTCTGAAGATATTTGCATTTTTTAATACCATTGTTCTCCTAGTTCTCTCTTATCTTTACGATACCTAGCCTTATCAATATAAGTATAAAGTTTGAAGCCTTTTCTTAGCGCGCGCGCGCGCTAATTAAAAAAAAAAAGGGGAAAATGCATAGGTCATGCGATTTATTTAATTTTATGTATTTCAATTATTCTTTATTTTTACTAAGTGATTTCACCCGACAGGTCCAATAATAAACCGATTTTTTTTCGATAATACGATTGTTTAATTCTCTTATCTTATATATTATCTTGAGAATATTTCGATTTTATTAAGTTAGACGCAATTTCGCTAGCCATATTTAAGCATATGTTCTTCTTTACTGATAGTTCAATCGTTTATATATATATTTTTTATGTCTTTATATGAACATAATATTCAGACTTAAGTATCCGCTTCGATTTCAATTGTATACGCGTTTAGTCATGCTTACCCATAAACCTCTATCTTAGTTTATTTTATAGTTAGTACAAATTCCTGGTAGTGTCCATGAAATAAAACAGCAGCATTTTGTTTATTTATAATTTTGCTAACTTTAATGAATATGCAATTTTTTTTCAATATGGTATAATTTATAATAGTTGTTTGGATTTTTCGATAATGCGATTGTGTATTTTCTCATATTCTCTATTATCTTGAGTATATTAAGATAAACATAAATTTTGGAACCCTTGGCTATTTCTTTTATATAGCATAAACTATGCGATTTATATTTTAATATCCCAAAGTATAATAATCCTTTTAATTTAAATATTTTATTCGCCAAAGTAGTTTCGTTCGTGCGTGACGGTACAATCATAGTAAATTTCCAACATGACGGACCAAGGGACGCGTTAGTCATGCTTACTCATAAGCCTTCTATCTTAGTTTATTTGAATTTTGCTAATCCGTCCATCTCTTCTATATGTTTAAAATAGATGTCTTATTGCCATTTTTGATTAAAGTTGTATTTGGTGATTAAGTAATTTCCGCATTCGTTTTCAATTAATTTAAGTCAATTTAGTTTATACAAGAAATACATTTGATCAAGTATACGTTTTTTCTTTTTTAATTAGTTATGGCTTATTTAATTTTTTTTTCGATAATTTTGACTTGAGTCACCTTAGATTATTTTTTTTTGCATGACGTGTATGTATGTGTCACGATAGCTACTGCAAATAATTTTATCTCTCCCATTTATAACCTATCATTTTATAATATCATAAGATTTATCCAAAATATTCAATCTGACAACGACTCTTATAGCATGGTGTCCCATGAATAGGATCTGGTGGTAACGTCCTCTTTTTATGTTCTTTTAAGCGAAATTAGTAAAATTTGTTTCTTCCTTTAACTCCAGCCAAAGAACGAAATCATTTTATATAACCTGCATCCTTTGGAAATTAATGACTCTATTTCGGAATACGAACTTAGCAGTTTACCAGATATTTGGTTTTAGATAACCTTAGATAAACAGAGATAGAGAGTATTGCACCTCGTGTATGTTTGCACTTGACTGGTTTTGATAGCCCTTCCAGAAACCCTTATCTATTCCACCACCTTCCAGGTTGTTTGGCAGCAGAGGCCTGTAACAAAGGAAGGACTTATAGCATCATAGCAGATATAAAAACTCGTTTCAACATCGGCTTTCATAGTCTTATGAAACGTGACATCGAGCACGGTGATCAGTAGCAAAGAATACATTCCGGGGAGGTCGAGGGTAGGCCTGAAGGTCAAGGAAAATATCTTGCGTAGTCCTATACAATGGATGTCGGAACATGCGATTTTGTCTGTAAAATTGTATATTATTTAATAGGATTTAAAGATACTTACGAAGGTGGACGTGAGTGAAGGATGAAATACAACACTATCCCTGGACGCCACCGAGCGTAAGACCACGTGACGTGATCCAATTGAAGAGGGGGTCATTGTGGTGGAATATGGAGAGAATATTTGAAATATATGCATCAATGGTAGAATACAGAGATGTATTCTACATACTATCCACCTGCTAGGCTGATGCACCTATTTTCGCTCAGAATTTCCAAGATTAATTGATCGACATACCAAGTTAATCTACGCAAAATATAGTTGTACCAACTTGCACCCACTCAGATGTGTCTGGGCTCTGTTCACCTGTCATACCACGAGAAATCACTGCGACAGCCATGTCTTAACGAGATAAACCTTTAGCACCGTTACGATATATATATTTTGAACATTCAATTCAGCGTTCTAGTGAGACTTCGATAGGAAGGTATGCTGAGTCAAAGCCAGGTCAAGTTAATATACACAATATCATTAAAGGCGTGAGAGAAGTTAGCCTGCAATCGATAGTAAATTTTTGAACCACCGCGTAGTGAGCAAATGTAATCCCCAGCAAAACGAGTAGAACAATCTAATATAATGATGTCTAATCTATTTTATTTTAGTTAAAAGGAGGTCCAGGCTGGACTAAAGAAAGGAGCAATAGGAAAATCCTGATATTAGTAAAATAGAGTGCAAGCATAAATAATATTTCCCACAGAAGCACTCTGGATATATTTAGAACAGAGAAATTCTCAGGATCAGGATAGATAAACATTTGAGGCAAAAATCCTGGATTTGCATATCTCATATCCTTAAAGTAAATAAGTGGTACCACCTTGCAGTAAACAAACAGCACCAGTTCAAAATTCAGATGAGATAACTGCGGAATTCGTCAGCTCTATGACGTGGAGGAAAGCAAAGTGTAAACCTCGTGATATGGGCGTTAGCCATAGACACCAAAGTGAACATTAACAAAGCATATATAGAGAGAGCTATATAGAAATCAGTCATTTCGTAAATTTTTAATATATATTAAATGGGAGAGATCAAATTAAGCAAAATCTTTCTTTTATATAATTTTTTTTTCAAAACTTTGAATTTGAGCTTTTATGTTAAATTTTTTTTTTTCAAAATTTCACATGTCAATACATTTGTAAGTGTAGACATTCGGTCTGGTTTAAATTTTGGCAAGGAGAGATCAAATTAAGCAAAATCTTTCTTTTATAGAATTATTTTTTTTTAACTTTGAATTTGAACTTTTATGTTAAAAATTTTCAAATTTTTTTTCATGTCAATGCATTTGTAAGTATAGACATTCGGCTTAGTTTATATTTTGGGTACTAAATGTAACCCAATTAGAGTAATATCGGGATCTGTTCCCGATGACGGGTTTCGAGGAAACTACAGAGGGATGAAAAAGAGTTGTGATGAAAAGGGTGTAAAAGGTGGAAATCGGTGAAAGAAAGATGGTAGAAAGGTGTTGAAAGCGACGAGAAAGGTGTTGAAAGATGCTGAAAGGTGTTGAAATGTGAGAAGTATTAAGAAAAGGTGATAAGAGGTGATGAAAGAGATAAAAGGAGGTGAGAAGCGATGAAAGAGTGTTGAAAGGTGTTGAAAGCGTTGAAAGGTGATGAGAAAGAGATGAAAGAAAGGATGATGAAAGAATGATGAAAGAGTGTTGAAAGGTGATGAGAAAGAGATGAAAATATGATGAAAAGGGTGTAAAAGGTGGAAACCGATGAGGAGCGATGGAATAGAGATGTGATGAAGAGGGTGTTGGAGGATGTCGAAAATCGACAGAACGAAAGATGTTGAAAGGTGTTGAAGATGATGAATGGTGTTGAAAGAGATGTGTTGAAGGAGAGTTGAATGGCGTTAAGATATAGGATGAAAGAGAGTTGAATGGCGTTAAGAGATAGGATGAAAAAAGATGTTGAAAGGTATTGAAAGGTGTGGAAAGGGTGTTGAAGAGTGTTGAAAGGTGTTGAAAGAGATGACAGGAGATAAAAAGGTGTTAAAGGGAGTTGAAAGAAAGTGTTGAAAGATGTTGAAGGAAAGAGGTTAAATAGTAAAGTGAGAAAGCGATGAAAGAATGAAAGGGAACTGAATGGTGTTAAAAAGGGAGATGCGATGAAAAGGGGTGAAAAAGGTGGAAATCGGAGAAAGAAAGATGGTAGAAAGGTGTTGAAAGATGTAGAAAAGCGTTGGAAGGTGTCGAAAAGTGTTGAAAAGGCGTTGTAAGAGAAAGGAAGGAAATAAAAAGAAGTTGAAAGATGTTGAGAGGCGTTGAAAGGGGTGAAAAAGGTGGAAATCGATGAAGGGCGATGAAAGATGGTAAAAAGATGAAAGAGTGTTGCAAGCTATTGTAAGAGATGGAGAGAGGTAAGTCAAAAGCAATGAATAGAGACGAAAGGAGGTAAGAAGGGTTGAAAGATGTTGAAAGTGTCGAAAGGTACCGAGAGATGTTGAGAAAAGTGTAGAAAGGCGTCTAAAGATGTTGAAAGGTGTTGATAGAAAGATGATGAAAAGGGTGAAAATCGACAGAAAGAAGTGTTGCAAGAGATGAAAAGAGATGTGGTAAGAGGGTGTCGAAAGATCGACAGAGAGAAAGTGTTGAAAGATGCGGAAAGATGTTGAAAGAGAAAGAATTGAGGAAAGTTGATAAAGAGTTTGTAAATAGAAGATAAAGGTTGATAGAAAGACGGTTGGAAGATGATAGGAGAAGGTGTGATCAATGTCTAAAGAGTAGTTGTTGACTGTACTATTGCCTCGTTGGAACAATTTTTGACTCTTCATCAAATAGTGTTAATAGATAATTTGTTTTAGCCTAGAGGCCAATAGTTGTAAATAGTACAAAAACATGCACTGAGAGTTGGTATGGGCTGGTTTACCTAAAATTCAGTAACTATATACACTAATTTATATACATAAGTCTATATTAGTTATAATGTTAGGTTATATTAAATAACAAATATGTATTCTCCTTTTGAGAAGCCAGAATTTCCTTTAAAGAGCTTTCACAACCTTGTTTTAGCGTTAGTATGTCAATTTGAAGAGTTTTCACAACCTTGTTTTAGTGTATGTCATTTTAAAGAGTTTTCACGACCTTGTTTCAGTGTTAGGATTTCATTGTAAAGAGTTCTCACAACCTTGTTTTAGTGTTAGTATATCATTGTAAAGAGTTGTCACAACCTTGTTTTAGTGTAGTACATCATTTTAAAGAGTTTTCACAGCCTTGTTTTAGTGTTAGGATGTCATAGCAAAGAGTTTTTACAACCTTGTTTTAGTGCTAGTACATCATTGTAAAGAATTTTCACAACCTTGTTAGGAAGTGATTTAAAGGTCTTAGAATGTGGTCTTAAAGAGTTTTCAGTTTTTTTAAAGCTACAACCTTGGTTTTAGATTTTTAAATGTCATTGTAAAGGGGTTTTCAGTTTTTTTTGCTACATTGAGCTTTAATGTTAGAAAGTGAATCTAAGAGTTTTTTTTGTTTGTTGTGTTTATAAAAGCTACAATTCTGTATTAATAGCACAATGTGGTTTATGATTGAAGTAAGTTCAACAGTTTATTTTATTTTTTTATTTAAGGTTCTGAACTTTGGTTCAACTTTAAATATAGATAAAGGAACTTAGACGCACTAGATAACTGCTGTGCTTATAACCAATTCTCTATGGACAAACTTGGAATATGCGTTGGGTATAACTTGACTCCCTATAATCCCTTAGGCCCAGAATGCAGTCCAAGGAGAATTTCTAATGAGAGTGTGTAGGGCAGTTGTGGTCTAAGGGTTGATAGGTTAGGATAACAAGTGATCTCTGCTGTTAAACTCCAGAGCAGGTTGGGTATTGAAAGCCCTATGATTCCAAAGGAGGGGTTTGACTGAATATCAGGGAAGGGAAGACACCAATATCCTTGAAAAGGAAGTAAGGTTGGCAAACACTTGTAGACCTATCATATTTGGCAATGAAGTAAATGCTTGAGTCCAATTCGCTCCAATTTAAGTTCTAGTTTTGGTGATTCATTTTTTATTTAGACACCAAGTGTCAAGATAAGGAGAAGACTTTCAAACTATTAGATGCACAATTTAATGATAAATTAGATTCCAGTATTTGATTGTCAACAATCAATTTTATTAATTTGTTTAAGCATAAATATTATTTATTGAAGTACAGGCAATTTATATAGAGTTTGTATGAGGCATCTTTATTTGAGTAAATAGGGCTTTAGTCCCCAATTTGTTTTAATTAGGTAATTTTATTTGATTTCACATTAGTCCTGGAGATTAGCAATTGTTAGGGTAATGTTGATATTGATTATTGAAGTGCTTTGGCTTATATAATAGAATTTAGCTCTAGTATGATTTCTCGCTATGAATGAATTGTATGAATGGGAATGCGAAATGAATGTGAGAAAGCTACAGTCAATTATACTGTTAGACCAAAGGTACATTAGAATAGTGTTAGGGAATTTAATAGGATCAATTTTTATTTTATTTTGATTTCTTTATTTGTTAGGACCGATAGCCTCACAGGACTTACAACTCTATCGATAGGAAGATATCCGCTCCTTTTTTTGTTAGGCCTCCTTTTAAAGGAGTATAAGTATAATTTCTTTTATTTGGGTAATCAATTACTCTATTTCATTATATCAACTTGAATTCTAAGAGTCTTAGATAATGATCATGTCTCGAATCTCAGACTGAAAGATTGTGGGAGGTTATGATCAGACCAAAAAGCCTGCAATTCTTTTCCTCATTAGAGGGAACGGAGAGGTATCAGGTGAACTTTGTGCTAGGTGGGGGATTTAGTTGCCGATGTCGCAAGCTAAGTGCACAGCGACAAACCTCGGATAACCGATCTGACATCGTAGTTTACGACGCTTTAAGCGTGGCTGAGATGAGGGTGATTCAGACGGGAGGTTGGGAAGGATCGGCACGTTGGATGCTCTTCTATATATTGCGCAGCTTGGAACCAATCCTCTATGGACAAACTTGGAACATGTGGTGGGTAAAAGCGAATTCCCTATAACTCCTTGTTTCTAAGTCAAAGTCTAAAGGGGGTTTCTAATGAGAGTTAACAATTAGGGCATATAAGAGACAAGTTACAATTAGACGAGGCGATTCCGTCTACAGATTTTAGGTACCAGTTAGCAAAGTGACAGATGGACTGTCCAGATTTTGTGTTTTATATCGCCCCAGGCTAGCAAAAGTTAATCACCTAATTAAAGACTATTGTCTACCATACGTTTAGTTAGAACGAGTGTTTTGTTTCCCAATTGGCAAATACGCAAGTAGGAAAATCAGAATGATTGTTTACAAAACAATTTGTTCTCGTTAGGCTTAATTGAATATAATGTTTATACTAGTTTAAAGAAATAAGTTTACTTATCTTGGTCTGGCAATCATCCCAAGCTTTACAAATGAATTTATTTTATTTTTCTTTACATTGAATATTTTAAAGAATTTACAAATGAATTAAAGCCGCAGCTCTGAAAGGAATAGTTCTCTGGTGGCGACGTGGCAAGAAGAATATTCTAGCAGGTGGCGAGCTCCCCCTGGCGGTGCCGCCAGCTGGCCTCCCATTGGTCAGCGATGACGTAGCTCTACCGCCGCGCGCTGCCTTCTGCTACCTATGTTAGAATAAAACGAAACATACTCCCCTCCTGTGGACGTAGTCCACACACAAGGCAAAAGAAAAGGATCACATAGTGTAGAAAGTTTTTTTTTTTTTAAGAAGAAGAAGAATTAGAATGGCAGAAGTGCAATCTTCGAGATGGGTCTTATTAGATGATGTTGTTTCTCTGTTTGAAGTTCCACAACTCGGACATTGCCATCCGCTCCAGGTGACACCTTGGTGATGCGGCCAAGGCTCCACTGCAATGAAGGCATAGGAAAATCTTTTACCAACACCAAATCTCCAACCTTCAGGTTGGAAGAGGGTTTTTTCCATTTGGACCGTTGTTGCAGATTGTTTAGATATTCCCTGGACCATCTTTGCCAGAAAACATCTCTGGCCTTTTGAATTAATTTCCATCTAGTTAAGTAGTTGTCATTAGGGTGATAACTGGGCTCTGGGAGTGCTGTTAATGGTCTTCCAATCAAAAAATGTCCTGGAGTGAGAGGGTTGAAATCATTTGGATCTGAACTCATCGGATACAACGGGCGAGAATTCAAGCACGCTTCAATTTGACTTGTCAGAGTATTGAGTTCTTCAAAATTTAAAACTGCAGATTTTAAACACCTTAGGAGATGATACTTTAATGATTTAATTCCTGCTTCCCAAATGCCGCCGAAGTTTGGAGCAGATGGAGGTATAAAATGCCAAGTGATGTGTTCATTAACGACATAATTTTGAATTGAAGAATCCTTTACAAGTTGATGTATATTATTCAAAATATTCTTAGCTCCTTTAAAGTTAGTAGCGTTGTCGGTGAAAATATCAGAGGGTTTTCCTCGACGAGAGATGAATCTTCTAAAAGCAGCGAGGAAGGCAGGGGTTGACAGATCTGAAACTATCTCAAGGTGAATAGCCTTCGTTGAGAAACAAATGAATAATGCTATATATGATTTTAATGTTACTTTTGTTCTTATGACATTAGGTTTAGTTATAAATGGTCCTGCGAAGTCTATTCCTGTTTTGCTAAAAGGGCTTGAGGGTATGATTCTATGGATAGGCAGATCTCCCATGATTTGTTTTGACACTTGGCGTTTCGTCTTGAAACATGTCATGCAACGATTAATGAGCTTTTTTACTAGAATTCTACCGGATGGAATCCAGTACTTTTGTCGGATGGCACACAGAGTTAATTGGAGACCAGAATGAAGATGCTCTACGTGGAATTGTTGAACAATCAATTCTGTAACGAAATGGTTGTGAGAAAGAATTATTGGATGCTTCTCATTGAATTGCAGGTTGGATTTGCGCAGTCGACCTCCTACACGTAGAATTCCTGATGAATCAATAAATGGGTTTAAGGATAAAAGTTTTGAGTTTGATGGTAGTACTTTGCTTTGATTACAACATTGAATTTCAGTTTTAAATTCTGAACTTTGAATGATTTGAATAAGAGTTCGAATTGAATTATCGAGCTCATTAGAGGACAATTCTGTGTGTTTTATTTTGTCGCTGCTGTGTCTAGCATTGTGGATAAATCTTAGTAGCCATGCCGTAACTCTGCTCAGCTTCCTGAATGTTGAGAATTTGAAAATAAAGTCTATAATAGGACAAGTAGTGAAATGAACAATCGGAACAGTCTTTCTTTTTTCATGACAAACTTCTTTTGGAAGTTCATATGTGATTGGTAGCGGATCTTGTAAACTTGAGTTTGATAGCCAATCAGGACCATTCCACCAAAGTGAATGGTTTACTAGTTCTGAAGAAGTTATACCTCTGGAGGCGCAATCTGCAGGATTATCCTTGGTAGACACATAGGACCAAGAAGATTGCAGAGTTAGTCGCTGAATTTCTGCAATCCGGTTACCAACAAAAGGTTTCCAATGTTTTGATTCAGATTTTATCCAACATAAAACAATCTGGGAATCTGACCACAAAATTACTCGGTCGATCTGCAACAGCAATGAGCTGCAAATGGAATCATATAAATTTGAAAGGAGAAGAGCAGCACAAAGCTCCAGACGAGGTATTGACGTTGCCTTCAAGGGGGCGACTTTTGTCTTGGCAGCAATCAATGTGACTTGAACATGACCAGATGTAAAACGAGATTTCATATAAACAACTGATGAATATGCAGATTCGGAAGCATCACAAAATCCATGGAGTTCCAAAGAATGTATAAGTCCCTTGCAGGAAATATATCTAGGAATTTTAATATGATTTAGCATGGCCAAATCCATTTTCACTCTCCTCCAATGAGAACATAACGATTCAGACAAGGGATCATCCCAATCCAATTCCTGTTTCCACAAAGTTTGGAATAGAATCTTGAAGCTAATGATCACCGGTGATAACCATCCCAAAGGGTCATAAATTCGAGAAATGTCCGATAACAATTGTCTTTTAGAATATACGTCTTTTAGTGAATTGACTGTAATTGTGAAATTATCCGTGGATGGATTCCAATTTATCCCAAGAATCTTAACAGATGAATTATCTCCGATTTCATATGAATCATGTGCTTTCAGCGCTTCTGGTACCTCTGAAAGAACCTCAGGGACATTTGACATCCACTTTCTTATGCAAAAGCCACCAGATAAAAGGATTTTCCGGATATCATCAATGAGAACTTTTGCTTCTTCGATTGTTGTTGCGCCAGAAAGTAGGTCGTCTACATAAAAATCAGTTTTTATGATTTTAGATGCCTCTGGGAACAGGAGTTCTTTGTCGGTGGCAAGTTGCATCAAGGTACGGATTGCAAGATATGGTGCACACGACATTCCATAAGTTACTGTGAGCAATCTATACTCCAATAAAGATTCTAATGGACTATTTCTCCAGAAGATTCTCTGAAAGTCGAGATCAGAAGAGTTCACTTTTATCTGTCTGTACATTTTCTCAATATCTCCCGTAAAAGCTATAGGATTAGTACGAAACTTCACAAGAATATTGAAAATATCATGCTGCAATTTTGGTCCAGTATGAAGAAAGTCATTTAAGGAGTAATTGTTGCTCGTTTTGCACGATGCATCAAACACTACTCTTAATTTAGTAGTGCTGCTCTGCTCACGCAGAACGCAATGGTGAGGTATATAATAGCACTTGTCTGATGGTTTGTCACGTTCGTTTTTCGGAATGAGCTCCATGTGGTTGAGAGAAAGGTATTCCATCATGAAATCCTTATATTGCTGAAGAAGATTCGAAGATTTGTGCAATTTTCTCTCAAGAGCAAGAAATCGTTTCATGGCATTCTGACGTGAGTCTCCGAGATTAGGCACAGATTTAAACGGTAGACCAACAGAATATCTTCCATCTGTTGATATGCAAAAGTTCTTGTCATAAATGTCCCCGCAACTCTTCTCCTCTTTAGTCAATGGAAGAGCGGCAGGAACTGATTCCAATTCAAAAAACTGTCGCAGATTATCATCTCCTTGGGATGTTGAGCATAATGAGATATAGTTGTTTCCAGTCTCAGAACTGGAAACATTTCCTGAAAGTATCCATCCTAACTTGGAACTACAGGCAGTGGGTCCTGAATGATTTTGGAATCGTAGTTTTCCTGTATATAAAAATGGGGCTAGGTCTGCACCAATTACTAAATCAATGGGACTTGTTTTATCAAAATTGGGATCTGCTAATAAAGTATTCTTAAGATGAGGCCAATTATCTCTATTTATCAGAAAATTAGGTAAATCAACAGTGATTTGATCGAGTATTATGGATGAAATTTTGAATATTCTATCAGAAAAATGAGGCTTAAATTGAAGAAAAGTCTCACTAGCAGACTGCTGTATTGGTTGGTTACCAATTCCAAAAACTGTGAGTTGGCTCTTTTTAACAGGAAGATTCAACTTTTCACGACAATTTTCGGTTATTAGACTTCTTTGAGAACCAGTATCAATCAAAGCTCTGCATGGATGAAACGATCCATTTTCTGCTCTCACTCTCACGATAGCAGTAGATAATAAGATTGTCTCATTGGGCTTTGTTGTATCACTGAGAAAACATGAAACGCTAGATTGGGCAATTGGGGCTTCAATTGAAGTGGTATTCAAAGGTTCGGGTTGGAAGGAATGCAAAAGAGTGTGATGTTTTTTGTTGCATGATTTGCAATGCATAGTGATTTTACATGATGTTACTCTGTGGTTGGATCGCAAACAATTGAAACAAAGGTTATTGGTTTTTACTATGTTCCATCTTTCAAGGAGAGAACTTTTATGGAACTTGTCACATTTGAATAAAGGATGTGAATTTTTGCATAATAGGCATTTATCATCACCTTTTGAAATAGAATTATAAACATGTGTTTGTTTCACTACAGATTTATCCTCTTTAGCATAACCTTTTATCGATTGCAAACTTTTTGCTTGTTTTTCAAGAAACATAATAAATTTTTCGTAGGATGGAAAGCCATCATCTATCAACGTCAATTCCCATTGCCTTTTCAAATCATCACCTATTTTTCTTTGTAGGAAATGTATTAGAAAGATATCAACAAGTGTATTTCTTTCCAAACCCAGTGATTTCAAATTTCTCATGGCTTCATTACATATATCTAGTAGTTCGAAAATGGCCTTGGAATTTATTAGTTTTAAAGGTTTTAAAGTGAATAATTTTGTACATTGTGAAAAGGCAAGTTCTTTTTTGTTATCATATCTGGAGACCAATGTGGCCCAAGCATGGGCATAGTTTTCATCAATAACAGGAAATCCCCTAATAAGTCGTTCAGCGTCTCCAGTAACAGCTGATTGTAAATATTGCAGCTTTTGTGAATCAGTTAGAGCGGTATTGGAATCAATAGACAGAGAAAACAATTGCTTGAAACTAAGCCATTCGTTAACATCACCAGAAAAGGAAGGTAAATTAAATTTAGGAAGTTCTATTTTACTTGTGGTTGATTGATTTAGATCATCAATTTTGCTTGAACTGGCTGTACAAGATACTTTATTGATATTCGTCACTAAATTTCTAAGATTATCCTTGTATTGCATAAATCTAGAAAAGTAAACTTCATCATCAAATTCAGAAAATGTTAAAAGATTACAATAAGTTTTTTCAATGTTAGATTTTATATCTAAAATATCTTTTTTAAATGTCTGTAAATTTGCATCATCCTTCGATTCAATCATCTTGAGCGAAATTTGCTCAAAATAATCCACTTGTTTGAAATGAAATTCAAGAATATTTAAAGTAGCTTTAAATTTGGCAGCCATCTTTAATCTTTGTTATTATTAATTTTGTTGTAAGATTTAAGTACTTACAGCTTGTAGGAAGGCATGAGGACGTTGAGGATTATATGATAATAATCTTTATTATCCATTTAGCAAGAAAAACAAAGTTATGGTAGCGAACACATTTGTAATATAGAGAAGAAGGTAAACAAAACAGTTGTGATGATGATAGGTCCAGTGTGGCGCTAGCTGTCGTAGCATTCAGTTATCCAACAAATCCCCGGCATGAATGTGGAGACATCACGAGGTTGTAGCGTAACTTCTCAAATGTCGGCCTTGGTAGCGGCTTGGTCAGAATGTCCGCCTTCATGTCGCCAGTTGGGCAGTAGATCATTTTTATCACTGTCTTCTTCTGAAGATCCTTCAGGTGATGGATCTTGGTTGCGATGTGCTTGGTTCTAGAAGACACTTTTTCGGATGAACATATCTTGAGACATGATTGATTGTCTTGGTGGAAGTAGATTGGAGCTTTCTGTTCCAGTTCGAGATCCTTTAGCAAGTCGAGAAGCCATAACAGTTCTTGTGAGGCTTCAGCTGCGGAGATTAGTTCCGCTTCGGTGGATGAGAGAGATACGCAACCTTGTTTCCCAGTCATCCATGAGATGGGGTTTGATCCCAGTAGGAACAAGTTTCCGCTTAGTGATTTTCTGTCGGTGTTGTCGCTTGCCCATGTGGCATCGCTGTATGCTTCCAGCGTGGGAGGTTTTTGGTTAGATATGCGTAGCTCGAGTTCTTTAGTAGTTTTTAGATATCTTACGATTCTTTTTGCTGCATTCCAGTCACAATTTCTAGGATTCTGGTTTCTGCTGCTGAGTATGCAGACTGGAGCTGCGATATCTGGTCTGGATACTACGCTTAGGTACAATAGTGAGCCTATCAGTTGTTGGTATTGGATGTTGTTTGGTAGAAGTTTTTCATCAGATATGCCGGGGTATCCGCTTTCCATGGGAGTGAAAGTAGGTTTCACTTCTTGGAGATTGTACCTTTCAACTAATTCTTGGATTTTATTCTTTTGGCTCAGAAGGAGTTCACCTTCTCTGTTCCTTGAGATTTCTATACCAATGAATTGAGTGGGGTCTCCAAAGTTCTTTATTTCGAATTCTTTTTCGAGAGTTTTTACAGTGTTTTGGATGATTATCTCGGAATCGCTTGCGAGGAGTATGTCATCCACATATAGAATCAAGTAGATGGAATGGTTTTCTTCATTCTTGGTGAATAGGCATGGGTCTACAATGCTCTGTTTGAAGTTATTTTTAATTAGAGTGCTTGCAATTTTTGTGTTCCAAGATCTTCCAGCTTGTTTTAGACCGTAAATTGCCTTCTTTAGTTTGCAGACTTTGTTTGTTTGTTTTGTATGGAGTCCTTCTGGGAGTTCCATGTAGAGTTCTTTATCTAGGTCGCCGTGTAGGAACGCTGTCTTGACATCGAGGTGGATCACTTGCATCCCTTTGTAGACTGATGCGGCTAGGAAGGCTCTAATTGTAGAATGCTTCACAATTGGTGCAAAGGTTTCTTCGTAGTCTCGGCCAAATTTCTGATTGAACCCTTTTGCTACGAGTCTGGCTTTGTACCGCTCTATTTCTCCTTTGGAATTGAGTTTTTGTTTATAGGTCCATTTACATCCTATGATCTTTTTGTCCTTAGGTAGAGGTGTTAGTTCCCAGACATTGTTCTTCTCAAGAGAATTTAGTTCTTCGTTCATTGCTTGTAGCCATTTTTCTCTTTCTATTTTTGGTAATTGTAGGACTTCTGAGTAGCTGGTGGGTGTCTGAATGTCTTGAGCTTCAGTTTTGTACAGCATGTAGTCATTTCTTATGGGAGGTATTCCCTTTGTTGGTCTCGTGGATCTTCTTTGTGTGACCACTTGCGTTCCTGTGCTTGTACTGGGTTGAATGTAATCCTCGGTTTCCGAGTCCTCAAGGTTTTCGGATTGTGTTCCTGGTTCCTGACTTTCCTCTGCATTACCAATATGATTGGAGGAAGTTAGATCTGTACTTAGTACTTGTGGTGAAGTTGTTTTTGTGGAAGCGTGGTGAAACCCATTTTCTTTTTCTATAAATTTTACGGATCTGCTGATTGTGATGTTGTCTGTGTCGTGCAGGATTCTGTATCCTTTGCTTCGATCATCGTATCCAAGAAAGATCCCTTCGATAACTTTGCTATCCAACTTGTTTCTTTTTATCTTGGGAATATAGGCGAAGGCTTTACATCCGAATCTTTTTAGATGCTTCAGACTGGGCTTCCTGTTGGTCCATAGTTCAAAAGGAGTCTTGTCTGTAGCTTTCGAGGGTATTCGGTTGTGTAGGTAATTAGCTGTGGTAACCGCTTCCGCCCATAGAGACTGTGGGAGTCCTGAGTCAAACAG
Organism: Cordylochernes scorpioides; assembly: GCA_030710605.1. Classification (NCBI taxonomy): domain Eukaryota; kingdom Metazoa; phylum Arthropoda; class Arachnida; order Pseudoscorpiones; family Chernetidae; genus Cordylochernes; species Cordylochernes scorpioides. The sequence goes on along the minus strand of CP092863.1, from coordinate 26,946,379 downwards.
CATGCATCTTGTCATCTCCATTAGTGATCGATTTTTCCTTTCTGCTACTCCGTTCTGGGCTGGTGAGTAGGGGACTGTTAGCTGATGTTTGATTCCGCTTTGGTTCAGGAAATCTTCGACTTGTCGGTTTACGTACTCACGACCGTTGTCTGTCCGTATGGTTTGGATATTTTTTCCAAATTCCGTGTGTGCTGAGATGACGTAGTCTTTTATTTTTTCATAGGCTTCGTCTTTTCCTTTCAGGAGGTAGGTCTTCGTGTATCTGCTGTAGTCATCAGTGAAGGTGATGAAGTATCTCTTACCGCTGAGAGAGTTAGTTGGTAATGGACCGCAGATATCACTGTGGACAAGTTGAAGCGTTTCAGTTGCTCTGTACTCTGTCTTCTTTGGAAATGGGGTTTCGGTGAGTTTTCCTTGAATGCACTGAACGCAGTCTGTGCTGTGCGAACAGTTATTTAGACTTAGTCCTCTTGCTAGGTTCTCATTTCGAATCTTCTTAATTGATTCTATATTTCTGTGTCCTAGTCTGTCGTGCCAGAGCATGAGGCAATTTTTGTTCTTGCAGTGGTTTTGTTTTGCAACATTTGCTTTGAATGTGCGAGTTTGGAGGTTGTCATCCATGTTGAGTCGGTACATTCCATTGTCAAGTATACCGTTCGCGAGGGCTGTGTTGTCTCTTTCGATGGTACACCAATCTCCTTTGAACGTCACTTTACATCCGTTGGAGGTGGCCGCACTCACTGACAGAAGGTTGTCTGTTAGTTCCGGGATGTAGAGAACTTTTGTGAGAAGTAAGGTGTCAGTCTTTCCTTGGGGTGTGATGACTTTGATTTCTCCTTGTCCTATCCCTTTGACCTGCAGCTTATTGCCATTAGCAACCACAACATTTTGTGTTTGTTCTCTGTTAAGTTCAGTGAAGAAGCTTTCATCGTACGCCATATGAGATGTGGCTCCAGAGTCGATGAACCAGTTGTGTACACTTGCTTCTCGTTGAGTGCAATTGAGAGCTTTTGGGTTAGGTCCTTTTGTTGTTCTCTGATTTGTTGATTGTTCTTGGGTGACACTCGACTGATTTGTGTACTTTGGTACGTTTCCTCTTCTGAAGTTTTCATATTTGTACTCTTTGTTGCTGTTGTTTCGCTTTTGATAGTGCCAACATTCTTCTTTGGAGTGGTTTGGTTTGTGGCAGAAAGAACAGAATTTCTTCTCTTTTTCTCTTCTTTGGCTTGAAGCTCCGTGGAGGCTTTTTAAGGCTTTTGATGCGGTGCTTTCGTCTTTCGAGCTTTCTACTCTGCGTGTGTGTTCATCAAGGAGTTTGTTCTTGGTAAATTCAAGCGTTAGCTCGTCATCAGGCCTTGATTCCAACATCGTGATGAGATTGGAGTAGCTCTTTGGAAGCGAGCAAAGCAGTATAGCCGTGATGTGAGAGTCCTTTAGTGTTTCGCCAATGGTTCGCAGTTTGTCAACAAGTTCCATCATGGTAGTGATATGCTGTTGCATGTCTTTGTCTTCTTCGAGTTTTAAGCTGTATAGTTTCCTTAGCAAATAAATTTTTCCTGAGAGTGTTTTTCTTTCATAGATATTTTTAAGAGTGTCCCAGGTAGCTTTGGCTGTTAGTAGGTTTTTGACATGCACTATTTGTGAGTCGGCGATGCTTAGATTAATGATAGCTCTAGCTTTTGAGTCTTTCTTTTTCCATTCGATTTTAGGTTCATCTGGAATATTTTCGGTGACAACTTCCCAAAGATCTTCCTTTTGCAAGAGCATTTCAATTTTGAAAGACCATAGTGAGTAGTTATAGCCGTCGAGCTTATTTAGGGTTACATCGTGGCTCGGGAGTGACGCCATTTTTGCTAAGCCTTTTTTCTTTGTCTTAACTCGTTAGTTGAATTTCATGCAATACTCAGTCTCATAATCTAATTGTTGTAAGATTTAAGTACTTACAGCTTGTAGGAAGGCATGAGGACGTTGAGGATTATATGATAATAATCTTTATTATCCATTTAGCAAGAAAAACAAAGTTATGGTAGCGAACACATTTGTAATATAGAGAAGAAGGTAAACAAAACAGTTGTGATGATGATAGGTCCAGTGTGGCGCTAGCTGTCGTAGCATTCAGTTATCCAGCAAATTTTAATAATATATATTTCAAAAATGAATTATAATTATTTATATTTAAATAATTATTTAATAGATTTATTCCCGGGTTTCGTCACCAATGTTTTGTTTCCCAATTGGCAAATACGCAAGTAGGAAAATCAGAATGATTGTTTACAAAACAATTTGTTCTCGTTAGGCTTAATTGAATATAATGTTTATACTAGTTTAAAGAAATAAGTTTACTTATCTTGGTCAGGCAATCATCCCAAGCTTTACAAATGAATTTATTTTATTTTTCTTTACATTGAATATTTTAAAGAATTTACAAATGAATTAAAGCCGCAGCTCTGAAAGGAATAGTTCTCTGGTGGCGACGTGGCAAGAAGAATATTCTAGCAGGTGGCGAGCTCCCCCTGGCGGTGCCGCCAGCTGGCCTCCCATTGGTCAGCGATGACGTAGCTCTACCGCCGCGCGCTGCCTTCTGCTACCTATGTTAGAATAAAACGAAACAACGAGTTCAAGTCTAAATACCAATTAGTAGGTAGAATTTTTTTTCCACGAGGATAACTGGTTCTATGTTAAGATAAAGTTTAAATTAGTAGGACACCTAAATGAACTTCAGAGTAGATTGCCAGAACAGGCCAGTATTCCAGACTTGAAAAAAGAGGAAATTTTAAGGGAAGATTGAGTATCAATTTTTTTTTGGCTGAGAAGTAGCCCAGAACAGTAAGTTTATTTTTTTTTCTAGGGACAAAGGGTCAGATTACAGAGAGGTATTAGGAACTAAAGTGTGAGAAGATATATCGTAAGGTAGAAGTTAGACCTAGGTTGTTAGTCATCATCATTTATTCCTTCGAGGTTAATTTATGTATTTTATTAAAGTGAATTTATTGGTTAAAAATATGAGTACACATTCTATAGATAAGCTAAACAATGTATAATAGAGGTTAACAACAATGTTCAACTAAAGACAAAGATGGGTAAGATTGTCACCACAGATAAGGTAATTTTGGAAATAATCTGGTTTAAAGAATTACTAACTACTAAGATTTCCTTTCCTATATATTTTTTTATTATCAGGGTTAAGAGAGGCGGGGAACACGCCAGACAAACACTCCCAGTGACAAGTTGGTAAGAACAAACTTTTAGGTAATACATGTAAATTTTGAAATACTCGCGAAATGCCCATGATCCTCAGTGCATATTTATCCCTTTATTATTATTATCTATTCAGTAACACCATTTACCATATATCATTATTTTTTTTATTATAATCATGTATGTTTATATATATATAAGGCACAATTTGGATTATAGACCTAAGATATCGGGACCAAATCCAAATAAATGATGTGTGACATTTTGGTAGCAGCGTTGTTACCATCTTCAGACAAAATGCACTAAATAAGTTTAACTACAGAGTATATATGTATTTTTGTTTGTTTATCATAATGTATCTCCCATATCAATGTTATTTCCTCCCTATGTATCATATTCTTCCTAAATTTTGGCATATTTATTATCCAGAGGTAGTATTTACTCATTTAATGTACCATCCACCATGTATATCCCCTTTCTAATTATATTCATGTATATTCATATATAGATAAGACACAATTTGAGCTATAGACTACAAATGCAGGATAACGAGACCGATTCCAAAATAAATAATTAGTGTGTGTGATATTTCGGTAATAGCGTTGTTACCATCTTCGGACAAATGTACTGAATGAAGAATTTAATCACAGCTTATATATTCATTCGTTTATCATTGTATATCCTATATATATATCAAGTCCTTTCTTTTCTACTTATAGCATATATTAATTTAATTTTTTTTTAGTATCATTGTGTATCTTAATATCTACGTTGTTCCATTTCGGTATATATCTTATTCGTTCAACTTTGATATATATATTCATTCTCCCATTTCTGTTTGCCCTATTGTTATTGTTATTTGATAGCATATACCAATTTAATTTTTACCTTATGTAACCGTGTATAATTATTTTTTTTCACATGTATCTCATCATATATAGTTGATAATTTTTTTTGTTTTAGATGTGTTTTAGGAATTGGACATATCTACATTTACACGCACAATTCCTTGGCGCCCATATGATTATGTTTATCTAGAACGGTCTAAGGGTCTGTTTGTACAGAATCTGGGTATAGACCACTCCTCCATCTCCACCTATAGGGACTGCGGCTGGGAATGTGTGGATCCACCTCACAACTAGGCCAAACCCTCCGGCATACAGACAGCGAAAGAAGGGCTTAGTATTTTGCCCACTAAATGGTAGGATAAGATTTCCCTTCAATATTACCATGAGTTGACCTGTTCTAGGTACCATGGCCCGTTGGTTCCCCCTTTGCCTGAGTATCAGAGATTGCACATACTAGTATCGTAAAAAAATGCATTTCTTCCAAATTCATATTTATCATAGAGCATGAACAGATCTGAATTGAAAAACGCATTTTTTTCACTCTGGCAGGGGAGTAATTGTTGGGCCAGATTTTTCACAAAATAGACCCAACAATGAAGTAAACATTTACATCATATATATACACAGTGTCTTGCCGAAAATGTTTGATGTCCAGAAAGGTGGAGATGACACCTATGCATTTAAAGACCAGAAGCCGGGGAAGACACCCAGTTGGAGATGACACTGGCCCTGTCCAAGAATCCCGAAGCCCACTGCAGAGAGGTCCAGAGGAGGGTGTACAAACTATGTGCATATGTAAACTAATGCCAATCATTTTTTCTTTTATGCAAGATGAACCGTCCAAAAAGGTTATATTACCATTTCGTATAAAATAAAAGGATTTAAAAGCGCGAATGTTTCTTTTATACATAAACCGAACTTCTACTGTCCTTACTGCGATGAAAAAATATATTGGGAGGGCTTGGCTCATCAGTGGTGAACCCTCCCAGCGGTTTCGCCAATTTAATCCACCAGACCGCTTCTCAGAGCTCTAATATTGTATTGGATTATTCTGCTTTTATATGCTACACTGAAGGATGGAATCTTAGAAATGGTTTTCAAGTAAACTATGGACATAAGCTTATAGGACAGTAGAATTATATTCAAATATTTGCTTCGAGCAATGCTCTTCAGCAAACTATAAAGACAAGGTCATTAGGAATAAATTAACACAAAGCAATAACGCGCCATCTATACATATAAAATAAAAGGATTTAAAAGCGCGAATGTTTCTTTTATACATAAACCGAACTTCTACTGTCCTTACTGCGATGAAAAAATATATTGGGAGGGCTTGGCTCATCAGTGGTGAACCCTCCCAGCGGTTTCGCCAATTTAATCCACCAGACCGCTTCTCAGAGCTCTAATATTGTATTGGATTATTCTGCTTTTATATGCTACACTGAAGGATGGAATCTTAGAAATGGTTTTCAAGTAAACTATGGACATAAGCTTATAGGACAGTAGAATTATATTCAAATATTTGCTTCGAGCAATGCTCTTCAGCAAACTATAAAGACAAGGTCATTAGGAATAAATTAACACAAAGCAATAACGCGCCATCTATACATATAAAATAAAAGGATTTAAAAGCGCGAATGTTTCTTTTATACATAAACCGAACTTCTACTGTCCTTACTGCGATGAAAAAATATATTGGGAGGGCTTGGCTCATCAGTGGTGAACCCTCCCAGCGGTTTCGCCAATTTAATCCACCAGACCGCTTCTCAGAGCTCTAATATTGTATTGGATTATTCTGCTTTTATATGCTACACTGAAGGATGGAATCTTAGAAATGGTTTTCAAGTAAACTATGGACATGAGCTTATAGGACAGTAGAATTACATTCAAATATTTGCAGCCACACACAAGCATATTTTCATTTTTTTATATTGTACGGATATGATATGCCTATAGACACTGGCATGAGGAGGTCACCTTGAGGGGTTATAAATGTGTAATTTATTTTTTAAGTTTCCTAGATGAAATTTCAAGCGATTCTACCTCCTTTCCTGAAACACCTTTCCTTGGAAAAGGACAAATAAAGGCATCTTATTAGCATTTAATTACGATAAATAATTGCCAGCAGAAGGTCTGATCAGATGCCATGAAATCTGTAGTAATATATATTTTAGATATAATATTCCCAAGCAAATTTTTATAGGTGCTAGCCTTCTTATCATATATATTCCAGGTAGTTGGCATTCTGCGCTTCAGGAACCTGGGTTATAAATATATCTCTATATATTTGTCGACAGCCAACAACCCGAAACGCGTTCATGGTTGATTTTTCTTGATAAATCACAAAAAATTGGGTTGGCCAAATATCATGGAGAATAAGTTAAACAAATAACATTTTGTTAATTTTTGCCCCACTAGATGGCGCTTTGCCATCTAGAAATGCTCATGTGAGCCTGGTCAGGATATGCCTCTTTTGATTTTAATATCAACACCTGGCCTTTTAAATATTTTTTATTGTTTTTACACATAAAAAATACTGTAATGAAAGTTTGGGCATTAAAATTTCCTTTTGCACATATTAATGAATTTTCAATATATATTTCTGTGATTACTTTCATATATAATCTATATATATAAAATTGAATGTCTGTTTGTCTGTTTGTCTGTCTGTTTGTTTGTACTCTATAGATTCAAAAACCATACATCCAATCGCCGTGAAATTTTGGGATATTATTAGGTATATCACCGGGAAGGTTTTTGAAAAATAATTACATGAATAACTTGAATATCCTTAGAGTTATTTGCAGATTTGTAGATTTAACTCGCAAGCAGCCACCCCATTGTGACGATGTTAACAAGTTTTCTTATCACTAAGTTTGTTATCTTAAATATTATTTATCAAAAGTAAGATTATCTCAGGATGACACGGCAATGTGACACGGGAAAAAATGTTCACTAGATAAAACTATGATTTTCTATATGATATAAAAAGCCAACAATTAAGAGTGAATGTAATATAAAAAGCCAACAATGAAGAATGAATGTAAGATAAAAAGCCAACAATGAAGAGTGAATGTAATATAAAAAGCCAACAATGAAGAATGAATGTAAGATAAAAAGCCAACAATGAAGAGTGAATGTAAGATAAAAAGCCAACAATGAATAGTAAATGTAATATAAAAAGCCAACAATGAAGAGTAAATATAATATAAAAAGCCAACAATGAAGAGTGAATGTAAGATAAAAAGCCAACAATGAAGAGTAAATGTAATATAAAAAGCCAACAGAGTGAATGTAAGACAAAAAGGCAACAATGAAGAGTGAATGTAATATAAAAAGCCAACAATGAAGAATGAATGTAAGATAAAAAGCCAACAATGAAGAGTAAATATAATATAAAAAGCCAACAATGCAGAGTGAATGTAAGATAAAAAGCCAACAATGAAGAGTAAATGTAATATGAAAGGCAACAGAGTGAATGTATGATAAAAAGCCAACAATGAAGAATGAATCTATCTATATATATAAAATTGAATGTCTGTCTGTCTGTTTGTTTGTTCGTTTGTACTCTATAGATTCAAAAACCATACATCCAATCGCCGTGAAATTTTGGGATATTATTAGGTATATCACCGGGAAGGTTTTTGAAAAATAATTTCATGAATATCTTGAATATCCTTAGAGTTACTTGCAGATTTATAGATTTAACTCGCAAGCAGCGCCCCCATTGTGACGATGATAACAAGTTTTCTTTTCACTAAGTTTGTTATCTTAAACATTATTTATCAAAAGTAAGATTATCTCAGGATGACACGGCAATGTGACACGGGAAAAAATGTTCACTAGATAAAACTATGATTTTCTATATGATATAAAAAGCCAACAATGAAGAGTGAATGTAATATAAAAAGCCAACAATGAAGAATGAGTGTAAGATAAAAAGCCAACAATGAAGAATGAATGTAAGATAAAAAGCCAACAATGAAGAGTGAATGTAAGATAAAAAGCCAACAATGAATAGTAAATGTAATATAAAAAGCCAACAATGAAGAATGAATGTAAGATAAAAAGCCAACAATGAAGAGTAAATATAATATAAAAAGCCAACAATGAAAAATGAATGTAAGATAAAAAGCCAACAATGAAGAATGAGTGTAAGATAAAAAGCCACCAATGAAGAATGAATGTAAGATAAAAAGCCAACAATGAAGAGTGAACGTAAGATAAAAAGCCAACAATGAATAGTAAATATAATATAAAAAGCCAACAATGAAGAGTGAATGTAAGATAAAAAGCCAAAAATGAAGAGTAAATGTAATATAAAAAGCCAACAGAGTGAATGTAAGATAAAAAGCCAACAATGAAGAGTGAATGTAATATAAAAAGCCAACAATGAAGAATGAATGTAATTTAAAAAGCCAACAATGAAGAGTGAATGTAATATAAAAAGCCAACAATGAAGAATGAATGTAAGATAAAAAGCCAACAATGAAGAGTGAATGTAAGATAAAAAGCCAACAATGAAGAGTAAATGTAATATAAAAAGCCAACAATGAAGAATGAATGTAAGATAAAAAGCCAACAAAGAAGAGTAAATATAATATAAAAAGCCAACAATGAAGAGTGAATGTAAGATAAAAAGCCAACAATGAAGAGTAAATGTAAGATAAAAAGCCAACAATGAAGAGTGAATGTAATATAAAAAGCCAACAATGAAGAATGAATGTAAGATAAAAAGCCAACAATGAAGAATGAATGTAAGATAAAAAGCCAACAATGAAGAGTGAATGTAATATAAAAAGCCAACAATGAAGAATGAATGTAAGATAAAAAGCCAACAATGAAGAGTAAATATAATATAAAAAGCCAACAATGAAGAGTGAATGTAAGATAAAAAGCCAACAATGAAGAGTAAATGTAATATAAAAAGCCAACAGAGTGAATGTAAGATAAAAAGCCAACAGTGAAGAGTGAATGTAATATAAAAAGCCAACAATGAAGAATGAATGTAAGTTAAAAAGCCAACAATGAAGAGTAAATCTCCATATATATATATATAAGTCAATTTCTGTCTGTCTGTCTGTTTCGCGATAAACTCAAAAACTACTGAACCAATTGGTACCATATTTTGCATGTCGTTTTTATAAACCTGAGGAAAATTTTCGGCTGCATTTTGATTAGTATTTTTGGCTATTTCTTTTTTTTTTCATTTGAAGAACTTTTTTTTACGCGGACTAATCCGGAATGGAATGAATACTTAAATATGGCCATTTTTTTAGGCATCGGTGGTTCAGTGGTAGAATGCTCGCCTGCCACGCGGGCGGCCCGGGTTCGATTCCCGGCCGATGCATTTTTTTTTTTTTTACAATTTTTAAAACTCTTTTATATTATCTTATATATATATAATTGAATGTCTGTCTGTCTGTACTCTATAGATTCAAAAACCATACATCCAATCGCCGTTAAATTTTGGGATATTATTAGGTATATCACCGGGAAGGTTTTTGAAAAATAATTTCATGAATATCTTGAATATCCTTAGAGTTATTTGCAGATTTGTATATTTAACTCGCAAGCAGCGCCCCCATTGTGACGATGTAACAAGTTTTCTTATCACTAAGTTTGTTATCTTAAATATTATTTATCAAAAGTAAGATTATCTCAGGATGACACGGCAATTTATTTGCGACAAGAATAATGATACAATTCCAAGGCGAAGATACTATTCCTTTAACTTCCAATTACCGAGGGAACCAATTAATATTGATTTTATTCAACTTATCGAGTATTTCTCAAGGGACCGGGAAAAAATGTTCACTAGATAAAACTATGATTTTCTAATGTAGAAAATTAGGAAAGATAAAATTCAGGATGACAAGGCACACAGGGACCGGGGAAAAATGTTCACTTTATCGAGAGATTCAAATTTACGAGTTTCAAATTATCAAAATATATCTTTTTTATTTTTTAATAAGTTTTTAGAGAATTGTTTTAACAAATGTTCGCTAGACAAACCTTTACTCGGGTAAAACCCCGGGCGAAGCCGAGTACGTTTTATAAGTTTAAAGAGAATTGTTTTAACAAATGTTCGTTAGACAAACATTCACTCGGGTAAAACCCGGGCGAAGCCGGGCGGGTCCGCTAGTATATAATTAAAATATAATATTCACACTTATAAAAAATTCCTCAATTACCAAGTTAATTTAAAAATTAACAGCCCTTATTAAAAAATCTGAAGACACTCTTTATCAAATCACTTCTTACCCTCTCCACCTGTGATTAGAAGGAAAGGCTCTCTTGGTCACTTCCTTATCTCGCCGCGATATCTTCGTTTCTGCCGCTTCAATCTCCATTCTAGAACCTCTCTCCCCCCCTCCCATTTTTGCCATCGCTTCCAATTGTTGGGGTACATTTTTGTAATCATACCCAACAAAAGATGTATAGTGTCAACATCAACTAGATACATGGCTTCCCTCCCATGAAGACTTATAGATTATTTTTTGCCCAGAAACCTAGCCACTTGAAGACACCAGACATCCATGCTGAGAGCTGATGCCTGGTGGAGATGAAGACACCAGACAACCATGCTGAGAGCTGATGCCTGGTGGAGATGAATACATCAGACATCCATACTGAGAACTGATGCCTGGTGGAGATGAAGACACCAGTGACATCCAGAGATATCCGTGCTGGAAGCTGTTGTACTATATGTATATATATGCCCCCCATTTAATATTTAGATAGAGGTGACTAAAAGAAATTATTAAATTTTAGCATCGAATTTAATATCCGGAAATTTATAATAAATTATATGCTCTTAACAAGTCGAATATTTATAGTAGCCCCAGTTAAATTAGTATTTAAAAAAAAGATTTAGGAATAGAATAAAGAAAGAAATTAATTTATCATGTAAAAATTTGAATCAATAATTTTAATAATACACGGACTATATATTATTTAATTTCTCAAAGAAATTAATTTGTTTTCTCAATCTACAATGTTTCCTTTTTTTTTTCTCTCGGCAACAGGGTAAATTGGAGGCGGGGCAGCCGAGATCACGTGTGTGGGATTGACGAACGAAAACGCCAACCAATGAAAAACTTTAGCGCGAGCAGCGAATCAAAATGGAAAAAGGGGCAAGGATAAAAGGGAGTTTTTTTTTCTTCAAAAGGGGGCAGTCAGGCTCGAGACGTGGAAGGGAGGAGACCAGACTTTCTCCGGCGCTTTCGGAAAAAGGTAAGCCTTTCAAAGGCTGCTTTTCAAAAGAGATCGGTCAGTCTTGACGGGGCACGCGAACGGAGAGGACGGTCTTGAAAGAGCTCTGGCGTCTGGAGGAAATTGGTAGGTTAATTAATTTCTTTATTAATTTTTTTGTTATGGGCCCATAAGGGCACGTTTTTATTTGTCAAAGGACACATTCATGGTTTATTTTAGTAGGTAAATTCATATTTTTTGCATGAAGTCTTAGAATCTGCTAAAGGAAATAAATTTTATGTCTACTTAGGACTGCTTACAAATGTAAGTTTGTAAAGTCTATCGAGATAGAATAAAAACTCATGTTTCACTATTTTAAAGGTGTGTTTGAGTTAAGGGCACGTTCGATATGTCAAAAGACATGTCCATAGTTTTATCTAATAGGTAAAATTCATATCTTGCATGAAATCCTATAATTTGCTATAATAAACCTTATGTCTATTCAGAATTGTCTGCAAATAAAAGTTTGTAAAAGGATCGAGGTAAAAATAAAAACCCATGTTTTATCATTTTAAAAGTGTGTTTGTAATGCTTTATCCTGAAGCAAAATGCATGGACCTTCTATGGTGTTTGCTATATCCTTCTATGTGTGTATCTAATTTTAACTCATGTTGGTATATAACTAAATATTGTTGTTGCTGAGCTATACTAAAGTTTAAGGTCGAGATGTCCTCGATAGGACATAAAAAAAACGGTTTAACATATGGAAAGACTCTACTGTAAAGATCATTCCAAAACCTAATAAAATAAACTATGAAACAAGCAAAAGCTACAGACCTGTATCACACATTGACATCAAATATTTCTAAATTATTTGAAAACATAATTAAAAAAACGAATCAATAAATATTATGGAGATAACAATCTAATGAGTCCAAGGCAACATGGATTTACTAAACATAAATCAAAGAACAGCGCAATGGTAGATATAATGGAAACCATATTCAAACACAGACAAAGAGAACTGACTTCTTTGATTACAGTGGATATAGCAGGCGCTTTCGACAACGCATGGTGGCCAGCAATTATTAGAAGACTCGATTTGGATAACATTCCCTCCAAATTAATAAGAATTATACAATCTTATTTAAACAGTGAAAGAAGGGCAAATTCCTCATATGAAAATACAAAAAAAAAATCTGACAAAAGGATGCCCTCAAGGCGGCCCTAATAAAGATGTTTTGCCGCTGTTGCTAGATTAGTGTATCACAGCAAAAGTACAGTACATAACTCCAATCTACAGGAACCGATATTTTTATGTTCCAATATAATTTATAATAATAAGATGCAAGGGCAGTACCATAAAAAAAAATGAAACATTATGAGAGAACACAAAGAAAAATTCTTCCTTATAAGCTATATACTAGACATTTATTCAAAACAAACAAGGTTTGAGAACATTTCCCTGCTGGCGGGACGCATCATACATATAGTGTATCTAGCCAGAGGTGACATGCAGTTACAAAATTGCTTTTATAAAGGGGAAAGCCCAAATCTCTATTTATTCTAGCGAGACAAAATAAAGGTTTCTATCATAATTACGTTCCTTAGAGCCCTTTTTGGGCCCATGCGAAAATTATGTCAGTTCCTACTGAAAGGAAGGACTAAGCCATAAGGGCAAAGGGGCTTACCTTTTTCCGAAAGCGCCGGAGAAAGTCTGGTCTCCTCCTTTCCACGTCTCGAGCCTGACTGCCCCCTTTTGAAGAAAAAAAAACTCCCTTTTATCCTTGCCCCTTTTTCCATTTTGATTCGCTGCTCGCGCTAAAGTTTTTCATTGGTTGGCGTTTTCGTTCGTCAATCCCACACACGTGATCTCGGCTGCCCCGCCTCCAATTTACCCTGTTGCCGAGAGAAAAAAAAAGGAAACATTGTAGATTGAGAAAACAAATTAATTTCTTTAAGAAATTAAATAATATATAGTCCGTGTATTATTAAAATTATTGATTCAAATTTTTACATGATAAATTAATTTCTTTCTTTATTCTATTCCTAAATCTTTTTTTAAAAATACTAATTTAACTGGGGCTACTATAAATATTCGACTTGTTAAGAGCATATAATTTATTATAAATTTCCGGATATTAAATTCGATGCTAAAATTTAATAATTTCTTTTAGTCACCTCTATCTAAATATTAAATGGGGGGCATATATATACATATAGTACAACAGCTTCCAGCACGGATATCTCTGGATGTCACTGGTGTCTTCATCTCCACCAGGCATCAGTTCTCAGTATGGATGTCTGATGTCTTCATCTCCACCAGGCATCAGCTCTCAGCATGGTTGTCTGGTGTCTTCATCTCCACCAGGCATCAGCTCTCAGCATGGATGTCTGGTGTCTTCAAGTGGCTAGGTTTCTGGGCAAAAAATAATCTATAAGTCTTCATGGGAGGGAAGCCATGTATCTAATTGATGTTGACACTATACATCTTTTGTTGGGTATGATTACAAAAATGTACCCCAACAATTGGAAGCGATGGCAAAAATGGGAGGGGGGGGGGAGAGAGATTCTAGAATGGAGATTGAAGCGGCAGAAACGAAGATATCGCGGCGAGATAAGGAAGTGACCAAGAGAGCCTTTCCTTCTAATCACAGGTGGAGAGGGTAAGAAGTGATTTGATAAAGAGTGTCTTCAGATTTTTTAATAAGGGCTGTTAATTTTTAAATTAACTTGGTAATCGAGGAATTTTTTATAAGTGTGAATATTGTTACATCATGATTAATGGCGTATTTCTTATATTATTTTTAATATATTTGAAATTTGAATTATATATTTATTTATTTTTATATAAAATATTCTATGATATTTATTTAAAACACAGATTATTTAGATTGTCATCATTTGTATTTAGGTACACGTGTGACTTCACTGCTCTCTTTGATGTGAGAAAATAAAGAAAGAATTCTGGTGGCTACTTAAAGAAGACTTATCTCGTTATTCCCTTTTATAAATTTGTAGGATGGTTGAAACACGCTCTGGTAAGATGCAAGACCCAGCACAGGAGAGAATCCAGGCTGAAGAGTCTGCCAAGCCGCAACCTGGTGCAACAATTGGTAGAGATGCTAGTTCCGACCCAGTTGTCCTGAATCCCAACATCGACATCCCCAAGTATGATGGAACGGAAGACCCTCGCCCATGGATTGAATCTCTTGAAGAAATTGGCTTCTTGTACCATTGGGCAGACTACATTATCTCTCGTTATGCCGCCATGAACATGACGGGAAGCGCTAAAACCTGGTTGAATTTACACAAAGCTAGTTTCACGAGCTGGGAAAATATTAAAATCCGCCTCATTCAGGATTTTTCTTTGGACCCGAATAAAGAAGAACTTAGAATGAAGCTCAACAGAATGCAACACTGGAATGAACCAGCAATCAGGTTCGCGGAAGACATTCTAGTGTTGTGCAACAAGGTTGACCCCGCAATGGAAGAAGAAACAAAAATTGAACATGTTATTGGAGGACTGAAAAAAAAGTACTCATTCGCGCTCTACCTGAACCCTCCTAAAACGACCGATGACCTTCTTGTCGTGTGCAAGAAAATGGATTCTTTTGAAAAGAAGTATCGGGAACGTGTGGAGAAATCCAGAAACCTATATAACGGTCCACGCTATTCTAGACCCCAACAACAATCGAGGTACGTGCCGCCGACTGCCGCACGAAACTACCAGACCACTTCCAGGCCCCAAGCCCCTGTTTCCAATAATTACAAGAACGACTCCCCTCCTACCCCCAGACAGTATCGAAACAACTTTCCCCAGCCCTCTACCCCTAGACGTCCTTATAATCCTAACTTTGTGCCGAAACCAAACCTTCAGAGAAACACTTACAATAAAAGCCAAGAAGTGAGCAAAAATAGGACGGAAGATGGAAGACCAATCTGCTTTAAATGTAACAAGCCAGGGCACGTGGCCCGTTATTGTAGGGTCAAGTTTATAAGAATCCTAGAAGAGGATCCAGCAGATACCCAAGAGAAGGTCGAAGAAAAATGCCAAATGAATGAAATATCAGAGAAATCAGGACCTCGGCTTTATGCTGATGTATGTCATAGCACACAGACAAATATTCCTACCCGGAATAGATATTCCGTGTTGGAAGATTTAAACTAAGCGTCGCGCCTGAATCTGTCAATCAAAGCAAGTCGACCATAAACGGAATCAAGAAGTTGGACCCTAAATACAAATTAAAAATTAATGTGGACAAGATAGGGACTTTTGAAGCTTTGGTTGATACAGGTGCTGACCTCTCAGTGGTCGACCTCAGAACGGCCCTCGATACAGGCCATGGTATAAGTAAACTCGCAAAAATTTGTGCAGGACCCGATGGAAAAAAATTGGACATGGTAGGAAGTATATTTTTAAATATAAAATTTGATGACGAAACATTATCACACAACTTTGTGATATTGAAAACGCATTTACGGACATTAATTCTTGGGAGAGATTTCCTTAAGAAAATGAACGCAAAAATAGATTGTAAGCAAGAAACTATAAAATATGATTTGACGAATAATCATGACGAAATCAATTTTGAAATGTTGAAAATAAAGAGTGCCAAGGATTCCATTGTACCGGAATGTTCCATGAAATTGATCAAGAGGCATTGGTAGAAACAGAGGATGGAGAATATATTATCGAGGAGAGCAGCAAAATGTTTCAAACAAATGGACTTCGTCTAGCAAGAAGCTTGATCAATGTTATAAATAGGGAAACACACATCTGGATAACTAATCCGTATCCTCGACTGTTAAAAATAATGAAAAACCAAACATTGGCTTTTGGAAGTAGTCCAGCGAAAATAAATGTGAGTCGAGAAAGAGAGGTAGAAAAGAACGAAGAACCTAGATTCCAAATAAACGAAAATCTTTCACCAAAGGAACAGAAGGAGTTAAAACAAGTTTTAGAAAGGTATGGAGATCTTTTTTCATCGAGATTAGGGAGAACCAATTTGGCAAAACATCGGATAGACACAGAAGACGCGAAGCCAATTAAACACAAGCCTTACCGGGTAAGTGCTAAAGAACGAGATATTATAAAAGAGCAAATTGACGAGATGCTTACAGAAGGCATAATTAGGCCATCTTCTAGCCCCTGGTCTTTTCCAGTAATATTGGTCAAGAAGCGAGATGGTAAATACAGATTTTGTGTGGACTACAGAAAACTGAATAATGTGACAGTAAAAGATGTCTATCCGATCCCTAGAATAGACGAAGTTATGGATACTCTCCAAGGATCTACACACTTCTCAGCAATAGACCTCAGATCTGGATATTGGCAAGTTGAAGTCGAAGAAAGAGACAAAGAGAAAACAGCTTTCACTACAGCGCATGGATTATATGAATTCAACGTGATGCCTTTTGGACTTTGTAACGCGCCTGCTACCTTTGAGAGAAATATGGAGAATATGCTTGGAAATCTGAGATGGCAAATTTGTTTGTGTTATCTGGATGATGTTATCATATATAGCCCGGATTTTCCAACGCACCTCAAAAGACTTGAAGCTGTTTTTAGATGTTTTCGTGAATCTAATTTAAGGTTAAACGACAAAAAATGCCGATTTGCTTTTGAAGAATTGGAGATTCTCGGCTATATAACGAGCAAACATGGTATAAAACCCGCGGAACATAACATCAAAGCTGTCAGAAATTTTCCTCGGCCCAAAAAGGTCAAAGAAGTACAATCCTTTTTGGGAATGTGTTCATATTACAGAAAATTTATCAAAGACTTTTCAAAAATTGCTGACCCTTTGACCAACCTTATAAAAAAAGTGTATCATTTACCTGGACAGAAAGACAAGAGGAAGCGTTTCAAACCCTAAAAACAGCACTATTAAGTCCACCAATTTTAGGTCACTTCAATCCAAATGCACCTACTTATGTTCATACTGATGCGTCCAACATCGGCATAGGTGCAACACTTGTCCAAGACATCGGTGCTGAAGAGAAGGTGATCTCATATTTGAGTCGTACCCTAAGTAAAGCGGAGCAAAATTATTCAACCACTGAAAAAGAATGTCTGGCCGTTGTCTGGTCAATGTCAAAATTACGACCCTACCTTTATGGAAGACACTTTAAAATAGTAACAGACCATCACGCCTTATGCTGGCTCAAAAACTTGAAGGATCCAACAGGTCGATTGGCAAGATGGGCATTGAAAATTCAAGAATATGACTTCGATATAATACATAAATCGGGAAAGAAGCATCTGGACGCCGATGGCTTATCTAGGGGGCCCTTACCAGAAACTGATTGGGATGAGGATTTTGAAAGGCTATTTTTAAATCAAATAACAGACGAAGAGGATAAATTTATCGAAAGTGTTAAGAAAAACCTTAATGGAAGCAGGCGATCAATTGCGCAAAACTTTAAAGAAGAAGATGGATGCCTCTTTAAGAAAAACCTGAACCCTGAAGGCAGGGCGTGGTTGCTTGTGGTTCCAGAGAATAAAAAGAGAGAAATTATGAAAGAATATCACAATCATATGTCGAATGGCCATCTGGGCGTCGCCAGAACCATGTACCGAATAAAGAGTTAATACTTTTGGCCATCCATGCTAAAGGATGTCTCAGAATTCGTTAAGACGTGTCACCTTTGCCAAAGTAGGAAAGGCTCAAACCAATTACCTTCTGGACTACTACAGCCCATCCCCCCAGCCAACTTTCCTTTCGAAAGAATTGGAATTGACTTTGTTGGTCCACTACCATCTACGAAAAACAGGAAAAAATGGATAATCGTGCTGACGGACTACTACACTAGATATGCAGAAACAAGAGCAGTCTCGGAAGCAACAGTGAAAGAAGTTTCTAAATTTCTAGTAGAGGATATTTTTCTACGGCACGGAGCCCCACAATATCTTATTAGTGACAGAGGCTCTCAATTTACCAGTAATTTAATGAAAGAGGTGATGAAAACGTGCAAGATTAAACATTGCTTCACAACGAGCTATCATCCCCAGACTAATGGATTGACAGAGCGGTTAAATAGAACATTGATCAATATGCTCAGTATGTATGTGAACACTGATCAGAAAAATTGGGACGAAATACTCCCATTCATCACTCACGCTTACAATACTACAATTCAGGAAACCACAGGATATTCTCCCTTTTTCCTGATGTTTGGAAGAGAACTCACGTCTCCTTTGGACGACAGGAATATCTCGGTGGACATTGACAAAGATGATTATGATGAATACATAAAACATCACTTAGACAAAATAAACAGAACAAGAAAATTAGTTATTAACAACACAATAAAGACTCAAGAAAGAATGAAAAAGAACTATGACAAGAAACACATGGAAAGAAGCTACGAACCAGGAGAATTAGTAGCAGTTTGGACACCAATTAGGAAAATAGGAAAGTGTGAGAAACTACTGAGAAAATATTTTGGCCCATATAGAATATTAAAGAAGCTGTCTAACGTAAATTACTTAATTGAGCCAAAAGATAATCCTGGCCAAGACCCATTGATTGTCCATGTCTCAAGACTCAAACCCTATTTTGAGAGAATTGATGAGGTAACTCACGAGGACGTGACGACCTCTGGAGAGGGGGAAGTGTTACATCATGATTAATGGCGTATTTCTTATATTATTTTTAATATATTTGAAATTTAAATTATATATTTATTTATTTTTATATAAAATATTCTATGATATTTATTTAAAACACAGATTATTTAGATTGTCATCATTTGTATTTAGGTACACGTGTGACTTCACTGCTCTCTTTGATGTGAGAAAATAAAGAAAGAATTCTGGTGGCTACTTAAAGAAGACTTATCTCGTTATTCCCTTTTATAAATTTGTAGGATGGTTGAAACACGCTCTGGTAAGATGCAAGACCCAGCACAGGAGAGAATCCAGGCTGAAGAGTCTGCCAAGCCGCAACCTGGTGCAACAATATTATATTTTAATTATATATGAAAGTAATCACAGAAATATATATTGAAAATTCATTAATATGTGCAAAAGGAAATTTTAATGCCCAAACTTTCATTACAGTATTTTTTATGTGTAAAAACAATAAAAAATATTTAAAAGGCCAGGTGTTGATATTAAAATCAAAAGAGGCATATCCTGACCAGGCTCACATGAGCATTTCTAGATGGCAAAGCGCCATCTAGTGGGGCAAAAATTAACAAAATGTTATTTGTTTAACTTATTGTTTTAATGCTTGGTATTTAAGATTTATAACACATTTATAATTTAAATATTTTTATTCAATTAAGATTATAATTACACAAGCATAACATTTAAATATTTATACCGCCTAACAACTCTCTATATTAACTATATAACATTAAGCGATCTATTTACAGTTTGTTTTGGTCACTGGTCCAATATTTTTATTTTCATAGACCAAATTATAAGATTAATTCACAGATGAAAAATATGCAAAATAACTAAACAAATATATACATCAATTTGATATTTATTTAAAACAAATGAACAACTATATACATCAATTTAATATTTATTTAAAACAAATGAACAACTATATACATCAATTCCCCCTTCTTAGGCTTGGCCCCCCTTATTTATTTATTTACTCTCCATATCTCTGCGGACATCTGCGCTCCCTCTGAGGATACCTGGGGGTTGTAATACTTTTCTCCTCCGAGATTGGAGTTGGCACACGTACAGCATCATTCATATTAGTGGGATGTGATTCACCAGGCAACATTTTTCTAATGTAGTTTTGATGAACCTTTTTTATACTGTCACCTTGTTTTATTAAATAAACATTCCTTCCTAGTATTTTAATTATCTTTCCTGTATACCAAGAGGGATGCCCATTAGTAATCCACCTAAACTTCACAGTCTCATCCACTCTAAATTTACTGTTAACATATTGACTATTGAATTTGGAGGCTTTTACTTCTTCTTTTGATAACACCGAAAGTCTTGATTTGATCTTTCTTCCAAGAAACAGTTCCGCAGGTGATGTCCCTTTCCTAATATTTACATCGGTCCTTATAAAGAACAAAGCCCTGGACAGAGCCAAATTTAGTTCCACCTGCTCATTTTCATATAATTGGTTTTTTAGCAATTTCTTTACCTCTCTTACAGAGACTTCTGCCTGTCCATTCGATTGTGGGTGATATGGGGGAGATGTCACATGGGATATGCCATTCTTAGACAAAAAATCACCAAAGTCACTACTAAAGAAAGGAGGACCATTATCAGAAACCACTACTTGTGGAAATCCGTAGCGAGCAATACAATTTCTCATGAAATTTATACAAAAATATGCACTGGTAGATGGTACTTCAGAAACTTCGACCCATGAAGAAAATGAATCTACTGCTAGTAAAAACAGTTTGTTTTTGAAATTGAAATAGTCCATGTGAACCCTCCTCCATGGTCCTGCATATTTAGGCCAACTCTCAGTTCTTTGAGGAGGCAAACTTTCATTAGAAAGACAAGTTCTGCAATTTTTTGTAATTATTTCTATTGAAGAGTCCATGCCGGGCCACCAAATAGATGTACGTGCCATCATTTTCATTTTATTAGTTCCTGCATGGCTCTCATGTAAAATTTGAAGTACCCTTTCATGTAGACTTTTTGGGATAACCATCCTATTCTCCAGAAAAATACATTCTTGGAGAATGGTAAAGTCATCAATCCTTTTTAAATAAGGAATGAGATCATCATTGGGACTTGAGGGTAACTCCCCTGTCTCAATAATTTTATACAATTTGATTAAAGTCCTGTCTAACTGTGTTTCATGAGCCACAAGAACATGGTCAATGATGGAAGTATTTAAGAGTAAAATTTCACCACTCCCATCATTATATTCCAAATTATCCTCTTGACACTCTGGAAATCTAGATAGGAAATCTGGAATAATATTATCCTTTCCTTTTTTATACTTAATTTCAAAACTATAATTTGAAAGAATTAGAGCCCATCTATGAAGTCTATTTGCAATGAGTGGAGGCAAATTTGTTTTATCTCCAAAAATAGTTATTAAGGGCTTGTGATCAGTATAAATGGTAAATTTCCTACCAAAAAGGTAAGTTTTTAATTTATTTACTGCAAAGACAATTGCAAGTCCTTCTCTTTAAACTTGAGAATATTTTCTTTCATGAACATTTAACGTTCTGGAAATGAAACACACAGGCCTTTCCTCCCCATCCTTCAAATGTGAAAGGGTTGCTCCTATTCCCACCTGACTTGCATCACAAGAGAGAATCAAAGGCAAATTTAGGGAATAATGCGATAAACATGTGGTCTCATCTAATGCATTTTTACAGGAATTGAAGGATCTATCTGTCCCAGCATTCCAAGACCATTTAACATTCTTTTTTAATAGGTTGTATAAAGGATGTGCTAAACCTGAAAGATTTGACAAAAATTTACTATAAAATGACAAAAATCCAAGGAAGCTTTTTAATTCAGTTATATTCTTAGGAACTGGACAATTCTTTATGCAAGCTAGCTTGTCTTTCAAGGGATATATACCAAATTCATTAATTTTATGTCCAAGATATTCAATCTCATTTTTAACAAACAAGCACTTATTTTTGTTTATTGTAAAATTATTTTCTTTAAGAATATTAAGTGTTCTTTTAAGAATATCTAAATGGCTTTCCAAATCCTCTGATGAAATAAGAATGTCATCAAAATAAATGTAAACATCCCTGATTCCTGAGAAGAAGGATTCCATTGTCTTCTGAAATATTTCAGAAGCAGTCTTTATACCAAAGGCCAAACGATTATATTTATATAAACCTTTGTGAGTGGAGACAACCAAATACTTTTTTGAAATATCATCCATCTCAATTTGATGGTAAGCCTTTGACAAATCTAATTTAGTGAATAATTTCTTTCCTTGAAAATTACTCAAGACTGAATCTATGTTAGGAATAGGATATTTGACATCCTCTAAGTAAGGATTTAAACTCTTTTTAAAATCAGCGCAAAGTCTAATTTGGCCATTTGGTTTTGCAACACAAACGAGTGGTGAAGCACAATCACTTTTATCTATTGGAGACATAATATTTAAATCAACCAATTTATCAATTTCATTTTCCACAAGTTGTTTTAATGCAAAAGGAACCTGTCTAAATTTGTAAAATTTTGGGATAAAGTCAGCCCTCACATCAAGATGGCATTTGATACCTTTAATAGGGTCAGATTTGCATTCAAAAATGGACTCATAATCATTTAAAAGTAAATCTATACTAAAAGAGTCCAATTTATGCAAATAATAGAATGAGAAATTGAAAAGATTAAGGAAATCTCTTCCTAAGAGAAATTTAGAACAATTTAAATTAGTTATTAGTATTTCAATGGTTCTAGAAACATTTCTTAATTTTATATCAAATTTAGCCTTGCCCAAAATAGGTATTTTAGAGCCACTATAGCCGGTTAAGACTGTATTACATTTATTTAATTTAACATTTTTGAAATATTTAAAGTACTCATATTTAGTTAATGTAGTAATGGCTGCTCCAGTATCAATTTCAGCCAACAATTTTATATTATTTACATATACTGTTTTAGTCAAAGGAGGATGTAAATTTATATTATTTAATGATAAATTATTTTGAGATCCCGAAGGATTATTATCATTAGCATGCTTTTTAAATTTATTAAAAGTATTTTTGGGATTTCTGGGCAATTTACGGGCAGAACTGTCTTTTTTATAACATATTGTAGAAATATGCCCTACTCTACCACAAACTCTACAATTAGCTGATTTAAAAAAACAATTATAGTGTAGATGGTTGTTCTTACCACAGTGTTTGCAGGGATTATTGATGGCATGAAGATGCTGTGGGGACCGATGGGCATCTTCGGATCTCTTGATGTTGTGTAGGTCATTATCTGCAGACTCCGCAGACAGAGCGATGTCTAATGCTCCCTCAAAAGTTAATCCTTCTTCCTGTAGTAGCTTCTTTTGGGTTGGTGTATCAATGATGCCCGCTACAAATCTGTCTCTTAGGGATTCTTGCAGAAAATCTCCAAAGTTACACCTTTGAGCCTGTTCTTTTAGGCGTATTATGTATTTAGATATTGTTTCGCCTGATTTTTGATCCATTTTCTGGAATACAAATCTTTCATATATTATATTGGTCTTAGGATTGAAATGTTTCAATAAGATTTTGCATAATTTATCAAAGGGAACTTGATCAACCTCCCATCCTCGTCGCCAGTTGTTTTAATGCTTGGTATTTAAGATTTATAACGCATTTATAATTTAAATATTTTTATTCAATTAAGATTATAATTACACAAGCATAACATTTAAATATTTATACCGCCTAACAACTCTCTATATTAACTATATAACATTAAGCGATCTATTTACAGTTTGTTTTGGTCACTGGTCCAATATTTTTATTTTCATAGACCAAATTATAAGATTAATTCACAGATGAAAAATATGCAAAATAACTAAACAAATATATACATCAATTTGATATTTATTTAAAACAAATGAACAACTATATACATCAATTTAATATTTATTTAAAACAAATGAACAACTATATACATCACTTATTCTCCATGATATTTGGCCAACCCAATTTCTTGTGATTTATCAAGAAAAATCAACCATGAACGCGTTTCGGGTTGTTGGCTGTCGACAAATATATAGAGATATATTTATAACCCAGGTTCCTGAAGCGCAGAATGCCAACTACCTGGAATATATATGATAAGAAGGATAGCACCTATAAAAATTTGCTTGGGAATATTATATCTAAAATATATATTACTACAGATTTCATGGCATCTGATCAGACCTTCTGCTGGCAATTATTTATCGTAATTAAATGCTAATAAGATGCCTTTATTTGTCCTTTTCCAAGGAAAGGTGTTTCAGGAAAGGAGGTAGAATCGCTTGAAATTTCATCTAGGAAACTTAAAAAATAAATTGCACATTTATAACCCCTCAAGGTGACCTCCTCATGCCAGTGTCTATAGGCATATCATATCCGTACAATATAAAAAAATGAAAATATGCTTGTCTAGACGTGAAGGAAGTTAAGTTAAAATAATGTATATTCATTAAACGCTAGTAAAATATATAAATAAATGAATACTGCTGTATCACCTAATGATTAGATTTGGGCATGACTGTGGGAATTTTTTTTTAAGTAAAATGTATTTCAAAACTAGCGGACGTACCCGGCTTCGCCCGGGTTTTACCCGAGTAAAGTTTGTCTAACAAACATTTGTTAAAACAATTCTCTATAAACTTATATATATATAAAAAGATATATTTTGATAATTTGAAAATCGTAAATTTGAATCTCTCGATAAAGTGAAAATATTTTTCCCGGTCCCTGTGTGCCGTGTCATCCTGAATTTTGTCTTTCCTAATTTTCTACATTACAAAATCATCGTTTTATCTAGTGAACATTTTTTCCCGGTCCCTTGAAAAAATACTCGATAAGTTGAATAAAATCTATATTAATTGGTTCCCTCGGTAATTGGAAGTTAAAGGAATAGTATCTTTGCTTTGGAATTGTATCATTATTCTTGTCTCAAATAAATTGCCGTGTCATCCTGAATTTTGTCTTTCCTAATTTTCTACATTACAAAATCATCGTATCATCATGATAATATTTAGAGCAGATTGTTGAATTATAACAGATAAATTAGAATATTTATCTTGATTATTTTAAGGCGAAAAGTTTTTTCAAAAATTTTATTTGCTAGAAACCTTCCCAGTACTATACTAAATAACTTCCCAAAGTTTCATGGCGTTCAAATGAGTGGTTTGGTCAGGCATAAAGGACAAACAGACACACATACATTCATTTTTATATATATAGAAGAATGAAATCTAATCTACTTTATAAAGGCGAAAGCTTCTTGATAAACCAATATATAAAAGAAATAAGCGCATTACAAATTCAAATAAACTAAGCTAGAAGGTCCATGGATAAGTAAGACTAAATAAATACAATTATGCATCAAAGCGGACATTTATGTCTGAACATTATATTCATACTAGCCGAATGACCCGGGCGACGCCCGTGTTTTACCCGATTGAATGTTTTTATTCAAATACTATTTGTTACAATTATAAATTGGAGCCGTGGATGTCACTCTTGTGAAATGTCCCGCTCCAAACTTTACATGTACATTAGGTCAGCTGGTATTACCCCTCATTTTCACCGCTAGAGGCGCGAGCGAATTGACTTTTTGTAAATATACATAATTATAAAGATAGAAGCTTCTATAGAAGATAATGATCATAATGATGATGCGCGCGCATCCGTGACATGAGGAATTGAGGAAAGACGGTCGTGACTATATATATTAATAATAAAATAATAATAATAATATAATAATAATAATTATTATTATTATCATTAGATAATGATAATGATCATAATGATGATGCGCGCGCATCCGTGACATGAGGAATTGACGGTGGAAAGACGGTCGTGACTATATATGTTGAATAGACGAATGACCCGGGCAACGCCCGTGTTTTACCCGATTGAATGTTTTTATTCCAATACTATTTGTTACAATTATAAATTGGAGCCGTGGATGTCACTCTTGTGAAGCGTCCCGCTCCAAACTATACATGTACATTAGTTCAGCTGGTATTACCCCTCATTTTCTCCGCTAGAGGCGCGAGCGAATTGACTTTTTGTAAATATACATAATTATAAAGATAGAAGCTTCTATAGAAGATAATGATCATAATGATGATGCGCGCGCATCCGTGACCTGAGGAATTGAGGAGGAAAGACGGTCGTGACTATATATATTAACTAGCTGAATGACCCGGGCAACGCCCGTGTTTTACCCGATTGAATGTTTTATTCAAATACTATTTGTTACAATTATAAAATGGAGCCGTGGATGTCACTCTTGTGAAACGTCCCGCTCCAAACTTTACATGTACATTAGGTCAGCTGGTATTACCCCTCATTTTCACCGCTAGAGGCGCGAGCGAATTGACTTTTTGTAAATATACATAATTATAAAGATAGAAGCTTCTATAGAAAATAATGATCATAATGATGATGCGCGCGCATCCGTGACAGCGATGAGGAATTGAGGAAAGACGGTCGTGACTATATATTAATAATAATAATAATAATATAATAATAATTATTATTATTATCATTAGATAATGATAATGATCATAATGATGATGCGCGCGCATCCGTGACATGAGGAATTGAGGAATTGTTGACACTGGAAAGACGGTCGTGACTATATATGTTGATAATAAAATAATAATAATAATATAATAATAATTATTATTATCATTAGATAATGATAATGATCATAATGATGATGCGCGCGCATCCGTGACATGAGGAATTGACGGTGGAAAGACGGTCGTGACTATATATGTTGAATAGACGAATGACCCGGGCAACGCCCGTGTTTTACCCGATTGAATGTTTTTATTCAAATACTGTTTGTTACAATTATAAATTGGAGCCGTGGATGTCACTCTAGTGAAACGTCCCGCTCCAAACTTTACATGTACATTAGGTCAGCTGGTATTACCCCTCATTTTCACCGCTAGAGGCGCGAGCGAATTGACTTTTTGTAAATATACATAATTATAAAGATAGAAGCTTCTATAGAAGATAATGATCATAATGATGATGCGCGCGCATCCGTGACAGCGATGAGGAATTGAGGAAAGACGGTCGTGACTATATATGTTGATAATAAAATAATATAATAATTATTATTATCATTAGATAATGATAATGATCATAATGATGATGCGCGCGCATCCGTGACAGCGATGAGGAATTGAGGAATTGAGGAAAGACGGTCGTGACTATATATATATTAATAATAATAAAATAATAGAGAATAATAATAATAATATATTAAAAATAATTATTATTATTATCATTAGATAATGATAATGATCATAATGATGATGCGCGCGCATCCGTGACAGCGATGAGGAATTTAGGAAAGACGGTCGTGACTATATATGTTGACTAGACGAATGGCCCGGGCAACGCCCGGGTTTTACCCGAGTGCGTATATATTTTAAAAACGTTTTAATTCAAATACTATTCGTTACAATTATAAATTGGCGCCGTGGATGTCTCTCTTGTGAAACGTCCCGCCCCAAACTGTATGTGTCTTGAAAATATAAAAATAAAAATGTGAATTTTCATAAAGATTTCATCATGTCGATTTTTTTTTTTTTTGCATTTCACCTACTAAATCGATAGAGATAATTACATTTGCAACATGAACTTAGGTATATTGACTAAATAGAAAACTGCATAGTAATAAAGATCATTTTTTAAAGGCACCATACCGTTTTTTTTTTCAATAAAATCGAAACAAAAATTAACGATAAATAACGATAATTGCCTTAAAAAGAAATTGCCTTAAAAAAAAAGAAACATTCGCGGTGATTTTGTCTTGCATTCGTTTATACAATTATTATATACGAATGACCCGGGCAACTCCCGGGTTTTACCCGATTAAATGCTTTTATTCAAATACTATTCGTTACAATTATAAATTGGCGCCGTGGATGTCATTCTTGTATAATATATAAATGAGTTTTAAAAATTGTAAAAAAAAAAAAAAAAAAAATGCATCGGCCGGGAATCGAACCCGGGCCGCCCGCGTGGCAGGCGAGCATTCTACCACAGAACCACCGATGGTTATGAAAATTCCCATCCGTGAGCTTCAGACAAACAAACAGACAGAATAAGGCAAATATATAAGTAGATTTACTCTTCATTGTTGGCTTTTTATCTTACATTTATTCTTCATTGTTGGCTTTTTATTTTACATTTACTCTTCATTGTTGGCTTTTTATCTTTCATTCATTCTTCATTGTTGGCTTTTTATATCATATTTACTCTTCATTGTTGGCTTTTTATCTTACATTCATTCTTCATTTTTGGCTTTTTATATTATATTTACTCTTCATTGTTGGCTTTTTATCTTACATTTATTCTTCATTGTTGGCTTTTTATATTACATTTACTCTTTATTGTTGGCTTTTTATTTTACATTCATTCTTCATTGTTGGCTTTTTATATCATATTTACTCTAAATTGTTGGCTTTTTATCTTACATTCTTTCTTCATTTTTGGCTTTTTATATTATATTTACTCTTCATTGTTGGCTTTTTATCTTACATTTATTCTTCATTGTTGGCTTTTTATATTATATTTACTCTTCATTGTTGGCTATTTATCTTACATAACAACAACAACAACAACAACAACAAAAGCCTTTATTTAGGGCATTCCGCCCCATACAGGATTCGCCGTATTTACACGTCAACAAGAGGAGAGGGAAGAGGAAACATTTACAACAAAAATAAGGTTTGTTACCTATTTACAGATGGATCATCCTCCAGTATCCTTTGCCCTGCATTCTTTCTCAGGCGCCCAGCTTCTGTACAGAACTTAAAGTATTTATCAATCAGTGATTTATCATTCAGATCTGAAGAGAGAAGTTGACATATGCTATGGTATCTAAATTGACCAGAGGTAGGGCTTGGGAAAGTTTCAGTACGTTTTTCTGTTAAGAGAGGGCATTGGAAGAAATAGTGAACCAAATTATCATCCATGAGATCCTTACAAAGTAAACAGTTCCGGCCATTTTCTTTCCAGAAGTCTTTTCTTTCTTCCCTGAAAAATTGCCATAAAACTCTATGTTGTGCAACTAGTCTTTTGTTGGGAAGCGAGATATTTAATCGTAGGTACTCCTCTGTCATGAATGATTCACTCAAAAATTTGTAGTGAGCAAAGTGGGTTGAATCAGTGATTTTCATCTGATCGTTTTGAATTAGTTGGTCTGTGGTAGTTCTAATTATGCCTGGCAATTCTTTCTGTATGGATAAGTAGTCTTCGCAGCCCTTCAGAAAGGAATATCCCTTGGAGTCTAGAATTTTTATTAAATTTTGAGTAAAGCTGTTTTCTATTTCCTTTTTCGCGGTTACTTTCCAGAGATAATTTAAGCAAGCATGTGGTAATCTGCTCGTCTCCATTTTTAAAATCCTGACCCAAAACTTTAATGTGAGTTTTACAGCATTAAGTTCAGTTGATATTCTTCCACATTCTCTTCTGAGGACATATCCTGGTGTGAAGTTTGGTAAGTCTAAGAGACGACGAAGAAATGTATCTTGGGTATTATTGACTGTCTTCAGCTGGTTGATTGCCCACATTGGTGCCGCATATAGTAAAGTAGGAAGAACAATAGTGTCAAGAAGTTTCATCACTGAGGTAAAGGACTTTATTCGCGCCTTTGTGAGGATTCTCCAAAGTGCATTAATTGCATTCAGTGCTTTGTTTCTAAAGTATTGGGAAGCATATTGGGTCGAGATTTTTGTAGTCAGAGGGTAACCCAGATATGTATACTTAGCTACTATTGTCAGGGGTTGCTGACCCCAAAACCATGTCTCGGAACGAGCTGTTCTTCCACCGTTTCTAAACACCATTATTTTAGATTTATTTTGGTTTAACGTTAGGCAGTTCTCTTCTAAGTACTTTTTAAGTAAGTTAATCTTCAATTGCAAATTTATTTTCGATTCTCCTAAGATCACTATGTCGTCTGCATACAGTAAAAGGTGTATTGTTCCATAATTCTCAAGATTTATGCCTGGCAATTCTGATTCAACGAACAGGTGTACCAGATCGTTTAGGAAGAGAATGAATAAATAAGGTGACAACGGCTCCCCCTGCAATACTCCCGCTTGTATTTTGATAGCCTCCGTGAAGGAACCCCGCCATCTGACTGTTGCCGTCATTTGGGTATAATAGTTCTTAATTAGTTTAATAAATCGGCAACTCAGACCATTTAATGCTAATTTTTTTCCAAAGTAGATGGTGCGGCACGGTATCAAAGGCCTTCCTTAGGTCAATGAAGAAGGCATATAACTTTCCCCTTCTACGGCTAAGGGTCATTTGAATTAATGATACGAGCGTGAAAATGTGGTCCTGACAAGAGTAGCCCTTTCTAAAACCAGCCTGATTTTCTGCCAAAATTGACCTTCTCTCCATCCAATCATTCAATCTTGTCTTCAAGATAGATGTAAATAATTTCGATAGGTTAGAAATCAGGGATATTCCTCTGTAATTTGACGGGTTGTCCGGATCTCCATTTTTAAGTATTGGGTGGATTATCGTTTTTGTCCATTGTTGAGGAACTTGGGATGTCCCTAAGATTTTATTAAATAAGTTCCTGAGATAAATTGTATGTTCTTCTAACAAATATTTAATCGCTTCGTTAGGAATTTCATCGAGTCCTGTAGCCTTATTTTTACCCAATTTGGAAATTTCCTTGGTGACCTCAGTTAGAGATATTTCACAATCTAATTCGGGGTCAATGTCCAATATCTCAAGTGGTAACTGTACAACTTTTGTTAAATTTGAACCAAGTAACTCCCGGTAGTAGACTTGCCAGTCTGCAGTAGAAATTTCACCTTGTAGGTTATTCCTATATTTAAGTGAATTAATAGTCTTCCAAAATTGGGAAGGATCTTTTACATTACTGAGGATAACTTGAATTTTGTCAGTATATTCCCTTTTTTTGAGCTTTAGGATAGCTGAATATTTCTTCTTACTCGACAAGTATGCAATTTTATCGGCCGAGATATTATGTTTAACGTATAATTTTAGATTTTGTTTCATTTCCTTTTTAGCCAAATAACAGTCTTTGTCGTACCATGGCTGAGATTTTATATTTTTTGTTTTTGCCTCCATCCGCGTCCCCGAGCGTAACATTGCTGTTTGAATTAAACCAGTAAAATCCTCAGCCTGAGTATCAATTGTGGAGTCCGCTGGATGTTCGGGAGTTAATTCTTTTAAAGTTTCTATATATGTTGGGATTTTATCTACTGACCAGGAAAATTTAATTTTGGCCTTAGGCTCCATGTAACAATTTTCAGTTTTATTATTAGGGCCGATAAACTTTAAAATTATTGGTAAGTGATCCGAATATGGCATACAACCAATTTCAAAATCTGCTATGTGTTCAAGCACCGCAGGTGAGACAATCGCCAGATCTAACACAGAAGAGCCTCCCCCGGAGATGAATGTAAATTTACCACTTTTATCATTAATGGATCTACCATTTATTATAGTTAAGTGATTTTTATCAAGAAAGTCAATAAATATTTCCGCTTTGGCAGATTTTGTTAGGTCACAGGAATTTCGGGTGGTTGAAAAAAGGTTTGAAGTATCTATCAAATT
The DNA here is from genome assembly GCA_030710605.1 of Cordylochernes scorpioides. Classification (NCBI taxonomy): domain Eukaryota; kingdom Metazoa; phylum Arthropoda; class Arachnida; order Pseudoscorpiones; family Chernetidae; genus Cordylochernes; species Cordylochernes scorpioides. The sequence continues at coordinate 26,914,901 of CP092863.1, read as the reverse complement.
ATGGTAACCCCCCAGATTGCCAATACGGACATTCAGGTCACCGACCAGTATTATTTCAAACCCGTTATAAATCTTATTTTCCATCAAATGAAATAGTCGTCCAAGTTTTGTAGCATGCGTATCGTTTGGGGGTAGATATACGAATATTACACAGATCGCTGGTGAGTCATTGTCTAAACTTGGCTTGAGTGTGACTGCAATCCAAGAGGTTTCTATTTCAACATTGTCAATTTGGGGCTGTAGTTGTTTATTTATGCCGAGAATTATACCTCCGGAGCTTCTCCCTTTATCTGATGACTTTACAGCAGGTGATTGGTACATTCCGAAGTTCGCCAGGTTCAAGTCGATATTGAAGTGGCACCAAGTTTCTGTAAGCGCGAACATCTCAAATTGTTTCAGATATTCGAACAGTGGAAAGAGAGAATTTATCCTAAAAAAGCCGTTTATATTCCAATACATGAATCGTTCGTTTTTAGCTATGTCAACCATTGGTTTTATTTTTTTGATCTTAATTTTATTATGTTTCAGATTTGTGCCCTTAAGTTGACTTTCTTTAATAGTATGAGTCTTGCTATGTGAAGTATGAGGAGTTTCTGTGAGTTGAGATTTGTTTCTAGATTGTACATCTTCATTTGTATGTATTTTATTACCTGAGTATTTACATCTATTTACAGAGATCCGCGGGTGTGCCTCTAGCTATATTAGTTCTCCTTTGGCATTCATCACCTGTCCCTCCACTACCATATAGTTGATGCCGTTTAGGAGAAGTTTATTATCCCTCAACTTCGATCCTATACCTTTCTTGTAAAGTTCCTTTCTCTTTTCTATCAAGATTTTTTTTTGCTCTCTAATCTGGGGGCTGTAATCCCTGCTCATAAAAATATTGAGCATTCGAAGTTTGAATGAGTTCTTTAGGAGACTTATTCTGGACTCGTGATCAGGAACCTCGATCAGAATAGGCGCCTTTGGTCCCCTGCCCAGGCGATGACATTCGGCAATTACCACATCATCGGTAATCTGCATATCTTCCGCCATTAACTTCTTGACCTTTTGTAGCAGCAGTTCCCGACTGTCAGTCTCTGCTGATTCAATGCCATATATTATTAAGTTGTTTTCTCGGGCTCGTCTCTCCAAAGCCTCCGCGCGTTCTTCCAGATTCCTTATTTTTAGGGTATTGTGAGAAATTAACCTCGTGTTAGTCGCCAGTGCATCTGTGCACGAGGCCATAGATGTTTCAATTCCCGTCATTCTTCGCTCCCAAACCTCCATCTTCTGCTCAATATTAAGCAACCTTGCATCCATTTTCTCTCCCAATCTGTTCACTTCAGCCGAAAGGTTAATTATCAGTAGCTTTAAATCGTCCATTGGTGCCTGGTCTGGAGTTGAGTGAGGTATATTTGTCAATATGGCCTGTCTTTTCGGCCCTGGATTTAGTTCTATACATCCAATTATCAATAAGGCCGTGATCACTTTTAGCCAGTAAGCCATCGAACAGTGCTTCAAAGTTACACCATCTCTATCCCTGTAATATTTCATCTTATTGAGTTTAGTCTTAAAATCGGCAAATTTTACCGTAAGCTCTATTGGCCTTGTTATGCAAATCACCATGTATAAAAAAATCATCAAATATGCAATTTTTGCAATTAATCTCATTTTGTTTCACCGTTAACTTTATTTTACTTTTCAATAAATATATATAGTATTATTTAGAAGATCGAATTTGAGAAATCAAAAAGCAAGAAGAAAATATTTTTAGGTCAATATATAATAACTAAGATATAAACAATTTTCAAAACAAATATTTACCGGAGCTAAGGCAACACGCAGCCGGTCGGATCAGCCTCCTAGCGGCGAATTATTTATCTTACATTTATTCTTCTTTGTTGGCATTTTATATTACATTTACTCTTTATTGTTGGCTTTTTATCTTACATTCATTCTTCATTGTTGGCTTTTTATATCATATTTACTCTTCATTGTTGGCTTTTTATCTTACATTCATTCTTCATTGTTGGCTTTTTATATTATACTAATGATGATGCGCGCGCATCCGTGACAGAACCGGCCGGCCCATGACGGTCGTGACTATATATGTTGATATTCCAAATTGTACCTTATCAGTAGATTTGGTCTTATTACCTTCTAATCTATAATCCAAATTATCTGGATAATGATAATGATCATAATGATGAAGCGCGCGCATCCGTGACAGAAACGGCCGGCCCGCCCGCCCGCCCGCCCGCCCATGACGGTCGTGACTATATATGTTGACTAGACGAATGGCCCGGGCAACGCCCGGGTTTTACCCGAGTGTGTATATATTTTAAAAATATTTTAATTAAAATACTATTCGTTACAATTATAAATTGGCGCCGTGGATGTCTCTCTTATGAAACGTCCCGCCCCAAACTGTGTGTGTCTTGAAAATATAAAAATAAAAATGTGAACGGAAAAATATGTCCAGGGTAGCCTAGTGGTCATGGCATCTGCCCGGTAAGCGGAAGGTCGTGGGTTCGATTCCCATCCCTTGACACTTTTTTATTTTATCCATTCTGACCAAAATCAATCCGTGAACTTCACACAGTGAACTTCACACAGACAGAATAAGGCAATTATATAAGTATATAATCCAAATTGTGCGCCTTATCACACACTATTTTTTTATTTGGCCTTATTACCTTGTGTTTATAATCTATGACGTAATGCCGGCGGCGCGCGCCCGTTGGCTGCCGGCGAGCACGTGACCTCCCTGTGCGCGCGCATCCGTGACAGCGATGAGGAATTGAGGAAAGACGGTCGTGACTATATATATTATTAATAATAATATAATAATAATAATTATTATTATTATCATTAGATAATGATAATGATCATAATGATGATGCGCGCGCATCCGTGACAGCGATGAGGAATTGATTGAGAAAAGACGGTCGTGACTATATATGTTGATAATAATAATAATAATAATATAATAATAATTATTATTATTATTATCATTAGATAATGATAATGATCATAATGATGATGCGCGCGCATCCGTGACATGACGGTGGAAAGACGGTCGTGACTATATATGTTGATAATAATAAAATAATAATAATAATTATTATTATTATCATTAGATAATGATAATGATCATAATGATGATGCGCGCGCATCCGTGACAGTGATGAGGAATTGAGGAAAGACGGTCGTGACTATATATGTTGATAATAATAAAATAATAATAAGAATAATATTGTTGTGTTTTAACTTTAAAAGCACACAAAAAATATAATAAACTTGAATTTGTTTATTCAAGTATCAAAAAACAAAGCTTTACATATAGAACAAATAATAATTAAGAAGAAGAAATAAACATTTTAGGAAAAGGCAAAAACAAAACAAAAGTACTGGTCAAAAAGAAACATTTAAAATCACAGATTAATATCTTCAACACTTCCCCTTAATCAGATTTCAAATGTCCCTCATACCCAGTAGATATCTCAGCATTTGGAAACGCGGCTTAGGGAGCCCTTTGGTCATAATGTCAGCAACTTGATCTTTGTTTTGGCTAAGCCAAGAAATAGCACCACCAGCCAGTTTACACACAACTCCACTGGTAGATATTATAGTTTCTGGGTCTCCAGCAAAATCTGCATCACCGAAAGATTCCAAAACTCCTACTTTATGACCCTTTTGGTACATAATTCCATATTCAGTTGTTCCTACAAGATATTAGAAGATTCGTTTAACTGCTTCCCAGTCATATTTTGTTGGTGCTGCAAGTTTTGAGAAACTTTATTCAGTGCAAAAGTGATATCGGGTCTTATTAAGCAGCTCAGATGCATCAGACTACCAATCGCTTCACGAAAGGGAACATTTTCTAGAATCTCTGCTTCCCCAGGAACAGTAGAATTATCAGTTGGTGTTCCCACTTTATTCGCTTGAGACATATTGAATTTCTCAAGAATTCTTTTTATATATGCCTTTTGATTTATAAAGATTGACCCATCCGGTTGCCGCTCTATCTCAATACCCAAAAATTAATTTAATGGTTCACTTGTGATCTTAAATGAAAACATTAGTTCATAAAGAAATTCTTTGATTTCCTGTTCATTTGTACCAGCAATGATTCCATCATCAACATATATGGCAATAATGAGTAGATGATCATTTGTTTTTCTGAAGAATAAACAGGGGTCAGCTGTACTTTCCTTCAGACATCTTTCTTTCATGAAGTTGACTATTTTCTGATTCCAGCATCTTGGTGACTGTTTAAGTCCATAGAGACTTTTCTTCAATTTCCATACAAGATCTGTTCCATTGTTGAATCCTTCAGGTTGTTTGATATAAATTTGATCTTGTAAGTCTCCATAGAGAAAGGCTGTCTTTATGTCAAACTGTACCAATTTTAAGTCTTCATTAGCAGCAATTGCTAAAAGAGTTCTTATGGTGTCATGTCTTGCCACAGGACTAAATGTTTCTTCATAATCTATACCCTTCTTTTGTGCAAACCCTTTTGCCACCAGTCTTGCCTTATATCTTGTAATCTCTCCTTTAGAATTCAATTTGGTCTTTAATACCCATTTACAATCAATCGGTTTTTGGCCAGGTGGTAATGTTGTGCATTCGTATACATCATTTTCCGTTAAAGAATTCATTTCTTCATTCATTGCTTCTTTCCAAAATTGTGCATTTGGAGAATCCATTGCTTCTTTGTATGTCTTGGGTTCAAGACCTTCTGAAATATTTATTTCAGCATCAATATACCTTTGAGGTTTTGATATATTTGATCGATCTCTTAGATTGTATACGTCTGATGTTTGAACATTGCTTTCAATTTTCTCAATATCTTGAGTATCATTTTGTTCATCAATCTGATTACTTGAAAGAGTTCTTTATTTCTCTTTTCAATATCAAGGCTAAATGTTGGTATAGTTTCCTTGAATATTACATCCCTACTTGTGACAACTTTGTTTGAGTTCGGTATCCAGATTCGATACCCATCCTTGTTACTGCAATAGCCAACCAAAATACCTTTTTCGCTTTTGGCATCTAACTTTCTTCTCTTTTCATCAGGCACATGAACAAAACATTCAGTTCCAAATATTCGAAGATGATCAACTGCTGGTTTTTTATCAAACCATAGTTCATGAGGTGTCTTTCCCTCAATTTGTGTTGGTCCTGTTCTATTCAAAACATATGTAGCAGTATTAACTGCCTCTGCCCAAAGCTTTAGGCTCATATTTTTGGCATATATCATTGAACGAGCTGCTTCTATTAAAGTCCTGTTTTCCCTTTCCGCTGAACCATTCTGTTGTGGAGTATATGGCATTGTGATCCTATGATTAATACCATACTTGTTTGTAATTTTTGAGGTTTCTTTATTTACAAACTCCTTTCCTCCATCTGTGAGAATTTCTTTCACTATATGTCCAGTAGTCTTTGTTTCCAAGAGAAATTGTTCTAGCTTTTCAATGACTTGTGACTTTTCTTTTAGGAAATACACTGATCGGTATTTTGTAAAATCATCTTTGAAACACACAAAGTATCTCATCCCTCCTTTCGAAACCTCCTGCATAGGGCCACATACATCTACATAAATTAAGTTTCCAGGTTGAGTAGAACCATATTGTTCTCTTGATCCAAAACTCAGTCTATGTTGTTTGCCATAAATGCATGCCTCACAAGGTTCATTGTCCATGACTGCATCTATTCCTTGTTCTTTAAGCCATTTTTGAACATGCCTTTTATTTTGATGTCCAAATCTTTCATGCCATAGTTGCAGCATATTGACATTTTGGGTTTTGGCTAAATTGACTTCTGCAGCATTTTCAGGTTTGATACTTGTTATTAACATACCATACAAGCCTCCTGGTAGTCTTTTCCCTTCTACAATAACTTCTCCAGTTGTTGTCTTAAAAAGTTTACAACCTTTTTTATCCATTTTCATTTCAAACCCTTTATCCAATGTGGACTGTAATGACATCACATTACGACTGAAATTGGGAACATACCATACATCAGTTAGGTAGTGAGTTTGCCATTTACCTTTTACACAAGTTTCAATTGTTATAGTTCCACTTCCATAAGCTATCAATTTTTCATTACTTCCAACTTTAACAGTCTGTTGGGTAGGAAAATCCTTATAAGAAGTATAAAAACTTGCATTTCTTGTAATGTGGTTAGTAGCTCCTGAGTCCCCAATCCAAATGTCTTCATCTTGTTCATTGAATCTTTCACTGATTAAACTTTCACTTAAAATTTTGAATTAAGTTTTAATTTAGTTTCATCCTTTTCTTTTTCCTTTAGTTTCTTCTGTTTTGCATACCTACAATCTTTGGCCAAGTGTCCTTTTCTATGACAAAAGTAACATTCTCTTGTTTCTCTTGTTTTCTGAAAATTTTCATTACTTTTGGTAGCTTTTCCTTTCATATTTTGCTTATTTTCATATGCATTTGCCATTAGTGCTGTCGAACTTGATGCGCTGCATTCATCTCGCTGTTGAATTCTTATTTCGAGTAACCGTAGCCTTTGTGTGAGATTGTCTACAGAACGTTCTTCTTTAGACACTGATTCCCAAACACTTTTAAAATCAAAATATTCATCAGGCAAGGTGTTTATGATTCTGCACATCAGCATGGATTCAGGCAATTTCAAATTTTCTTGTTTAGTAAGTTCATTTTGCATATCATTCCATAAACTTTCTAATTTTGAAATGTGCTTTGAAATATCATCTGTAGGATCCTTCTTAAAATTAAAGAATTGATTATAGAGCATGTCTAATCTTTGACCAGAGCTTTGCTCATAGACACTTAACAATTTGTCCCACATATCTTTAGCACTTGAGCAGGGAATGATTAGTTGACTCACATCAGGCATCACACTTGTTGTAAATAACAATTGGGATATTGCATCTTCACTTTCCCATTTTACATATGCCTCTTTTTCTTCATTTGTTTCTTGTTTTATTGGCTTTCTATATGTTCCATCAACAACGCCTATTGCTTTGTTTATTGTTAAAAGCAATTTTATATTTTTCTTATATTCTGGCCAGTTTATTAATCCTTCCAATTTGGGAATATTCATACCCATTTTAATATTATCCATTCCAGCCATTACTAATATAAATTTTAACGTAATAAACAAAATAGAATTCTTTTTAGGCTTACCGTTGCTTCGTTTTATTTATATTTCGCAGTGAATGCGTGGTTGGGTCCATAACCTGTTGTGTTTTAACTTTAAAAGCACACAAAAAATATAATAAACTTGAATTTGTTTATTCAAGTATCAAAAAACAAAGCTTTACATATAGAACAAATAATAATTAAGAAGAAGAAAGAAACATTTTAGGAAAAGGCAAAAACAAAACAAAAGTACTGGTCAAAAAGAAACATTTAAAATCACAGATTAATATCTTCAACAAATATAATAATAATAATTATTATTATTATCATTAGATAATGATAATGATCATAATGATGATGCGCGCGAATCCGTGACATGAGGAATTGAGGAAAGACGGTCGTGACTATATATGTTGACTAGCGGATGTGTACCCGGCTTCGCCCGGTATCCGAGTGAAAGTTTGCCTAACGAATATTATATATTATGAAGTATAATAAACAATGCTAAAGATTAGTTTTAATTATTAATCAAGATTGTGTGTGAATATGTGAGAAAGATGTAATATCGTTGTTGTTTTCTTGGCCGACTGTTTTACATATGGTGTTATCTTAAAATTGCTTGTTTTGAATATTTTTTTAGATTGAGTTGAATGAATTGCTGAATTTTTTTTGTATTTATATATAAATAAAATTAACTCTGTTGAATTTTTTTTGTATTTTATCGATAACAGCAAAGTTATGTATTTTAAAGTTAGGAAAAATATTTTGATGTAAAGCAAAACCTGCTCCATCTCGTTTTACATAAATGTTGAAAATTTGGTCGAAATTGATGCATTGTAACGAAAGTTTTTAGCGAACACCACTTATGAAATTTCCATTTATATAGAAGACATTTTATTAATATAGATATAATATAAATGAGTTTTATATAAAAATTGTTAAAAAAAAAATGCATCGGCCGGGAATCGAACCCTGGCCGCCCGCGTGGCAGGCGAGCATTCTACCACTGAACCACCGATGCTTTAAAAAAATCAAATTCATTTATCGTCGCGACCAGTGCTGCGCCCTAGCGGTAAAAGACTGGAACTAACGCTTTTTGGTTTTTTTATTTAAAAAAAAAGCACATTAACTTTTTTAGTTTTTTGAATAGCCTATATGTTAAACAAAATCTTCAGCTACCTACATGCGAAATTCCATAATGATTGAGTCAGTAGATTTTGCGTGATGCGATAACAAACATCTATTTCGCATTTCATTTTTATATATATATGAGGGTAATAAAATAATAATAATAATATAATAATAATAATTATTATTATTATCATCATTAGATAATGATAATGATCATAATGATGATGCGCGCGCATCCGTGACATGATATGTTGATAACGACAAAATTACGCAAAATATTTTGAGGTAAATAGTGTTTCAAAAAAAAAATTATATGACCTATACATTTAAAAAGAAATAGCAGAAAAGCTCTGAAATCATGCTTATCGTAGTAAACTAAATATCCCCGCGAAAACAAAAGAATAAAAAAAAAACAATTGGATTATCAGAAAAAATTATAAGTAATATATGCTCAAATATGTCTAGCGAAATCATTCAGACGAATAAAATTTTGAAAAAAAAATATATAAATTTATTATACTTTGGTATAATCTAAATTAAAAATTATATGACCTATACATTTTAAAAGAAATAGCAGAAAAGCTCTGAAATCATCCTAGTAAACTAAATATCCCCGCGATAACAAAAGAAAAAAAATAAATCCTTTTATTTTATATGTATAGATGGCGCGTTATTGCTTTGTGTTAATTTATGCCTAACTGGCCTTGTCTTTATAGTTTGCTGAAGAGCATTGCTCGAAGCAAATATTTGAATGTAATTCTACTGTCTTATAAGCTTATGTCCATAGAGTTTACTTGAAAACCATTTCTAAGATCCCATCCTTCAGTGTAGCATATAAAAGCAGAATGATCCAATACAGTATTAGAGCTCTGAGAAGCGGTCTGGTGGATTAAATTGGCAAAACCGCTGGGAGGGTTCACCACTGATGAGCCAAGCCCTCCCAATATATTTTTTCATCGCAGTAAGGACAGTAGAAGTTCGTTTTATGTATAAAAGAAACATTCGCGCTTTTAAATCCTTTTATTTTATATGTATAGATGGCGCGTTATTGCTTTGTGTTAATTTATGCCTAACTGGCCTTGTCTTTATAGTTTGCTGAAGAGCATTGCTCGAAGCAAATATTTGAATGTAATTCTACTGTCTTATAAGCTTATGTCCATAGAGTTTACTTGAAAACCATTTCTAAGAATCCATCCTTCAGTGTAGCATATAAAAGCAGAATGATCCAATACAGTATTAGAGCTCTGAGAAGCGGTCTGGTGGATTAAATTGGCGAAACCGCTGGGAGGGTTCACCACTGATGAGCCAAGCCCTCCCAATATATTTTTTCATCGCAGTAAGGACAGTAGAAGTTCGTTTTATGTATAAAAGAAACATTCGCGCTTTTAAATCCTTTTATTTTATATGTATAGATGGCGCGTTATTGCTTTGTGTTAATTTATGCCTAACTGGCCTTGTCTTTATAGTTTGCTGAAGAGCATTGCTCGAAGCAAATATTTGAATGTAATTCTACTGTCTTATAAGCTTATGTCCATAGAGTTTACTTGAAAACCATTTCTAAGATTCCATCCTTCAGTGTAGCATATAAAAGCAGAATGATCCAATACAGTATTAGAGCTCTGAGAAGCGGTCTGGTGGATTAAATTGGCGAAACCGCTGGGAGGGTTCACCACTGATGAGCCAAGCCCTCCCAATATATTTTTTCATCGCAGTAAGGACAGTAGAAGTTCGTTTTATGTATAAAAGAAACATTCGCGCTTTTAAATCCTTTTATTTTATATGTATAGATGGCGCGTTATTGCTTTGTGTTAATTTATGCCTAACTGGCCTTGTCTTTATAGTTTGCTGAAGAGCATTGCTCGAAGCAAATATTTGAATGTAATTCTACTGTCTTATAAGCTTATGTCCATAGGGTTTACTTGAAAACCATTTCTAAGATTCCATCCTTCAGTGTAGCATATAAAAGCAGAATGATCCAATACAGTATTAGAGCTCTGAGAAGCGGTCTGGTGGATTAAATTGGCGAAACCGCTGGGAGGGTTCACCACTGATGAGCCAAGCCCTCCCAATATATTTTTTCATCGCAGTAAGGACAGTAGAAGTTCGTTTTATGTATAAAAGAAACATTCGCGCTTTTAAATCCTTTTATTTTATATGTATAGATGGCGCGTTATTGCTTTGTGTTAATTTATGCCTAACTGGCCTTGTCTTTATAGTTTGCTGAAGAGCATTGCTCGAAGCAAATATTTGAATGTAATTCTACTGTCTTATAAGCTTATGTCCATAGAGTTTACTTGAAAACCATTTCTAAGATTCCATCCTTCAGTGTAGCATATAAAAGCAGAATGATCCAATACAGTATTAGAGCTCTGAGAAGCGGTTTGGTGGATTAAATTGGCGAAACCGCTGGGAGGGTTCACCACTGATGAGCCAAGCCCTCCCAATATATTTTTTCATCGCAGTAAGGACAGTAGAAGTTCGTTTTATGTATAAAAGAAACATTCGCGCTTTTAAATCCTTTTATTTTATATGTGTAGATGGCGCGTTATTGCTTTGTGTTAATTTATGCCTAACTGGCCTTGTCTTTATAGTTTGCTGAAGAGCATTGCTCGAAGCAAATATTTGAATGTAATTCTACTGTCTTATAAGCTTATGTCCATAGAGTTTACTTGAAAACCATTTCTAAGATTCCATCCTTCAGTGTAGCATATAAAAGCAGAATAATCCAATACAGTATTAGAGCTCTGAGAAGCGGTCTGGTGGATTAAATTGGCGAAACCGCTGGGAGGGTTCACCACTGATGAGCCAAGCCCTCCCAATATATTTTTTCATCGCAGTAAGGACAGTAGAAGTTCGTTTTATGTATAAAAGAAATATTCGCGCTTTTAAATCCTTTTATTTTATATGTATAGATGGCGCGTTATTGCTTTGTGTTAATAAGTAATATATGCTTAAATATGTCTAGCAAAATCATTCAGACGAATAAAATTTTGAAAAAAAAAAAATCATAAATTTATTATACTTTGGTATAATCTAAATTAAAAATTATATGGCCTAAACATTTTAAAAGAAATAGCAGGAAAGTTTAAAAGAGGATGAAATATTTTAAGAGTGAAACCCTCTCGCAGACGCGAGAGGCAGAGGGAGTAAACCCACCTTTCGGTTCGGAAGCCAGATACCAACTGACCCTATTGGCCCTCGGCAGTTCCCGCCTAGCGTCTTCACATGTGCTTCACATGTGTTGTTTTCTCAAGTTCATCTATTTTCATCCCCTTACAGATGTGGCCCCTTTCCCCCAGCGCGTCCCTAGGGGCTCTAAATTTGGATTTTTGTGGGAAGCTCTGAAGTGTGGGAAAACATTGTTCTAAGCCTAACTTCATGTCCCAATATTTCAAGATCTATATAAAAAGGAAGAAAATATTTCTTTAACACTTGAAATTAGAATTAAAAATAACGTACACACTAAAGCATTAAATATTTCCTTAACACGTGAAATTGAAAGGTTAAAATAACGCATACACTAGAGCATTAAATATTTCTTTAACACGTGAAATTGAAAAGTTAAAATAACGCATACATTAAAGCATAAAATATTTCCTTAACACTTGAAATCAGAATTAAAATAATCGCACACACTAAGGCATTAAATATTTCTTTAGCACGTGAAATTGAAAAGATTAAAATAACGCATACACTAAAGCATTAAATATTTCTTTAGCACGTGAAATTGAGAAAAATAATTAAAATAACGCATACACTAAAGCATTAGATATTTCTTTAGCACGTGGAATTAAAAAAATTAAAATAACGCATACACTAAAGCATTAAATATTTCTTTAGCACGTGGAATTGAAAAAAAAAATTAAAATAACGCATACACTAAAGCATTAAATATTTTTTAGCACGTGAAATTGAAAAAAAAAATTAAAATAACGCATATACTAAAGCATTAAATATTTCTTTAACACGTGAAATTGAAAAAAAATATTAAAATAACGCATACACTAAAGCATTAAATATTTCTTTAGCACGTGAAATTGAAAAAATTAAAATAACGCATACACTAAAGCATTAAATATTTCTTTAGCACGTGAAATTGAAAAAATTAAAATAACGCATACACTAAAGCATTAAATATATTTCAATTTTTAGGTAGAGACATAATTCTTAATCTCAGGGGCGTTGGCTTACTTCTCACAAATTTTTTTTTTATTTGTAATTTTCGGTAATTTCGGCGCCACGTTGGGCATCCAATGTTAAGTCGGATTTCGTACATGTCGAAATTCGTTGTATTGATAACTAATTGATAAACTAAACTCACCAAAAACTCGCCACGGCAAACACAAAATAATAATAAAAAAATACAATATGCGATTAATATAAACACCTAAATGTTAACACACTTTCAAGTTTAGAAATTTATTTAGTATATCAAATCCTTCTATGTAAAGTTCAACCTCCATATTATAACATGGTACCAAGGGTAAACCTCAAAGTGGGTTAACAAAAAAAAATTCTTAATGCAACAATATTATTGGGTTAATTTCTATAATGATAAAGTGTATAATCATCACCTTTACGATTTTTGAATAACGCACACACTTCATTCCAATACACTTTATGGGAATTTACAAATATGCTAGACCTTTAGATACCTGACCAAGGTGAAAAACACATCAAAACATGATACATACAAACACAGATTTGATTCCCAATGGGGTGTGTATACTCAGCACATTGTTTTAACAACCATGGAAGATACCATTGTATGTCTAGTCTGGTATAAACACACAAAAAAAAAATACAAATTGATAAAATGAAATACACATGAGATTTTATTATAACTAGAACTATCTATATTTTGAGACAAAGAGAAGATTATATGCAAGATAAAAGATCTAATACTTTATAAGCAGTTCTTTACTTCTAATCTCATTTTATGCAAGCGGAACCTCTACTTTAAAATTTACTGATGTATAAAAACGACAATAACCAAAAATCTTTTTTTTTTTAAATTTGGAATACACTATGCATGGCGGGAATCGTGGTTTTATAAAATAGTTCAGCACACCATGCTAAAATAAAAATTAGATAACAAAACTTGTTAAATACGATAAGAGACTTCTCCTAATTTTGTAATCAGGCCTTTTTGACCCGCGCGAGCAAATTAAAAAAAATATATTAACTTACCATTATACTTTCTTTTAATCACCATCCTAGGCCCATCCCTCTCGACTCGATTCGCTCTCTCTGTCCCCTTTGGCTCTTCTCTTCCAACCATCTAATATTTTCAAAATCCCGCTTGCCTCAAAAATTTTTATCTTTTTTTTACAGAGTAAAAAGAAAGAGTATTTATTTCGCAGAATATATTCGAAAAATAAAAATAAAATAAATATTCTTTGGAATAAAAGTAAATTTAAATTAATAATAAAAAATAATACAAATATCAGGTCGATTCCCTGAGATTTTAATTTAGTATTTCTTCTTAAAAAAATTATATTGTTATCTTTAAAATACCTAATTTATCTAGAGTATATATATTTAATTTATTTACTCTATGTATTTAAATTTCAATGTGGTAATAAAAAATATAGACCTTTCATCTTGCACATAAAAGGAAGGGATTGGTTATAATACATATTGTTACATATGTACACTCTGTACATTCTCCATCTGGGCCTTTCTGCAGCGGGCTTCGGGATACAAGCCCAGAGCTAGTCCAAGTCCTCCATCTGGACAACAAACACTACGACGAGACACTGTACATATATGATGTAAAATGTTTACATCATTGTTGGGTTTGTTTTGTCAAAAATGGCCCAACACTTCGACCTCGCCATCCAAGGTCTAAGGGCGAATTTTCTCAACTACCGCCTCTCTCACACGCTCAATAGCTCAAGCAATTGCAGATCAATGCAGCTGATGTCGTCAATGAAGATGCGTGAGTTCTAAGGAATCTGATAATCTTTGAGGATTTTAAAAATGATATCGAGTTCAAGTTTGATTGGTTTAAGTCCTCTCGGAGCGCTTTGTTTGATCCTAGCTACTAGACATGCAGTCATATTCGAAGCTGTGCATTTTTCAATTAAGATATCTAGTGGCAGAAGCCAGGTGAATGCGAATAGACTGATAGAGTGCTTTTATCTCAAGCCTTTCCAATTGTCACACCTGTACTGAGATATTTAATATAAAAACCAGGACCACTGTGCTGTTCTTTTCTAAATCAGGGAGGTTCCCAAGATCGTCTGTCAAGTATCGCAAGCCTGCTTTGATCGAGGGTGCTAGCAGGGGATTGGGGAACTCCTTGACAAGGTCTAAGGGAGTATTCTGAGCATGTTGACATGTGAAATATGGAGAAACGTGACAAAATCGAGCCAATGACATCGTCTCTTGGCATTCAGTGCAAATTTAACGATGCCTATTTCCCGAGAGCAAGATGATTCATTCGAGTCTCGAGGATATCGGGTGTGAGTTGTGGCAATGAAAATCTGCAACAACAGTATATGACAGCTCGAGTCAAATCATCATGTGACTAGTACACGCTTGTTCGGCGGTACATATACTAAAATTTTAACGAGAATCACGAAATTTCTCTTAATGAATTATAAAAAGCTATAAAACGAAGAGAATTTTTTTTTTATTAAAATGCATAGGGTACTAGCTTTCGGGCTCCTAGCCCTTCAACAGGTACAACATATTGAGAGAAAATAACGCTATATATGGTATCGATACGTGAAGAATCTGCATATATAACCATGTATGAGGTAAAAATATCAGATTAAGTTATGGAAATAAGGCTTTTTTGGAAATATTTGACGAAAAAAGAGAATATGATATTAGTTAAAAAATTATGACAGATTTAGAATAACATAAATAAGACTATTGCAATTAATAAGAGAACACATGATCATCTCTGGATGACAATCAACTTTATATCAACGTGATGCTAAAATAAAAAACCTAATAACAGTGAGGGAATTATGGTATGGCCCGCCATCAGCGTAATCATCGGATTATGAAAAAATAGGGGTCGGTGTTTGGGTGGGGGGTGGGGAGTTTGTTTGCGGTGGGATTAATGGCAAGATCAGGGAAGAGAAATGAACGGCCTAAAGGTTATTACAAATATCTAGGTACTGCAATGGTATGTCGATGTGTCTGTTAATGCTATGGTTACTGATTGATAATATAGCTTCAATAATTAACCTTTGGTACTTGGTGTTGACATTAGAGTATAGGGTGGTAGGGGAGGAAAGGTTGAATGAATGGCCGGTGGTGTTAATATGGTTGAATATAAGCGATCTATTGTCTCTCAATGTGTTCACCCACTGCTCCCTTCCCCTGTTTAGAACCATTGAATTTTCTCTAATCATTAAACAGCTGGCTCTGTTCTAATACCCCCCCCCCATTTCATACATAAGTATAAATTTGACCCTTCTTCCGTTAGACCTGCTACAATTACCAGAAACAGTTGTTTACTTCCCTTCTCCGCCCAATCAGTCGCTATCTCCCGCATCCTCAGAACGCACGGGATTAACACCCATTTTTCTAATAGCAATAGTATCGGCGCCATCCTCAGACATCCTATCACCAGATTACCTAGATCTACTGTTGCTCAGTCCTCTGGTGGCTCGGTCTACTCGGTCTCTTGTAACGATTGCAGTGCATCTTACATAGGCGAGACCGGTAGGTCCGTGGCCATCAGGATGACTGAGCACGGTAGATGCATTGCCAACAAAGACAATAGATCGCTTATATTCAACCATATTAACACCACCGGCCATTCATTCAACCTTTCCTGCCCTACCACCCTATACTCTAATGTCAACACCAAGTACCAAAGGTTAATTATTGAAGCTATATTATCCATCAGTAACCATAGCATTAACAGACACATCGACATACCATTGCAGTACCTAGATATTTGTAATAACCTTTAGGCCGTTCATTTCTCTTCCCTGATCTTGCCATTAATCCCACCGCAAACAAACTCCCCACCCCCCACCCAAACACCGACCCCTATTTTTTCATAATCCGATTATTACGCTGATGGCGGGCCATACCATAATTCCCTCACTGTTATTAGGTTTTTTATTTTAGCATCACGTTGATTTAAAGTTAATTGTCATCCAGAGATGATCATGTGTTCTCTTATTAATTGCAATAGTCTTATTTATGTTATGCTAAATCTGTCATAATTTTTTAACTAATATCATATTCTCTTTTTTCGTCAAATATTTCTAAAAAAGCCTTATTTCCATAACTTAATCTGATATTTTTACCTCATACATGGTTATATATGCAGATTCTTCACATATCGATACTATATATAGCGGTATTTTCTCTCAATATGTTGTACCTGTTGACAGGCTAGGAATTGTTGGGTCAGATTTTCCACCAGACAAGACCCAACAAAGATGTAAACATTTACATCATATAAATATATACGCAGTGTCTCGCCGAAGTGTTTGTTGCCTAGGTGGAGAACTCCCAACGATGGCTGACGATGCTCTAAAGACCCAAAGCCCGCTGCGGAAGGGCCGAGACGAAGGATGTACAAAGAGCACATGTACAAATAAAACTAGACACTTGAGGACACCAGACTTCCATGCCGAAAGCTGATGCCTGGTGGAGAGGAAGACACGGGCGACATCCAGAGACATCCGTGCTGGGAGCTGCTGTACTATATGTACATATATCCCCCTCATTTTAGTTAGAGGTGACCAAAGGAAAACAATTTGTCATATAAACATTAGATCAATATTTTTTTTTATAATACTCGGGTTATATATATATTATTTAATTTACTAAAGGAATTAATTTGTTTTTCAATATACAATTTTTTTTTCGCGCGGCAACACGGTAAATTGGAGGCGTGGTCATGATCACGTGCGTGTTTGCTTTCGACGAATGAAAATGCCAGCCAATAAAAACTTTGGCGTGAGCAACGAATGGAAATGAAGAGAGGCAAGGATAAAAGGAGGTTTTCTTGGCTAAATAGGGAGATACACAGAGTCGCTCAAGGACAGGAGAGATTCCGCCAGTCGGGCCTGAGACGTAGAGGAGACCAGACCTTGCCGCCGCTTTCGAGAGAAGGTAAGCCCCTCGCCATTATGGTTTAGCCCCCCTTTATTTTTCGAACAGAAGCTAATCTATTTAGATTCTGAATGGGCCCTAAAGGGCTTTAAGTGACTTAAAAGGAATGTTAGGGTTCGTATATTTTGTCCCGCTAGAATAGATGGAGATCTAGGTTCTCCCCTTTATAAAGACGAATTTGTAACCTTATGTCACCTCTACCTAGATCATTATGTAAATAGCATGTCTCGCCAGTATGAAATGTCCCCAAAATTTTGCCTAATCCGAATAAATATCTAGTATACAACTTATATGGAGAGTTTTGTTTCCCCTCATACATTTCTTCATTCTTTTGTTTTATGGTACTACCCCCCCCACATCTTATTATAACAAATTGTACTGTGATATAGAGCTTCCGGCTCTAATGGAATAGAGTTGTGTATCGTACCGTATTGTGATACTTTAACACAGGAACAACGGTAAATACGATTCTACCCGCTTTGAGGGTATCTCTTTGTCAGGTTTCAGTAACATGTATTTTTATATGTGGAATTTACCCTTCTTTCACTGTTTAAAATGAAATATTGTATGGTTCTTACCTATTTGGAGGGAATACTACTAATAAAATTAAGCATTCCAATAAATTGCTGACCACATGTACTGTCGAAAGTGCCTGTCATGTCCTCAGTGATTAAATAGGCCAGTTCTCCTGTCTGTGTTTAAGTGTGTTTTTTCCATCATACTTACTATATATTATTCGTTGATTTAATCTTAGTAAAGACCCATCTTGCCTGATCACTCATTGGTTTGTTCCCCTCATGGTGTTATTGAAACCCTTTTTGTTTTAAATATATTACAAATGTCATTGTCAATAGTATAAGTCTATAGTCTTGCTTGTTTTATAGTATATTTTGTTGAATTTTAGTATAATCTTTACAAATAGAGTCCTTTCCATATATCTAGATAGTAACCTAATTCAACGCATTTTGTTGGATCTTTGTTATAAAAATCGGGATTAAAAGGATACCTGCATGTTTAATCAGATTTTTCTACCAATAAAATCTGAACCTGGTACTTCATGATACCTAATTTGAAATATTGATTTCAACTTATTATACTTCAATAGAAATGTTAATTTGGTCTTATATTCAGGTTTTCAGTTTCTAATGATAACATGTTCATCTTTATCTTAGATCCCTTAAAGTTGTTGGATGATCACAGAGAAAGTGACACAAAAATGGGCGTGTCACGGACCCGAGTCCGTTGGGCTGTAGAGGCGGTCAATGGATGGCGATCCATTCCAGCGTCTATATATTTTTTTTTTAATGGGAGAGCCGACCACTATTAAGTCTATAGTTTGCTTGTCTTTATAGCTTATTTGTTAGATTTTGGTATAATCTTTACAAGTAGGGTCCCTCCCATATATATCCAGATAGTAACCTAATTCCAATATCTTAGCCTCTGCGAAATCTTTATGACAAATAATAAAACTCCGAGGTTGCGTATTTTTCTTTTTTTTAAACCGCTTAATAAGGCTCTAGCTTTCGGGTATGGTGGTCCTTCTACAGGAGCAACGCGATGGTGGTGAATCGTTAGTAGCTGCTATATATTTACCTAATATATTTACATCTTTACAAAATTTTCATAAAAGAACTATTAACTTCTTGATATATGCTAAGTATCCAGACTATTTACATATTTCTAAACTAAGGTAAAAAACTATTATATAATAATTTAACTTATGAAATTTGAATTAGCTATGGAACAGAGTTATGAAACAAGAGTTACTGTATTAAATATGGGGAAGTGTAAGTTAAATTGCTATTTATGAGTTCTGTGTATGATTCTGGAATTTCAATGTGCCTATTGATGCTGGCGTGTTTTAATGATAAAAAAAGCTTCTAAGTACAGTCTTTTCTGTTCGTTGTTTATATTGGTATAAAAGGTTTTTGGGTTACTTAGGTTGAAGGTGTGACCTGTATTTTGAGTGTGTTGGAATAAAAGGGAATTTTTTATCTTTTCTATTTATGGATCTGGTGTGCTCATTCATTCTATCTATTACTTGTCTGCCGGTTTCGCCTATGTACATACTATTGCATTGGTTGCATTCTATTGAGTATATTGCTTGACTGTTGTATATTGGTGAGTTATGGCTATTGTTTTTTTTTTGTTTTGTTATGGGATTTCTGACTATTGCGCCTATGTTGGGTGTGTTTTCGTAATATGTCTTTATACCATATTTCCTAATTCCTCGGGCTATTGTTACGCTGTTAGGAGGGTATGGTATGACGCAAATAGATTTGTATGTTTGACTATTGTTTGCGTTATTTGGGTTATAAAAATGCCTTAATATGAATCTATTTACAGTTGATCTGTAGAAATTATAGAGATCTATTGCTATAATTTTCCTCTATGAAATAGCTCCCAGCGTCTTCAGTGGGTTGCTAAATCGCCAGAAGGTGTCTTTTATAGATTGTCCAATTTAATAATGATTTCATGGGTTGTCTGATGATGAGGGAGAATAGTAAGAAATAAGTAGTACGAGATTTCGCGAATAAGGTCGGGGAAGGACATTATTCCAGGAATATCTTAGAAGATGGCAGACACCCGAAAGGGGGGGGGGCATCATTATCTCTTTTTCTTCAAAGGGGAAGTCGATACCCCTGAGAAGTTGGACCCCCACATTCCATAGACCTTCGTTAGTCCCCGAGACACCCGACGTGCTATACATTCCAGGAAGGACCTGTCAACGGGCCCCCCCTCCCTGACGCTGGGCCTCTCTTGGGGAATTCCACCCACGCCTGGCATGGTTGAAAGTTTTTACTTGGAGCTGCAATTCTCAAATCCTTCTGTACCTTGTATATTATCTGATACTCCATCTCCTCAAGTATAACCTTAGCTGAATAAGTCCTATATATTTGCCTATTCCTATGTCACACTTGTATATCTTAATAAGGAAATTTTACTAGGTCACTCCTTACATGCTCCGTCCCCATTGGTCTAAAATCGGGAACGCGACAGAGCCCGAAAGCTAGTACCCTATGCATTTTAATAAAAAAAAATTTCTCTTCGTTTTATAGCTTTTTATATACTAAAATTGTAACGATACAGAGAAGATTAGCATGGCCCCTGCGCAAGGATGACACGCAAAATCGTGAAGTGTTCCAT
The DNA here is from genome assembly GCA_030710605.1 of Cordylochernes scorpioides. NCBI lineage: Eukaryota > Metazoa > Arthropoda > Arachnida > Pseudoscorpiones > Chernetidae > Cordylochernes > Cordylochernes scorpioides. The sequence goes on along the minus strand of CP092863.1, from coordinate 26,894,421 downwards.
GTGACTAGTAGTGCAAGATGACTTTCGTCATTTTAAATAAGAGTTTCTTACATCATTTGTGTCAATTGGGGATGTCTTAGACACCCTGCCTGGCGATACACTCCAAAGTTACAAAATCGATTAGGAAGATCGCTGCTCTCATCTGCGGATAGAGAAAGCGTTCAGATGGCATGACCTGCTTTGCGATTAAATCCAGGGCTTTGAGGAATTAGTGGATGCCCTCGGTCAAGTCATTGAAGCTTTCCAGATTTGAAGAGCACTGCTTCCATCTATGCAATGCAGCAAAAAGGACCTTATCCCAAAATGGTACTGGAGTCTAGGTCTCATAACATGCCTCTGATGAGGTTACTACTGCCAGAGGAAACTTGCTGGCTCCCATCGCGACAGACCTGGAGTACGCGTTTAACAGATTGAACCAATGTGATTCTTGGAGTCGTTTCTGCTCTTCATTGGTCTTAGTGGGTACCGTTTTACTATACAGGGGAAAAAGGGACAGCAAGATTCTATGGCGAAGGGAGAAGTCCTTTTCTATACTTGCTCAATGGGGTGGCAAGGCTGCTCCTTCAACATTGCATCCTTCACTATCTTTATGGGACCTTTTCAACTCTATCTAAAGTAGCTACTCAGTCTAATGGTCTCATTTTGTTCAAGTGCAAGATGGGAAATTTCATAAAGATCTTTGAGGATTTCAGGGTGTGAATCGGGGATTAAGGTGAACTTCAGAAAGAGCAAAGGACTTAGGAGAAGCAGTTGGAAGAACCACACTGAATTTCTATTGGAAATATCCTAAAATAAGGGAAGAATGCTTATCCTAGGAGCCATAGGAGAGAAGGAACTTTGGTCCAAGACCAACACCTGCATGGACTACTGGAGTTGGTAATCACCAGGTAGCCCCCTTTTTTTTTTATATCTTTCACTTTCTGTGTGAACAGCCAATAGCCTAGTGCACTCTATTTTGAAACCATGGGCAAGACTGGTGAGGTTTATGTAGAGATTATGCCATACCACATGGCTTCCTAGCACAGCTGATCTGATCTCCACGAGAGGCATAAGACTCTCAAGGTTATCACCTAGCTCTGGTTGTCACGCCTCAAGGAAGTCCAGGCTGCATTGCATGAGGGTTGCAACACCTACTCTTGTCTTACTGAGAGTGGGTTATGACTATCTTCTGCACCCATTCCTTGTGCCTGGCTTCTACTGCGGCATTGATGGAGGATTCACCTCTTTGATGTTACCAGAGAGACACTCAAGCTGAATCAATGGCTCTTACAAATTGAAACCTTTTGGGCTCTTTGATTATAAGGAACCACCACTTTCTGTTCCCCCTGGTTTCCCACGTGGTGGCTGGGCTGATGTATTGGAGACTTGACTGAGGCCATCGTGGTAAGTGGAACAGACATGCATTTAATGGGAGAAAATTGATTCATGAAAAGAATGAACACATCTCAGGTCAAATTAGGCACATAAACTGCTTCATCTCGAGACCACCTCTGAAATTAAACTGTTCCAAATCTGCTAGTTTGCAGAGGTCATGAGATGGCACATAGTGTTTGTGTCTTATTTTGATGGGAGATATGTAGATTCTCTTTTATATGTATCAAATGGAAGTACACGTTAAGTAGACAAAAATAACCTAGAGAAGTAGACAAGAAATCTGGGTGATGCAGAAAAAGAACATAACCATGATTTCTACTTCCAAATATATCTGAATAGAAGTGACTGGTGGGTTCCTGGGGGAATCTGTAATCCTCCTGTAATGGGCAGAGCTCCTTGTGAGGCACAAATCACCTTTATTTTCAGCACCTTTTTGTGATACAATTGTTAATATTCTTACTGCAATAGTGTTAGGGCCTTGTTCTTCAGTAATTTAACCAATTTAACCTTTAGAACACTATATTAGAGTGTTTGGCTCATAAAGAAGGCAATTTTATGGTTTGTGAGAAGACATTTTGTTAATGTAGGCTATTGAAATATAGTAGTCTCCCAGGAGAGACCATAGCCCCAAATACAAGGGTAAGCTTGATCTCTATTAGAGGTTGAATCTTATCAGAGACTCTGTCCTATCAGGCCAAGTAACGAGTCTTCAACTGAAAAAGTCTCTGAAGAGAGACTCCTTCAGGAGAGACTAGGTTTAGCCATTTTTTTTACGCTCTGGTCTCTTGTGGAAGACTACTATTGTATAGAAATATATAGATGCACAGTAAAAAATTGTCATCTTTGAGTTGAGTTGACACAAATTCTGATGCATTAAAGGGTTGGATTGAATGAAAATTGTAGAGAAAGGTTTTTTTGAAATTGAAAGCATAGAGCAAGTCTCTATTAAAAACCTTTGTCTTCATTAAAGGAAGTGTGAGGTCCTCAGCCTGACACAGTTGGTTACTAAAAATACCCTGAGATTCAACAAGCCAGGAGACCATATGGCTGGAGAAAATATATAAAGGGTTTCAAAATATTCTCAAACAGTATTAGAAGAAGTCAGCTGCTCTCAACCCTCGAGTAGTTGCTCTAGTTGTATTTTCCAGGATTATACTGCAGTGAGCTGTGTCAAAGCCCTGAAACACAAACTGGAAAAGGGATGTTTGGTACAGGTTTAGAAAGTCTCTGGGCATGCCCTGGTTCAACTGGAACCACCTGAAATGACATGTTAGCATAAAAAATTGACTGAAAAAATGTATCACTTTTCAAAGTCTTGCCCTACAAGAAAGTTGAATTAATCGCTAATGATGTCTTGATAATATCATTGAAAATGTAAAATCATCAGGACTATTATTAGGTAATATCCCATGTCCCCCCCCTCCAAACCAATTCATTCACTGAGCACACCTGTATGAAATGCAGAAAAGGCTTTTAGCCTGATGAACATTGGCAGTCTTCTTAAGAAGGTTGTTATGGTCATCATGATTTATGAGCACCTGTAAATCTGGAGTTTCGATTCCCAGGCTTAAAATGCCACAGGATTGTTCACAAGAATAGAATTACCATTAGATAATCAGGGCGGAATCACTTCCCAGCTCTTCACCTAGAACACACTGATGGATGGTTGATTGGCTACCTAAGTTAGAATTGCTTGTACGCATGCAGGGCACTACATGTGCTATAGATGAAGGGCCGAAACTAGTCGCATTTACCTTTGGTCTCTTTTGACATAGAAATTTGTGGTCTGCTCTTTTAGAGCCACTAGTGTCCACCATTTTGGTCATGTAGAGATCTGTAAACACAAAAAAAATAATAATTAATAAAAAAAAATGTTTTCATCAAAGGAGTGATTCCACTAGCCACAGTGCAGCTTTAGACTGCTGACGTCCGCTTTTTTGGACATGTAGATATTGGAAAACAGTTGGAAGCAACAACAGCAAAAAAATAAATAAAAATTAGCACAAGCATGGTTTGTTTGGAGAAAGAGTCTGCTTTCACATTCCCTGGGTTTAATTGTGACTTGATATCTCTTAATGTTGTATGTTGAACTGGGATAGTCCTGTTTTAATTTGTTTATCATGACTAGGGGCAAAGCAGTTTCTTATTCAATAAAGGGCAATTTGTGAGTTGAGATACCATTCAGGAGATAAGTTTATAATTGTCCATGTGTCTGGCTGATTGCTGTTCTGTTAGTTCTGCTTTTGTAAATGGAATCATATTTTCTGTTGCTTATTATATCAATTTCACTTGCAATATCATTTTTGTTCATGGCAACTCTTTGTTGCCACCCATTTATTGTATTTAGTGGAGGATTGAATTTCTTGTGAGCAGGACTATTGAGAAGAATCAAGTGTGCTAAGACCAGATTGTCTTTCTTTGAGTATGAGAAGTTTCTTAGTCCCTCCTTTTTTGCTTAGCTGTTATTGATCAATATTAACGCTTTATATTTATTTCAAATATGCATAAATAAATATGATGTCTATTCAACTATTTGAAAATAAATTACAGGCCTTCTGTTGTTATTTACAAAGTCTAAGTATACTGAAAGAACAGATTTTTTTTTAATATGAAAAAGTTTGTATAAATTTTTATTGTTAGAGATTATCCAAGCTTATGGGATTATGCAGATTATATAGATTATAGGATTACATATATCTAATTTGCATAAATGGTCCTCTAGTTTTGAGAACATGGCTAATGATATTCATGGCCCAGCTATTCCCACACGCTGGAATGTGATATTCATTCTAGGTGCAATGAAAGAAAAAATAATTCACCCTCTCCCCTCAAGTTTCTATCAAATTTTGGGAGCTACACACAATAGGTTCTCTTAAAAAAAAAGAACATCTCAACATCTGCTTGAAACAAATAGGAAAATTTTTAAAAGATGTGATAATCTTCTGTTTTTTATGTGTGGATTAAAATAGCATTTTTCTATCAGTCTTCTAGGCAATAAGCCCAAGAAGAATAATGTCCAGTATTTTTCTATCAAGAACATTTCAATGTCTGTGTGAGATTTTTAAAATAAGGCTATTTTATATATATACTAGATAGATCTGGAAGACTTTATTATATATTTCAATAAAGTTTAGTATTCTCAGGAATATTTTTTCTTGAATATCCCCCCATATCAAGAAACCTCTAGGACCATCCATTTTGGTTGCCAGGGAAAGCCTGCACCTGGCCAATGAGGGTCAACAGCCTGAAACACCTATATGGTGGTTTGCTTTTCCTGATTTATCAAGAAATATTTTTGTCAATATTATAGAATAAAATAAAAAATCAAAATTAGTTGATATTTATCTTGATAGATGATGTAAGGTGGGACGCTGGCCACGATGAACTCACTTTTCCTATCCTGGACCTTATCCTGTGGATGTGTTGTTGAATGAAGGTAGGTGGGGCAGAATGAGTTGTTTATGTTGCCACAAAGAGCTATTTTTTATAGCACCTTGGTTTTGAAATATTTCAAGTAACTATATTATATATATATATTGGGCCAGGACGAAAATAATAGATGATTTCAGTAATTCAAATTTCAAGCTTTGATTATTGCACACATTTCATTTTGATATTTGAAGTCATATATCATTATGAAGCATGTTTTTTGCACTATCATAATATATACTAATATTTATATTTCCAATACATTTTACGCAATATTTGACTGTGTTAAAAATGCTTTCAAAGCAGGAAATCCACTTAATTTTGCTTCATTAGTTCAAACTTGGCACAGCCATGAGGAAACTACTGGAAATATTATCAGCACCTGGGGCAAGGATGCCATTTCAGAACATACCAGCCTTGGAGACGAAGAGGACAGCGGATGATGATATATATATATATAGTCAGACATTTTTAAAGATATAATGAACAGACATTGAGCCACTAACTATGAATTGTATTAGTTGCTACAAATATGTTTATTTATACTCCCTGGTCCTGTGAGTTGACCCCAGTACAGAAACATATGTGGCAGAAGGGATACAATGGGTTGGTTGTGTCAAGAGTATAAAAAATGGTTGATATAGACATGAAAAGTTTTTAGCCTTTATTTTTATTTGCATACACATATGCACAATACAACAACATGGAAAGCTTTGTGGAAACAACAATGCAATATATATGGTTTCACCAAATATTGTAGGAGAGCTGCCAAACATTAATATTTGAAAGTTTTGTAATTGATCCAAAAAGATCATATTCAAAATAAATTAAAAAAAAAATAACCAAAAACTTTATCAAAATAATAATTTTTGGCAAAAAAAAATAAATAAATGGATAAATTTAAGAGTCAAGAGTTAAAGGGAAGCAATAATTTTATAAATATATATTATTATATATATATTAATAGCAATTTCATATATAAAGTGTAATAAAAAATTCGTCATTCAAATTTAAAAAAGATAAATATTTGTTATGTTGGAATACTTGAGGAAAGTTTGGTTTATTGAAAATTTCACCAGGCTACAAACTGGGGATGACCATGAACTTTCATAAAACACATCTTCTTCAATTGAAAGACTTTCACTCAGCTGTAGTGTAAGTAGCTCCGAGGGAGAGCGAATGAAAAAGCCATACATACAGTAGAACCTTCACTCTCACTAAAGGACACCTCTCTACAAAGGACAATTTACTTCCCCAAAATGATGACTTTCATTAATTATCAACTTGCCCTAAAAGACACTTTAGTTCTTCAACTAGGTGTCTTTAACAGAGAGGTAGTTCTACCGTATCACCACAAGTCTCAATTGCTTTATCCAGTAGTTACTAGAAACTCTGTGTGTGAGCTATTTTATAATTTACAAAAAATTATATAAATTCTCTTTCTCTCTTCAAAAAAATTTCACATTTTATATTATTTACTTCAAAAAATATATTTTATTTTTTTAAAAAGCCTGATTTTTTGTGAAAAAAAAATGGTATGGATTTTATTTCAAGATGTATTGGGTGCCTATAATTTCATTCTGAGAACTCTTATCTTTTCTTTGTTTCTTCAAAAAAACTATTTCAAACCTATCAATATATAATATGTATATAGGATTAGATATCCACCATATAAAAAAATGTTTTTTTTTTTTAATATTTCAGATCCAATATTTTTATAAAATATATGTAGTATTTCGGTAGTCTGGTCTGTTGTATTGAGTCGTGGGGAAAGATGATGATTGTGCAGTCGTGATGGTGGCGAGTGGTAAAGTACATAGAGACGAAACACAGGGGAATCCGAGGCATCAGAGAGAGGGAATGCAGAGACCAAGTTGCGCCGGCGGGCCACTTACTAACGATCTGTCTGCTGCTGCTGTCTGCTATCTTGCATCTGCTGAACTGACCATCTTGGCTGCGGGGCAAGCCCTTTTTATATGCTCAAGCATTACGTCACCGGATGTCTGGCGCCGCATTGTCGAGATGGTTGACCTCATTGGCTGCGGGTAAGCCCTGTTACGTCATCGGACGTCTGGTGCCACAGTGTCGCAACGGTTGACCTCATTTTTCGGTTTTGGTGAGTTAATTTTGGTTTCTACATTCCCTCTAAATATACCTCTTTATTTAATTGAACACACAAAAATCATACATACAAAGTTAAATTGATTAAAGGAGGATTGGGTACAATGATTAAAAGACCATACTAGAGTAGGGGGTGTAAGAAGAGGTGGTGAGTATTTACACAGGTGTTTATGATTCTTAAATTACCACATATATACAGTAAAATCCCGCTAATACGAACCCTGGATATAATGAACCTTCCCCTATAATGAACCCACGCCGATTCCCAATTCCATTTCATTGAAAATACCATCGTTAAAACGAACTTTGCGATTTTTAGAATAACAAACTACCCCTATAACGAACCTATTTTCGGTCCCAAAATAATGAAATCTATTTAGAATACTATGCTTATAACGAACTTAGAATTGTAATTTAAAAAAATTGAAACAACAAAATTTTGAGCATGTTTCAGCTCGCGGATCGCGATATCAAAGCAATAAATTTAGCGGCATTGTTTGTTTTGAATTTTGCACTTTATTTTTGCTGTATGTTGTATAAATTTTAACACATTATACTTTTTATTAAATAGAATATATTTGCATCCATTAAATTTGAAATATAAAAATACAAATGGCTTCCAAAATGAAGAAAATAAAGGCATTTTAAAAATAAAAGCGTTATTTCTTAAAAAAAAAAAAAAGCCATTTTCAGAACTTTTCAAAGTAAAACAACACAGGCAAAATGTTAAGAACATATTAAAATAAGAGAATATAACTTTTCTATTATAAAAGATAAAATATAAAGCTATTCATAATTGTTACAAAGAGGAATCAACCTCAACTTTTGCCGCGATCGCGATCGTACGTTTTAGGGCTAAAAAAAAAAAAAAAATCCAAATAAACGGTCCCGTGATGAAACAAAAACTATTTTTATGCCATTAACTATGGTGATTGTAAAGTCAGCAATGTTTTGCATGACAGGTTAAAAAAAAAAAAAAAAACGAAATCTAGAACTAGAAGAATATGTGGGAAAATGAAATGGAAGAAAAACACTTAACTTTATTTGAATGGTGCAATGCTTGAAGAATGCTTTGAAGCAACAAGGTGTTAGAGCCATTTTTCCAAGTAAACGATGTATTATATAATGTGATAATGATGTTTTAAAATCATTTTTTATATCTTCGAATATATATTTAATAAAAATTTGCCTAGGATTTGTCTTGATTTTTAAATTAGACATAGAGGTACATGTATGTTAATGATAAGAAGAACCTATCATCTAATGATTTCTATTATTATTCAGTATTAATGTAAGGAAATAGGTCAATTAAGGGAATTAAAACAAAGTAACCACTTTTAAGAGGCAGCCTCTTCTTGTGTGTATGGCTGTCCTTTAATTATACGATCTAAAAATTTTGAAAAGTAAAAAAAAAAATAGCCAAACCATGGCTATAGTGAACCGTGGCTATAGTGAACCAAAAGTTCTGTCCCATTGGGGTCCACTATAGAGGGGTTTTACTGTATATATAACAAAACATAGTATAATGACAAATATATATCGTATATTTTAAACTGTATGACACTTTTAGTATATGTCACATATCTTCCAATTAGTTAAAGCCGATACCCTATAATATCCTACCTTCTATTGATATGTACACTATTTCTATTTCCTACCACCCCATATTTTGTATATAAACTATTTGTATTTAAACCCCCTACTTGTATGTAAAACTAAAAATGTTGACGTCAAAATAAAGATCCAAAGAGTGTTCGGTCAGCTGGTGGCAGGGACAGAGGGGAAGAAAAGGGCAACGCCCAGTCCATGTGGGGCTCCGAGGGACATTCTTATAGACGACCGCTGTTGAAAGTCGTGACTGGAAATGTAGATTTTCTGTTGAATGTATTATGTAAATTTCCTTGAATGTATATAACTAAGCCGTGTTGTTTAAATAAAGAGTTTTCTTAGTAGAGCGAGAGCCTTTACGTGTGTAGTCACTGGGTATTGTCTACGGTATTTTCTTTTCTCGCTTGATCACCCGAGGCAGTCCAATCAATATCAAGACTTTGGGTAAAAGTCTTACTTGTTAAGAGGAGGTTTCTTCAATCTGACCTCGTGTACCTCAACATTTAGTGGCGTCCCCGGGTGGGCTGCGTGGGCTGGTCAAGTAGAGAAGACGGGAAGACCTGGTGGGCGCTGTCTCCCGAGGAACAGAAGGCGGGAAGACCTGGTAGCGCTGTCTCCCGAGTAACAGGTGACGGGAAGACCTGGTGGCGCTGTCTCCCGAGTAACAGGTGACGGGAAGACCTGGTAGCGCTGTCTCCCAAGCTAAAGAAGCTCAAGGGAAAAGAAGCTAAAGAAGCTCAAAGGCAAAGAAGCTAAAGAAGCTCAAGGCAAAGAAGCTAAAGAAGCTCAAGGGAAAAGAAGCTAAAGAAGCTCAAGGCAAAGAAGCTAAAGAAGCTCAAGGGAAAAGAAGCTAAAGAAGCTCAAGGTAAAAGAAGCTAAAGAAGCTCAAGGTAAAAGAAGCTAAAGAAGCTCAAGGGAAAAGAAGCTAAAGAAGTTCGAGGGAAAAGAAGCTAAGAGAAGACGGGAAGACCTGGTGGCGCTGTCTCCCGAGTAACAGAAGACGGGAAGACCTGGTGGCGCTGTCTCCCGAGTAACAGAAGACGGGAAGTCCTGGTGGCGCTGTCTCCCGAGTAACAGAAGGCGGGAAGACCTGGTAGCGCTGTCTCCCGAGTAATAAGTGACGGGAAGACCTGGTGGCGCTGTCTCCCGAGTGATAGAAGACGGGAAGACCTGGTGGCGCTGTCTCCCGAGTAACAGGTGACGGGAAGACCTGGTAGCGCTGTCTCCCGAGTAACAGGAGCTCAAGAAGCCCTTTGTTAAAAGTTTAAAGGAGCTCAAGAAGCCCTTTGTTAAAGGTTTAAAGGCGCTCAAAAAGCCCTTGGTTAAAGGTTAAAAAGAGCTCAGTGAAGCTCAAGGTTTAAAGGAGCTCAAAAGGCCCTTTGTTAAAGGTTAAGGGGAGCTCAAAAGGCCCTTTGTTAAAGGTTAAAAAGAGCTCAGTGAAGCTCAGGGTTTAAAGGAGCTCAAAAGGCCCTTTGTTAAAGGTTAAAAAGAGCTCAGCGAAGCTCAAGGTTTAAAGGAGCTCAAAAAGCCCTTTGTTAAAGGTTAAAAAGAGCTCAGTGAAGCTCAAGGTTTAAAGGAGCTCAAAAAGCCCTTGTTAAAGGTTAAAGGGAGCTCAAGGGAAGGGAGAAGCTCAAGTGGACAAAGAGGTTGAAGAAGCTCAAGTAAGGTAAGAGGATACCTACAGGGTGCAAGGCTACCTACAAGGTAAAAGGATACCTACAGGGTGAAAGGATAACTACAAGGTGAGATGGAGGATGTTAGCAGAAGGCGTAGAAAGGCGATAAGAGGCGTTTTTACCGAAGTGGTAAATGATATAAATACAGAGTTAAGGGATCCTCTTATTGATAAAAGTGGCATATATACGAAATTTGATAGATTGGAATCTCTCCATTTGGAGCTGGTGGCATTGAATGAACGATGCCAGGCAATTTTGTTAGCCAAAGATGAGGCTACTGACGGGGAGATAGATAGGGAGTTTGGGGAGTGTGAGACCTATATCATGGAAAGATTTTATTTAGAGGCCAGAATTCGCGTAATGCGTGAGCAGGATAGGGATGCTCAGGCCAAGACTTCTCAAGTTCCACCAGGGGCGTCTAGTGCCTCTCCGAATTCAGAAACCGATAAGCAGAAAGTTATCAAACTTCAGACTACTTCTACGTCTCTGTTGAAAAGCCCAGAAGAGTCCATGAAAAATGAAATTGAAGGCGTGGAAAAAGAGGATTCTGTAAAAACTGCTAGAGCTACGGATGTGAAGCCTGCTCTAGCTAAAGCTAGAATGCTAAAGGAAGCTTGTTCAGCTCCCTCTATAATAGATATTGAATATGAGGGCACACAAAAGGTGCTGTGAATGCTATTAAAGAAAAGGAATTGAACGAGGCAGTTAAATGCAATGAAGTGAAGGATTCTGAAACTGCAGTTGATAGCTATGTAGGTGTGAAGGAAGCTGAGGCTAAAGACAAAGCAAATGAAGCGGAAGCAAAACCTGATAAAGTGAATTCTAAAGACGGAGATAAAGGAGATCAAGTAAAAGAATCTGAAGGTCAAAAAGCGAAGCCTAAGGGCGACGGAGTAAATGATTCTGAAGCGAAGCCTAAGGGCGAAGGCGTAAAGGAATCTGAAGCGAATCCTAAGGACGAAGGAAAAAAGGATTCTGAGGATGAGCCTAAGGGCGACGGAGTAAAGGATTCTAAAGATGAGCCTAAGGGCGACGGAGTAAAGGATTTTGAAGATGAGCCTAAGGGCGACGGAGTAAAAGACTATGAAGATGAGCCTAAGGGCGACGGAGTAAAGGATTTTGAAGATGAGCCTAAGGGCGACGGAGTAAAGGATTCTGAAGCGGAGCCTAAGGGCGACGGAGTAAAGGATTCTGAAGAGGAGCCAAAGGGCGAAGGCGTAAAGGATTCTGAAGCGAAGCCTAAGGGCGATGGAGTGAAGGATTCTGAGACTGCAATTAAAGGTTATGAACCGGTAAACAATTCTAGAGCGGTAGCTGAAGGCACTGACCAAGTAAAGATTTCAGATGAAACTGAATCGATTGATGATAATGAGGAAAATGAGGAAGGAGTTGTCAGAGTTCCAGCATCGAGGAAATTGGTGGAAGCAGGACCAACGAGAGATGCGGAATTTAAAATAAAGGATAATTATAAAGAAACAGAATCCCAAGATTTGAAAACCATAAATAAATCTGATTATGCAAAGAATAAGGAAGATTCTGAAGCTGAGTCCAAAGGCGATAGAATAGGGGATTCGGAAGCTGAAACCAAGGGTAATGGAGTAAAGGATTCTGGAACAGCAATTAAAGGTTATGAATCGGTGAACAATTCTAAAGCAGTAGCTCAGGGTACTGATTTAAAGGTGGAAGAAAAGCTAGATGTAGAACAGGGTACTGATTCAAAGGTGGAAGAAAAGCTAGATGCAGAACAGGGTACTGATTCAAAGGTGAGAGGAAAAATTATTGATCCAAAGGATTGGTTGAATGAGGGGTTCATCGAAGGAGTTAATGAAGATCCACCTGAGGTAAAAGGACACTATTTGCCCCTTCACCTTTTGCTTAAGAGTGAGTCTGAAACGACGCCTTTACGGCCAGTGTTTGACGACGCTTCCTGGCGAGGACGCAACGGACTATCCTTGAGGCGATATTTAAAGAGGAGACCCAATCTACAGAGGAGAATCCCTAAGATGAGGATAAAACTTCGGGAGAATAGGTTCGGAATTTTGGCCGACATGGGGAGATATTTCCAGGTAATGGTCATCAAGGAAAATGATTGGGACTACCTCCGATTTCTTTGGAAGAGGAAGATGGATGCTTATGGGGCAATCTCCGGTGGTGTGTATGGAGAGGGTGCCGCAGTATGCCGAGGAGAAGGTGGATAAGAGCCTGGGCTCCCTGCAACGGTGTCCCACCTACCAGGATCCCCCCATCACCGTGGAACGGATTTTTTTCTTTCTTGTTTTACAAAAAAGAAAGGTGGGGGTATGTTGAAAGTTGTGACTGGAAATGTAGATTTTCTGTTGAATGTATTATGTAAATTTCCTTGAATGTATATAACTAAGCCGTGTTGTTTAAATAAAGAGTTTTCTTAGTAGAACGAGAGCCTTTACGTGTGTAGTCGCTGGGTATTGTCTACGGTATTTTCTTTTCTCGCTTGATCACCCGAGGCAGTCCAATCAATATCAAGACTTTGGGTAAAAGTCTTACTTGTTAAGAGGAGGTTTCTTCAATCTGACCTATCGTACCTTAACAACCCCCCTGTAAACAGGACAGGTTTTGGCAGGGGGTCAGCAGATGGTTCTAGGGTGTGTTTCTCGGCAGGCCGCTTGAGTCTGGCTCTCCATGTCTCGGGGATAAGCATCCAAGTTTGTGTCATGGTCTCTACCTCTGTCCCGTGGGCTGTCCCCGACCACTCTCGGTGCTAACATCTAGCCCTGCCTCTACTTCTTGTTGTCCGCGTGTGGGAAGAACATCAACACTTGCCTCACGTACACGACTGCCAGTTCATCCATACGTCGGCATTTGCAACAATATTACATATATATACATATTTTTATTAAATTAGCTAAAGGATATATTATTTTCTTGTATAATAAGTTTATAACTGTTTCTGTTTAAAAATGTAAATCTACACAATAATCTCTAGAGGGAATATTACATTTTGAGTGTTGAAAAAAATATTTTTAAAAAAGATTTCAACAAAGTAAATATCCTCAAAGGATAGATAAAAAAGGGGGATGGATGTAATTTTTTTAATATTTCAACTTATGATGGAACAAGTGTGATGAAAGACGGTGTGAGGAGAAAATATTCTATGTTTCTCTAAAAGAGGACTTTCCCATGGGATATTTTGTTAGGTACTGTAACCTGTCAGGTCTTCCCTTCCACTCCAGGGCCTCCATCCTTCATAAGAGCCAAGTTCACACAGCCAATGTTCCCAGGAAGTGATCTTCTAACCCAATAAATATCCTGTGGGGACCTCTACCTGGAGACTAAATGGATAAAAGAACATCTGACACCAACACAGTGTATTTGGGTGAGATTTCAGCGGTTGATAGAACTTTAAGTGGCTTTTTCAAAAAAAAATATATATAGATGTAACTTCAAGTGGCCGAGATAATACTTCTGAGTATATTTCAAGAATTGAAAGAACTGTAAGTGGCTTTTCCAAAAACAGACAGAACTGTGTTGACTAGAATCAGTTCTGTGGCCCAAGAGGGACACCATATCAAATAGGGCATAATTATTGCATTATTTGTTAAATATATTATATAGACCGTGAGAGTGCAAACATTAATGCTGAATATTTAAAACTAAATAGCACATATATATATTATATGAATCCATATCTCATGAAGAAAGGTTTAACAAATCTGGGAGTTTGATTGTTGGAATGAGACCAGAACATTGCAGCAACTTCTTGGTGTTAGATACAACTGCACAATGTGATAAAATAATTAACTGACAAAACGTACAATATTGAATACAGAGGTTTAGATGGTAGGTTTATAAGACAAAGAGAATAACACTTCAACAATAATACAGTGTGTGATCTTAAGTACAACAATAACATGCTAAAATAATTAACTGACAACAAAACACACAATATTGGATACAGAGGTTTAGATAACAAGAGTGAAAGACTAACACACACTTCAACAATAAAATATAAAAATCTTAAGCACAATGATAAATAATTAACTGACAAAACACACAGGATTAGATAAAATTATTTAGATAGTAAGCATGTGAAAGATGGGGGAATAACATTGCTACAATTATATAGAGTATGCTGAATATACCAATATTTCAAACTGCTTAACTGACAAAACACACATGGTTAGATAAAATTATTTAGATAGTAAGCATGTGAAAGACGGGGGAATAACATTGCTACAATTATATAGAGTATGTTAAATATTTCAAACTACTTTACTGACGGGAGAGGCGACCTTTGTTTCTTTAGATCAATATCCTCACGAAAAATTTCCATCTACATATATAAATCTAAATAAAATAATTATTTAACTGAAATAAATTTAGTCAACTGCTTCTTGTTCCCTGGCAAATTGAAGGAATACCTGAAACCACAGTCTGGAGGTTAGTGGGAGAATGTAAGGGCGGGAACCACAGTCTGGAGGTTAGTGGGAGAATGTAAGGGTGGGAACCACAGTCTGGAGGTTAGTGGGAGAATGTAAGGGTGGGTACCACAGTCTGGAGGTTAGTGGGAGAATGTAAGGGTGGAAACCACAGTCTGGAGGTTAGTGGGAGAATGTAAGGGTGGGAACCACAGTATGGAGGTTAATGGGAGAATGTAAGGGTGGGAACCACAGTCTGGAGGTTAGTGGGAGAATGTAAGGGTGGGAACCACAGTCTGGAGGTTAGTGGGAGAATGTAAGGGTGGGAACCACAGTCTGGAGGTTAGTGGGAGAATGTAAGGGTGGGAACCACAATCTGGAGGTTAGTGGGGGAATGTAAGGGTGGGAACCACAGTCTGGAGGTTAGTGGGAGAATGTAAGGGTGGAAACCACAGTCTGGAGGTTAATGGGAGAATGTAAGGGTGGGAACCACAGTCTGGAGGTTAGTGGGAGAATATAAGGGTGGGAACCACAGTCTGGAGGTTAGTGGGGGAATGTAAGGGTGGGAACCACAATCTGGAGGTTAATGGGAGAATGTTAGGGTGGGAACCACAGTCTGGAGGTTAATGGGAGAATGTAAGGGTGGGAACCACAGTCTGGAGGTTAGTGGGGAAATGTAAGGGTGGGAACCACAGTCTGGAGGTTAGTGGGGAAATGTAAGGGTGGGAACCACAGTCTGGAGGTTAGTGGGAGAATGAAAGGGTGGGAACCACAGTCTGGAGGTTAGTGGGAGAATGTAAGGGTAGGAACCACAGTCTGGAGGTTAGTGGGAGAATGTAAGGGTAGGAACCACAGTCTGGAGGTTAGTGGGGGAATGTAATGGTGGGAACCACAGTCTGGAGGTTAGTGGGAGAATGTAAGGGTGGGAACCACAGTCTGGAGGTTAGTGGGAGAATGTAAGGGTGGGTACCACAGTCTGGAGGTTAGTGGGAGAATGTAAGGGTGGAAACCACAGTCTGGAGGTTAGTGGGAGAATGTAAGGGTGGAAACCATAGTCTGAGGTTAGTGGGAGAATGTAAGGGTGGGAACCACAGTCTGGAGGTTAGTGGGAGAATGTAAGGGTAGAACCCACAGTCTGGAGGTTAGTGGAAGAATGTAAGGGTAGGAACCTGACTATTTTTTAGCGTATAAATTTCTCACCTTACATCTATAAAAGGCCCTCAAATTATTAAATCAAAGCTCATTAATACTCCTATTTTAAAAATGATTTAAAATATTGCCTTTAATTAATCAAACCCAGCGCTAGTAACATCACTTGGGACTGTTTTAACCAGTTTTGATATTTTAACCATGATTATAATAATTGAGCCTAAAAGTTGTAACTTTAGAATTATGATATCACAATATAATGAGAGGACATTCCCAGAGCAGACACCTCTATACAAAGGAGAATTTACATCATAAAAATTACTATTTTTACTAATTAGTTTCTCTCCAGTAAAAGGACAACCTCTCCCAATAGGACAGTTTGACTCTACAACTAGGTGTACACCCTATAGAGAGGACAATAACCAAATTGAACCATTATTAAGTTGAATGTTATAAAGTGGAATTGTCAAAAGAGGTCCTGGTATGTCCTGTCTTAAAACAGAAAGCTATACTATGAGGGTAAAACAGAGAGCAAGGTGTGATCTGAGAACTATCACTTGAACCTGTGTTATCCCATTGTACCCTGAGGGACTGGCTTACTGTGCTGTGGAGGATGTTAGTTGACTTACCTGCTCCAGGGAGGTCTGGCTGAAGGAATACTCCTGGACTCCGTACTCCAACTTGGCTGTAACACACTCTGTCACACTATGGAAACACTCAATACTTATATCATCAATACACAGGTAAACATTTCTATTTCAAATGCTTTTATTTCTATTTCACTACCTATGTAAATAACATAAGATGATTATTACCTTACCCAATTGGGAGAATCTGTATGGGGCAAGTCCCTAATAAAGGCTTTTGTGTGTGTGTGTGTATTTCAAATGCTTTATAACCACTTTTGAAATAATTAAAACTGATTATTAAAAAAAAAATCTATGACATTTCCTCTCCAAATTACAGTTGAATCTTGTTATAGCAATATCACTTGGACCAAGATTCTATATGTTGTTATAACCATGGTATACATAAAACAATTAAGACATAAAACTTGTGTGTGAGACTTCAGAATTATGATGGTATAACTAAGTCTATATTATAAATAATCTATTAATAAAAAGTACTTAAAAAAAAACTTTTATAAAATGCACTAAAAATGAGGAAAATAAATATTTTAAATAACAGCCATTGAACAATTATATATATTTGATGAGGATGGAGATGATCATCAGGTAATTAATGTAATTTAATATGAAGAAACTGATTAGTAAGTTATTTTAATCCGGTGTCCACTTGTTGCAGATTTGAGAGTACATTGTCAAATGAACAGTTCTAGTTTAAGTCAAATGGTTTCCAGTAAAGAAGAATATAGAAAATTTAACAAATTCTGCAGACTATCTCAAATTCCGTGGACCTGAATTACATTAAGAATTGAAATTTCTAGTTTTTATTAGTATAGTTTTTTTTATTGCTGTTATTGTTTTGGAATGTTCTATATTTGTGCCATTGGTTTAGTGGTTGTAATTCTTAAGATATATTGGACATATTATGATATGTGTGTAAATAATCTTTATTTCTTGTATAATTTTTTATTGCTCTAAAATGTAAATTTAAATAACTTTCACTCTCTCTATAATACTATAAATAATTTGTATATATACTTAAAACTATGTACATAAAATAGATTAAACATTTGCACGCAAATATCCATATAGGATATAGCGTGTGTTTTGTGTAATAAATAATAATATTAAGTTTTATGTTTCACTAAATATTTTGTCTCTTTCCTAAATATATGATGATTGTCCACGCTGCTTTTATTTTCACTCAAATAAATCCAATGATTATACAATGTATGTAATCAATGAGATATTTATTTCTCCTTCTTTGTGCATTAAAAAAAAAAATCTTTTTAAAACGTTTTTTTATTATTTATTTATTTAATTTTTTACCATGAATTCTAAATTCTAAAAAAAATTTTAGCCTGGAAGTATATTGAAAATTGGTTATGAAATTTGAAAAGAAATATAGAATTTGGTTCATTTCTCTAACCATCTATAAGTCTGAAATTTAGTAAACTTGCATTGTTAGCTCGATTCCGTATGTAAAAATTTCAGACTTGCTATAGTATGGAAGTATATTAAAATTTTATAACAATGTTTAAAAATAAATTTTAAAATTAGTCCAGCCTACACTCATGGACAAAACTTAAGGAAGTTGTTCCTTTTAGACATGTATATCGGGATTCAGACAATAACTCTGAAATATATTTGATACAGGGGCAGAGCTGGATCATTCGACTAGTTCATATAAATCTTATATAGTAAAAAATATACACCCTCTCTCTACATATAACAAGTATATTTCTCTTCTTCATCTATTGTCTAAAGAAGGTGGACATGACTCAATGAAACTTTGTTCCTTGGTAACCCTTATATGATGTTCAGTTGGCACCTTTTTCCAAGACTTCAAAGATGGGTCCCAGAGAGGAGACGTGGGGAATGTGGGCCAGGAAGAGGTTGGGCTGAGTCTCCTGTACTCTGGTTGAAGGGAACAAGCTCGTCACTTTCTCCCTCAAGGCTTGCTTCTGGGAGTCAGGTCCCAGCTTGGCCTCAAGGACGTAGCCCGTGCCATACTTGCTCTTGAGGTGCTGGATGGAGCCCAGGCATCTGGTCATACATCCTGTGAGAGGAAGTTGTGCCTTTGATATAGGATATCAGGGAAAAAGAGATTTCTATACATAACTCTCTTTTTTAGAACAAAATTATGGACCATTCAGCTCCTATCCTATATTATTAAATGAAAAGTTAATTAAAAAATAGAAACAAACCTCTCTCCAAAGGATACCTAGTTGCAGAGTCAAGGTGTCCTTTATGAAGAGGTATCCTCTTACCAGAAAGCTGCTAAATAGTAAAAATATAGTGATTTTGGAGGTGAAAACTGTCCTTTGTAGAGATGTGTCCTCTCATGGAGGTACTACAGTATTGCCACAACACTTCATCCGCTCAAAACTTTTTGGGTAAATTCAACTAATTTCATGACTCCTCTTGTAGAGAACATTTTTAACACCAACAGTATGTTATCTACTGGGGTGATGAATAAGTTGCATTATTTTAATGTCTTTTTAAAGGGAGAGGTGCCTCTTTTGGTAAATGAATACCAACCTCCAGAAACTTCATATTATTTTTATAAATATCTACACATCTGTATAAAAAAAAACTTGAATTTTGAACTTAAAAGGTACCATAGCTCTGTTTGGTTACTTGCATTCACTGGTGGGGTTGGATTTGTGGCAAAGATCAGAAATATCCTTGGAGCATTTTATTTAAAGCAGGTCTTATAAGTGTTGGGGCACGTTTTTGTAACCATACCCCAACAGAAGGCGTATGTATAATCAAATCAAATGGATACATGGCTTCCCTCCCACATAGACTTACAGACCATTTTTTTTGCCCAGAAACTTAGACACTTGGTGACACCAGACTTCCATGCCGAAAGCTGATGCCTGGTAAAGAAGAAGACATCCAGAGACATCCGAGCTGGAAACTGTTGTTTCATATGTACATATATTCCCCTCACCAAAAAATTTAGGTAAAGGTGACCAGAAAAAAAAAAAAAAAAGAGAAAAATGGAGAAGGAAGATCTCTAAAGACTGAAACTTATAAAATATCCTTCCAGAGAAAGGAAAGCATCACATTACAGTCCAGGTAAAAAGGGCCTGGGTCAATTTTAGCCAAGACGGGGGGGCGATATATATACCATCCCGAGAAAAAGGGAGGATTGTATTTCAACCCATGTGGAAAGGGGGGGGGGCCTGGGGTCTGAAATTTTACACTATCGCCGCAGTTGTTGCTCTCTTTAGATTTTTTTGTTTTGGTAATACTATATGTTCTATTTTGATGGAAGGGGGCCTGGGGTCTGAAATTTTACACTATCGCCGCAGTTGTTGCTCTCTTTAGATTTTTTTGTTTTGGTAATACTATATGTTCTATTTTGATGGAAGGGGGCCTGGGGTCTGAAATTTTACACTATCGCCGCAGTTGTTGCTCTCTTTAGATTTTTTTGTTTTGGTAATACTATATGTTCTATTTTGATGAGGCCTGGGGCGTCTATGAAATTGATACTGGAGCGTTGGCCATTTTGATTGGTGTTTTTTTCGGCGAATGAAAATGGAGAGAGAGATGAATAAAAGAAGGTTCTTTGCCAAAAGGCAAGATTCGATCGGAGTCGCTCAGTGAGAAGGACGATTTTTAGACGGGCCTGAGACGTAGAGGAGACCAGACCTTGCCGCCGCTTTCAAGAGAAGGTAAGCCCCTCGCCATTATGGTTTAGCCCCCCCCTTTTTTTTATTTTTCGAACAGAAGCTAATCTATTTAGATTCTGAATGGGCCCTAAAGGGCTTTAAGTGACTTAAAAGGAGTGTTAGGGTTCGTATATTTTGTCCCGCTAGAATAGATGGAGATCTAGGTTTCCCCCCCTTTTTGTGTAGTAGCCAACCTAGATTTCGCATGGGCCTTAAAGGGCTATAAAGTAACTTCAGGTCACCTCTATCTAAATTTTACTATGTAAATATCATATCTCGTCAGTATAGACATGTTCCCAAATTTTAAGATATTTTAAATAAATATCTAGAGAAATTTTCTTGTTTCCTCTGTTACCTATTTCATACATAATTTGCCTTATGGTGCTATTCCCACTGTTTAAATGAAATGTTGTATGTTTCTTACCTATTTGAAGGGAATGTTACTAATAATCAAGTCTCCCATAAATTACCGGCCACATACATTGCCGCGAGTGTCTGTGTTTCAGTGTTTTATAGATTGCCCAACTTAATAACGATTTCATGGGTTGTCTGATGAAATTGTATAATAGTGTCGCGGCTGTTTCCATCTTTAGACCATTGTTCTGACAATATTATATGCTCGATCCTTGCTTTAGCTCAACTCTTAATCAATTACAGAGTTTTTCCCCCCCTTTTTTTTTCTATTTATTTTATTTATCCTGTTTGCACGAATTGCATTACATGTGATGATGTAAAGACATATGCCGATAGTGCATCACTGACAGCTGTGCTGCTATTATACAACATTAAGGTCTTGCTGCGGGTTATATACATGGGGTTGTTGGCCTAAATTGCTATATATATATATACTTAAGTAAGGAAACTTTAATAAGTCACATC
Source organism: Cordylochernes scorpioides (assembly GCA_030710605.1). NCBI lineage: Eukaryota > Metazoa > Arthropoda > Arachnida > Pseudoscorpiones > Chernetidae > Cordylochernes > Cordylochernes scorpioides. The sequence goes on along the minus strand of CP092863.1, from coordinate 26,873,486 downwards.
GTGTATTCTCCCTTTTCAATTATCCAAACCGGGAACCCATCAATGTCGCCCGCCGCGGGGCTCGAATTTAGTATATGTTTCTTCCCCTATACTTTAGAAATATATACCTAATGAAAAGCCATACTATTTTTAAGTATTGGTGAAGTAGTCCACGCATCCTGAGATTAACAGTCTATTATAAATCGTGAATTTTAATTTATGCTTTCCGTTTCACTGGCATTTTATCAGGCAATGAAAGTTATGTTGAGGCGGTGTATACCGCATCTCTCGCCGCTGTCTTTTACGATTCACATTGTTTGTGGCAAAACCTTAATATTATCATTGATTTCTGATATCAAAGTAAAACGTCTATGGGGCTATTTTCTATTAATGCTATTGTGTTTTCTGAATAATAGAAAATCAATTATAAGCCTTTGATATCTGCTGTTTATGTTATTGTAATGTATTCTAGGTTCTCCTAATGCGAAAGTGTGACATGTTCCTTTGCAGTATTGGAAAATTAGAGACCTATTGTCTTGATTAATAACGTTGCGTCTATGTTCATATATTCTATTGCTGACTCTCCTTCCTGTCTCCCCTGCGTATTTGGCTTGGCAGCTGTATACACTCTGACAAGGGAAGGTTATCTTAAATTGATAAATGTGCAATTTTTTTTTGCCTTAAGTAGAGATTTCCAAGATTCTATTTCTGAAACATTTTTTTTTGGATGAGGACAAATAAAACCATCTTGATAGTATTAAATCTGCAGTATACATTTGCCAGCAGAAGGCATGATGAGATTACATGAAATTTAAACCAGTTATATGTTTAGTATGTTCCTTCAGTTGTAATTTGACACCGTCTTGAAATAATGAAATTGGACGGTGCGCTATATCTTGATGCTGGATATTTCTGTGTCAGAAAGGTGTAGTTATTCTGTTTAATGAGAATTCCAATAATTATCGAAATTTAGCAGATTATCATTGGGGATTTGAACAACTGTCTTGAAAATTTTTGAACAGCCTGAGTAGATAAAGGAATCCTGGAGTTAGAGTGGAGAATTAGTAGTACAGACTGACCACTCGACGCAGATAACTCTAGAGAACAATTATTGTGTTAATCCGCCGTAGACAAGAAGAACATTGATCCTCAGGATATTCGATAGGCAGAATTTTGAGAATTGATAAGGTCATGGTTAAAGTTAACACAGGCATATGGGAGTAAAGACAGTGATTTAAACAAGATAAGAGGCAGCCTTGTGTCTTAAAAACTTTCAGTGGAAGCAGATGCCACTGCAAATATTCAGGTCTAATAATTTCCAAATTTGAAGTCATGCATGACGGGTTAGCACGGGATTGACGCCTGGACAGGCTTTCACTGGGATTAATCGAGCTTGCGAAAGAACTAGAAGAAGTGTGACATGTCACGCCACTGTACTAAGATAATAATTGAGAAGATTTATGTTGAGCCAACTGAAATTAGTAAAGAATTAAGAGATTAAGGTCTTATTCTTTGAGTTTTACATTAATTCCAATTACGCGATATGGACGGCGTTATAAGTTGGGTGGAAATGGTTCGGCCGCAATGGGATGGTCTCCTGGAGATGGTACGATCAAATAATACTTATTGAATGCCGGGCGGGATCGCATAAAGCATTAAACGATATCAAGAAATGCTTAAAGAAACACCCTAGAAGATTGGGGATCGACAAAATGACGACATGGAAAATGCTCAACATTGTACATTGGCAGCAAAATGATATCTTGCTATTGTATGGACGACCACTCCTTCCTGAAATGTGCAGCGGATGTTAGTCCCAGAATTAGGTCCTTTGAGGCGACACTTTCCTTTGCAGATGACATAAAGACGCATGACAAAACAGCACATGAGCATTTAAACTAGCTTCAATTCCTGCCATTTATTAATTTAGTTGACCAATAGCTATAGAACCACTGGAGACCTCCATACCTGTGTGAATATTTTAGTGAGAAATGAGCGATTCAATTCTATGAGCCATGAGGTATCCTGTAAGATCGGAGTTGTACCCCATTCAATTTTTTTTAATAGTAGCCAGTGCGAGATATTTCCAGGATTTTTTTTTTCTAACTGTCATATAATTCGAAAACTAGAAAACTACACCATTTTAATACAGTTTACGTTTAGCACCCATGTGGACTCAATATGACCATTGAATGAAAAAAATCGAAGACTAATGAGCGAGCCAACCTAAAGAGAACGAGTTTAATAGGCTTACAATCAATAGTTGAAGCAAACTATTCGCACAAATTTGTTATGTTCTCTCTCTAAATGATCTATGACATTATAGGTTTTCTTAACAAGGTAACTACCCCGCCGAGTGTATATGGAGTTATAAAGCTTAAGGGTCATAGGCTGTTGGAATAGAGTAGTTCAAAATTAAGAGTGATAATAGATCGGGATCCAGATCCCGATGACGGGTTTCGAGGAAACACCAGAGGGATGAAAAGGCAGTGAAATGTGTAGAAAATGATGGAAGAGAGATGAGAGAGAGGTGATGAAAGAGGTGTTGAAAGTGATAAAAAGAGTGAGAAAGCGTTGAATGTTGATGAGAAAGAGATAGAGAGATGCAGAAAGATGTTGAAAGAGAAAGAATTGGAAAGGGTTGGATAAAGAGTTTTGTAAATAGTAGATAAAGGTTGATAGAAGAAAGTACATTTAATGTATAAAGCGTAGCTGTCGACCTCAATATCGCCTCGATAGAACTATTTCTTTTAAAATAAGACATATTATGCACTGGGGGTTTGTGTAAGCTGATTTACATAAGTTTCAGCGATTGTATACACTATTTAATATAGATAGGTCTTTATTAATTACAATATTAGGTTATATATTAAATAGCAAATAGGTCTTAGTGTTATGGTGAACTTTAAACAGTTTGCATTTTTTTTTTTTTAAACATGTGTTCTAGTGCTAAGTGTTGAAAGGAGCTTTAACACCATGTTTCAGGGTTTGTGTGTTATTTGTCTCAACCTTGTCTTTGTGCAGAATACCGTCTCACAACCTTACTGTAGTGTTTGTTGCCACCTTTAAAGATCTTCACAATTTGTTTTAATATTAGTGTGTCATTTAGAGAAAATTGTCACAACCTTATCCTTGTATAGAACACCATTTTACACCGTTTTATTTAATAAGTTATATGAGAGATTTTAGATATAGTATAAGAGTTACTATTTACATGAGCCAAATCGACCCAACAGTTAGAGCAAGAGGGGGGAACTCAGATATTTCCTCCTTTCACGTGACGTGACTGTTCACCCCGACCGGTCGTGCCAGATAAGAGGGAATACCAGGAAACTCTGTCCTACTGACATCGCTCCCTCAACACGAGAAACGGCATCCCGCTGCTTACTAGTCGGTCACAAGACCTTAGGCAGTCTGTCCTTGTACTTCGGGGTTGTGATAGGGCCCCATGCTCGCTGCAAGAACGACATCTTGGGTTTTCGTGTTCTCCTAGTGTAGAATTGACTCAGCCTCATTTTTAGTATAGTATATAATTAAGAGTTGTCTCACAACCTTGTTTTAATATGACACACCGTTTTGAAGAGCTTGTACAACCTGTCAGGATATGATTTAGGAAATTTTTAGTTTCTTTTTATTGTTATGTTACAATTTTATCCAACAATACAACCAGAGCGAACTCAGAAGTAATGAGACGAGAGGAAGTTGACAGAGTTAGTGTGAACAGTTTAACTTTACGCAGGTCTACAAGGGTGAAAAGGCCCACACAGTGTAAATTCTGCTTAGACTGTCGCCTCTAACTAGGATTTTGGAGCGTGTACGGAGAATCAGCTCGATAGAATGAGAAGTTTAGAGATTTCAGCCTTTTTTTTTTAAACCTTTTTTTTTTTTTTAAGTAGAGCTTCATTAGGATTCCTTTTTTTTTTTTTAATACAAACTATTTCTTGTTAAAACCCGAGTTTCAAAGACCAATGAGAATAATGTATACCATTGTGAATTAACTATTTAGTGTAAATCTGAAATTTTAGTTATTACCAGGAGTAATAGGTGAAGGAAGGTGTAGGAAATCACAACTTAGAGGGGGGGCTATGTCTAAAACAACGAACCTAATAGGCATCCTATGGCTTGTGTTGGGTAATTCAGAAACCCTATAATCCCTGGCCTTCAGGTAGTAGCTTTGAAATAGGTTTCTAATGAGGACATGAAAGGTCAATCTTTCAGAGTAAAGTTGTGAAGTATAGGGACCCTAAGCCAGGGGTAGAAGTTAAGTAGGCCCAGATCGTAGTCGATCCTCGGAAAGCACTTGAGAATGTTAGTGTTGGGTAGTGAATCGTAAACCCTATAAATCCATCTTTCAATAGAGTGTTGAGGTCGGACTACTGCAAAGGGGACAGACGCAAGGTGAAGTAGGAAGAAAGTGACTTCACCCACGGTGGCTAGGGGAGTGACTCAATTCCGCTTTTATGAGGTGTCACGTTTAATGGTCCTTTATTCGCCATTGTAATTTGTGTGTGTCTTTATATAATTGTCGTGAATAGTCACTTAGTGTCAAAGCAAGGGCAGTTTTTGAAATTACATTTTTTTAGGTAGGTTAGCTTTCAGATTATTTAGAATTGTTAACCATTTTATTAACAATCATTTATCAAGTATAAAGTATTAGTATATATAGAGTTTGTATGAGGCATTAATTTAAGTTAATAGGGCATTAGTCCCCACTTTGTTTTAATTAGAAACTTTATTTGATTTCACATTTGTCCTGAAAATTTTGTTATTATTAGGATCTATCAATGATGATAATTATAGTACTTTGGCTTGTGTAGCAGCTTTTAACTTTAGTTTGTATGCAAACCGTGAATGATGGGGGGGGGGGGTGTATGAATGGATTGGTTTAATGAATGTGTAAGAAGGTTAAAAACAAATATACTGTAAAGACCAAAGGTACTTTAGCATAGAATAGGGAACCAATAGGTTCAATTTTAAATTTGATTTCTTTATTTGTTAGGAACGATAGCCTCACAGGGCTGTACAACTCTATTGTTAGGAAAGGTATTCGCTCCATTTTGTTAGGTCTCCCCTTTCGGGAGTATAAAATTTTAATTTCTATTACTAGGGTAATCAAGTACTCTTTGTTATTTATATCAACTTGAATTTTAAGAGTCGTAGATAATGATCATATCTCGATTCTCAGACTGGAAGGTTGTGGGAGGTTATGATCAGACCAGAAACCCCACCAAACTTCCCCTCATTAGAGGGAACGAAGAGGTATAGATTGAATTTTATGCAGGATGGGGGATTTGTTTTAGCCATGCCGTATAGCCTGGGGTATAACGGCGCGACCTTGGGTAACCGATCTGACACCGTAGTTTCGACGCTTTTAGCGTGGCTGGAGCGAGGGTGTTCTAGACGGGAGGTCCTGTAAGATTGGCATGTAGGCAGAGATTGCCCAGTTATTCTAGACGAAGTGTTTCCGTCTATTGAATTTTTTTTTGGTACCAGTTTGATCCCCCATAGCTAGCGGAAGTTTCTTCTAATAAAGGATTCGCCCTGCCATACGTTTTGTTGGAATGAATTCGAGCATAAGACCGATTCGAGAGACAGAATAAGTAATTATCAGGACCTTCAACGAGTTTAGACTCGTTCCATGTTAGGATAAGATTTTAAAGTATTAGTTAACTATAATGACCGCGAACGAGACACCAGAACGAGCCAATGAGTCAAAGTTTTAGAAGTGTTGTATGGAGGACAGTAGAATTAAGAGCAGTTATACAGGGAGTAGAATCCTGAAGGAATTTGTAAAAGGAACCAAAATTTAAGATTGATAAAATTCAAACTTATAAGATGTAGATTTATAGGATTCAGGTCAATGAATAGAGAGTATATTAGTAGATGAAAGTAATATGAATTTCTTGGAAGGGGGAGGTAGCTGAACTGTACACACCCCAGAGGCAAGGTAAACGGAGCCACAAACAAAATAGTAGAAATTGATTAGTCGCTCTGCCAAAACAGAAAAATTCTCTTCATACGGTTGTCACCCTAGATTTAAATGGACTGTGTAGTTTAATAGAGGTCTGGGCTATGTTCCATTTGACCAAGATTCTAAATGACGTACCCATCTGGGTTGAGAGAGTATTGTAATTTGAGGAATCTAACACACAAGAGAGAACCCACCCTCCAGTAGGATCGGGATAGACGAATATTACCCAGTGACCAACTCGTGATTCCAGACTGAATAAGATTGAAAAACTTAACTGAGATACTAAACCTTGAACCTTCAGCGCACAAATATATATTATGTTTACATTTTCTTTTTCAATATGTTATTATTTTTATATCATACATATTATATTATAGTCATATACTATTCATTTCAACAATTTTATTATGACATTCATGATATTAATATTTATATTAAATATTTAATTATATATATTTTGTCACCATATATAATCTTGTAGTAGTTTTCTTTTGTCATCTATCATGGGATGATTTTTATCACTTATATCTTAACATATTTAATCACTATCTACATGATATGTTTTACTTCAATATATATGTTATACTCATCATATAACATGGAAGGATTCATTTTATCATTACATATTTCGTGCCTTATTTAATGATTACTTACATAATTTGTTTTCTGTAATTTTTTATTTAGCAAAAGTCATCATGTCATAGGCTAATCATTATATACCAAGATATTTCTTTCAGCTAACTATAATTATCCTTTCCTTTGATTGTATATGTATAACCATACCACACGAATGTCTTGATTGGTACTTAAATAAAGATGCTGGCATGTTTTAGGAGTTGGACTAGTCAGTTATTTCTAAACGACTTCTTGGCGCCCAAATTTTTTTTTATATAATATGTAATAGGGAAATGCTCTAACTGTATTGTTAGCAGAAAGAAGGTAGCAATGAATCCAGCACCACAAGAGGCAAGAATGGGGTTGAGAGGACTTACCACAAGGAGGGCCTACTCCTCAAGGCCAAAGAAGAAAGTGGAAGGGTGGTATATATACCCATGAATGGTAAGACAGATGACCTTGCTTACTTCCATACATATGATATGACTGTCCCCCATAACCTATGTTGATAACAGTGTGCTGACAGAATAATAACACATAAAAACCCCTTTGCCAGGATGCGCAATGCCCACTAATGTTCGGAATAATAAACATCTAGAATGGCATACCATCGTTTTGACTAGCCTTATCTTCCCTATAGGTTTCGGTACACCTGACTTCACCTAGTAATGGAAAATGCATTTTGCTAGAAATGGGCCTGCTTTCATAGTAACTGATGAAAGGCAGATGAATAATGAATAGCACAAACGCATTTGTCCATTACTTGGCAGGGGGAGGATTGTTGGGGCACGTTTTTGTAACCATACCCCAACAGAAGGCGTATGTATAATCAAATCAAATGGATACATGGCTTCCCTCCCACATAGACTTACAGACCATTTTTTTTGCCCAGAAACTTAGACACTTGGTGACACCAGACTTCCATGCCGAAAGCTGATGCCTGGTAAAGAAGAAGACATCCAGAGACATCCGAGCTGGAAACTGTTGTTTCATATGTACATATATTCCCCTCACCAAAAAATTTAGGTAAAGGTGACCAGAAAAAAAAAAAAAAAGAGAAAAATGGAGAAGGAAGATCTCTAAAGACTGAAACTTATAAAATATCCTTCCAGAGAAAGGAAAGCATCACATTACAGTCCAGGTAAAAAGGGCCTGGGTCAATTTTAGCCAAGACGGGGGGGGCGATATATATACCATCCCGAGAAAAAGGGAGGATTGTATTTCAACCCATGTGGAAAGGGGGGGGGGGGCCTGGGGTCTGAAATTTTACACTATCGCCGCAGTTGTTGCTCTCTTTAGATTTTTTTGTTTTGGTAATACTATATGTTCTATTTTGATGGAAGGGGGCCTGGGGTCTGAAATTTTACACTATCGCCGCAGTTGTTGCTCTCTTTAGATTTTTTTGTTTTGGTAATACTATATGTTCTATTTTGATGGAAGGGGGCCTGGGGTCTGAAATTTTACACTATCGCCGCAGTTGTTGCTCTCTTTAGATTTTTTTGTTTTGGTAATACTATATGTTCTATTTTGATGAGGCCTGGGGCGTCTATGAAATTGATACTGGAGCGTTGGCCATTTTGATTGGTGTTTTTTTCGGCGAATGAAAATGGAGAGAGAGATGAATAAAAGAAGGTTCTTTGCCAAAAGGCAAGATTCGATCGGAGTCGCTCAGTGAGAAGGACGATTTTTAGACGGGCCTGAGACGTAGAGGAGACCAGACCTTGCCGCCGCTTTCGAGAGAAGGTAAGCCCCTCGCCATTATGGTTTAGCCCCCCCCCTTTTTTTTATTTTTGAACAGAAGCTAATCTATTTAGATTCTGAATGGGCCCTAAAGGGCTTTAAGTGACTTAAAAGGAGTGTTAGGGTTCGTATATTTTGTCCCGCTAGAATAGATGGAGATCTAGGTTTCCCCCCCTTTTTGTGTAGTAGCCAACCTAGATTTCGCATGGGCCTTAAAGGGCTATAAAGTAACTTCAGGTCACCTCTATCTAAATTTTACTATGTAAATAGCATATCTCGTCAGTATAGACATGTTCCCAAATTTTAAGATATTTTAAATAAATATCTAGAGAAATTTTCTTGTTTCCTCTGTTACCTATTTCATACATAATTTGCCTTATGGTGCTATTCCCACTGTTTAAATGAAATGTTGTATGTTTCTTACCTATTTGAAGGGAATGTTACTAATAATCAAGTCTCCCATAAATTACCGGCCACATACATTGCCGCGAGTGTCTGTGTTTCAGTGTTTTATAGATTGCCCAACTTAATAACGATTTCATGGGTTGTCTGATGAAATTGTATAATAGTGTCGCGGCTGTTTCCATCTTTAGACCATTGTTCTGACAATATTATATGCTCGATCCTTGCTTTAGCTCAACTTTTAATCAATTACAGAGTTTTTCCCCCCTTTTTTTTTTCTATTTATTTTATTTATCCTGTTTGCACGAATTGCATTACATGTGATGATGTAAAGACATATGCCGATAGTGCATCACTGACAGCTGTGCTGCTATTATACAACATTAAGGTCTTGCTGCGGGTTATATACATGGGGTTGTTGGCCTAAATTGCTATATATATATATACTTAAGTAAGGAAACTTTAATAAGTCACATCGTGTATTCTCCCTTTTCAATTATCCAAACCGGGAACCCATCATAAGTAACAAAATATTAAAATATACACTAATACCCCTGTCTACCCAGTTTTGTAAACTGTTCCAATTCTCACAAGGTAACTACACCAACTAAGTAAATTATATGGAAACAGAGGAGAGCTTCAGATCTGGAACTCTTTTAAATAGAATCCTCAAGTAACAGTCTGGCATCATCCTTGATATCCACTTTCTTCAGCTCACAAGAAGAATGAATAACATCTCGTACCTCCCAATTCTACAATAAATTGATCCCTATTGGATGATCAGTCATCCATCAGTCTACCATTGCCCATGGTTAGAGTTTAGATAGGAGCTGGGTCTAAGAGAACACATGTACCAAGTGTTGATACAGAGGACTGGTGAAGAGAGTACCTGAGAGTTCCCTTGACCAGGATGGCCACCCTGGAACACAAGGCCTCCACGTCCTCGATGGAGTGGGTGGTGAGGAGGAGGCAGCGACCGGCCCCCGGCTGGTAGAGGGCCCCCAGGAGTTCCCGCAGCAGAGCCCTGCTCTGGGGGTCCACCCCTGTGGTGGGCTCATCCAGTACCAGCAGCTTGGGCAGGCTCATCAGACTCAGGCCAAAGCATATCTACCACAGAACACACCATAGGGTATTAGACATATTAAAAAAAACTTTAATTTTTAAGTCTCCTTTTTTATAAACACAAGATAATAAGACCAAATCCAAATAAATAAATAGTGTGCGACGTTTTTACACTATTTATTTATTTGGATATCGTCTTATTACCTTGTGTTTATAATCTATAATCCAAATTGTGCCTTATCATTAGGTCTTCTTTTTTTTCACTATAAACTGTAGAACCTCTCTCTAAAAGACAGTTGCGGAGCCAAAGTGTTATAAAGAGAGAAGTGTCATCTTACTAGAGCAACTAATTGATAAAAATGACAATTGTTCTTTGTATAAAGGTATCCATTATAGGAAGTGACTACTCTACTGTAATGCTGTTGCTAGTAAAGTAGTTTTTACTTATCCCTGCAGATTCTATCTCTGATATATATCCATTATAGGAAGGGACTACTCTACTGTAATGCTGTTGATAGTAAAGTAGTTTTTACCCATCCCTGCAAGATTCTCTCTCTAATATAAATCCATTTAAAATTCTAAGATTTGAAAACTATACCACTAAATATTCCAATAAAATTGGGCCAATCCCATAAAATTGCTTTGTCATCCTCATGTTTATCTTCCCTCATTTACCAATGTGACAAAATTATTGTTATAACCTGGGTTGAAGCAATTAGAACTCTCTCTTAAAACATGGAACATTAAAATTATGATGTTAGAAAAAGGTTGCTGTTATAATGGAGGATGTTTTGATGAGGTTCCATTGTATATATGCAGTTAAACCTGTCTATAGCACCCCCTCTAAATAGTGCCTTCCTCTCTATAGCGCCCGATTTTAAAAATTAAAATGTAAACATTTTACATTAACCCTATCATTGCGCACTTCTACTGCGCATGCTCACTGAAGCTTGCGTCATATAATTGATCAATCTGTTGTGCTGGTATATTTTAATAAAACGCTTCTAAAATTACAATATTTTAATAATTTATTATTGAGAAATGATTGAATATACATCAAAGATTATATAAAATCCTAAATTTGATATAAACAATGCAAAATTTTTAATATTTACATTAAGAACAAAAAAATTTTGAAAAATGAGAGGTATATATAAAATGTATAATAAAACGAACAAAAATAAAATATATTAGCTATTTACATGTTGCTCCCAGCATTCTCCAGGGCATACTCCCTTCTTGCAGATGATGCAGTGATAGCGGGTCCTTTTTCGCCTTTTCAACTGAGGAGAACAAACTATACAATTTTGCTCCTTTCTCTCAGGCAGTTTCTCCATGCTATGCTTTGGAGCATGTGGAAGGGAGGATGTCGATGGTTCTAGTTTCCGGCCATCATAATCGCCAATCAATGCCTCCACTATCTCAATATGGAAGTGAAATCGATCAATTGGGTTAGGGCAGTTTTTTTTATAAATGACTAGCCGAATGACCCGGGCAACGCCCGGGTTTTACCCTATTAAATGTACCCTGTTTCACCCATGGTCTCTGCTTTTTGGAATTTTTCCCGATATAATTTTGTATCTGATAATCAAACATGATACAGCAATATTTTTAAAATAGCCTATCGTCTTCCCAGTATTCTTTTACCTATGTATGGAAATTTTGGTTTGAATTAGTGAACTACTGCGAATTTGTAGACGAATGACCCGGGCAACGCCCGGGTTTACACGATTAAATGTATATTACATATGGAAGATGGACGTAGTTCCCGGAGGGCACCCGCGAGGTCACTCTGCCCCCGCGCAACTGTCCAACCGGCCGGCAGCCGGGAGATCACATTTACTTGGCGGGGGGGGGGCAGGGAAGTCACGTGCTGCACCGGCAGCCAATGGGCGCCCCCCGCCGTCAAAATCGCCACGCGTTCTAGAGGGCGCTGCTCGTGAGCTAAGTTGAATAATTTGAATATATAGTTATAATAATTGATTTATATATTTTTTTAAAATAGCCTATCGTCATCCCCGTTATTTTTTACCTATGTATGGAAATTTTGGTTTGAATTAGTGAACTACTGCGAATTTGTATACAGGTCATACAGACAGACAGACAAACAAACATACAAACATTCATTTTTATATATATAGATATATGAGTTTATCATGGCCCTGAAGACCATGCTGAAAAATACTTTCTTCCACCATTTGAGCGATCTTCTCTCATCTATATATGTGTTTAGCATCTGGTCGGAAAGATCCACCCCTCCTATTCCTTTATTGTACTCCTGCACCATTGCAGGCATTGTTACAGATCTTCCAAAAGCTGTGGTGACTTCATCTGAGGAAGCATGCATCTTTGTTGAGAGTAGGATGACCGGCTTCTTTTGGGAACGTTTTTCTCTCCATCTCAAGAGCAAAACTGGATCTCTAAAGTGATAGTTTCTCTGAAGGCTGGAGTTTCTTGCTTCTAATTGACGACGGCAGACTTCGTCTATTTATCCTCATGGTTCCTGTCAAATAGGTCCTTCTTGCATACAGGTCCAGAGCCAGATCCACAGATGTGTAGAAGTTGTCGCATATGATGTGGTATCCTTTATCTAGTAAATTGGCATTATTTACTAGCCTGAATACCACATCAAATGCCAACCCTTTAGAAGAAGAAGGTGTGGAGTCGGCCTTTCCCGCATAGATGTCAAACTGGAGGGTGTAGCCACTTTGAGCTTCACATAGGACCCAGTGTTTGATTCCAAATTTGGCATGGGATTTGGGGATATATTGCCTCTTTCGGGTTCTATTTTTTTGTTTTACAAGGGATTCATCTATACTGAGATTCCTATCAGGGATGTAATACTTCAGAAAAGATTTGTTGAGGCTTTCTAATACAGGAGAAACTTTGAATAAAGGGTCCACTTTAGTGTCGTTTTGATTGTTGTTGAGGTGAAGAAACTTTAAAATTAACCAAAATCTATCCCTTGGGATTCTAAAGAAAGCAGGAGTATCTTGGGACCAATTTCTTTTATTCCAATATTAAAAAATTCTCCGCTTTTTTATCAAGCCCATGTTCAGGATAAGGCCTAAAAAGGCCTTCATCTCATCCAAGTTGGTGTTGGTCCAATTCAAAAACCTGGACCTTGGCTTTGCAGTGGACCTATTTGCTGAAATATATTGGGAGGCATATATATTTGTTTGGTCTACAATAGACTGTAGCAGTGAGGGAGTCATAAATAAATAAAAATATTCGGAAGGGTGGGCATCAGGAGCTGGGAGGGTGCCGGAGAGGGTAGCAGGGGTGAATCTATATAAGAGTCGTTCTGGCTGGTTTTCGTAGACAGGTAGCCAAGGATTTGCATTCGGAATGTCTTCAGAATCGCTAGAATCTGATTCCGATTCTAAACTATAGATTTTAGTAGAGGAATCACTTACATTAGAGAGGGAAAGAGAGGAGTCACCGTCGGAGGCCATTTCAGAGCACGCGACCTTGAAATATAAGTAGCGGCAATAAACAATGCCATCAACCAATCAGAACGAGAGAGGGAGATGACCTGAAGCCCCCCCTATATCTAAAAATAGCAGACGAAAAACCTGAGTCAACAAAAGGGGGGGAAATGACACTGCTTGTGCGGGCCGATTATATCGGCTTACGCATTTCCGCTTTAAAGCAGTCGGGCCGATTATATCGGCTCTCGCATCGATAGGGTTAAAAGTGACCCGTCTATAGCACCACTTTCTATAGCACCCTATTTTGGTGAGTCCTAAGAGGGGGCGCAGTAGACAGGTTTAACTGTATTGTGTACAAATTGAAAAAATTCACCACACATTATTTAAAAAAAATAAAATTTGATTTCTTTGAAAACATTCTTTGTTTATCCCAGTATGGATCATTAAGACATTTCCCACTAGAACACATTTCTTTGAAATCTGTGTCTCAGCACAAAACATATGGCTTAATATGACACCTATTTAATATTGTGAACACAGTTGAAACTTGTTATTTCAACATCACTTGGAACTTTAGAATTATGATGCTATAACCAAGTTGCTGTCATAAATGAAACTGAAAAAAAAAAAAAAAAACAGGTTCAACTGTCATTTCCTCCCAAATATTTTGAAGAGTTGTAAAGTACAACTACGCTTTCACAAGCTAAACTCACCTTACGTTTTGTACCTCCAGAGAGGTCGCTAATCAATTTCTTGGCATGGCTGGAGATGCCCAGGTGGTCCATTAGCCTGGAATGAAGTCAATAACTCTAGGTAAAACATCAAAGAATACAAAATGAACATGATAGGAACAATATACAGAGTTAAAGAACAATATAGGATTATCTCATCACATTTATATTCCATCATTTACAGCAAATATAACAAAAGAGTAAAAGACAAGGTAATAAGACCAAATCCAAATAAATAAAGTATGTTGTCTCATTACCTTCTGTATATAATCTATAATCCAAATTGTGCCTTATCAAAAGAGTAAAAGGTAAAGCTACAACATTGTAAATAGATATTTTAGGGAAAAATTTATAGAGTCAAACCTTGTTGCAATAACATCATTTATTAATACATAGCAATAACGCCCCATCTATCTAATACAAATGAAAACACCAAAAGGCAAATGTTTCTTTTCACAAATAAATCAAACTTCTACTGCCCTTACGGCAATGAAAAAATATATTGGGAGGGCTTGTTGGCTTATCAGTGGTGAACCCTCCATGTCCTTAGTTTGCTCAAATACCATTTCTAAGATTCAACCCTTCAGTGTTGCATATAAAAGCAGAATGATCCAATGCAGTATTAGAGCTCTAAAGAAGCGGTCTGGTAGATTAAATTGGCGAAACCGCTGAGAGGGTTCATCACTGATGAGCCAAGCCCTCCCAATATATTTTTTCATCGCAGTAAGGGCATAGAAGTTTGATTTGTTATTGTCAAACCTGATATTTTCTTAATTATCTTCAAACTCATTTCTTGACCAGGCTGTCTACAGATTCAAACCTACAATCCACATAATTATCTTCGAACTAACATCTTGAATAGGCTGTCCACATTGTATAATGGGATTAAACCCTATAACCCTCTTAATTATCCTCAAACTCTCATTTTGACCTAGCCGTCCACATTGTATGATGCGATTCAAACCTACAATTTACTTAATTATCTTCGAACTCACTTCTTGACCAGGCTGTCCACATTGTATGATGGGATTCAAACCTACAATCCACTTAATTATTTTTGAAATTACTTCTTGACCAGGCTGTCCACATTGTATGATGGGATTCAAACCTACACAATCCACTTAATTATTTTCGAACTTACTTCTTGACCAGGCTGTCCACATTGTATGATGGGATTCAAACCTACAATCCACTTAATTATTTTCGAACTTACTTCTTGACCAGGCTGTCCACATTGTATGATGGGATTCAAACCTACAATCCACTTAATTATTTTCGAACTTACTTCTTGACCAGGTTGTCCACATTGTATGATGTTTTCAAACCTACAATCCACTTAATTATTTTCAAACTTACTTCTTGACCAGGCTGTCCACATTGTATGATGGGATTCAAACCTACATTCAAACCTACAATCCACTTAATTATCTTCAAACTCACTTCTTGACCAGGCTGTCCACATTGTATGATGGGATTCAAACCTACAATCCACTTAATTATTTTTGAACTTACTTCTTGACCAGGCTGTCCACATTGTATGATGGGATTCAAATCTACATTCAAACCTACAATCCACTTAATTATATTCAAACTCACTTCTTGACCAGGCTGTCCACATTGTATGATGGGATTCAAACCTACATTCAAACCTACAATCCACTTAATTATCTTCAAACTCACTTCTTGACCAGGCTGTCCACATTGTATGATGGGATTCAAACTTGAAATCAAATTAATTATCTTCGAACTTACTTCTTGACCAGGCTGTCCACATTGTAAGAAGGGATTCCCCGGATGGCAGCAAAGAGAGTGAGGTGCTCCTCCATGGTGAGTTTAGGGATGAGACTGCTGCTCTGGGGACAGTACCCGAGGTCCCGAAATATCTGGCTCGGGTTGACTCCTTTCAGGGGGGTTCCTCGAATGGTAACCTGCACAATTAGGGACTACGGTTAAACTTGAAATGGAATCTGCTGCCTGGGGTAGAAAACCATGTGGTCATACTTTCATTATTATCTTGCTTTCTGTAAAATGTTTTGTGTGTTTGAAACAATATGGTCACATTTTCCTTATTATTACGACCCCAATATTTTTTATTGCTTTAAAACCTTATAAGTAATATTTTGTAAATAGACAAATTGACCTTAATTCAATAATCAAAGCATGAATAAATCATAATCAATCATAATTGAAAAATCATAGTTGATATGGTATCAGATGACTGAGGTTTGCACTCTGTGATATTATTTTCTTTATTCATAAAGGTTTTCCCCATTTTTTTGGAACACTTCTTTAGAAGTTAACTATTAGAATGATTCCAATGACCTAAATTTCAGGATTGAGTGGTCTGAACTCTGTTCCCTTCAGGTTATTGTTTGTCTCTTTCTCCAATTGAGAGAAATTTTGCTGAAGCTAAAAAAAACTCACAACACCTCATATTTCTCAGTAGTTCTGATAAATTCTCAAGGAATTCAGACAATAAAATCATTTTATAAATACACAGTCAAACATATATAAAAATAAATTTTGGGACCAAGATTTTTTGTTGTTATTACCATTGTTAAAACAATTGGGACTTAAAACTTGGGACATAAAAAAATTATGATGATATAACCAAAAGTTGCAGTTCCATTGTGTGTATAAAATAGTAGAGCATCAACAGATCTTCAGATCATCGAAATATCTCAATCTTAGTCTCGTGATTTTTGTTACACAGTAGAACCTCCATGAGGGAACAATCTTATTAGAGGATGCTTCCTCTGAATCAATTGATGGGTTCATACACCTTCTTGATTAGAATCAGATCCAGGGTGGTATTGCTAGTCAATACATGTGAAGTATGCTCAAACCTTGTAATTAATTTGTTGGATTGGTGGTTCAATCAGATGCAGAATAGATTGAAATATATATAAGTTTTAATATATGTGACGAGGACATGCAAGCAGCTAGAACAAAGGAAGACATAACAGGAAGTGAAGGGAAATGTAGAGCGCCTCTAGTGGTAGGAAGCTCCTCAATGCCATGTCGTCCTGTGACGTAGGCGCGCTGGATTTTGAAGGAAGCATGCAGTTCAGCATTCCCCCACTTGCGACTTCAAATTCATCTGGAAACATGCATCTCTGTGCATCAACTTCTTTAGTCTTGGTTTGGATATCGGCCATGTTTTCCTTGGTGTTGACAAACTGGACAACGATATCACCGGAGTTTATCTTATCTCTTGTGTAGTGGAACTGAACTGAGATGTGCTTGGAACGATTGTTCTCAATGTTATTCTTAGAGAAGTCTATGGCTGATCGATTGTCACAGTAGATTGTGAGTGGTTTGGCAAAGTGCGAGATAAATCCAAGATCAGACAGGGTTTGACCGAGCCAGATGGCCTCTTTAGCACTGTGACATAATGCTATATACCCCGATTCCATGGTAGACAACGAAACACATTGCTGCTTTTTAGATCGCCAATTGATGACATTCCCATCAATAACCGCAACCATTCTGGAGTAGGATCTTCGATCATCTGTGTCACTCCCATAATCGGCGTCTGTGAACATTGCGACTTTATTGTTGTTTCCTTTGACATAGGAGAGTTCTAAGTCAATGGTACCCAATAGATATCTCAAAAAATGTTTTGCAGCTTCCTAATGCTTCTTTCCTGGGTATGCACAAAATTGGGAAAGTTTCGAAGTAGCAAAAGAGATATCTGGTCTAGTGCAATTGGACAAATACAACAATGCACAAATAAGCTCTTTGTATGGTATATTAGACATTTGGTCTATTTCAGCTTGTGTATGGGGACAATCTATTTTAGATAGTATGATAGCTGGGTCTAAAGGCGTACATACTTTGTGAACTTCGAACATATTATACCTTTCAAGTAAAGTTTGTATGTAATGTCTTTGATTAAGAGACAAACTCTCTTTGCCGTAATTTATCTCGACACCTAAAAAGAATGTAATGGGCCCCAGACTATTAATTTGAAACTCTTTTAATTTGAAACTCTTGTATAATCTTATCCTCAATTTCGTCAAGTGTATTCTGGTCAACAGCAAATATCGCTAAGTCGTCTACATAAATTGCTATTATTGCCCTATCATCAAGCACAAAAATGCAATTGCACGATGGAATTTTAGAAAGGCCCACTTTTTCAAGAAATTGACTCAGCGTGGTATTCCAACAAAAAGCTGCTTGTTTAAGCCCATAGATAGGTTTTAAAAGTCTAAGAACTTTATCTTTAGAATCCTGAAGCTTTACTCCTGGTGGCAAAGCCATGTACAATTCTTCATGAAGTTCCCCATATAAATATGCATTATTTATGTCTAAATGCCTAATTTACCTAGCCAGCATTTTGGGTCAAAACTAAAAGCATTCGGATTATACTGAAATTGGCAACAGGGGCATATGTTTGACTAAAGTCAATATCGGGTGTCTGGCTGTAACCTTTGGCTACGAGCCTAGCTTTAAATTTACTGACCTTTCCTTTAGAATCTCCTTTTATTTTAAAAACCCAACGATTACCGATTACTTTCTTATTTTTAGGTAAATTAGTGATAACCCATGTTTGTCTTTCTTCTAAACAATTTAACTCTTTTTGCATCGCATTTTTCCAAAGATCCGATTCGGGTGAGCAAACAGCTTCTTCAAAAGTTTGAGGTTCAGAGACCTCACATAAATTTAGTTCAATACATTTGCAAAATTCAGTGTTTTTCTTTCAATTTCTCGACTACAGAGGCTCAAAGTATAATCAGAACTACCCCCCACTATATCTCTAATCTTCAGAAGTCAACGGAACTTCTAGTTGACTGTCGTAACCTGGTTGAAGGTCAGGATCACGTGGCGGGAGAACTTTGCCCTGTTCCGGCAACAAAACAAATCTGTTTTTAGCCTCGCTACCTTCCGTTACGTCATCCTTAAGCTGGTTTAAATCGACTTTATTTTCGTCGAATCTAACATGTTTAGTTATGAACACTTGTTTAGAATCATTATCCCAGAGTCTATAACCTTTAGATTGTGTTGAATATCCGACTAAGATACATCTTTTAGCTCGATGGTCGAATTTCTTTCGTTTTTGCTTTGGAATATGAGCATAAGCTAGAGCTCCAAATATTTTTAAATGACGTACGCTCACTTTTCTTGAAAGCCAAATTTCCTCTGGAACTTTGTTATCAAGAGCGCTACAAAGGCTTCTATTTTTAATGTATGCGGCACAATTAACGCTTTCAGCCCAAAATTTTTGTGGCAAATCAGCGTTGTGCATTGACGCTCTAGCCATGTCAAGTAATGAACGATTTAAACGCTCCGAGACGTCATTTTGCTGAGGGCTGTAAGAATTCGTTAATTCGTGTTTTATTCCAAGGCTCTCAAGTTTTTGTTTAAAGTTTTTATTACAATATTCTAACCCGTTATCTGTCCACAAATGTTTAATCTTATGACCTGTTTCTCTTTCGGCTCTAGCCCTAAAGATGTCAAAGTATTCAATAACTTGATCTTTATGCTTTAAGAAATAAACAGTAACTCTGCGGGAGAAATCGTCTGTAAATGTTCGAAAATAGCGTGACCCAGCAAAATAATCAACTGGAAATGGTCCACACAGATCGCTATGTACTAACTCTAACAAATTTTTAGTTTTTATTTTATATGGAGAGCTTTTATGTGGCGACATTATTGACTTTGTCATACAGCAAATCATCGCATATTGACATTTCTCCTTTGGAAATTTCAAGACCATTAACAACGCTATTTTTAGCTAACTTGTTTAAAGTTTCTGCATTGATATGCATAAAGCGTTTATGCCAAAGTTCTAGTGTAGGCGGACTTGAACTAGCTAAGTGTGCATTTTGTAAGATAGGCTTACCTCTAACGAGGTACAATCCGTTTAGGTTCCTTGCAACACATATCACTGTTGTCGTTGAACACTCTTGCCTTGTGGTTACAAATCTTGATGTGCTTGCCTTTATCCTCTGTTTGTGACACAGAAAGCAAATTTCTTCTTGCTTGGGGCACAAAAAGCACGTCGTTCAAGGTGACATCTTGCGTTCTAGTATCTAGGTACATCTTCATGCGGATATTTCCAACTCCCTCTACTTGTAGGTTGCCGCTCGCAGTCTGGATGGGCTCACAAGTAGTAGGCTGGAAACTTGTAAACCATTGTCGGTTCTTACAGACGTGATGTGTTGCGCCGCTGTCCAATATGAATTCATCTTCCGAAGAGACTGCATTGAAGGCCATGAGCATTTTCTCCGACGGAGATTTAAAAGTCTTTCTTCCTGCTGTAGCTTTTATCCGCCTTGTAGTCTCGGTTAATGGACGACCTGCAATCCTTGGCGATATGGCCGATTTTCGAACATCGGTAGCACTTGACTCCTTGTTTTCTGGAAGTCTTCCTAGTGTCGTCCTTTGAAAAATTGAGTGCTTCGCCGAGACCTGAACTTGCTCCTTCTCGGGCAGATCTTCTTTCATACTCTGTGAGTAGAGTATTTCTAACCTTGTTCGATGTGAAGTCAGAGTCCTTGACATTTCCGAATGACATCACCAGGGTATCGAAGCTGTCAGGTAAACCTGATAGCATGCTGTATGCTATATCTTGATCGTCGACTTCCGCACCTCTTCGTCGTCCTGTGACGTAGGCACGCTGGATTTTGAAGGAAGCACGCAGTTCAGCATAATTGATACAACTTATTATCTGTTATATATCATTATTAGCTGATGGGCAAAGTTCAATACAATATTTTATTACATTTTGACAGTCCTCAAAGCTTATGTCTATAGCTTTTTTAAATACCTTCATCAAGAATTCCACTAAGTGCCGAAAATATTGTAAATCAGTAAAATACAATATTAAAGTAAAATGGTAATCACATTGGCAAAACCAATTGAAGGGTTCATCATTGATAAGCCAGGCCCTTCAAATATTTTTTCCAATGCAGTAAGGACAAGTAAGAAATTCTTTGTTAAAAAAGAATACACCTATGTGCTTGAATAGCTTATAATAATTTTGTAAACAGCTGGTACATCTTGTAATGACTAGAGGGAGCATTACCTCCCCGTGGGTCTGGTACTGCTCCGCCACCAGGATCCGGATCAGGGAGGTCTTGCCGGCTCCATTGGGTCCCAGCAGGGCAAAGAGGTTGCCGGTGTCAATGCCCAGTGTGACATGGTCCAGTGCAACCTTGGGCAGGGCTTTCCTGCTGCAGAACTTCTGGTACTCCTTGCTCACGTCGTTGAACAGCACTGTGGGGAGATACTGCTCTGTCATCTTGACAACATTTGTTATTGTAGGTGACACAACTCACTTCTTAAAACACCAAGAATACCACAGCTAAAAACTCATTAATGTTACAGTCAACTTCTTTAAACACCTATTATTTTAAGCAACTATTGAAGTTTTCAAAATTTTTACAGGAGAATAGTGTTCTATAAAAATAAAGGTCACCTCTCCAATCAAAATAGGTGCTAAGCGCCATCCAATGACAGCCTCCACATACTAGCAGACTAGGGCCATGGGCAGAGCCAACAACACCATCTGTATTAAAAGCTTTTATTTGAATTGATTCTATGTCTGTCCACAAATCTTGTGATCAATTTTTAACATAATTACAGAGCACTTAGAAATCTGAAATTAGGTACAATTGTTCAAACCCAAAGACATTGCAAGTTGACAAAATTTCAGTCATCTTGGTTGCCATGATGGTTGGAAATAAACTAAAGAATAGAATTTATATATTTCCTTCAGAAAAAAAAAAAGAACAAAAATAGGTGCAGCCATTTCTCTGGTGTATTGAGTGTTCCATAAGAATGAGGTCAGAAATGGAATAATTTCTATTCTTCCTTTCAAATTTTGTAATCAATGTTTAAGATACTTCCAGACTGTGTATTATATTACCATGAGATGGTGAAAGAGAATGTGATTCCCTGAGAACACTTGCATCTCTGACTTCGGATAACCCCTCCCAAGAATAGACGCTAGCTTGGCAGCATTTGATTTACAACACATGAATAATGAAAAAAAAAGCTTTTATTAAAATGCACTGAAATGGGGAAATCAATATTTATTTTACTCTTTCTAGTGAATTTTAATGAAAGCTTTATAAAAAAAACTAGTTTTTGTTAATTATTTTGGCAATAGGCCTAGCCACTTTACCAGCTTATACACCTCTGGCAGATTTTATTTGATACCATGTAGATCTCATGAAACCAAAGCTTGCTCTGGACTGACAAGGGCCATAACCAGAATCCATGGTCTTCAGGTGGGCACTCTGAATTTGACAAATTTCAGGTTGTAATTTTGTCACAACCTAAGTCCACTAGTTGGCTAAGACTGTCAATAGTTGGCACTTAGTTTTTTTAGCCTCAATTTTTATAGATCTATTCCGGAGTTTGTGGGAACCTACCTGGGATTGATTCAGCAGATTCTTAATCCGAATCTCCTCCTTGGTGATGTCATCGTCAGTGGCAGGGCGGGGGGTGGTGACAGAGGATTGGCTGGGCTGGGACTGGAGCAGCCAGGGCAGGTTCTCCACCAACCACAGCAGTACAGGCTGGAGCATGATGGACAGCACCACCTGACACCAGAGTCACAACACTCTTCTAACTCCTGGACTCTTCTTTAATACAGCCCAACTGCTTTAATTCAATGACCCAAGGGATCAGAATTCTTTATTGAATAATAGTCAATTATGATGATTCATCTCAACATTCACTGCTAATGGATATTTTTCTAGAGAATTTTAAAAGTTGTGTGTTCAATTATAGCTGGTTAAATTAAATCAAATAGGCTATTAGGAATAATAAAATTGTTGAATTTTCCAAGAGATGGGAATTCGAAAGAGAAATGGCTTGAAAATTCAAAAAATGAGCTCAATTAAAGAGGGCATATAGTACAAAGGAAAAATCAAACCATAAAACTGTGATGCCATTGAATTAAAAGAAAAGATACAGTATAACCTCTCAAATTCAGACACAAGGTAATAACACTAAATCTAAATAAATAGTTTGTGACATTTCGGTAATATATATTTTTTTCATTTCTAATTAATGCAGCAGAACTTCTCGGTAAAGGACACCTAATTGCAAAGTCAAAATGTCCATTAGAAAGAGGGGTCCTCTCACTAGAGAGTTGTTAATTAGTGAAAATGGAAATTTTAGCGAAGAAAACTGTTCTTTGAATAGATGTGTCTCTAGTGAGAGTGTCCTTTCATGAAAATATTCTAATATATAATATTTTTTCAAACACAAGGAAATAAGACCAAATCTAAATGAAAAATTTGGAATGGGTCTTATTACCTTGTGCTTATAATCTATAATCCAAATTGTGCCATATTAATATTTTTTCAAATTACAGTATAAACTTCCTTTAATTTAACACTTACCAATCTGCCAATTGAGTTTAATTTAACCAACTATAATTCAACTGACATATTCTGATCCCTTTAGGTACTGAAATAAACTGTATCATCTTTTATGGATTCAAAAATGGTCATTTGAAAGGGAATTGGCGAGGATTGGGGAAACAGATGGTAAACTTATATACAAATTAAATTATGTGTGCGAACTCACAGCATAGATCAGGATCATTATGGTTCCATCTGGCTCAAAATACTCAGAGGTGTCAATGGGGAAGCCCAGAGAGTCCAACATTTGCAGCTTGCTGGTCACCTGCCAACACATCCAAGGTTGTAAGATTACAATCGCAAAACAGCCACAGATTGTTTGTAGTTCACCATTGAAAAATATATACATTAAAATCTTTTTGTAAGCATATGTGTACTGTGTGGAGTCTGCTAGTTCCGTCTTTAGGGTGACTCCCCAGGTGGTGGATAGGGGAACCTCTCCCAGAAATAGGTGACACCAAAGAAATGAAATATCTGTGGCAGGTTCTTGGGGCCCTGTTACAGTACAAGCTCTAATGTAATCCCATGGCTTATGAGAGATAAAGTAGAGGGCGGGAGTTATGGAGAGACCATGTGGCCCACCCTCAGTAGAGGAAGGCATGAAGGGGGGAGATATAGACAATTTTTTTTTGACAATTGAAAAATATTTATTGACCTTAGTCAACCTTCACAATATTAAAAGACATATCATTTAAAAAGTAAAAAATATATACAAATCAGCCAGGGAGTCTTCCCCAGCGGGCGAGAGTCTTGTGCCAGGTGATTACGGGGTCCTCGGCGCTGCCAAGGAGGCCAACCTGGATGAAGTGCCGGTACACTCGAGACTTGGCCGACAAGAGGATGGAGATGGCGTCTTGCTCGAGGCCGGTCCTGAAGATCCACGCCTGGAGGTCAAGGGGTCTGCCTATGATGTTAAAGGTTTCTAGGATGAGGGGCCTGATGGTTCTACACCCCCAGGATCGGTGGCTCAGGGAGCCATCGCTGGAGCCGCAGGCAGAGCAGGAGGGACTGGCAGATGCTGGGTGGTCTGGATGAGGCAGGGCATGGAGGGCCAGTCGCAGGGCGACGTCGGCTTTGTGCCCCAAGAAGGCGCCGCGTCGGAAGGAGGACCAATCCACCCTGGCAGGCACGTCGGCGGTGGGCATCCATCTTGCCAGAAGCCGGTGGATGGGCAGGGCCGCGAGTGTTCCAGGGCGCGACGGGCCGAGTGGGGGGTGGTCTTGGTGAGAGGCTTTGTCATCCCGCGCAGGACAACGGCCTCGGCCAGGCTGGGAACCCGGAAGCTCGCCTGGATGTTCTCCGCCACGAACTTCCGGGAGAAAGCGGAGCGCGTGGGGTGGACAATAGTGTAGTCGCCCAGGTCCCGGATTCGTGCGCCAACCCAGCGTGAGGGAGCCAGGAGGTTCGGTGGGTGGAGGAACCGGCAGCTGCCGATGATGGGGAGGTCCAGCAGTTGGGTCGTGGGTGCCGCCCGGTGGTCGAAGGACAGGACGCCGGAGGTCTGAGAGGGAGATATAGAGAGACCATGTGGCCCACCCTCAGTAGAGGAAGTCACTGAAGGAGAGAGATATGGAAAGACCATGTGGCCCACCTTCAGTAAAAGAAGGCAGTGAAGGGAGTAACTAAGTTACTGTTACAAAAGAGGCCATTATATTGAAGTTCCATATACATTATATATGTATATATATATTTTTATTGTATACATGTGTATTATTATTATATTTATATTAAAGTATAAAATATTTAACTTTGAAAAAAAAAAATTCTTAAAAAAATAAAATTTGAAGAAGAATAAATCTGATGGCAGATATCAAGAGAGCTTTTAATATTTTTGTTAAGATATACAGTAAAACCCCGCTAATATGAACCCTGGATATAACGAACCTTCCCTTATAACCAACCCATGCCGATTCCCAATTCCATTCCATTGAAAATACCATTGTTATAAAGAACTTTGCGATTTTTCAAATAACGAACTACCCCTATAACGAACTTATTTTCGGTCCCAAAATTTTAAAATCTATTAAAAATACTATGCTTATAACGAACATAAAATTGTGATTTAAAAAATTTTTAAAACAACAAATTTTTTAGCATGTTTCAGCTCGCGGATCGCGATTTTAAAACAAAAAAATTAGCGGCATTGTTTGTTTTCATTTCCATTCTATTTTGCTGTATGTTGTATACATTTTTACACATTATACTTTTATTTAATAGAATATCTTTGCATTCGACAATTTTGAAATAGAAGAAAAATACAAATGGCTTCCATAATAAAGAAAAGAAACAAAGAGTGGCGTTCTAAAAAAAAAAAAAAAGCAGTGGCAAGCATGCCCTTTTAGAAGTTCTCTATATCAAATTTAACCTAGGCCAAAAAATAATTTCAAATAATTTTAAAGCCAGAAATGGTTTGAATAACAGGTTAAAAACAAAATTTAATATACACTTCAGAAGAATATGTGGAAACTGGAATTGAAAGAAGAAAAAAAAAAAAACAGCTCCCCGTGTCTCATGGGCCACAAGCAAATCGACTTATAAATTCTCAAAAACTACCACTACAGTTCTATTTTTAGAATTGAATTTTTGTTAGGTATATGAATCATTCAGGGTTCGCGGATATTCCCCCTGGCCGGCCATTTTACCACCGATTTTGTGTTTGCAAATTGGTATTTTTTATTCGCAATTCACCGATCGCGCTATCGTATCAACATGTTTCGCGTCCGATTTTTCTGAATTGGATACTTTTGATTCATCCTCAATTGATTCTGAACACATGGAGCTTTATTCCTTTGATGGAAATAACGATATTTTAAGACAATTCTTATTTTCAAATTTCACTTTCAAACAACAAGGTATTAGAGACATTTTTTTCAAATAAATTTAGTGTTATATTATTTGAGAAAGATGTTCCAAAATACTCTTATACCTTTTAAATATATAATTAATAATGTTTTGCCTATAGGGGATTTGGCTTAATTTTTGAATAATACATAGGTTTATATATAAACATGTATGCTAATGATAAGAAGAACCTATTATCAAATGACTTCTTTTGATATTCAGCATTACTGTAAAGAAATAGGTCAATTTAGGGAATTAAAACAAAGTGACCATCATTAATTGGCTGCCTTTTCCTGTTTGTATGTCTGTTTTTTAATTTTACAGTCTAAAAATTGAGAAAAGTTAAAAAAATGGCCAAACCGTGGCTATAGTGGACCAAAAGATCTGTCCCATTGGGGTTCACTATAGAGGGGTTTTACTGTATATACATTTTTTCCACGTACATTAGTTAATGTTCTATTCAATATATATAACAACAAATCAAATTAATTAATAAGTCTATCACTTGGATATAAAATGCGAACAGATATTAATTATGTGCTTAAATTAATAGATGGCTATAATTTATAAATATAAATAATATGTGAATTAACCATGTTTGCTAAATGATAATGGGAGTTATAAAATATGTAGAATCAATATTATATGTATACATTTTGGTTATTTGATATTTATTATATATATAAGTGAATTTTTTAAAATTATATATCAGGCTAAAAATAATTTTAAATCAATTAATTTCAAACCCTACATGGCTTCTACTGTATTGTGGTAGGGGTTCATAACCTACCAGCACCACCTGGCATCTACTGTATAGTGGTAGGGGTTGATAACCTACCAGCCCTACTTGGCTTCTACTGTATAGTGGTAGGGGTTGATAACCTACCAGCCCTACCTGGCTTCTACTGTATAATGGTAGGGGTTGATAACCTACCAGCCCTACCTGGCTTCTACTGTATAGTGGTAGGGGTTGATAACCTACCAGCCCTACCTGGCTTCTACTGTATAGTGGTAGTGGTTGATAACCTACCAGCCCCACCTGGCAACTACTGTATAGTGGTAGGGGTTGATAACCTACCAGCCCTACCTGGCTTCTACTGTATAGTGGTATGGGTTCATAACCTACCAGCCCTACCTGGCTTCTACTGTATAGTGGTAGGGGTTGATAACCTACCAGCCCTACTACCTGGCTTCTACTGTATAGTGGTAGGGGTTGATAACCTACCAGCCCCACCTGGCAACTACTGGATAGTGGTAGGGATTGATAACCTACCAGCCCTACTTGGCTTCTACTGTATAGTGGTAGGGGTTGATAACCTACCAGCCCTACCTGGCTTCTACTGTATAGTGGTAAGGGTTCATAACCTACCAGCCCTACCTGGCAACTACTGTATAGTGGTAGGGATTGATAACCTACCAGCCCTACCTGGCTTCTACTGTATAGTGGTAGGGGTTGATAACCTACCAGCCCTACCTGGCTTCTACTGTATAGTGGTAGGGGTTGATAACCTACCAGCTCTACTACCTGGCTTCTACTGTATAGTGGTAGGGGTTGATAACCTACCAGCTCTACTACCTGGCTTCTACTGTATAGTGGTAGGGGTTGATAACCTACCAGCTCTACTACCTGGCTTCTACTGTATAGTGGTAGGGATTGATAACCTACCAGCTCTACTACCTGGCTTCTACTGTATAGTGGTAGGGGTTGATAACCTACCAGTTCTACTACCTGGCTTCTACTGTATAGTGGTAGGGGTTGATAACCTACCAGCTCTACTACCTGGCTTCTACTGTATAGTGGTAGGGGTTGATAACCTACCAGCTCTACTACCTGGCTTCTACTGTATAGTGGTAGGGGTTGATAACCTACCAGCTCTACTACCTGGCTTCTACTGTATAGTGGTACGGGTTGATAACCTACCAGCTCTACTACCTGGCTTCTACTGTATAGTGGTAGGGATTGATAACCTACCAGCTCTACTACCTGGCTTCTACAGTATAGTGGTAGGGGTTGATAACCTACCAGCTCTACTACCTGGCTTCTACCGTATAGTGGTAGGGGTTGATAACCTACCAGCTCTACTACCTGGCTTCTACTGTATAGTGGTAGGGGTTGATAACCTACCAGCTCTACTACCTGGCTTCTACTGTATAGTGGTAGGGGTTGATAACCTACCAGCTCTACTACCTGGCTTCTACTGTATAGTGGTAGGGGTTGATAACCTACCAGCTCTACTACCTGGCTTCTACTGTATAGTGGTAGGGGTTGATAACCTACCAGCTCTACTACCTGGCTTCTACTGTATAGTGGTAGGGGTTGATAACCTACCAGCTCTACTACCTGGCTTCTACTGTATAGTGGTAAGGGTTCATAACCTACCAGCCCCACCTGGCTTCTACTGTATAGTGGTAGGAGTTGATAACCTACCAGCCCTACCTGGCTTCTACTGTATAGTGGTAGGAGTTGATAACCTACCAGCCTTACTACTTGGCTTCTACTGTATAGTGGTAGGGGTTGATAACCTACCAGCCCTACCTGGCTTCTACTGTATAGTGGTAGGAGTTATTAACCTACCAGCCCTACCTGGCTTCTACTGTATAGTGGTAGGGGTTGATAACCTACCAGCCCCACCTGGCTTCTACTGTATAGTGGTAGGGGTTGATAACCTACCAGCCCCACCTGGCTTCTACTGTATAGTGGTAGGGGTTGATAACCTACCAGCTCTACTACCTGGCTTCTACTGTATAGTGGTAGGGGTTGATAACCTACCAGCCCTACCTGGCTTTTACTGTATAGTGGTAGGGGTTGATAACCTAACTGCTCTACTACCTGGCTTCTACTGTATAGTGGTAGGAGTTGATAACCTACCAGCCCTACCTGGCTTCTACTGTATAGTGGTAGGGGTTGATAACCTACCAGCCCCACCTGGCTTCTACTGTATAGTGGTAGGGTTGATAACCTACCAGCCCTACTTGGCTCCTACTGTATAGTGGTAGGGGTTGATAACCTACCAGCCCTACTACCTGGCTTCTACTGTATAGTGGTAGGGGTTGATAACCTACCAGCCCTACCTGGCTTCTACTGTATAGTGGTAGGGGTTGATAACCTACCAGCCCTACTACTTGGCTTCTACCGTATAGTGGTAAGGGTTGATAACCTACTAGCCCTACCTGGCTTCTACTGTATAGTGGTAGGGGTTGATAACCTACCAGCCCTACCTGGCTTCTACTGTATAGTGGTAGGGGTTGATAACCTACCAGCCCTACTACTTGGCTTCTACTGTATAGTGGTAGGGGTTGATAACCTACCAGCCCTACTTGGCTTTTACTGTATAGTGGTAGGGGTTGATAACCTACCAGCCCCACCTGGCTTCTACTGTATAGTGGTAGGGGTTGATAACCTACCAGCCCAACTACCTGGCTTCTACTGTATAGTGGTAGGGGTTGATAACCTACCAGCCCTACTACCTGGCTTCTACTGTATGGTTGTAGGGTGTGATAACCTACCAGCCCTACTTGGCTTCTACTGTATAGTGGTAGGGGTTGATAACCTACCAGCCCCACCTGGCTTCTACTGTATAGTGGTAGGGTTTGATAAACTACCAGCCCTACCCACCTGTGAGATGTTCATCAAGATGCTGAAAGGGGCCGAGATGGGGTAGATGAGGCACACAAAGAAGAGGAACACTGTCAGGTTGATGGTGGTGACGATACTCAGGATGGAGAAGATGAAGGTGAAGCAAAAAAAAGACTGCCAACCACAACCCTCGTCTCACTACATAAAAGAGGGAGATAGAACAGCCAATCAATTGAGTGAGGTTCCTTAAATATAAATCAAAACAAAAGCCGACATCACTAGGTTGTCATCAGAGTATGCACATCTACGGTCACAGATTTTAAAGTGAATGCAGTAAAACAATCTGTAAAGGACATCACTTAGTTGCAGAACCTCTCTGTAAAGGACACCAAGTGGCAGAGCAAAAGTGTATTTATTTAGGGGGAGTTGTGCTCTTAAAAGAGTTGTTAATTAGTAAAATGGTAATTTAGAAAATGAAAACTGTCCTTTATAGAGGAGTGTCCTCTATCGTGAGTGTTCTGTATTAGAATAACATGTTGAAAAGGTCATAATTTTCTTCCTTTATAAATATGGACACATGAAATATCCTTTGTGAGCTTACCCTATTAAGTGTATGTGAAATATCTTCCATTTTATAGGGTAGAGATTCTTTGAAGAGCTTAGACTATCTTATGAAGGCCCTGATGTGTATTGGACAACCTTCCAGTCCAAAAATATGGAGGCAGTGGTTCCCCCATTTCTACATGCCCTTATGGGAAGGAACAACCTACCAGAAGTATTATCAGGGGCAGCCACTGGGTGGCGGTGGCCTCCCGCTGGAAGAGGTGGCAAACAGTGTAGGAGAGGACGAGTGAAGCCATGTAGCTGAGGCCCAAGGCCACAGCAGCGAGGATTCTGGCCTCAGTGTAGAACAGACCTTTGTCCAGGCCAAAGACCATGCTGAGGGTCAACATGACGGCCATGGCAGCCAGCCCCAAAAAGAGATGGCACAGCCACACTGGCAGCCAGTAGCCCAGGAAGCTCAGTCCTGCTGCCCGCAGCTGGGCTCGTACTCCTTTCTGTGGCAACAGGATGACAAACTTAGTTCATGGTATAGAGAGGCAATGTGGGTGAATTTTACTTGAGATAGAATGTCTGAGATCCTCAATAATACTTTCTGGTAGAGAACAACTGTTTCTTCGAGTTCTATAGAGTCTTCCATTAGAGGTGGCCTGAAAAAACATGGCTAAACTCATTTTCTCTCGAAGGCAGTCTCTCATCAGAGATTGTTTCGGTTGAAAGAGTCCTCATGCTTTGCCTAACATGACAGTGTCTGATAAGAGACCACCTCCAGGAAAGACTAGATTTTGCCATGTTTTAAGGTTGTCTCTCATGTATAGTGTATAGGCACCCACCTGCCTGTCCACTACGGCCTCTATGGCCAGCTCCACTGGCATGCTAATGATACAGATGGAAGTGATGTAGATCCAGCCAATAGAGGTGTGTATAGAGGTCACTACAAGGTCATGCTTGCTGGGTGGCAGAGGGTGGGACATCACTTTAATGGGCTGTTCACCATGCGCTGCACTTTCCAGAAGTGACTGAACCACTGGAAATGCATGCACAAAGCTTGCGTTCACCATCTGCTGGATGGCCACATCCTGTTAATCCAAACCACAACATCTTCAACATCAAATATAATATTCAGACAGTCAAGTAAGTTGCCATTATACATGTGAGAACTGTGTAGTTGGACAGCTATACATACGTTGGGAGGGGAGAAGTTGTGGACATTCAGAGCCATGTAGTGGGGCGGCAGGTTGTCAAGACTTGGCTTCATGTTGTTCACTACATCAGACTTCACACTGAGGTTGGCCACCAGAGAATCCAGAGAAGTTCCTGCAATCATGTGGGCAACTTCAGTTACCAGCCTCTGCATAACAAGGTTTCCTTTATAGAGTTTCCTAGAAGGGTGCTGAATTAAGGAATTTTGAGTTTTGAATCAAACTTTTTTTTTCAGAAAAAAATGTCCACTAGCAGTAAATGCTCTGAGGAATTGATGATTATTTTAACTGATTATAATTTAACCAAAAATTCTGATTCCTTGGGAGTGTGACATTGAAATAAATCCTCAAATATAAAGGAATCATCAAGTAGTCTATAATAAACCCAAAAATAAAAACATCAAAGCAGCAAAGAACTTCCAAAAAAAGTTCAAGGATTGTGTAAAGAGATTGTATACCGGAGTTGTTGAGGAGAAGCAGGGGCTGCTGGGACTGGGGGTAGACCTGAGAGGGGCTGAGCTCCAGGGGCGGGGACCTCCCCCCTGGCACCGGGTAGGACACCATGTAGGCAATGAAGCAGCACACCAGGGTGGAGATCATCAGCTGGATATAAGTCATGGGGCTGCGAGACAGCAGCAGGAGCCGGACACGGAAAAAGGACCTTGCGGACTGCAGGAAGCTGGGTTCAGGGGAGTCCACCAGTCTCTCCAGCTCCCCCAGGTTCTCCAAGGAGGTGTCCACCAGATGGGCATGGTCCCCCCTGTCCTCTTCCTCCACTTCTTCTTCTTCCATCTCTAGGCGCAGGAACACCTCTTCCAGGGTGGTCATGGTGATGCCATGGGGCAGGTGGGCTTTCTCCAGCTCAGTGAACATGGCTGGGAACTGGCCAGCCTGATCCCATGGGAGGGTCATGGAGATCTCAGACCTGGACTGCTGGGTCACCTTGGCCCCGGCCACATGGGAGCGCACCAAGTTGCCGACCTCTCCTGCAGAGGTGTCATGGTCCAGCTCCACACTGTCACCATCAACACACGTAAAGTCTCTTTGAATATAATTCAATGCCCCGTGGGATGGGTGGTTCCTGTGGAATTCAATCTGTTTTCAATTATAGTCAGTTAAATATATATATATTTTGTTGGGATTTGAAAATCTGTTAGTTTATGAAGTGCTAAATTAGATTCAATTGAATTATAATGTAGTCTGCAATCAAAAACAGGCAACAAGTGGAACGAGAGAAGAAAGAGTACAAGATAGATCTAACAGGAAAGGAGCCATAGAGCTTCTAGAGCACATGGGCATGAATTAAAACAAAACATACTTATCACATTACAGAACAATGGGTCTTTGCCAACTATACAACATGTTTATTGGTAGAAAGAAACATGAAGGCAGGAGTTTCACTTATTGATTCATAATTTCCACAAGATTTCAGACATGTTTGTCCATCTGCTCTCATGAGAGACTGCCCAAAATACACTGCAAACCCCAGTCTCTCATGATGGTGGTCTCTCATCAAAGACATGTCAGACCAAGTTAAGATGGATTCTTTCAACCCAAACATAGCAAGTGCTTTCAAATTATCAATTATGTGATCTATACATAAGCTTAATAATAAGTAAACATTCTATATTATTAAAATATATTTTATAAAAATTAAAAATAAAATAAAATACAATTTGTTAGTTGAAAAACTTTTAAATAAATTTTATAAATCTTTACACGGCTGTTAAAAACCATGCTAAAAGATTATGAAAAAAGGCAATCTCCTTATCATGCAACTGAAAGTTGCTGATGGCTTGCACCATCTATCGAAATAAATATCAACTATTCTCATTGATTTTTAATTATTCCAAAATTGGCCAAATACCCATTCTTGATTAATCAAGAAAAGCTAACCACGGACACGTTTCGGGCTGTTGGCCCTCATCAGCGTGGTGCAAGCTGTACCTCAACAACCAAAAAACTGGTCATTCAGGCATCCTGAAAAATCATGAAACGGGTAGTTAAGGCCAGAATTTTTTCACATTGCTAAAAGAGTTTGTTTTGAGCAGCTAAAGAACTTTGCACAATTTATATATCACATATATAAGGTATATTTTGGATAATAAATTAGAAACAAAAGATAAGCCAAATCCTTCTTCTATCTTCACTCAATCATTTTGGGGTATTAAGTTTGTAGAGCTTGAGACTTTTGATGATATTTCATGACTGGGTGAAGTAGAATGTGTCTGCCTTTGTCATTAAGATCCAAATAATGAATTTAGTCTTATACATTGTATTTATATTGAATATGAATCAATTTAAAATTTTGAATGATTCCTTGATCTAATGGCTGGCATTTACTTGTAGTATTGGGTTGCAAACTTATTTTATACTTTAATTTAATAAACAATATAATAAAGATTGAATTTTAAATAACTTGATAAGAACTGATTAGAAAAAAAAGATATTTTTTAATGACAAAGTGGGATAGTTTTTTGTTCAAAAAGTGCTTGATAATTGTGTATCAGAATATTTCAAAGAGAAATCTTTATTAAAATTTTTAATTTATTCACACACACACACAAAGTCTTTATTGAGACACCAGTCTTATACAGAATCTCCTCTTCCATTGCCGGCTTGCAACAATATCCTCACGATGATCAATCAAAATCATGTAGTGGAGGAGAATAAGATGAATCTAAGTTCTTTATTCTGTAAAAGTTATATTGAGACAGAGCAACCATTCAACTTGATATGTCGCTGGTTAGAATACTTTGCACTGAGGTAAGTTGGCTGTCGTTTACTTTTGAGAAGAACGTCTCTCTTTCTTCGCTAATATACTAGTACTCAAAGATCTAATGAGATATTTCAATTTCTATTTTTTCTTTGCAAAGATGCCATACTGCATCTCCCTCACTGAATATTTTGATATGATTTTCCTGAAAAAACGAATGGAGTATTCTCTGTTGTGCAATATAGAGTTTTACTGGAAATATAAGCTTGCTAAGTAAATAGCTTTCAGTCAAAAATGAACTGTGTAAGTACTTATAGTGAATTTATTATTTATTTACCTGTGTGAATTAACAAATTTACATTTTTTAATGAGTGACCAAATAAATCAATTTTTAGTGGTCTTTGGTTGTTTATGGAGACAGTCGTTCAAGGGAAATGGTTATAGTATGATAGGTATTGGAAGTTTATTCATGTTTTAAAAGGGTGGTCGTTCACGGAGGTGGTGGATTGTGGGTCACTCTACAAAGTTACATAT
Source organism: Cordylochernes scorpioides (assembly GCA_030710605.1). NCBI lineage: Eukaryota > Metazoa > Arthropoda > Arachnida > Pseudoscorpiones > Chernetidae > Cordylochernes > Cordylochernes scorpioides. The sequence continues at coordinate 26,838,744 of CP092863.1, read as the reverse complement.
ATATAAATGTATGTGATTCAGCAATTCATAGGTTAAAATAATTAAAATCATTTTCAGTAAATAATATACTATGTACCTGTAGAAGGACAAATATGTTTGAGAGCTCTGGTAAAACTGGGGAATCAATAAAATCTCTCCATAAAAATAGTTAATGCTAACTACTTTAGGAGATTATGGTTACTCATAGGCCATATTCTCTGATAAATTTACCAAGGTGGTAAGACACCACTTACTTGAGGTGGTAGCCGATGCCAAACCTATTCTTCAGGAAGAGAGAGGATCCGGCACACTTCAACTTTCCCTTAGAAATGATGGCCTTGCGGTCTGGGCAGCCAGATGTTGGTGCCATGTAAGGGAAGTGTGGGGGACTCACCAGCCAGGATGTCAGCTTCCTCCATGGAGTGGGTGGTGATCATGATGACCCGGCCCTCCTTCTTCCTGCGGAGTAGGTCCCAGATCTGGTGGCGCGAGGCCACGTCCACCCCACTGGTGGGTTCGTCCAGTATCACCACCTTACAGCAGAAAACACTAGGTCAGGATTCTCTTCTCAACTGTATCTATGTGAGTCAGGGGTCTAAATATGGAATAATCTATTACAGTAGTCCTCCATGAGAGAACATAGTTAAACCCCTGGCAGTGTTTTCTCATTAGAGACTGGCTCAGTTGAAAGACTTGGCCTAACATGACAGAGTGTCTGATAAGAGACTGGCTCAGTTGAAAGACTTGGCCTAACATGACAGAGTGTCTGATAAGAGACTGCAACCAGAAGAGACCGGGTTTAGCCATGGCTATAGTGAATACGTGGCTATATCGAACCAATATTCAGTCCCATTGAGGTTTGTTATAGCAAGGTTTTACTGTATATAAAATAGCAACTCTCTACTAAGAGGACACCTCCCTGTAACAGAGACTGGCTCAGTTGAAAGACTTGGCCTAACATGACAGAGTGTCTGATAAGAGACTGGCTCAGTTGAAAGACTTGGCCTAACATGACAGAGTGTCTGATAAGAGACTGCAACCAGAAGAGACCGGGTTTAGCCATGGCTATAGTGAATACGTGGCTATATCGAACCAATATTCAGTCCCATTGAGGTTTGTTATAGCAAGGTTTTACTGTATATAAAATAGCAACTCTCTACTAAGAGGACACCTCCCTGTAACAGAGACTGGCTCAGTTGAAAGACTTGGCCTAACATGACAGAGTGTCTGATAAGAGACTGCAACCAGAAGAGACCGGGTTTATCCATGGCTATAGTGAATACGTGGCTATATCGAACCAATATTCAGTCCCATTGAGGTTTGTTATAGCAAGGTTTTACTGTATATAAAATAGCAACTCTCTACTAAGAGGACACCTCCCTGTAACAGAGACTGGCTCAGTTGAAAGACTTGGCCTAACATGACAGAGTGTCTGATAAGAGACTGCAACCAGAAGAGACCGGGTTTATCCATGGCTATAGTGAATACGTGGCTATATCGAACCAATATTCAGTCCCATTGAGGTTTGTTATAGCAAGGTTTTACTGTATATAAAATAGCAACTCTCTACTAAGAGGACACCTCCCTGTAACAGAGACTGGCTCAGTTGAAAGACTTGGCCTAACATGACAGAGTGTCTGATAAGAGACTGGCTCAGTTGAAAGACTTGGCCTAACATGACAGAGTGTCTGATAAGAGACTGCAACCAGAAGAGACCGGGTTTATCCATGGCTATAGTGAATACGTGGCTATATCGAACCAATATTCAGTCCCATTGAGGTTTGTTATAGCAAGGTTTTTCTGTATATAAAATAGCAACTCTCTACTAAGAGGACACCTCCCTGTAACAGAGACTGGCTCAGTTGAAAGACTTGGCCTAACATGACAGAGTGTCTGATAAGAGACTGGCTCAGTTGAAAGACTTGGCCTAACATGACAGAGTGTCTGATAAGAGACTGCAACCAGAAGAGACCGGGTTTATCCATGGCTATAGTGAATACGTGGCTATATCGAACCAATATTCAGTCCCATTGAGGTTTGTTATAGCAAGGTTTTACTGTATATAAAATAGCAACTCTCTACTAAGAGGACACCTCCCTGTAACAGAGACTGGCTCAGTTGAAAGACTTGGCCTAACATGACAGAGTGTCTGATAAGAGACTGCAACCAGAAGAGACCGGGTTAAGCCATGGCTATAGTGAATACGTGGCTATATCGAACCAATATTCAGTCCCATTGAGGTTTGTTATAGCAAGGTTTTTCTGTATATAAAATAGCAACTCTCTGCTAAGAGGATACCTCCCTGTAAAGGAGACTGGCTCTGCAACTAGTTGTCCCTTACAAGGAGGTTCTAGTGTATTTTAAATGTTTGCAATGAAATCTAATACCTAGTAGAAAAATTTGGCTGGGCAAATATTCATTTGGGAAGAAACCCCAGTGTGTGAGTGCATAGGAGCCATTTCAAGTCACATCAAAGTGAAATAAAATCCAAGTAAACTAAACTTTAGAGTTAAATTCAAGTTAATTCAAGATTTTACTTTAATTCATATATTAATTTGTGTTTTACTTCACTTTATTTATTTATTTTATTTATTACAAAACACACGCTATATCCTATGTGAATATTTGCATGTAAATGTTTAATCTATTTTATGTACATAGTTTTTAAATATATATATTAGTAAATTAAATTTTATTGCCATCTATCGTTAAAATTTTACACAAATAAATTTACTGGCAATGCGTTTCTTTTAAATATCATCAAATATTATCTCTACAGACCTTACTGCAATGATATGAGTTATTGAATGAGAGGGCTTGGCTCATCAGTAGTGAACCCTCTCAGCGGTTTCGCCAAGTTAATCTCTAGACCGCTCTACTATTGTATTGGACTGGTTTTGTTATATACCCTGCATTTTCTATGGAAGGCAGCTTAGGGGTGTTTAGTGAACTATGGACATAAACTTATAGAGGTCTGTAGAGGTACATACATATAATTCAAGGTATTGCATCGAGCAAAGCTCTTCCGCAAAATATGTTTTCATAACCAATATATATTAGTAAATTAAATTTTATTGCCATCTATCATTAGAATTTTACACAAATAAATTTACTGGCAATGCGTTTCTTTTAAATATCATCAAATATTATCTCTACAGACCTTACTGCAATGATATGAGTTATTGAATGAGAGGGCTTGGCTCATCAGTAGTGAACCCTCTCAGCGGTTTCGCCAAATTAATCTCTAGACCGCTCTACTATTGTATTGGACTGGTTTTGTTATATACCCTGCATTTTCTATGGAAGGCAGCTTAGTATGTACCTCTACAGACCTATAAGCTTATGTCCATAGTTCACTAAACACCCCTAAGCTGCCTTCCATAGAAAATGCAGGGTATATAACAAAACCAGTCCAATACAATAGTAGAGCGGTCTAGAGATAGAGTCTACAGAACTTGTTAAATTTTCTATATTCTTCTTTACTGGAAACCATTTGGCTTAAACTAGAACTGTTCATTTGACATTGTACTCTCAAATCAACAACAAGTGGGCACCGGATTAAAATATGCTCAGGGTTGTGATCTTCTTGGTCACATAAGCAGATTGAAGAATCAATTCTGCCAATTCTATATAAATATGTGTTAAAGTCTCCATGCCCTGTAAAGAATTGCATATTATAAAAATTTGGCTGGATAATTTTGGGTAATCTTGAGTTTTCAAAAAATTCTCTGAAATTATCATTTGAATCTTCATAGTATTTTTGAATTTTTCATTTATAAAGTTTGATATTATCATTCTTTTGGCTGGATCATTTCTATTATAATCTGTTTCAACTTTAAGTTTGTTTGACAGAATAAATTCGTAATTTTAGGTATTTTGCGAGAACATGTGTACAATTCGAAGATGTTGTATTATAAGCATGTATACAGTGTTTAAAAGAATTTTATACTGCAGTGAATCTATTTTGTTTTTTGATCTCGTGTTTATGTATGGGTACCAGATTGTTGAACCATAACTTATTGTGCTTCTAAATAAGGGCTTATATAATGTTAATAATCGCCTACTATTCAATCCCACCAATTTCTTTGTTAAACCAAGAAGATATCCGCTAGCTCTAGTTGTTTTTTCGATATAACACTGTAGATGTGTGTGAGGCATAAAATCCAATTTGTTCTTGTTTCGGTGATTCTTGAAAGTTAATCCTAGTATTTTTAGGTTTTCAACTGGTTTGACAAGACTATCATGCAAGGTAATTACATACTTTTTGCAGTTGAATAAATATAAAATCTTTGTTTTCTGTCTTGATATTTTAAGTTTGTTGTTTTCACACCACATATTTATTTTCCCTATTGAATTTTCAATTGTAATCTTAAGATTTTTACATCTGTATTCCAACATATTACCATTAGATCATCTGCATATCCTATAATTTCGCTATTAGATTCCTGAAAGTTGGTTAACAGATCATTCAATATGATGTTCCAAATTGTCGGAGATAATGGTCCTCCTTGCGGACATCCTTTACTTAGTTTTTTGGTAAATTCATTCGTAGAGTACCTAAATCTTATCTTCCGGTTAATGAAGTAGGATTTCATGAGTTTTATTATTGATGCTGGTATATTATCCTCATCGAGTCTTTTTATCACCATTGGCCACCAGGTATTGTCAAAAGCTCCACTAATATCTATTGCAATTATAGCCATATACTCCTTGGCTTTGTGTTCTAAAGCAGTGTGAATTATTTCAGTTAATGCAGCTTTGGTTGATCGAGATTTTGTGAAACCATGTTGACGATTACTGAATAATTTCATTTCCTCGTAAAATTTGATGATTTTGTTGTTTATTATTCTTTAAAAAAATTTTGAAAGATTTGAATTTAGACATAGAGGTCGATAGCTGACACAATCTTTATAATCGGATTTACCCGGTTTTGGAATGATCAACGCCTCTGCTCTTTTCCATTCATCAGGAAAGTAACTCATATCCAGACACTACTGGTAGATTTTAGTTAATAGTGGTACCGCAAATTGTTTTGCATATATTATCATATTATTAGAAATGTTATCTATTCCTGGAGATTTCTTCGGATGCAATTTTTCAATAATAGCATTTACTTCATTGATTGTGATTATTGGTTCTGTTGTGTTCGAAAGTCTTGATGCATATTTCCTTATATTTGTAAGTGTATTCTTATCTTCAACTGGGTTGTCATCAGGAAATAGAGCCGCTATTAATTCCTCAGTTTTCAGTTGTTGTTCTTGATATGTGTTTGTTTCTAATATTTGTAGTTGTTTATTCGAGTTACCTCTTAATTTTTTGTATATTTTGTATAAATTCCCATAAGGATTGGTAGAATTATTTTCTTCTAGAAAGGTCCTCCACGATATTCTTTTGGCCTTTTTAATCTCTCGTAAATATTTATTTCTTGTTCTTTTAAATAACTCTATTAAATATTCTAAAGGATTCCGAGTTCGGTAATAAAGATTTCTTACATAGTGAGAGTAGGTTTTTAAAATCTCCAGTTCTGTATTCCACCAGTTACTGCACCACATTTTGGAGCTACATTATATTTTAGTTTCAGTGCGGAATAGGCAGATTCAATTAGAATTTCCGAAACTTCTTTTATTATTTGATCAACTTTTTATGGTGTGGATATACAAGGTATGTCCCATAAGTTCCCGGACTGGGTCCATAAAAAAAAAGGTATGATTTTTAAAAAAAAATTCTATTAAAACTTTTCAAAGTAATCCCCCCCTTGCTTCAACGCACCAGCGCCATCGTTTCTCCCAATTGTCGAAACAGTTTTTATAAGCCTCTTTTGGAATGCTCTTCAATGCTAACGGCAATTTTTCTATTATGTCATCCCTGGTGTCAAAATGTCTTCCTTTTAGAACTGCTTTAAGTTTGGGGAACAGGAAAAAGTCATTTGGTGCGTTGTCTGGGAAATAGGGTGGTTGAAGTAGGATTTGTGTCCCGTTTTTCGCCAAAAAGCTAGTCATCAAGTGCGCTGTGTGAGGGCGAGCATTGCCATGGTGTAGGATCCAGCCACCATTAGTCCATTTTTATGGCCTTTTTTTTCGGATCGCTTCCCTTAGACGGCGAAGAATGCCCAAATACATATCCTTGATAACTGTTTGGCCTGCAGGAAGATACTCGTGATGAAAAATGCCCTTTTTATCCAAAAAAGCGACCAGCAACACCTTGTTTCTGGATTTCAATAATCTGGATTTTTTGGGTCTAAGCTCACCCTGACATCTCCACTCGGCAGATTGATGCTTGGTTTCAGGATCATAGCCATAGACCCATGTCTCGTAGCCTGTGATTATCTTGTCTTTCCATTCCGGATCCGTTCTTGTCATTTCCAACATGTCCTCACAGGTTGCAAGCCGACACAGTTTTTGCTCATTAGTGAGGAATCTTGGGATGAATTTTGCAGGAGTCTTTTTGATTTGGTTACAATCCTTCCAATCGTTGTTTTAGAGATGCCTGTGTCTTGCTCTAGCTCCAGCAAAGTGGTTCGAGGATTTTCTTTTATCAAATCGGTGATTTTTTGCACATTTTCATCAGTCCTTTGAAATTTTTGGGCATCCTTGACGAAGATCATCTTCAATGGAAATTCTGCCAGCTTTAAATCTAGAATGCCATTCAAAAACAATTGTTCTCTTTGGGGAATGCTTCATTAAGCATTTAAAAAGTTTTGGTTGCTGATATTTGAAGTTTCACACAAAATTCTATGCAAATCCTCTGCTTCAATTTTCGTTCCATCGTAAAATCGCCGCAGCGCTATGTGTAACCTTTAAATAAATTAGAATAACTTTGGGGCGCGTGCACGTACCGCCTCGATATTGGTACCACCGTGTAGTCAGATATTTTTTCTATAATAAACAGTCAAATTCATTTACATTTTTCATTTATTTTTTTATGGACCCAGTCCGGGAACTTATGGGACATACCTTGTATTAACCGATAAGCTTTCAATCTTTTTATTGTCAGCGTCATTCACATTCTTTGTAAATCTTGGCTAATCTGCTTTTTTCTCATTGAATTTCTAAGTTGTATATAGCGTTGTGGTTGAAAATTGTTCAGTCATACATACATCAAATAGTATCGCAACGTGATCAGATATTTGGGATATTTGTTGTGTAAACCATTTCATTATAGTTGTAAGATCTTTTTTATTTGTCAATGTCAAATCAATTACACTGGCATTCCTGCAGGTTGGTGTTTTATCATTGTGTATGATTAGATTAGTTACATCGATAATGGGCAATAACCCTTTGTCTTTAAATCATACCATAGTGGAGATCTCGCTTTGAAGTCTCCACATAGAATTAGAGGTGTATTCCTGAAATTGGTGTATAATTCTTTTAAAAATTATTTGTGGTCTTTGTTCATAGAGTTAGGATGTATATATATGTTAGAAATTATTAAATTTTTTTTTTGTTTTAGTGTAAACTATAATAGTTGTTGCGAAAGAATTAGTAAATTGTGTAATTAGTTTCGTTTGAAGACTACTATTATTGACGATAATAGCTGTATTTACACTTTGAGTGTTCTCTATTTGATATTTCTTAGCTGACCATGGAATAATTACTTCTCCATCAATTGTATAGGGTTCTTGTACTAAAATTATATCTGCTGTTTCAATTTCATTGGAAGAATAAAGTTTGTTTATACATATAATACTTTTCCTTGCATTTTGTTGTACATTTTAATCTTATTAATTTGCATATCATAAAGTTTTTAAAAAATCAGAAAAAGTGATTTTATGCAAATAAATTGTTTTGAATTTCTATCTCTGGACTTTGGTAATCAGTTTGTTGTATTATTAAATCAATTTGCGTACTGTAGATAGGGCATTCTCTTGAATTAGGTTTATGTTCTAAATTTCTATTTTTAAAATACGGATGTTTCGAGCAATTGCAACAATTCATATTACTTGAGCATTGGTGTTGGCCTTCCAGACCGCATTTAGTGCATTTTTTAGTATTTGGGCAGTTGTTTTTGTGATGGTTAGGATTAAACTCAAAGCAATTCTGGCATTGATTTACCAGTACTTTATCCCATACTTCACAGCATTGAATGTCCGTGTATATTTTGTTGTTTTTATTGATAGTTTGGTACACTCGCGGAAAAACTCTCAACACGATGTCATGTTCTTGTCTATTGGATTTAAAAGGAAAAAGTACTTTTATTTCGTTTTCACAGTCATTCAGTTCCGAGTTCATCTCGCATAAAATAGTTGGTAAGTTTACTATGTCAGTAATTTTATTGACCGATTTGATAACTACTGTTGGGTCTCGCATTTTAGGTTTGTATATTTTACTCAAAGAATTTCTTAAAACTCTCAATCAACTGATCAATGTCTTTTTCATCAGGTAATTTTATGATCGTGCCTTTCTTTGTATTGATAATTTTAGTAATTTTTGCTTTATTCCCTTCCTGGCGTAGCTGTTTTACATAATCACTGACTTTTAGGTGAATGGAAGATATATTTTGCATATCGTTAGCTGTAATTATTAAAGTTTGTTCTTTGGTTGCATGTCCTTCCTTCTGAATAGATTTATCTATTCTGCTTTTGACAATTTCTGTATATGTATCTTTATCCTTATTAGATTTACCTATTTTCATCAAGTCTCCTTTGATATAATTAAAGTTAGTATCTAAGCATTCCTGTATTTTGTTTACATTTTGGTCTAATTTTATCATTTCAGATACACTATCCTTTACCTGCTTTATTGTTCCTTTCAAGTATCCTATGTCATCTTTACTTAGATTTTTCATATTGCTTTCGTATTTATCTGAAAAATATATAAATATTTCATCCAATCGGTTATTGATCAACGCATCCATGGCATGTTCACATAGGTAATTTTAACTTGGATAAAGTATAAACAGTTTTTACAAGTTATCAAGTGTTTTACTTCACTTGAGTTTAACATTACTTAGATTTTACATCATTTGCAAGCACTTGGTATCACCCAGGTTCTGCAGAAATAAATATTCTTTCAACAATTTTTTTTTTAAATTAAAATAGATTGAAAACATTTTACATTTATAAAATAGACAAAACTCCATATTATAACAACATCACTTGGGACCAGGATTTTGAGACTTTAGAATTATAATGCTATAACCAAGATGTTGTTATAAAAGAAGCTGCAAAATTGAGATTCCACTGTACATGTTAGAATGTGGATGTGGGGTGAGGTACAATTTGGATCATAGATAGGAATCCCATGGTGAAAAGACCAAATCCAAATAAATAAATTATAAGTTATTCAGTATGATTAGGTACAGTTTGGATTATAGATTAGAAACACATGATAATAAATACATAGTGTGAACAAGAAACTTAACCCTGGAAGCTTTATTTACTTTATAAAGTACATAGGGTGTTATTTTTAAAATTTGGATTTGGTCTTATTACTTTATGTTAACTCAGTACTTTTGTCTGATGATGGTCTAACAATGCTGTAAAATTTATTCATATAAATTTTGTCACCTTGTGAACATGTGTGGTCATGATGACAAGTCAACCAAACACCAGGAGTGGAACTATTTAAGCAGGTGTGAGACCACCCACCTTTGGATCTCCCACCAGAGCCATTCCCACACAGAGCTTCCTCAACTGTCCTCCACTCAGCTTCTCTGCAGGAAGGTCCTTGACCTCGTACAGGCCTAGATCCTTGAGGAATGGCTCCGTCTGTACAGGCAGGTGGACTATATCATGGACTGGATATTTATAAGGGAGAGAGAGAGGCCCTTAGGTTCTATTTAATCCTACTTATCATTGTAGTAGTGTTGCCCTTTTTATTGGATAATATTTAAATTAGAGATTAAAATGTTTAGAGATAACAGACCAAATATAAGTTTTTTAGATCATATTTTTATAACATTTCGGACATATCTGTTAACTTATATATATATATATATGTAATAATATGTTGAAGTTCTGGTTGACTCTTGTAGAACCTCGTCGACTCTCGCTATAAGTTGTGGTAACCGAGGGTCAAACCTGTAGTAACCGAGAGGGACAGTCAGGGCGTGGAGAGTTTTCCAGTACCTCTCTGCACCTTGTAGGACCTTTAACAGTTCTTACAAAGTACAGGCAGTCGTGGTCGAGGCAGAGTGGAAAAGCTTGGGAATGTCCACACACACAAAACGAAGCGACACAGTTGTAGAAGGAAAGTTCCGTGAATAGATAAAAAGTCGAGCCAAGAGCAAGATGGAGATAGAGTAGTGTTCTTACTGGTTACATGGTGAATGAGGTGGAACTTGGAGACAACCGGCGACGCGCTGATGGGGAACTGTCTGACTGGCTGTTGCCAAGCCGGGCCTTATTTATACTACGCCTCCGGCAAAGAGAATTGGGTCATGCACGTGCCGCTGTTACTCGAGACACGGCACGTGTCGCTGGTACTCGAGACACGGCACGTGTCTGTTCCACTTTATTTTTAGAAGTTACTTTGTGATTCAATCTTGCTCTTAACTCAGCTTTTAATCTATTATATAGTTTTATTTATTCATCCTCAGTACATTACATATGGTGATGCAAGGACACATGTCAATTATGCGTATAATTATTTATAGATGTGTTTTTATATACAACATGACAATCTTGTTATAAGTATTATAATATAGGGTTGTTGGTTTAAATTATCATAGATGGGCCCCGGGAGTGAAAGGGTTTATCCGGGTTTAAGCGGGTAAAGCCTCTCTAACACAGGTAAGTAATTAAAATTTCTTTTAATTAATTAAAACTGTGAGGGTAAAGGGCTATAACAAGATGTTTATTTGGATATATCTGAAAATTATAAAAATAAAACTTATGTTTAATTTAAAAGTTATGATATTCATTATAAAAGAGAACTGTAGATAAAACCTTTGTTTGCTAAAAAATAATGATGATAAAAAAATGATGTTCTAAAAGATTGTTGGCGGGCGTTGGAAAGGGTTAGGGGTTGAAGAATATGCAATTGTAAGTGTTGCACAGACGATTAAATACTGAGAACCAGGTGCAAAGCGAGGATATAGACTTGTGCGTCTTCCTAGGCAATGTTTCACCTGTGATCCTGTATAAGGTTACAGTGCTTTGTCACAATTGTAGGGTTATTGGGTTGAAAAGTTGTTGAAGAAAAGAATTAATATGATTGAAAGGGGTGGTAGAGCCATGCGATAAGTAGAATTGTTGTAGCGACAGTAGGTGGTCTGACTTGACTTGAAATCAAAGGTTGATTGTGGTCCGCTAGAGTTGAAAAAAAATTGAAAGTTGAAAAAAGTGAACGCTTTGTGCATGCGTTGGTGATGTGCTCTGCGGATGATTGAAATAAACTTTTGAAACGTGTTCAGACCAGAAGTCGAGATTTGTAAATCTGGGGAACTGTGTTCAAAGAGTTTGTTGAATTAAGAAATCAAAAGAAAAATTGTCAAGCAGTACTGTCGTTTCTACGATGGTTTGAAGCAATGGCTGAAATAGATAGTGATGAAAAAGTATAGGGAAGTGGTTAGTGAGTAGGATTGTTGAAAACGATTGTTGTATGCCCGATAGTTGATGATAAATAAACATTGTCATATAATAAAGTTATTTGAACAAATATTAAATATAGTGAATAAAAAGATAGAAATATGATTGCGGATAAAAAAGTATAAGTGGATAAGATCAAACATGTAATATATAAAAGATATAATAATGAATTAGTAATATATAAAAGATATAATAATGAATTAAAAATGATTATTGAAACAATTAAATGTTTTGCCATACTAAAATAATATAATGAAAAATAAAATTGTTAAAATAAAGTTGTTAAAATAATGTTGGAATAAAAATTTGATTATATAATTGAAAAGTAAAAAAAAAATAAGAATAATTATTCAAGATTTTATACAAAAAATATAATATAATTAAAGGTTACTAATGATTAGATAAATGTGTGTTAAGTAGTGAAAAATGGAACAAAAATTGTCTCTTTGGAAGAAAAGTTACAACTGTGGTGGTAACTAGATCATTTCCCTTTGGTAAACATCGGTGTTTCTATGTCTCTCTGAAACTGGGAATACGTGAACTAACATGTTCATGGTGATATGTAGAGAATGATTTTTCTTTTGCGTCAAAAAAAATTCCACACTGGGCGTGAAAACAATGTAAAAGTTGTAAAACACACAATGATAATTAAAGATATAAAGTGTTATAATATTTCAATATTAAAGTTCAAATTAATAAGTAAATTGGGTAATGATTGGTAAGTCAATTAGTTATAGGTGCTGCAATCTATCCGTCCTGCGAGTTGGACCACTTGTTTCAGGTACAGGCGTACTGGAACTGGAGGTGTCATGTTAACCTGACGCCGCTGGGTTGTTTGTTTTTGTTGGCGGGCGTTGTGAGTCATCCTGCTGGCTGGAAGAACATCTCTCAGCCTCCACAGTGGTAATTGGTTTCTTGCCTATTTGAAAATACCAGGATTTAAATGTAAAAAGGGCTGTGAGCTTGTAGGCGGTATAATTCGGAATAGTTGCGTCTCGAAGATATCTGGAGTCAAATGATTGAATTCACATACATCTTGAGGCAATCGTTGTGGGTCTTGAACCAATCGGGTTTGTGGAGGTGTAATGTACAGAACATTCTCTGTGTAATATTTTAATTTATTGACATGTATGGTGTCACTGTCTCTATTGAGAGGCTGATTTGGGCGATCTATTCGAACGACATTGGGTGAAATTATTTCAATTATTTTGTAGGGTCCAGTAAAATATGGTGCTAATTTACCTGTGTCGGGATGTCTGTAATTTTTTACCAAAACAAGATCATTCACTTCGAAATGTGGTGTTATGTGCTGCTTATCAAACGTTTCTTTATCTTTTTTATGCTTATTTTGAGTACGAGAGCTTGCTATCTCTCGAGCTATATTTATTTCGGGGTATGGGTTAAGATGAGTTCTTAGATCTGGGGGGATAACATTGAACATTAAGTAGGTAGGTGGAAAACTTGTGACAGAATGGGGTGTGTTATTGTACGTCTGAGTGACGCGCTTAACTAGTTGAGTCCAGGAAGCTTTCGGATTTTCCAGATAAGCTAGTCTGAGCTTGCCTGTAATGGTCGCATTTAAGCGTTCTATTAAACCGTTTGCTTGTGGGTTATTGCTTGTGGTTAATAGAGGTTGTATACCATGTGTTATTAGAAATTTACGGAATTTTTCTGAGGTAAAAGCGGGTGCTCTGTCAGATAACAGACGTTTTGGAGATCCTTGCTGTAGTACATTTTTGAGGGTTTGAATGTACGTTAGGGTACTGGTGGACTTCGATGGAAAGGTCCAAGCATATCGCGTTAAATGATCCACTATTACGTGTAGATATGTCTTGGAGTGTCCATATTTCGAAAATCCAGCTATGGTATCTATAGAGATTAAGTCGAATGGTTGTTGAGGTGGTGGAATTTGTCCGAGGGCACCATAGGGTTTACCTTTGGGCCTTTTAATGATTTGGCAGGTGTGACACGATTTGACAAATTTTTCTATAGATTTAGAGATACCTTTCCAGTAGTACTGGGTAGTAATTATGCGGGTCATCTGAGAGATGCCTGGGTGGTTATATTCTTGGTGAACTTTGTTCATGAGAGTATGTTGCAGGGTTTCGGGAATTATTATTTTAGTTACACCTTTTCGGGTAATGGTATGTAAGCCGTTTATATCAATGTTGAAGGGGGATGCTGTTGGTTGATGCTGTTTTATAATATCACTACTGATAAATCCTACAAAGGGGTTTCGTGAGAGTAAATCTGCCTCATACTGTTGACTGCCTTTGAGGTAGTGGATTTCGTAATTATAGGTAGATAGTCTCAGGCTCCATCTAAATAGTCGGCCTGAAGGATTTTTATAGTTTTAAGCCATTGTAAAGCTTGGTGATCTGTGTATATGGTGAATTTTATACCGGTGAGGTATATTCGGAATTTGTCTACACTTTCGACGATGGCGAGGCACTCGAGTTCGGAAACGGTGTAGTTTCTCTCATGTGCTCTAAGGGCGCGGCTGAAATATTGTACAGGATGTATTTGTCCGTCTGGATGTACCTGTTTGAGTATGCCGGCAATCCCTTGGGTGGATGCGTCGCAATAAAGGCGGCATGGTAAACCGGCTTGATACAAGTGTAGTACTGGTTTACTGGTTAAACTTTCTTTGAGAGTGGTGAAAGCTTGTTGACAGTCTGGGTCCCAATTCCATTTTACATCCTTTTTAAGTAGTTTATTTAAAGGTGCTCGTAAGCGGGCATAATCTGCTATAAACTTATTATAAACGTTTACTGCTCCTAAAAATGATTGTAGTGTTTTTTGATTGGTAGGTGGTTTGATGGCATTTATGGTATCAAGGTTGCGCGTCTGCGGTGCATAAGTACCTGCGGTAACAGTGTATCCTAAGAAATCTATTTTTGTTGTAAAAAATGAACATTTATTATAATTAGGTTTGATGTTTTCGTGTTGACACACTGTTAGAAATTGTTGTAGATGATCCTCTAAGGTGTCAGAAAAAATAATGAAATCGTCGAAGTAATGGGTAACAAAATTTAGTTTATATTTTTGCATGACCTGGTTTATGGCACGATGGTATATCTGTGGCGAATTTTTAAATCCGTAAGGAAGTCTACAAAATTCGTACTGACTATCTAACGTCACGAAAGCTAGTAGATTACGTGAGTTAGGTTCTATTTCCACTTGCCAATATGCGGATGCTATATCTACAGAAGAGTAGTATTTGGCTTTTGACAATTTGTCAAGAATGGTTTCTATTAAAGGTAAAGGATGTACGTCTGGAGCGATGATTTCATTAAGTTTTCTGTAATCAATACAGAAACGTTTCGTTTTGTCACGTTTGGTAACAAGCGTTATGGGACTGGCATAAGGTGAAACTGACGGGGTAATGATTCCATATTGGAGCATTTGCTCTATTTGGGTTTGTATTTCTTGTTGGTCGTGTAGTGGCACTCTATATGGGCGTAATGCTATTATTTTACCTGTGGTGGTATTGATTTTTACCGGTGGTATGTTCAATTTGGGCACATTGTATTTATTAGTAGAGAACACTTGCGAGAATTCATATAGAATTCGGTGGAGTTCGTGTGGACAATGTTCTAACTGAGGGGCCGCATTATAAGGTATAGAAATCTCAGTATCATACGTAGGAGAAATAGTGGGTGATACAATAGTGGGGGAACATATAATTGGGGTAGGGTCCGCCACGTGTAAACAGGACTGGTTCGAGGGGAAGGTGGTAAAAATAGCCGTTTCCCTCGGTTGAGTGGGACATAAATCCTGTTTGCACTTGGTGAACTTATAGACATTCGTTGGGAGAGCATCATTTTTTTGATAAATTTGGAGATTATTAAAATCTATAATTAATTTAAATATTTTAAGGGTATTAATAGATAAAATACCAAAAGGTAGTGAAGCTTCTACTATAAAAAATTTCAGTTTTTGGGTGAGGTTACCGATTTTAAGTTTTAAAAAAATATATCCAAGGGTATTTACATTGTGGGCTATTGCATTTATAGTTAAACTGTACTGATGGATAATAATTTTATATGGTAATTTATTTTCTATGGTTCTTAAAATATCTAAGTTAAGTAGGTTTATAGATGCTCCCGTGTCTATTAAAAAGGGCAAATTTACATTTGGTGACAATTCAGTCCATATTATTAGCTGTTCAACGAAAATAAGTTTCAGGTTTTCCTACCGTTGAGCTGCTCGCGGGGCTTGCAGAGTCGTCTTGGCTTGCAGCTTGGACTTGGGGAACATGGTTCGTAGGTTGGACCTTGGGCTGGGTGTGGGTACCACGTTTTGGTACAGTGGTTGTGCGTGGTCGGGCGCTGTAGACTGGGCGTGTTCGGTCCCGTGGGAACCGTTGTTCACACTGGGAGTGCCAGTGCATGGCATTGCAATACTTGCAAGGCGAGGGGGGAGGTGTAACTTGGTACGTTACACGTGATGGCCGCTGGTTGTTGTACCGCGGTGGTGGGTTGTGGTAGGTGGGGTGTGGAGCCTTGTCTACTTGGCGCTGGTACACTGCACTGGTGGCACACTGAGTTCCTCTTATTCTTGATACTATGTCGAACCATTCCTTAATGGTGTTTGGCTGCACAGTTGTGATTAATCGCTGGTCTGCGACGGGCAGTCCGTCGGTCAGAGACTCAATTAAAATGTCGGCGGGTAGGTCGAGTTTCATACCCATAACCGTTTTGTTTTGGTAGTAGTCTTCTAGGGGCATTTGGGGTGTCAATTTGATTGCCAAAAAGCGTGCAAACGACGCTTCTGTCGTTGCTGGGAATAAGTCTATCAGTCTCTGGCGGGCTTCAATATAAAATAACCTATCTAACCGTAGGCTTCGGAAATATTGGAGTGGCTTACCTTGTAGGTAGCAGGGTAATTTGCGTAGGCGATCCGTGTAGGTCAGTTCAGCTCGGTCTGCTTGGGCATCGAAGTTGTCGAAAAAGCTTTGGGCTTCAAAAGTACCATCGTATGGACTTACGTCTATCTCCCTAGGAGATCGGGCGACCAGTAACTTATTCAGGGCATCGGCGATCTGTGTCAGCGGGTCTGCGGAGGTATCTTGGGGCGGCAACGTTTCCTCCTCTTCCAATGTCGTTTCTTGTTTGGGGATAGATTGTTCGGCTGTATCGTTGGACGGGTTGGTTTGCTCCTCCATCTTGGCTCTTTCTCTTTTTCCTATCTAGACAGTCTTCTTACCTTTTTTGCTATGGCGTCCTTCGTTTGGGTTATCCTGCCGACTCTCTGTAATAATATGTTGAAGTTCTGGTTGACTCTTGTAGAACCTCGTCGACTCTCGCTATAAGTTGTGGTAACCGAGGGTCAAACCTGTAGTAACCGAGAGGGACAGTCAAGGCGTGGAGAGTTTTCCAGTACCTCTCTGCACCTTGTAGGACCTTTAACAGTTCTTACAAAGTACAGGCAGTCGTGGTCGAGGCAGAGTGGAAAAGCTTGGGAATGTCCACACACACAAAACGAAGCGACACAGTTGTAGAAGGAAAGTTCCGTGAATAGATAAAAAGTCGAGCCAAGAGCAAGATGGAGATAGAGTAGTGTTCTTACTGGTTACATGGTGAATGAGGTGGAACTTGGAGACAACTGGCGACGCGCTGATGGGGAACTGTCTGACTGGCTGTTGCCAAGCCGGGCCTTATTTATACTATGCCTCCGGCAAAGAGAATTGGGTCATGCACGTGCCGCTGTTACTCGAGACACGGCACGTGTCGCTGTTACTCGAGACACGGCACGTGTCTGTTCCACTTTATTTTTAGAAGTTACTTTGTGATTCAATCTTGCTCTTAACTCAGCTTTTAATCTATTATATAGTTTTATTTATTCATCCTCAGTACATTACATATGGTGATGCAAGGACACATGTCAATTATGCGTATAATTATTTATAGATGTGTTTTTATATACAACATGACAATCTTGTTATAAGTATTATAATATAGGGTTGTTGGTTTAAATTATCATATATATATTATATAAAATAATTAGATTTCTGTTGTATTTTTATTATTAGAGCTATATAGAATTAATACTTGATGCTGATTATTTTGAGAATAGAGATATTTGTTGAGCAGTCGTGGCATAAATATTGAAAGCATAATATTAAATATGGTTTTGATCAGAGATTTCTTTATTTGAGTTTGAAAAATTTTGCTTTTGCCATTTTGAAAAAAAAAACAGGTAAATATCCTGTCGGCTTATTGTTAAAAAATTAAATAAAAAATAATGAGATTTCTGCTGATTTTTGATCATCTTGAGGATTATGCTATGGAGTTATTTGCTGTTTTTTTTTTTGTACTAAATGGTATTTGTGATGCAGTCGTGTCAATAATAATAATAGTCTTGATCAGATATTGCTTTAATTGAACTAAGGAATATATATGAAAAACATAATTTGATAAAAGTACTGCCTGGCTTAAGGCGTAAGAATAAAAAAATAAAAAGCTTATTTACATAATGTACAGATGTTTTGAGCCAGCCATCGGAATAAAACAACAACAAGTTTTTTATAGGGGAAGCGTGACCTCTGGCGGTCGATTTAGCAGAATATTTGAATCTATTAAAATATGATTTTAAACAAAATAATATTTTTATATAACATATACAGTAAAACCCCTCTATAGTGAACCCCAATGGGACAGAGCTTTTGGTTCACTATAGCCACGGTTTGGCCATTTTTTTAACTTTTCTAAATTTTTAGACCGTATAATTAAAAAATAGCCATGCAAACAGGAAAAGGCAGCCACTTAATAATGGTCACTTTGTTTTAATTCCCTAAATTGACTTATTTCTTTACAGTAATGCTGAATATCAAAAGAAGTCATTTGATAATAGGTTCTTCTTATCATTAGCATACATGTTTATATATAAACCTGTGTATTATTTAAAAATTAAGCCAAATCCCCTAGGCAAAACCTTATTAACCCTTAACTGGACGGGTGGATTTTTCTTACGTAACTGGACGGGTTGGGTAGATTCAACCCACATATGTAACTCTATGAAATAAGCGCTAAATAATGATTGAAATCAATATTTAAAAAAATTATTTAATTAATATATAGTTAATATACAGATTTTGACTTTTAAAAATTCTGAATATAATCTATTTTACAGTTTTCAAAAATTATAAAGAAAATTTATTGCAAACGCTTAGTTGACATACAGAGCAAAGGGTTTTTATTTTTTACTGCGCTTTTTGATGGACATTTGTAGCACCTTTTTGGAGTATAAGATTATTGTGGCATCGTAGATTCACTTGGCTTACTTGAACCATCATTCTTCTTGAATTGTCGCCTGTAATTGCAGTGGGAGAGAATTGAGATTACGTATGGCCAGGTGTTCATCAGTCAATGCTCTCCCAAGATCAACAATAAAAGGACTCCTTTCTTTTTTACCTTTTTTTATCAATCTGATTACCGATTTTCTTTTTTCTCTTTTTTTTTTGGAACATAGGAGACTAAAGTGGTTGTTCCAGAGAAACCAAAAATAGAGGTTCCTGATTCTCTATTAGAGTGCGGTTGAAATTGTGGTGAATCTAAGGTTTGTTCTTTCTCATCGTTCCCAAATATGTAAGGCCATGTTCTTTCAACTTATCAACTAATTCTACTGAAGTGAATCAATTGTCTGCTGGAATATTTCTTCCAAAGTGTAGTCGACTAATCTCTAAAACATATATTGTGGCGAAGAAATATTTTATTATTTAATTTAATATTATTCAATGAAAATATATTCAACAGATTATAAAAATATATATTAATCTGTATTTGTGAAATCATCTTTAAAATATTTCTTTGCTTGCTTGCTTAAGATTCTGTAGCTGTAAATAGTTTGGCTGACCTGTTAATAATTGTCGACTCGTCGCTGTGACGTCATCAATAAATACTTTTACATCTTAGGATATTTCAAGGCTTGATTTCTACGTTACAACTGGTAGAGAGACTGGACCGATACCCATTAAGAAATAAAAGAAAAATTGATTCTGTTGAACCAGAAGAAACTATGAATGTAAAGAAGGAAGGTACTCAGGAAAGCAACTACGTTGTTCAACATTTGCCAAGGAACCCTTCCATTTTCTCCGGGGAGGATGGTGAAGATCTTCAAAAATGGTTAAAAGGGTATGCACGTGTGGCAAGGTACAACCATTGGGACGAAACCCTTTGTCTTACTAAAGTTTATTTTTATCTATCTGGAACTGCTCTTAAATGGTTTGAGAACAACGAAGAAAGCATACAGACTTGGAAGGAATTCACATCTCAATTAGAGAATGTTTTCGAAAAAAAAGAAAATTCAAAATTGCAAGCGGAGAAGAAACTTAAAACACGGGCGCAATTAAAAGGTGAAAATACCGAATGTTACATCCAGGATCTCCTGTGCTTGTGCAAAGAGGTTGATCCTCAAATGAGTGAGGAAGATAAAATCTCCCACCTCATGAAGGGGATAGCTGAGGAGCTTTATCAAGCACTCCTACCGAGGGATGTACAGAGCACCGAGCAATTCATTACAGAATGTCGCCGTGTCGAAGCGCTCCGTTGTAGGCGAGTTACCCCAACCAGGTACGAGCGCCTACCAAATGTAGCCTCTCTTTGTGACCAGGATGACGGAGAAGATCTGTCATCTATGATTAGGCAAATTGTTCGTGAGGAGGTACAGCGGGCATTAGGCTCTCCTCGGGAGGAACCAAAAAATGCTACAATCGAAGAAATTGTAAAGGAGGAGATTGGAAGAACCCTGGCGCCAATCTCAAAGTCTAGGAGAAGTCCCCCTCATAAGGAAAGACCCCGACAGTTTTTAATTACTAGATATGAGGCCGAAACGATAAGACCGCACCCTGAACCTCGATACCCAAAACAAGGAGGAAGACGCGACACCAATGATTGGCGTACAACTAAGGGAAGGCCAATCTGTTTCTACTGCGGACGCCCAGGTCATGTCGTCCGCTATTGCCGCGACAGGAAAAGACACAATGAGGAGAGGAGAAATGAATATTTCCGAAGAAAGCAAGTGGCAATGGAATTCTACAACTCTCAAACTGAATCTCAGGAACCCAATGATGAATCATCGAGGAAAAATTTCAGTCGCTACCAAAGCCCTACCCCATATACCGGTCGAAACAGACAAAATTTCTCACCTGCTAGAAGATCTAGCTGGTCGTCCCGCCATGAAAATTAGATGATAGACCATATTGGAGGTGAGGCCGCAAAGTTAGGAAATCCTACCTTGCCGACCACAGTATAAATAAGAAAAAACTACATTGATGTAAATATAGACCTGCCAAGCCCTCAGGAAGAAGACATCTCAACTGAAAGAAAACATCCACCACAGTCACCTGAAAATATCCCTGGCCCTAGCACTATGTAGTTATTGAGACTGACGACGTAAGTCTCCTGCTGAGCATCAGGTCGATGCTCTTTATAGGAGGAGGCTATGTGGCGAAGAAATATTTTATTATTTAATTTAATATTATTCAATGAAAATATATTCAACAGATTATAAAAATATATATTAATCTGTATTTGTGAAATCATCTTTAAAATATTTCTTTGCTTGCTTGCTTAAGATTCTCTAGCTGTAAATAGTTTGGCTGACCTGTTAATAATTGTCGACTCGTCGCTGTGACGTCATCAATAAATACTTTTACATCTTAGGATATTTCAAGGCTTGATTTATACGCTACAATATTTTGGGTTGGCAGGGATAGTTCTCTCTGTTGACTTGATTGATTATTCTACTTATCCAAAAAAAAAGGTGTTATTTTATAAAAAGGAAGCTAAAAATAGCGGAAGATAGAGACTCAAGTATGAGCCACGAGCTAACACTGACACGAAAAATTCTCACGCTTCTGGACGGGCTGGGCGGAATCCGCCCACACATGCAAATTTAACCCCTCTCCCAAAATTGAAATTTATAAACGATGGATGGAAAATGTTTGTATCACTGTAAAATTAGAATACATTTATTTATTTTATTTATTTATTGTTACAAAAGCACGAAGTCCAAAGGACTATTGTGCTGTGCTAGTATTATTTACATATATATGATTAATTATTTACACGATGGATTAGTATTGTTTTGTAAATTATTGTACAAATAGTTCTAAACTTAACAAAGTTCTCATAAGATAGAGTATGTACACAAAGAGAATTTGGTAATGTTTCAAAGTATCTACATACAATTTGATTAGTCAGAGGGCAAGATAAAAGAAGATGCTCTGGTGATTCAACATCTAAGCGGCATTCACATGTTGGATCATTGATAGCATTCAGTTTGAATAGGAAACTTAAGAAGGGTCCTTTGCCAGTTAAGAATAAAGTAGTGAATTTATCAGAAGAAATGAAATTTGGGACAGCAATTGGAAAGAATTTCTTGAACAGTTCATTAGATTGAGAAAGATAAAACTTAAATTTTAGATCCAGATATAGTTTGTTTAATTCTTTTTGAAGGGGTTTTTTGAGTGTTCGATCTGTGAGAGAATTTGTCATATTATACTTTGTTTGTAATAATTCAAGATAATCGGACAGTAAAGGGGTTTTCGCTAGTATATGTGTGATGTAAGAAGATGAAGTCCTATAAGCATGAATGCATCTAATAAGAATTTGATATTGTATAGAATTCAACTTAGATCTTTTTGCTGCAGTGATAAAAGGAAACCAAATATTTGATGCATAGCTTATTGTAGAGCGTATCATAGCTTTATATAAGATCAATCTCGTCGAGTATCAATGCCCCAAGTACGTGCACATAATGAGAATAATATATTCTTAAGTTTCGTAGCTTTCATAATTATATTGTCAACATGTGTTCCAAAATTAATCTTATTCCTTTGTCTATGATTTTTAAAAATAACTCCCAAAATTTTAACAGTTTCTGATGGTTGAATTATTTTTCCATCAAAATTAATGGGCAATTTTTCATAGTTATGTAGATAGTAGTATACCTAGATAGTATACCTGTTTTGTTTGGACTTAGTGAAAGTTTTACCTTTTCACACCATGCTTTGATTTTTATTAAACATTTGGTAATATTATACTGAAGATCATAGATGTTTGAACTCCATACCACAAATGTCACATCGTCCGCGAAAGCAATTACTCTAGCAAAACTTTCGATAAAAGATAAGTTGAAATCATTAAGTAATATATTCCAAAGAATAGGAGAAATAATACCACCCTGGGGACATCCCTTATTTATATTTTTTATACACTTTACATTAGTATATTTAAACTCTACACTCCGGTCTTCAAAGTAAGAATTAATTATTTTTATAAGTACCGCTGGAAAATTTGCCTTGTCCAATTGTTGGAGAATTGCCGGATGCCATGCGTTGTCGAAAGCTCCGCTGATGTCCACTGTTACTATTGCCGTATTTTCTGTTTCTCTTTTCAGAAGACTTAATTTAGTTATTTCTTGTAAAGCAGAGATTGTTGATTTTTCTTGTGTAAATCCATGTTGAGCAGGATGCATAACATTATTACTATTAATATGATTTAAAAGTTCAATATGAATTAGACTTTCAAAAATTTTACCTAAATTAGAAGACAAGCTTATAGGGCGGTAGGCTTTCGGATCTTTATAATTTTCTTTATTAGGTTTTTTTATAATCATTACTGCTGACTTTCTCCAGGCCTCCGGATAATAATTAAGTCCAATACAAGCATTGAACAATTTTGTTAACACAGGAGATATATGATGAACTGCCGAATACATGAAAGCTGGTAGCTCTAGGTAAACGAAAAATATATTTTTTTCCTATATTGAATTTATGCATGGGCAGAATCTACCCAACCCGTCCAGTTAAGGGTTAATTATATATTTGAAAGGTAAAAGAGTATTTTAGAACATCTTTCTCAAATAATATAATACTATATTTATGTGAAAAATGCCACTAATACCTTGTTGTTTGAAAGTGAAAATTGACATTTGAAAATAAGAATTGTCTTAAAATATCGTTATTTCCATCAAAGGAAAAAAATCCATGCATTCTGAATCAATTGAAAATGAATCAAAAGTATCCAATTCAGAAAAATCGGACGAGAAACATGTTGATACGATAGCGCGATCGGTAAAATTGCGAATTAAAAACGCCAATTTGCAAACACAAAATCGGTGGTAAAACGGTCGGCCAGGGGGAATATCCGCGAACCCTGAATGAATCATATACCTAACAAAAATTCCATTCTAAAAATAGAACTGTAGTGGTAGTTTTTGAGAATATATAAGTCGATTTGTTTGTGGCCCATGAGACACGGGAAACTTGGGGGAACTGTTTTTTTCTTCTTCTTCTTCTTCCAATTCCAGTTTCCACATATTCTTTTGAAGTGTATATTAAATTTTGTTTTTAACCTGTTATTCAAACCATTTCTGGCTTTAAAATTATTTGGAATTATTTTTTAGCCTAGGTTAAACTTGATATAGAACACTTCTAAAAGGGCATGCTGCCACTGTTTTTTTTTTTTTTAGAACGCCACTCTTTGTTTCTTTTCTTTATTTTGGAAGCCATTTGTATTTTTCTTCGATTTCTAAATGTTCGAATGCAAAGATATTTTATTAAATAAAAGTATAATGTGTAAAAATGTATACAACATACAGCAAAAATAGAATGGAAATGAAAACAAACCAGCCGCAAATTTTTTGTTTTGAAATTGTGATCCGCGAGCTGAAACATGCTCAAAATTTTGTTGTTTTAAAAATTTTTTAAATCATAATTTTAAGTTCGTTATAAGCAGAGTATTTTTAATTGATTTTATCATTTTGGGACCAAAAATGGGTTTGTTATAGTGGTAGTTCGTTATTTTAAAAATCGCAAAGTTTGTTATGACGATGGTATTTTCAATGGAATGGAATTGGGAATCGCTGTGGGTTCGTTATAAGGGAAGGTTCGCTATATCCAGGGTTCGTATTAGCGGGGTTTTACTGTATATATTTATGAAATTTTAATAGTTTTTTAATTGCACTGATAGACAAAACTTAAGGAAGTTGTACCTTATAGCATATATATATCGGGATTCAGAAAATATCTCTCAGAGTTATTTTCTGAATCCCGATATATATATGCTATAAGGTACAACTTCCTTAAGTTTTGTCTATCAGTGTTATCATATATATATTATATACCTGGTACATTTTACTGTAAATGCACCCCATGTCTACACATGTAGAAAGCAGTTTGACTTTTGCAATTACTAGTGTTTCAGAGTCCCATTTGGTTACTTGCATTCATTGGTGGAGTTGGACTTTTGCAATTACTAGTGTTTCAGAGTCCCATTTGGTTACTTGCATTCATTGGTGGAGTTGGACTTTTGCAATTACTAGTGTTTCAGAGTCCCATTTGGTTACTTGCATTCATTGGTGGAGTTGGACTTTTGCAATTACTAGTGTTTCAGAGTCCCATTTGGTTACTTGCATTCATTGGTGGAGTTGGACTTTTGCAATTACTAGTGTTTCAGAGTCCCATTTGGTTACTTGCATTCATTGGTGGAGTTGGACTTTTGCAATTACTAGTGTTTCAGAGTCCCATTTGGTTACTTGCATTCATTGGTGGAGTTGGACTTTTGCAATTACTAGTGTTTCAGAGTCCCATTTGGTTACTTGCATTCATTGGTGGAGTTGGACTTTTGCAATTACTAGTGTTTCAGAGTCCCATTTGGTTACTTGCATTCATTGGTGGAGTTGGACTTTTGCAATTACTAGTGTTTCAGAGTCCCATTTGGTTACTTGCATTCATTGGTGGAGTTGGACTTTTGCAATTACTAGTGTTTCAGAGTCCCATTTGGTTACTTGCATTCATTGGTGGAGTTGGACTTTTGCAATTACTAGTGTTTCAGAGTCCCATTTGGTTACTTGCATTCATTGGTGGAGTTGGACTTTTGCAATTACTAGTGTTTCAGAGTCCCATTTGGTTACTTGCATTCATTGGTGGAGTTGGACTTTTGCAATTACTAGTGTTTCAGAGTCCCATTTGGTTACTTGCATTCATTGGTGGAGTTGGACTTTTGCAATTACTAGTGTTTCAGAGTCCCATTTGGTTACTTGCATTCATTGGTGGAGTTGGACTTTTGCAATTACTAGTGTTTCAGAGTCCCATTTGGTTACTTGCATTCATTGGTGGAGTTGGACTTTTGCAATTACTAGTGTTTCAGAGTCCCATTTGGTTACTTGCATTCATTGGTGGAGTTGGACTTTTGCAATTACTAGTGTTTCAGAGTCCCATTTGGTTACTTGCATTCATTGGTGGAGTTGGACTTTTGCAATTACTAGTGTTTCAGAGTCCCATTTGGTTACTTGCATTCATTGGTGGAGTTGGACTTTTGCAATTACTAGTGTTTCAGAGTCCCATTTGGTTACTTGCATTCATTGGTGGAGTTGGACTTTTGCAATTACTAGTGTTTCAGAGTCCCATTTGGTTACTTGCATTCATTGGTGGAGTTGGACTTTTGCAATTACTAGTGTTTCAGAGTCCCATTTGGTTACTTGCATTCATTGGTGGAGTTGGACTTTTGCAATTACTAGTGTTTCAGAGTCCCATTTGGTTACTTGCATTCATTGGTGGAGTTGGACTTTTGCAATTACTAGTGTTTCAGAGTCCCATTTGGTTACTTGCATTCATTGGTGGAGTTGGACTTTTGCAATTACTAGTGTTTCAGAGTCCCATTTGGTTACTTGCATTCATTGGTGGAGTTGGACTTTTGCAATTACTAGTGTTTCAGAGTCCCATTTGGTTACTTGCATTCATTGGTGGAGTTGGACTTTTGCAATTACTAGTGTTTCAGAGTCCCATTTGGTTACTTGCATTCATTGGTGGAGTTGGACTTTTGCAATTACTAGTGTTTCAGAGTCCCATTTGGTTACTTGCATTCATTGGTGGAGTTGGACTTTTGCAATTACTAGTGTTTCAGAGTCCCATTTGGTTACTTGCATTCATTGGTGGAGTTGGACTTTTGCAATTACTAGTGTTTCAGAGTCCCATTTGGTTACTTGCATTCATTGGTGGAGTTGGACTTTTGCAATTACTAGTGTTTCAGAGTCCCATTTGGTTACTTGCATTCATTGGTGGAGTTGGACTTTTGCAATTACTAGTGTTTCAGAGTCCCATTTGGTTACTTGCATTCATTGGTGGAGTTGGACTTTTGCAATTACTAGTGTTTCAGAGTCCCATTTGGTTACTTGCATTCATTGGTGGAGTTGGACTTTTGCAATTACTAGTGTTTCAGAGTCCCATTTGGTTACTTGCATTCATTGGTGGAGTTGGACTTTTGCAATTACTAGTGTTTCAGAGTCCCATTTGGTTACTTGCATTCATTGGTGGAGTTGGACTTTTGCAATTACTAGTGTTTCAGAGTCCCATTTGGTTACTTGCATTCATTGGTGGAGTTGGACTTTTGCAATTATTAGTGTTTCAGAGTCCCATTTGGTTACTTGCATTCATTGGTGGAGTTGGACTTTTGCAATTACTAGTGTTTCAGAGTCCCATTTGGTTACTTGCATTCATTGGTGGAGTTGGACTTTTGCAATTACTAGTGTTTCAGAGTCCCATTTGGTTACTTGCATTCATTGGTGGAGTTGGACTTTTGCAATTACTAGTGTTTCAGAGTCCCATTTGGTTACTTGCATTCATTGGTGGAGTTGGACTTTTGCAATTACTAGTGTTTCAGAGTCCCATTTGGTTACTTGCATTCATTGGTGGAGTTGGACTTTTGCAATTACTAGTGTTTCAGAGTCCCATTTGGTTACTTGCATTCATTGGTGGAGTTGGACTTTTGCAATTACTAGTGTTTCAGAGTCCCATTTGGTTACTTGCATTCATTGGTGGAGTTGGACTTTTGCAATTACTAGTGTTTCAGAGTCCCATTTGGTTACTTGCATTCATTGGTGGAGTTGGACTTTTGCAATTACTAGTGTTTCAGAGTCCCATTTGGTTACTTGCATTCATTGGTGGAGTTGGACTTTTGCAAGAATCGGGGGCCATTGGGGCAATTTTTATTTAGAAAAAAAGTGCCCAATATGGGATTCAATCCCGGATCATAGATGGTCAAAAATTGATGGCTTATACCACTTTTCCACCAACCCCCTTATAGTATTTGTGACATTTCTGTGTGTAACATGGCACCAATGATGTGTTACATATAAAATACCTATTTGAAGATATTGTTTTTTATGTTACCATTCACCATGAACAAATGAACATTTTTGCTATCTAGCAAATACTCTCCCAGAAAAAGACACCTCTCCCTTAAAAACACTTTGGCTCTGCAATTAGATGTTGTCCTTTACAGGGGGAGGTTCTACTGTATATATATATTTCTAGTAATTTAAGATGTAAAAGGTCAACAAAGGAGTGAGAGAGGTATGGAGAAAAAGCAAGAACCAACCTGCTCCGGTGACAGAGTGATGTTCTTGATGCCAGCAAAGATTTGAAGGTGCTGGACAGAATTGAGGCTGGGGTGAAGGACATTGTCTTGGAAACAGACACCCATCAGGTTGTGTAGGGCTGACAGGTTAGAAGTCGGGCTGTGTCCATAGAGCCAGACCTTGCCTTCAGTTAGTGGCATGACTCCAGTCAGCATGTGGATGAGGGTGGATTTGCCGGCCCCATTGTGGCCCAACAGGGCCGTGATCTGGCCTTCGTATATGGTCAGACTAAGCTCTGTGGCACACACCTCCAAGGTACATCTCAGTCTCAATAAGCATGCTAGCGAGGGGCCACTACAATCTGGGGCAGGTGCCATTTACTGGCTTTACTACATAATTCTATTGAAATTTTAACATACTTGAGATCATGCCAAGTAAATTATTGAATATTGAATTAGCCAAAATATATCTTATTGTTAGCAGAGTAATTTAGTGTAGTATAATTATACAAATCATTAATATGAAGAAAAATATTATTCATTACTTTTTTCTGATGATATAACAATATTTTTGCTGAAATGTCACTCATACAATTTATTAATTTGGATTTTGTCTTGTTACCTTAAGATAACACACAGTGTATAAAACTTAATATCAATAAAAATCTTCTAAATAAAAATAAAGAAATTATGGTGATAATAAACTTCCTTAATTTTATTTGTGTATGAAAGAAATGTGCAACTTTCATTATTATTGGTCGAATTAACATATTCTGAGCTCAAAATGTTGTCTGTGACCTCAATATCATATCAAAATTTCACTTAGGTTGATCAAATATTGAAGAAAAGTATTTGGGACAGAGAAACCAAAATTTCATTTATATAGATGGATTGAAATAGGCCTTCAAAAGAATGTATTGCTTCTCCTAATAAACATTATTCAAAAAGGAATGGAATTGGGTCATAGTTTGACCCCTAAGATAGTGTTGAAATAGTGATATAGTAATCATGGCTTGCTGAGGTTGTCTACAGACACTACTCTATCCAGTGAACATTCTTTCTCATCAAGTTTACATGGATAGATACAAAGGCACCACTTTCTGAAAACATTGTAAGCCATAGAAAATAGTAGAACTTCCATGAGAGGACACTCCCACTAGAGGACACTCTATTCAAAAGACAGTTTTAATTGACAAAAATTGACATTTTTACCAATTATCTGATCTCCAGGGAATCTCTAACTCTAAAGGACACTTTGGCTCTGCAACTAGGTATTGTCCTTTAGAGAGAGGTAATTTCCTCTACTGTGTTGTATATTTCTATTTCACAAAGCATGTTTTGAATTTAAAATAATTATTTAATTGCCTTTGACATTTGTTCAAAGAGCAGGTCTGCCTCTATCAAGATATTTTTTATACTAGGAGCCATTTTGTTAAAGACAAGGTGCTGTTTGGCAGAATACTGAAAGCAAAAAAATATATACTAATTTTAAATCTAAAATTCAACTTATGAACTAATGAAATTGCGACAATATCCAGAGGACTTCCTCTCTCTAGAGAAGAGCTATATTTATTATAGCTGCTGACTCATCAAGGACAATGCCATAAACAGTGGAATTTCCATAACCCTTCCCACTTAATGAGCACTAGGTCTACAGTGATCAAAGTCAAATAGAGATTGTGATACACAAAAAATGTATTTAAGTATAAAATGATAGGTTTCGGCATTATATATGTGAGAGATCCTGTCGACTCTCTGTGAGAATCCTGTCGACTCACTGTGAGAATCCTGTCGACTCTCTATAATATTATCGTTTTGGATTAATTGATTTGGTGTTTTGATTGACTTGGATTGTTGATGGCGCAGTCGTTTGGTCGAAATGATAGGTTTTTCACAGCGAAATAACGAGAGGGACACAGAATGGGGTTGAAATTAGGACCACGTGATTAAGGGAGAGAAGGTTTTTTGACTAATGGAGTACTTGACTATTACATGCTCGGAGAAAAGATGTTTTACCTTTGTGAGAAGGGCTTAAGCACGTCCTGCTTCTTGTGGTGTCGAGCTACCAACTGACTAACTTGAGTCCGAGATTTACCTCGTTAACTCTCTATTGCTCTCATTGGTTCAAATCGTCTACGTGGCGACTTTTGGTTGGATGTTAGCTATTCATGCTGAACTCTGATTGGATATTGGTACCTCCATTGTCTTTTTCATGATTACCATCCTCCAGGAAGAAGAAGGTCTTTGAACTTAGTTTTTATAGTTCCTGGGTAATAACCTTTACTTCCTGGATAATGAAATCCTGGTAATGGCTGTTCTCTCCAGTTGGCTAGGCCTAACTTTTATTAAAACTTTTTGGATCATACATTGCATATATTGTGGTGGGGTTACATCCTGGTATATACAAATTATGACTATTGCGCCCCCTACATGTGAAGAATTCAAAAAGGGGTAGCCTGAAGTGAATTCTGTAAGGGAAAAGTAATTTTGCGGGGAAAAAATTTATTATGGGTACTGGGAGGCTATGTACAAGTATTGTATGTGACATAAAAGATAAAAGAGAATGGTGTTGGTGAAATAATTGTTGAGTATAAGGAAGAGAAATCAAAATAAAATTTAATTATAAGAAATCAAAGTGAATGTGCTTTGGTGCATTGTTGAAAAAAAAAAGAAAAAGATGTCTACACATTATTCAGCTCGAGATGGGGAAACAAAATCGAGGGAATTCTTCTGTTAGGGCTTTTGAGAAATCAAAAATAAAATTTAACTATAAGAAATCAAAATGAATGCGCTTTGGTGCATTGTTGAGTGAGAAAAAAGAAAAGAATGCCTACATAATATTCAGCTCGAGATAGGGAAACAAAATCGAGGGAATTTTTCTGTTAGGGCTTTTGAGAAATCAAAAATAAAATTTAATTATAAGAAATCAAAGTGAATGCGCTTTGGTGCATTGTTGAGTGAGAAAAAAGAAAAGAATGCCTACATAATATTCAGCTCGAGATGGGGAAACAAAATCGAGGGAATTTTTCTGTTAGGGCTTTTGAGAAATCAAAATAAAATTTAATTATAAGAAATCAAAGTGAATGCGCTTTGGTGCATTGTTGAGTGAAAAAAAAAAAGAAAAAGATGCCTACACAATATTCAACTCGAGATGGGGAAACAAAATCGAGGGAATTTTTCAGTTTTTTCTGTTAGGACTTTTGAGAAATAAAAAAAATAAATATATATATATATATATATATATATAAATTAAAAGAAAACCAGTGAGTTTTCGTTAAAAAATTAAAAGAAAACAAAAGTGAGTTTTTGTAAAAAAATATATTATTAAAAAAACAAGGTGAGTTTTCGTTGAGAAAAAATTGTTGGAAAATAAGGTGAGTTTTCGTTAAAATATTTTGTTGAGTGGGAAAAAAGAAAAGAAAAAAAAAGGTTGTTATATAAATGGTAAATATTTGATTAAGAATTTTGATTTCAAAATTTAAAAAATGTAAATGAATGGGATAAGGAAAAAAAAAATGTATGTCTTAGTGATAAAAAGTTACATGCCAATGTATCTAGGTCACGCGGCGCATCCTGACCTTTTTAATTTGCCTCGTAGATTTTTTGTCTTTGTGCGTATTGTGGGTGAAAACATGGTCCTTCCCAAAAGTGCGTTTACATTGTGTGTACAGGAGACACGGGAATCTCGTTAACCTTAAGTTTGTATTTGTATTTGGGGTTGTATTGTCTTTCAAGATCTCAAGGCCGAGTGTATTATGTTAATTTGTCCCGAGCCTTAATGCGTTCTAGGGATTTTTATGCGGTTCCCTAGGGCACTTAAGATATGCTCGCCCGATATCCACTTCGTTATCGGGAGGTTGCGTGACCGGAATCAGATCTTTGAATACAGGGTTCGAGGAGAGTCCTCGACCCTTTTAAAGTGGTTGTTTCTTCCTTTCGGAAGAAACGTAAGCTCGAAAGAGCTTTGCTACCTACTTTTTCTTATCCTATCCTTTAAGTGGTAATATGCGTGTTTTGTTCGTATTTGACCTTGATATCTGAATTTTGCGTATTGGTTGTGAGGGTTGTGTGCTTATTTTATGTGGGTGACATGTAATATTGTTTGGAAATGTTGGTAAAATAATCAAATTTGGTTGTAATTCATTTGGAAGGTTTTTTTTGAGAATTAAATTTGTTTATTAATATAATACTAATATAATTAAATGCGTTTATGTAAGAATCGTTATGTGAGCTCATTTTGAAATGGCTCCCACGTGAGCGGATGGCAATTTGGTGACCGTTAAAAATGGCGGACGTCTTTGTGTATTGTGGGCTAGGAGGACACGGTGACCTAAATCGAACTGGAGTCGTCTCTTATTTTTAGTACCGGAAATCGGGGGCCAGGCGGGGGAATTGGTAATTCTGTCCTCCCTCCCCTTCTGTAATTGATCTGGGGTCTCAACGCCCGCTGGACACTTCTTAATTAGGTTGGTTGGGGCGTCCTGAATGTTCATTGGAAGTTCTCTTCTATTGTTTCCAATATAAGAGTCAGAAATGCAAAAATTGCACTGCCTATATGGAAGATGGCTTTTAGGATATCCAATATAAGTGCGACAAATGTATAGACGGCACTTCCTATATGGAAGATTGCTTCCTGTAATTGGTACAGTCTTTGGGGCTGTTGGGTATATAGTCCAAGGTAGGTTATTATTATAAATGGAGCGAGTTTATAGGGAATAATCAGAAGACAGATAAAAAATATTAAGTGAAATATGGGAAACCTGCACATTTTTCCCCATGTCTTCTCCATGAGTTGAAGGCTTTGTGTATCGTGTTGTAATTAGATTGGTTGTGGCATACTTGGAATTGGATGTATTTGTAGATGGGCGATGTCGCGTTTTTTGTTATTGGTGAAGGGTACAAATCGGGTTTTGGTGAAAATGGTGGGATCTAAATGAATGAAAGGTTCGCTGTTTGTCGGTTTGATTGTCAACGTCTCCGTTGGAAAAATTTCGGGTGTGAGGTGTTTAAATGGAAACGTGTAATCATTCCTATGTCGTAGGTGGTGTATTTTTGTTATTGTTGGTGTTTTGTAATGGGTATTTTTTATGTAGGGGTTTAGTTTGTTTATGTGGACTGTATCGATGTCTCTTTGGAGAGGTTAGTTGGATCTATCGATACGTTTTGTCAATTGGCAGGTTGGACAGGTTTTGACCTTTTGTGCAATGTCTTGTGACATGTTCTGCCAATAATATTGAGCGGAGATGAGTCTCGTCATCTTTGAGATGTTTGGATGGTTGTATTGTGTGTGTACTGATTGAAGTAGTTTGTTGGTGAGTGTTTTTGGGATGACTATTTTGGTTACACCTTTGCGGGAAATGGTATGAAGTCCGTTGTGATCAATGGTCAGTTTAGGATTTCCAGATGGGGAAGGCTGATGGTTCTTAATGAGGGGGGCGTCTAAGAAGCCACAGAACGGGTTACGAGTTATGATGTCCGTTTCATATTGTTGCACTCCTTTTATGTAACGAACCTCATATTCATATCTCGATAGCCGTAATCTCCATCAAAATAATCTGCCTGACGGGTTTTTGATCGTTTTCAGCCACTGAAATGCGTGATGGTCAGAAAATATGGTAAATTGCCTGTTCATCAAACAGACGCTGAATTTATCCACACTCTTAACAATTGCTAGGCATTCTAACTCAGAGCTGGAGTAGTTCCGTTCATGTGAACGCAGGGAGCGGCTGAAATATTGGATTGGGTAGGTCTTCACATCAGGGTGGACCTGTTTGAGGACGCCTGCGATGCCGAGTGTTGAGACGTTACAGTACACTTGGCATGGCAGACCTTCCCGGTAAAGGTGTAAAGTGGGGTGTGTTGTGAGGCTTTCTTTCAGGCTAGTGAACGCTTTCTGGCATTTGTCATCCCAGACCCACATGACATCCTTTGTGAGAAGGTTGTTAAGTGGCGTCCGCAAGCGGGCGTAGTCCGGAATGAACTTTTTATAAGAGTTCACAGCGCTTAAGAAAGATTGCAATGTTTTGTGATTGTATGGTTGTTGGATGGCATGAATTGTTTCTATATTTTGTGTAAGTGGTGTGGTTG
Organism: Cordylochernes scorpioides; assembly: GCA_030710605.1. Classification (NCBI taxonomy): domain Eukaryota; kingdom Metazoa; phylum Arthropoda; class Arachnida; order Pseudoscorpiones; family Chernetidae; genus Cordylochernes; species Cordylochernes scorpioides. The sequence goes on along the minus strand of CP092863.1, from coordinate 26,804,787 downwards.
TACTGGCAGTGTTTGTGCATGTGTTTGAGTGGTGTTTCTGTCGCCTTTTTGTGCGAGTGTCGCGCTTGTTGCGATGTTTGCGCGTGTGACAGTTGTGTGACGACGTGTTGTCACGTGTGTACTTTGTGTGAGAGTTGTCCTGTTGGATGGACACATTTTGTGCATTTTTGTGATGGTTTTGGGCCGTTGTGGCCTTGTGCATTGAGGACATATAATAAAGGCAATTGGCCTTAGTGAAAAAATTGTGTTGTGCGTGACTAGATTGGCATGTTGGCAATTGGTTTTTGACCAATGGATGCGCGCATTGTGTGCCATATGCGGAAGGCTTGTGTGTGTTGTGAGCCCTTTGTGATTCCGTTTGGCATTCCCAATAGGCGCATTCATTGGGTAGGTGAGTAAAATGGTAGGTGGTTTTGGGCAATTGGGCGGCAAGTTGGAACATAGTGCCTTGGTTAAAGTCTATTGTTATTTTAAAATTTAGGAGGGTATTTATACCGAGAATTCCAAATGGTAGAGGGGCTTCCACCACATGGAAATTTTCCTTTTTGGTTAATTTACCTATTGTCAGGGGGAGGGTTATTTGACCTATGGTCGGTACAAGACTGTTTATGGCCTGTAGGTCTATGGATTGTTTTTTTAAGTTTTAATTGGGGGAAGTTATTTTTTATCTTTTTATATAGGTTATGGGGCACTATGTTCAAACTTGCGCCTGTGTCAATTAGGAAAGGGGGTGAAAGTTCATGCGTGATGGGTAGTTTGATCGTCAGCTGGCTGACGAAAGGTGGGTGGTGCCTTCCTACCTGGTTGGCGAAAGGCTGGGGCATCTCGGGCGTCTTGTCCTGGTGTGGGGTGTTGGGTGTGTGGTGGATGTGGGGCTGTTTGCACTGCCCGCGCGCTCGCGTGTTGAGCTGGTTTGCATGGTGCAATCCACACACTTATTTTTCTTTGGGTGCTGGTGTATGGGCCCGACATAGTGGGCGGTGGCTCCTCGTGGTGGCGCGTCAGGTAGCCAGGCAACCTGTCGGGGGTGGCTCCGTCCATCTTTAGGTCGTAGGCCTGGAAGAATTGGCGGGCGGCGTATGTCTCATCGGAGGGAGGCAGATCCGTCTCCGCGCGCTCGGTTGACCTTACTTGCGTGAGGGCGGTGGTCAACTGCACTATTAAGGCCGCTAGGGGGCTTGTCTCTCCGACTCCATGGCTTTCTTCCTCTCCCTTGTCACGCTGCTCCCCTTTTTCGCATCTTGGTCTTGCTCGTTTTCCATTATATATCCTGTCGACTCTCTGTGAGAGATCCTGTCGACTGACTGTGAGAATCCTGTCGACTCTCTGTGAGAGATCCTGTCGACTGACTGTGAGAATTCTGTCGACTCACTGTGAGAATCCTGTCGACTCACTGTGAGAATCCTGTCGACTCTCTATAATATTATCGTTTTGGATTAATTGATTTGGTGTTTTGATTGACTTGGATTGTTGATGGCGCAGTCGTTTGGTCGAAATGATAGGTTTTTCACAGGGGAAATAATGAGAGGGACACAGAATGGGGTTGAAATTAGGACCACGTGATTAAGGGAGAGAAGGTTTTTTGAATAATGGAGTACTTGACTATTACATGCTCGGAGAAAAGATGTTTTACCTTTGTGAGAAGGGCTTAAGCACGTCCTGCTTCTTGTGGTGTCGAGCTCCCAACTGACTAACTTGAGTCCGAGATTTACCTCGTTAACTCTCTATTGCTCTCATTGGTTCAAATCGTCTACGTGACGACTTTTGGTTGGATGTTAGCTATTCATGCTGAACTCTCATTGGATATTGGTACCTCCATTGTCTTTTTCATGATTACCATCCTCCAGGAAGTAGAAGGTCTTTGAACTTAGTTTTTATAGTTCCTGGGTAATAACCTTTACTTCCTGGATAATGAATTCCTGGTAATGGTTGTTCTCTCCAGTTTGCTAGGCCTAACTTTTATTAAAACTTTTTGGATCATACATTGCATATATTGTGGTGGGGTTACATCTTGGTATATACAAATTATGACATATATACAGTAGAACCTCCCCCTGTAAAGGACACCTAATTGCAGAGCCAAAGTGTCCTTTAGGAGAGGTGTCCTCTTACTGGAAAGTTGCTAAATAGTTGAAATGGTAAAATTCCAAATGTAAACTGTCCTTTATAGAGAGGTGTGCTCTAGCATGAGTGGCCTCTCATGGAGGTTGAAAAATAATCATTAAAGGGCAGACTTTAAGTGCAAAATTTTCAAATGTGCAGGAAATTCTAAAAAAGGTGCAATAAAAAAAAATCTAATATCTGATGTCTGGCTTCTTTTGGAAACTGAAATTAATATTAAACACAAGGTATTAAGACCTAATCCAAATAAATTAATAGTGTGTGACGTTTCGGTAACAGCATTGTTACCATCATCAGACAAAAGAATAAATATGAAAAAATATATATATAATAAATGGAATTAATATTATTAATAAGGTTCTCAGTTAATACAGTAAAACCCCTCTATAGTGAACCCCAATGGGACAGAGCTTTTGGTTCACTATAGCCACGGTTCACTATAGCCACGGTTTGGCTATTTTTTTTTTACTTTTCAAAATTTTAGGCCATATAATTAAAAAGCAGCCATACACACAAGAAGAGGCTGCCTCTTAATAGTGGTCACTTTATTTTAATTCCCTTAATTGACAAATTCCTTATATTAATACTAAATAATAATAGAAATCCTTAGATGATAGGTTCTTCTTATCATTAACATACATGTACCTCTATGTCTAATTTAAAAATCAAGACAAATCCTAGGCAAAGTTTTATTAAATATATATTCAAAGATATGAAATGATTTTAAAACATCATTATCACATTATATAATACAATTTTTACTTGAAAAAATGGCTCTAATACTTTGTTGTTTCAAAGCATTCTTCCAAGCATTGCACCATTCGAATAAAGTTAGTGTTTTTCTTCCATTTCATGTTTCCCCATATTCTTCTAGATCTAGATTTCGTTTTTTTTTTTTTAAACCTGTCATGCAAAACATTGCTGACTTTAAAATTACCATAGTTAATGTCATAAAAATAATTTTTGTTTCATCACGGGACCGTTTATTTGGACTTTTTTTTTTTTTTACCTTAAAACGTACGATCGCGATCACGGCAAAAGTTGAGGTTGATTCCTCTTTGTAACAATTTTTAATAACTTTATATTTTATCTTTTATAATAGAAAAGTTATATTCTCTTATTTTAATATGTTCTTAACATTTTGCCTATGTTGTTTCACTTTGAAAAGTTCTGAAAATGGCCTTTTTTTTATTCAAGAAATAACGCTTTTGTTTTTAAAATGCCTTTATTTTCTTCATTTTGGAAGCCATTTTCATTTTTTATATTTCAAAATTAATGGATGCAAAGATATTCTAATTAATAAAAAGTATAATGTGTAAAAATTTATACAACATACAGCAAAAATAAAGTGCAAAAATCAAACAAACAATGCCGCTAAATTTATTGTTTTGAAATAGCGATCCGCGAGTTGAAACATGCTTAAAATTTTGTTTTTCAATTTTTTTTTTAAATTACAATTCTAAGTTCGTTATAAGCATAGTATTTTTAATAGATTTTATCATTTTGGGACCCGAAATAGGTTCGTTATAGGGGTAGTTCGTTATTCTAAAAATCGCAAAGTTCGTTATAACGATGGTATTTTCAATGGAATGGAATTGGGATCGGCGTGGGTTCGTTATAAGGGAAGGTTCGTTATATCCAGGGTTCGTATTAGCCGGATTTTACTGTATGTCTTTATTAATGACATAAATCTTCCAGTTTTTTTTCAAAAAACCAATGATGATTCAGATTGGTACTTGTAGCGAGTGTAGAGTGAAGGCATGCCAAGGAAGGAGGTGAGACTTACCATTGACAGCTCTCACTGTGGGCTGACCTGTCTTGGAGAACACCTTCACCAGGTCTCTTATCCTGGACCATTCCGTGTCAGTTTAAAATATCCAAGTTGATTGATAGAACTCTCACATTAGATGGATAATACAACTGCACTTTTTTTGTGTATAGACCATTAAGTTAGAAAACCCCCTTTGTTATTTTTAAACAAGATACTGGCAATAAAGCTTATACTACAGTAGAACCTCCCTGTAAAGGACATCTAGTTGCAGAGCCTTTACAGGAAGGTGTCCTCTTACTGGAAAGTTGCTATTTTTTATATGTTAAAACTATGATAAGGCACAATTTGGATTATAGATTATAAACACAAGGTAAAAAACCAAATCCAAATAAATAAATAATGTGCGATATTATTTATTTTTTGGACTTATTATCTTGTGTTTATGTTAAAACTAATATAAATTATTATCATATTATATTTATTTATTATTAGAGCATATTATACAATTGCTTAACACTTAGAAAATTGGTTATAGTAAAGTAGTTAAATACCAATTAACATTGAATATAAATTTGATTTTAAAATATATAAATTATTTGTTCAAATTCAATTTTTCTGAATGACATATCTTTTGCATTTTCTAATCCTTGTTTATCTTCTATAAATGAAGTTGTATTTACACTTTCTTCGTGTAACTCCTTAATCAATATGGGGAGAGAAGTCAATAAGAAGTTCCGAATTCTAATATTTATTAACATTGAAATCTCTTTTATAAGTTTTTGGTGTCATCAAAACAAAGAATTATCAATTGCTTTACAGGTGTTTTGCAATAGCATTTCCACATTAAGGTATTCAATTGAGCATTTTACATTACAATTTAAGACTTTAGGAGTGGACTTCAAAAATTGGTTTAACCATGGAAATTAGCACCTCCACCACTTTATGTGAGGTTTTGATAATTTTGGAAAATTTAACTTGATATTTTTAATATCTTTTTAAATGTTGCAAATTTGCGGTGCGCACATCTTAAATTTCATTCACTATCTGATGAACTCTTCCCATTTTTTAAAATAAATTCAAATCGATCATTAAAAGATCAAGGTATTAGGTTTTGTTAAACAGAAATTTGAATAAAAAGAGTTCATAATTTTTAAATTCAATAAGAATATAAAAATTATGCGCTAAAATGTAAACAAAAATGATGGTATTAACTATTTATCTTTATTCAATTTTTATTTTGAAAATTATATTTTAAAAATAGGTATTTATAGAAATTTTAATAAAAACAACAATATTTAATTTTGTTAGTTTTTATTTGTCTGCTTGGGTGAATGTCTAATATATATAAAATTGACAAAGAATGCGTTTGGAAAGTGTCCTTTGTTTGGAGTTGTCCACTAGCAAGAATGTATGCTAGCGTGAACATCTTTTCAATGGCAGGACAATTTTAGTGATTAAAACCTGTACATTGTTTAGAGGTGTTTGCTAGCATGAGTGTCCGCTAAGGAGTGTTCTACTGTATTGTAAATAGGTAATCAACCCATTGAAGAGCCTTTGCTCAAAATCTCATCTCTTAAAGGGCATTATAAAAGATGTGATAACATTGAGGGCTGAGATCAGGAGATATGGAGAGACCATGTGGCCCACTCTCAGTAGAGGAAAGCACTGAAGGAGGGAGATAGGAAGAGACCATGTGGCTCACCCTGAGTATTGGAAGGCACTGAAGAAGGGAGATATAGAGAGACCATTTGGCCCACCCTCAGTAGAGGAAGGTACTGAAGGAGGAAGATATGGAAAGACCATGTGGCCCATTCTATGTAGAGGAAGGGACTGTAGGAGGGATATATGGAGAGACCATGTGGCCCACCCTCTGTAGAGGAAGGCACTGAAGGAGGGAGATATGGAGAGACCATGTGGACCACCCTCTGTAGAGGAAGGCACTGAAGGAGGGAGATATGGAGAGACCATGTGGACCACCCTCTGTAGAGGAAGGCACTAAAGGAGGGAGATATGGAGAGACCATGTGGACCACCCTCTGTAGAGGAAGGCACTGAAGGAGGGAGATATGGAGAGACCATGTGGACCACCCTCTGTAGAGGAAGGCACTGAAGGAGGGAGATATGGAGAGACCATGTGGACCACCCTCTGTAGAGGAAGGCACTGAAGGAGGGAGATATGGAGAGACCATGTGGACCACCCTCTGTAGAGGAAGGCACTGAAGGAGGGAGATATGGAGAGACCATGTGGACCACCCTCTGTAGAGGAAGGCACTAAAGGAGGGAGATATGGAGAGACCGTGTGGCCCACCCTCTGTAGAGGAAGGCACTGAAGGAGGGATATATGGAGAGACCATGTGGCC